>JAMXBD010000734.1:0-688723 GCA_024138025.1 Combretum micranthum | reverse complement strand
AATACCATTTTAAAAAATAATTATAAAAATATCATTAGGAGAAAAAAAATCCATATCTAGACAACTTAAACTCGTCTCTTAATGACACTAGTTAATAAGTGGCTGAATTTGTCTCTTCAAATAATGAGGTCAGTATATCTACACCGACTCCATCTCTTAAATAAATGAATTCAGCCATTTACTAACTCATAAAGAAACAAGTTTAAGATGCTTAGATGTGGAATTATTTTTGTTTAATGGCATTTTAATAATTATATTTTTAACAAATGTTATTTTTCCCTTTTCCCCTACATTAAGGTATTACACATTTTCATTATTTTATATTAGCTTTAGCTTCTAAGAACCTAATTTTCTCTATTTGTGATGCCTAATGTAGATATTATGTATAAGTATTTAAATTTATATGACATGGATTGTTGTAGGATTTTAATCTCATTTCATGTATAACTGAATAAAATAGCGCAATTTGTCTCGCTTTTATATGATGTTGGACTATAGAAGCATTAGAAAGTAACATGTTTTTTTTTCGGTAGAGGAGAATAACATATATATTGTATATAATAATTTGCTTCATGTTATATCGATAGGTTGAAAATGGTAAGTTTTATTAAATTCATAATATTTGCTCAATGGATCATCATGAATGGTAATACAAGCCTAAGTACGACAAAAGTCCAATTAAAAAGTTAAAAGTGAGAAATAAGCCACTAACATGAATTCTTCTAAGACTGGTAAAAGAATTAGAATAAATTCTTACAGAAACCATCTTAAAAGTTATAACTCAATTCTAAAATGTGCTAAGGGCTTACCAGTAATAACACTTATCAAGAAGAAGCTTACCAGCAACAACACTATTACTAACTCAAATCTAATAGAGGTAATGATAGTCATTTGACTAAACTCAAAAGACATTATCATTCTCATAGTGTATGATGATATATTTATAGTAGGTTGATCCTTGTCATTATGCAAGTTATATAATCTTAAATGAGTGGCTGGTTGGCAATGGTTAATGTAGACATGGTATAAGCTTACTAATCTACATTTAGTTATGATGACCCCGAGAGGTTAGGAGAAGCATGTCGAGTGACCCAACGTTAAGGAATGCTTGATTACAGTACTCAGTAGTATGCTTCCCAAATTAAGGGGTTGGCGTCTTTGAGAGGCTTTGAACTTGTCATGGTAAGTCAAGCTTGGGCCAAAGTGTTAGCTCATATAAGTAATGAGCTGGACTAATCTTAGAAGACCCGTGATCTATATTTGACCATCAACACATCTCCTTCCCTCCCTCACGTCTATGAACGAGCAAGGGGAGTGTGTCAAGACGATGGTCAATCACGACGAGTTTGAATCTTTTGTTTTCATGAACAACTTTTAATTGAGAAGCATCATCATTATCCCATGCTTAGAGTAACCAAGTAGAAGATTACCACATGTAAGCTTTTTGAGGGGCAGTTATGTTGGTCCCAAAGAATAACCAAGAGGGGGGTGAATTGGTTATTAATAAAAATTTTACTTTTCAAAATTTCAAACAAATTCACACCACTTAGTTATTCAACTTTAATGGCTTTAAAACTTTCTTTAAAACAATAAACTTAATAACTAATATCTTTGAACAAAATTAGAATCAAAAGAGTTTACTCAAATTCACAAAAGATCAAACAATAATTTCAAAGTTAAACTCCTAGTTTTACTTTCTGATTAACTCTCTGCTTAAGAAAAGATATTCCAGTTACTCACTGATCTTCTTTCTAAGCATTAATCATAGCTAAGCAAAATAAGTAAATAAGCACGGATTAAAGAGAGATAAGAGAGAAGAGAGTGCAAAATCGATTTATAGAGGTTCTGCCTTGAGCGTCAATCATCTCTTCCAGCACCAAGCCAGGGACCCAATATTCCATACCGGTATGTTCCACTATCCAGTCAAGAAATGAGAGTACAAGCTTGTTCAACTACAATGAACTTCAATCACTCTGCTCAGCATATTTAGCTTCACTCAAGCTATTTACTGATCTACAGAGAAATAAAGTCACACTTACTCCTTGTACAATCTCTCACAAGAGAACTAAAACAATGAGGAATAAAGAAATAAAGATTTCCTATCGGTTTAGTACAATGAAGACAATATGGAATAACAATATTTGGCTCAACGAAATTCGCAACTTTCTACACTTGTTCTTTTTTCACTTGTCTACTATTTGAATTTCTGTCTGTTATATATATTTTTCATTCCCAACAGTTAGGAAAAGATAAACTTTGTTCCTGATATTTATTCTTCACAATGTTTGCTTCCTTTGGATAAGATGAGAAATTGAACATTGAAGATGATCTTGTTCCTATTTTTGTGCGCCTGTTGGAGATATTAATCTTACTGTGAATGGGTCTTGAAAATTTGAATTTTATCTATTCAAATTATCCTCTAAAAATAGCGTATCAAAATCTTGAAGATGAGAAAAAATATCACTGTTCATCTTCTTCTTCAAATTCAAAAAATTTTAGCTTATAAAGATAAACTTGATTGTTGATGAAGATAAGAAAGACTTTATTATTTATCATTATCTTGTTGTGGATAAGACTTGATATTTGAACGTTGTTAGTGATATCTTTATGATAAATATCCCCTGATACTGTTCATGCTTGAAAAGATTTTTGTTCCTTTGATATTGCCTCATATCTTGCTGTCCATAATCTATTTTAAATTTAAATTCCTTTGGCCATAGAAAATCACGTTCTTGGTATCTCATAAATAGATACTTTTATCAGATAAGCTTTTCATGTGAGATTTGGACCGAATCTTGAACATATCTTGACATTGTTATTAAATATCCTTGCTGTCAAAATATTAAATCTTTAAGAATAACACTTTTAATTCAATGTAAACTTAAATCCCCTTGGATATTTGAACCAACTTAGTGGAACATTTGAATGTACTACCCAAATATATTCAACTTTGATGCTAGGTCTTCAAATTAACGAATCAATTGAAGAAAATTCGAAATTTCAGTTTCTGTTCGTAATTTGTAGATATTTCCGTATAGCAGGTCAACCTTCTGAGTTACTCTTTGATAGTTACTTTCGTCTTGATAAGCAGCAAATTTACCTTCTGAATGTTACTGTCTTCTTGAAAAACTTTCCAAACACTTTCTAAAATACTTTCTGAATTGAACCTCTTTTAAAAAATATTTTCATAAACCATTGATCATACTTAAGCACTGCATACTTAATGAATTTGTTAGTAAACACTCATACATGTTTTGTTATCATCAAAACCAAACTAGGAGACTTAACAAGTTATTTTTTGCTAAAGTAGCGCATTTGGTTACTTGAGCCAAGGAAGTTGGTATCCTTGAAAAGCTTTTGGTCTGTCAGTATAAATTAGGCTTAGGCCCAAGGGTCAACCCATATAAGCAATGGGATGGATTGGTTTTAAAAGTGATCCATATTTGACCATCAAGAAGTTCTAAATTGTATATAATACTAGGATGAGAGGCATATAGAAGCATCAAAAGGAATTGTAGAGGGATAAGTGTTCGTAAAGTATTCTTTGGAGAAATTTGAGAGTTAGAGGAAAAAAGCCAATGTCTATAGAGTTATCAATTATTATAGACACAATGGCTTATCTAAGGTCGTAATTGGGAGTTATCATGTCATCAACCAGTTGAAGAGAGAAGGAAGGATTCACATACTTGACTTTAAGAGTACTTACACATGTAACAAGTGATAAATTTATAAGACTTCTTATTCACATACTTGTGTAACAGTGACATTTGCGAAGGTTAGTACCTTTGCTATTTAATCGTATACAAGCGAGCGTCCAATTGTAGTGCCACCATGTTCACTTCATTCCAATTGGAAATAAATTTAATTGGTCATCGATTAACTTTTTGTTTCTTTTCCCTAATATTAGGAGCGTCCAAGGATAGTGACATCAACCTTAATTTTTATATGTATTCCTTACGTACTGAATTGCATATTTTATTAAAATTGTGGCACCATTCACAACATTAATCTTAATTTTTATATGTATTCCTTTCTTTCCTTAACCCAATGAGGGCCATTAGGAAAGACTAAGAAGTTAATGGATATACTTAAGCTAACAATATAAAGCTTAAATTAATATAACATCTAAAAAAATTTAAAATTTTGACACCAATATTAACCTACCTACTCGGGGTTTTGATATGCAATTGTATTGTAGACCAAATAGATAAGTGCATGGTGATAAACTAACTTTTAGGACTATATTGGACAATATTACACACACACACACACACATTTGCATTCTTTGTATAGCCTATCTTCATGTAAAGGTACTTAAATCTTTTCTACATTATATTATGGATTAGTAGGGACTACTTTTGTATATATATGATAATATTGTAATCACAATAATTAATTCAATAATATTAAGATTATTCAAGAGTTCATGTAGCAGAGCACTGGGATTTAAAAAAAAAAAAAAGGAAATTAGATTTCACCATGCTATCATTAGCATCTACAACTACTTTATTAGTGTCACCAATATCTACTTCATCACCAATGTTTCTTCACCATTTACCAAATGGAACCCACTGATACCATCATTCCTAACCCGTCGTCAATCACTACCACTATAATCTCTTTACCTAACCTAACCAGAAACGCTGGCACACCACCCATTATCGTCTTCAACCCTAACTCTAATCTTATCGCAAATTGGTTATCCTTCAACCTTCATCTAAATTTGACCACCACCTTCACTAATTTCGCTACATACCCTCCTAACCCTAAACTTAATATTAATTCAACTGTTACCATCACTTCCTTCACCTCTAACCTTGACTCCTACTTATTCCTAACCTATTAGCATCGTAACTTGTCACAACATACCACAATTGCCAATGCAACCACCACACGACCTCTATTTCTTTCACTAATTTAACCTCAAACACCCTTCTTCTCCAACCCCCTCCCCTCTCTCTCTCTCTCTCGCTCTCGCTCTCTCCCCTCATCATATACACATTCTCTACCTACAAACATTTTCCTTATTTTTACACCTAATAGTGTTTTGCAATGTTGTCCCCATCAAACTCACTAATGAAAATCTCTAACTTTGTTAAGATTTAATGGGCTCATTTGTGATCTCTATGGATTTATATAAATGTGTTTATGGTCTATCATGTGAAATCTCTCTTCCCACAAGTTTCTATGTAAACTCTTAGATTTTACGATGGTTTAGAAGTAAGTCTTAGAGTCAAAACCAAAACCGAAACTGGAACCTTAAAGTTAAATCGAGTCAACTTTAAACCCTAGAAACCCTAACTCGATCAAACAGCTTCTAGAACCCTAAAATATCGAATAAATTAGAAAAAATAGGATAAACTTGAATTATGGACCAAATACATATTTCATACTCTAAAACGATCAGATTTGGCAAAACTTCAATCGTTTCAAGGCTTGAAGAGATCAGTTTCCATATCTGGACACTCACACACAAAATGAGGAAAAATATTCCGACAAACAATTTACGCTGGGAACATATTAAGATATTTGTAAAATATCATATATAATTTAATAGAGTCATAAAAACGTCAAATATAGCTTTTATATGCTTTTTTTTAATCTCACCAGTAATTTAATTGTTTTATTTACTATTCATTACCATTCGTCTTACTCTACTTTTTCTTACAACTACTCTTACATCTATCTTTTATATCTTCCATACTTATTCTTACATTTACTTTATCAATATAACTTTTTACAATAATTTACTACTTTTTACTTTTCTTAATCAAATTTTATTTAATTTTTCTCTCTCTCTCTCCTCTCTTTCTTTTTAGTGGTTGGAGCCCTCTCTATCTTCTCTCTATTTCTTTTTCTTTTTCATTTATGTGTCCTTCTTTATCTCCCTCTATTTTGCATCTATAAATACCACATCTCCCACTTCTTTCACACTTCTCATTTATATAACAAAACTCTATCAAAATTTCCTCTCAACTTTTCTCTCAAACACTTCCCTCTCTATCTCATACATATTTATCTTCTTTTAGGCAATTTTCTTCTAAACACTCTCTATGATTTTGTATGTGTCATGTATGTGTATGTCTTCATTTGTTTTCCATATAAATCCCCATGATGCATAATGCAAGGAAATGGAAATTGTAAAACAACACATTTAGATCATGTTACACAATATCATGTTTACGATTATGTACATGTTCTATTCATAATGCTCATATGTTTTTAACTAATCTAACTTTTCTATATGTTTATGTATGTATATAAGTATGTATATTTATAGAGCCTATTGCTCACTAACATAACTTTATTTATTTCATGCATTAATTTTATTTCGAGCAATTTATTTATTTCATATTCCATATTTTTATAAGATTAGTCAATTTCTAATCTTAAACTTGTCCATATTCAAGTCTGAAGGAGACTGGAAAATTTCAAGTCTCAGGAAGCCTTGTCTATAATCTAAGACTCCCACTTTATTTTATTTCATTATGCTTGTTTTTACTTATGTCATATGGTGACTAGATTCTTTCAAGTCCCGAAGAGTTTTGATGACAAGATAAGACTCTCATATTTCTATTTATGTCCTTGTTTATTTATTTCTAAATTTTCTATGTTCTTAATATAATTTCATATTTTTAATTTTGTTATTACTATTCTTTTAAGTTCATGCATGTATATGGTCATAGGTGATGCTATTACTATGTTAAAATGGATTTTTCCAAAAACATGAATGTTGATAATTCTTTATTATGAAAAATATTCTCCTAAAATCTTATTTCCAACGCATAAGAAATCTTTTCATTGAAAATAAAGAATTAAAAAGAGAAATTCACCTAAACTTTTCAAAATTCCAAGACTTAAAGGAATTCCTAGAGAATTACCTTTTAGAGCATTTTCTTCACAAACAAGTAAAATTCATATTTTGTAAAATAAATTATTAAATGAAGTTTTGAAATAAGTATAAGATATTCAATGTTTCATAATAAAAATAAAACTATAATTTTTAGTTAAGTTTCATATTTACAAAAATCTAGGAATTTAGATTTTAATAAAAATCCAAAAGATATTCTCCCATAAACTTAACATTTCTACTTTTCATGAAAATTGTTTCAATAAGAATTTTAATATTGGACAACATCACTAGGATCATGCATGTAAAATGAGTTATTATTATTACTACATAATTTATGAAGATGGGAATGTTTTACACTTAACTTGAAGAATCCAAATGAAGTAAAATTATAAAAATTAGAAAAGGATTAAGGTTTAGAACTTCTAGACACAATTTGTTCCATGAGATTTTGAGGCCTAAAGGTTAAAAATAACCTTAGAAATGGATAGAGCATTCAAAGTAGGTAGAAAACAGCTATTCATAAGTGAAATTCCACGTTAAAATGAGCAAGTTATGGTCATTTTAAATTGAAACTTTCATAACCGGGAAAAATGACGCGAATAGAATAAATAGAGTTAGAAATTTAAATAGAACTTCTATGAAATGCTCATTCCGATTATTTTTTTTTTTAGGTGACAATGAATTTGACGTGCCATTTCTAGAGGATTATTTTGACTGAAGTTCCAAGATATGACTAAGTGAGTTTATCTGTTGTTTTATGTATTCATGTTTGTGCTTGTCATATAGGGTCACTAGAAAATAGAAAAAAGATAAAAATGAAATAGGCATGTGGAGACTATCATGGAATATGATTATGTTCATGGTGTTTGTCGAAAAAAGCTAAGTATATCAGAACTTAAATCATTGATTAATATTGTGCTTTCAATGCTATGTTGTATTGTTTATATATATCTCGATATCAGCTGAAATTGTTAATAACTCAATTAACAATGAAATAATAAATTGATCATGCATAACACGAAGTGAGTCACATCATTTTTGTTACTATTCCCTCGCGTGGGATGAGAGAGTAGTGGTTGTGGCAAGTAGAAGTCAGTAAATCTACAATAAATTATGGCATGTAGGAGCCTGAAAACCTACAAAATTATTATGATGGTCGTATAGGCCTGTAACCCCCCATCCCCGAATGGAGGGCACAAATCCATTCAACATATATTTTTGGTTAATCATATGTGTTTGTTTGTTCATATGAATATTGCATTTCATATACTTGCTTAACTACTTGCTTGATTTTAATTGTACGAGTACGTCATTACGAGAATATTCTCACCAAGTAAGTGTTGCTTATACTCCAATAGATTTTTTATTTCACAGACTTACTTGCGGCTAGAACCTAGATGATACAATTCTCAACTAAGACATTTTACTATCCTAAAGAGTTTTTGGAAGAAGTTTATAAGAAGATTTTGGAGTGTAGACTTCTATTGAAATCTCCTTTAAATAGCTTCTTTAGATTTAATTCTAGAATCAAGACTTTTATTTTGTGGAGTTTGTAATGATTCAGACTCTGATAGGGGAATGCTCCCTTTGACCTTGTAAGGAGACATCTTTAAGATTGTTAAATGTTTAAGAATTACTTACATGCTTTATTTTATTATCTCTCCTTAAATTACACGAAGTTTCCTATTGTCATGATAGTACGCATTGCATATGATATTGAAGCTTCTTAGTGACTAAGGTAGTCATTCCTAAGCTTTAATATCGTGTGCGGAATATTGCCATGTTTATGGCACCATTTGAGGTATGACATTCTACATCTCCCCTATCCTGAATATACTCATTCACTTAAGAATAATCGCATGGTTCAAACTTCCCTTTATGCTACAATATCAACCAATATTTTCATAGAGATCCATGACATCTTAATTGCTTATGACATTTGAACCTCTCTAAAACAGCAATTCCTTGACAATTCTAAGGCTCTTGAAACATAATTGAAACAATGGCTCCTATCACTCTATTTGAATAACTCCTCTATATCATACTATCTATGATAGCTCGAATCCATTGTTGATTAACTTGCATCAATCATCAAGCTTCTCAGCTCAAAAGTCATTATCACTCATGCTTTTCATGGCCTGCCTCCTGAATATGATGCACTAAGCATGACCATAACTCACTCCCTAATTCCTCTTCTGTTTAAGGAGGTTCATACGAAATTGCTCAACTAAAAACAATGGATTAAACACCATGACACTGAATATTCAACCATTTCTCCACCTATAGCTCTCACCACTTAACTTCCTTTTACTCTTCCCGAGATCACGGTTGTAGTCATGGACGCTTCAAAGCTAAGGGGAGAGGTTGTTCCTCTATAGCTTCCCAAAATTTGTCTCCATGTCCATCTTAGTGTACATACTCCACCAATCAAGGCTCATCTACTCTATGGGGATTTCCTTCGTCAAATTCATGTCATTACTTTAACTTTGCTTCTCATATCACATACCAAATCTACAACAGACTAAGACATTTTTCTTTTAGTGTTATCATAGATTTAATAAGTCCTTTGCAGGTATACCCTAACCATTTTACTACCCTTTCCTTTTATGAGTCACATGATGTTGTCTAGTACCCCGATTCTAGTGTCATGTACTACATAACTCTAAATGCAAGTATGTTCACTGACTTGAAACTTTTTTACAAGGTTTTTATAGGTAATAGGGTATCACAACCAATCTCTCACTCCGATAGTCTCAATATTCAAATCCATGATCATGACTTGCATCTTAAAATGTCTTACATGTCCATGCCCTCACACGTAATTTATTATACATCATTAAATTATATCACAATAATGATTGTACTATAGTTTTAATGTCTCTCTTTTTTATGCCAAGGACTCCTATATCAACAAATTCCCCCTTTATCATTCAACATGGCATATAAGCCCTTATATTTTACAATCGTTTTATAAGTAAGTCTTAAAGCCGTAGCCGGAACCTTAAAGCCAAACAAAGTCAACCTAAACCCTAAAAACCCTAGACTCAATTAGACAGTCCCTAAAATCCTAAACTTTGAATAAATTCAAAAAATAATATAAACTCAAAATATGGACCAAATCTATAATATCCTAAAATAATCAGATTTGTCAAAACTTCAACCATTTCGAACCTTTTTTATATCAGTTTTCGTATCCGATCACCAACATGCAAAACGAGAAAAAATATTCTGACAAACAATTTACACTAGTAATATATTAAGATATTAATAAAATATCACATAAAATTTTATCAGCTCATAAAAACATCAATTATAGCTTTTGTACATGTATTTTTATCACTATCGATAATTTATTTGTCTTGTCTACTATTTATTACTATTCACTTTACTTTTTCTTACATCTGTTACACTTATCCTTACATCTTATATAACCTATCTCTTATAAATTACATTTTCCATAAACCTACATGTAATCAAGATACTATACTACATTTTTTCTACTTAAAATAATTTTTTTCTCTCTTTCCCATGCCAAACCAACACGCCCCCTCCCTTCTCATTCTCTAATTTATTTTCTTTTTCATTTATTTTTCCTTCTTTAATTCCCTCCATTTTTCATCTATAAATACCACACACTTCTCTCTCATTTCTCATCCTTAATAAAACTCTATCAAATTCTTCTCTCAAACTCTCTCTATCTCTTTGCCATAACACCCTACCCACCAACCACTACAAATTTTTATTTCATATCTTTATTTAGGTAAACAGTAAAGCCTCTCCATATAATGTGATATGTATATGATGTGTATGTCATTTAATGTTTCCTATAAAATCCCCATAATGCATAATGCTAGGGAATGGAAATAAAAGACAACACATTGTTCATGTCACATAATGTTATGTTCATGATCATAATATGTTTATTATTGTTCCTATTATTGATCTAATCTTTTATATGTAAATATGTATATATAGTATTTATAATCTTTAAGAGTTTAATGCTCACTAATCTAATTCTTTTGTTTCATGGTCTTATTTATCACTCTTATAAGACTAGTCTTTGACTTGTCCATCTCCAAGTCCAAAGGAAGCTGGATTATTTCAAGTCTCGAGCAGTCTTGTCATGATTTAAGACTTCCATTTTTTATTTCCTTACCCTTTGATTTTGTTTATTATATACAATGATTAGATTAATTCAAGTCTTGGGAAGCCTTGATTATAATCTAAGACTTCTATACTTTTATTCTTATGTTTTCGTTAATCATTTTGTTTATTTCCTATTTTGAGTTGGTTTTACCAAAATTAATAAGTGTAATTAAGTTCATATACATAGAGGCTCGTAGTGATATTATCATAATAAATCCTTAAAATTTTAATATTGATAATTCTTTATTATGCAATAAATTTCTAAATCTTATTTTTCAAAGCCTTAAGAATCATTTGAACAAAAGAAAAGTTTGAAAACAAAAATTTATCTCCTTTTTTTTAAAATGTCATGACCTTATATAATACTTGGGAAATTTTACAACTTGAAATTCTTTTCTCCAGAAACACATGAGAACCAATGTTTTGATAATTATGTATTCAATAAAAATAGTAAACAAGAATTCTAAAGTATTAAATAAAGAATGGCATTTTAGTTTGAAACTCAATTCATTATTTTAAAGCAATTAAAAATAAGAGATTCTACAAGTTTTCAAAACTGAACCTGTGTAAACTTTGAGAAATTTCTATTTTCTTGAACCTATTTAATGAATAAATTTCTTTTGAGCAACATCACTAGAATCATACTTGTATTTTGAACCATCTTTAAGTCTTAATGTATTTAAGTCTAGGAATAAATTATAGGCATGTCCTAGAAAGTCTAAAAGAGATAAAAATTGTGAAAATGTTAGAAATCAAAACTGGAATGGTCTGGACATGATCTGTACCATGTGCTTTGGAGACCTAAATGACCTTAAATGCTTGAAATAACCTTAGAAATAAATAAAGCATTCAAAGTAGGTAGAAAACGACTACTCATATGCTAAATTTGGAGTTAAAATGAGTAAGTTATGATTATTTTAAGTTATAACTTTCATAATCGGAAAAATATCGCTGCTAGAATAAATAGAGTTAGAAAATTTAGTTAAACCCGTAACGCCCTAACTTAAAGGCATTACAACACGCCATGTGTCCTTACCTTCTGAAGAACATGCTAAGGTTATTAAACATCTATAAACCTCAATATACCATTACATAATTCCAAAACTCACATAAATGAATACTGAATATAGAAAATCAAGAAACATGACTCCTAAAACATCCATATTGGTATAAATCAAATCAATGAGAAAGATTTCATAAGAATCATAAAACTAATAATTCATAAAGTCTTTACAATGGAAGTCTAAAGGAAATTTAATAAACTAATCATCGTTAATCTAACTCCAATCCAGCCATCTACATATTAGCGGATAGTCGGTTCCACTATCGTCCTTCCCAGGCTCTATGAAAACATCAAAGCCAGATAAGCATACACCATTTGGTCTTCGCCTGAACCTGAAAGATAAAAAGGTATGAGCACAAAGGCCCAGTATCATAGGCACATGATCATACATCAAGCAATTCACATATGACTTAATATCTAATGTAGCAAACACCAATTATTATCTTTTTATTTATCCAGCATACAACACAGTTTAAGATCATCTACGACTAATTCTAAACTTGGAGCAACTCAGATCCCTTAAAAACAAGCAGTATAAGAAAATAGGTAATACAATACAAATATGGTGTTAGGAATCTCCCACACACTCGGATGCCGTACTCGCACTACTACTAATCTACCGAAATCATCTCAATGCATGAGTCCACTTGAAGCAACCTCACATAAAGATCATCAGGTTGCCAGTGTCAGTATCACACTATGCTTGGTCTTCACTAACCACAGCCAAGCACATACAGCATGCTCTTAATTTAGGCCGAATAGAATTAGGTTAGTTTTAATCATCTAATCCTATAAGCACAAATAATCAAACATGGTAAGGACGTATCTGTTTTAGATTAAGGAATAGAAATCTTACTCTCAATAAAGCTCTTGAACAAAGAATCATCCGTCCACATATCAATTTACAATCTTGATAACAACATAAGCAATATAAACCCTAAACCCTAATTCATCAAACCAAAATTCTCCAACACACCTTTTTCCTGTGAAATTCGTAGAATCACCAAATCTCCAAATCAACACTAACGAAATAGAGAAACCTTAATTCACAAGAATATCTGTTCATCATTGTTTATACATTCACAAATCATCCACAACAACATATTGATTTAATTTTCCTAAAAGCTTAATATCTATGAATTATAGTTCCAGATTGATTCTTACCTTCCTTCAATTGATTGTAGAACTACAAACCCCCAATTTCCACACTTAGGGTTTCTTTCAACTTCCACCAATGATCAATCTCCTTCATCAACAATAATGAAAATCTTAAAAAGAATCATTCTAAAACGAACTAAAGGAATAGGAGAGATCACTTACTCAATTCCTTGAAGAAATCCACCTTGGAGAGTGTCTGCTAAGGTTTCTAAAAGTTTAAGAGAGATTATGAGAGATAGGACTAAAGGTAGGACGTATTTATAGTGTTGTTTCTCATAGGGATATAGGCTGGACAAGAAGGAAACAAAGCTGGTGGCTTAGAATCTTCGGGGGACAAATAAACTTCAAGGCCACACTTTAGGCCGGCGGCTTTCTTGGGTACATCGCGCCTATCAAAGTACGTCGGTGGCCTATATGCCGGTGTACTACCCAAAATCCACAATTCGCCAAAATTTCCTCCAAGGCTCCAAGCTGGTGTTTAGACCGTTGTCCATTGTATTTAGGCCAGCAGCTTAGGATTAAAGGCTGGCGGCTTAAATGCTGGCCTACCCCAAAATCGTCTGATCATTCGCGCACGACTTCCTCATGTCCAAATTCATCTATCCAAAGACAAAAATAACCTTTTAGAAAATACTTTATTACGATTTCACCATTCATTATAAATTAATTATCTATATCTTACAAAACCTATATGAAATACTTATTCCAAGTATTTCTTTTGTATAGGTGACAAAGACTTTGAAGCTCCCTTTTTGGATAATTATTTTGATTGATCCAATTGCATGATGGCCGAGTGAGTCATTCTTGCTTTTTCATATTCTTACTTGTACTTGTAGCATAGAAGCACTAGAATTAGAAAAAGATAAAAATGGAAATTGCATGTAGGATCATGATAGGTTGTTAATTCACTTAGTGGTGTTTGATAAACTAAAAGTAAGCATATAGAAACTTGAATTATAGGTTATATCTTGTTTCGGTTTCTTGTTGATATATTGGTATGAATTTGGATAGCCACCCTTAAATTGAAAATAACTATATTGGGAATTTAACTTATAATCTGATCATGCACGACACGAATCGAGTTTCATCATTTTTCACTACTATTCTTTTGTGTGGGAACAGAGATTAGTAGTAGAGGCAAGTAGGAGCCAGAAAATCTACAAATTATGGCATATAAAAGCCTAAAAATCTACAAATTAAAATGATGGTCTATGGGCTTGTAAAAAACTCAACCCCTGATATGGAAAGTGTAAATCCATTCTACACATGATTTCCGGTTAATCACATGTATTTGTTTGTTCACTTGTATGATGCATCTTATATGCTTGTATTTAAAAACTTATTTGACTTATGGGTACGTTTTTGCGAGAATATCTCGCTAAGTTAAAAATGCTTATACCCCAATAGATTTTTATTATCGCAGGTTCATTTGTTCTTATATCCCAAGTCCTCTTTCGCTCAGGTGAGACTTAGCATTTAGGGAGCTTTTAGAGATATTCTACTTAAAGATCGCAAAATAGATTTCCTTTAAAATCTCTTAGCATTACGTTTATTTTGTTTTAGAAACACTATGATAGTTATGATGGTTTTAGAGACTTTAAGGGGGAATGTCTCTATGTTAACGTAAGATTTTGAACCTTCAAATCATGTAAGTTTATGTTTAATATTTCTTGTATGCCATTTATTATTATCTTCTTAAACGAAATCCACGATGTCTCTTATTGTTATGAAAGCACGCCTTACGTATGGTGTCGAAGTTTTGCATGACTAAAGAAAGTCATTCCTAAGCTTCAATATCATATGCGGTAGGCTATCATGGTTAAGATACCATTTGGGGCATGACAGAGTCCCATTTATCTTATCAAATCACATTTTGTCTAAGTCTCTATCTTTCCTAACGTTAGTCGTTTCTAGAGATTCATGTCTGTCATCCTCATATTGAAGTCCTTAATAAGATGGTTCAGCATTAGGTCATGTCTGTCAAGTTCACCTCTGCACCTATGAGTCTCTGTCACTGCTATTGCATAGGAAAGTCAACACAACTCCCATTTTAACAATCATCCCACCAAGAACGGAATCCGTATATTTAGTTCTTTCTTATGCATAGTAGTCTCCATTTAGATCAAACCTAAGTTTATGCTATTTTGTAATCTTTGTTAACGATTGTATAAGATATTTATGCATTTTTCCAATGTATAATAAGAATGAAGTTTTGTTTCATTCTTGCTATTTTAAAACTATAGTTAAAAGCTCATTCTCCAATTATATAATTTTTTTTTCTTGTGGTGGTGGTGGTAGGGAATTTGTCACCAAGCACTTGCAACATTTCTGCATGATAATAGCATACACTTATATTTATCTTATCTCTATACTTCCCAATAGAATGGGGTTAGCGAGTGAAAACTTCATCACATAACTTATTTAGCTTACACTATATGCCTTTATGCTAATCCACCATTTCTTTTTGGGTTAATACTACCCTCATTGTAGTTTACACTATTAAGTGACTTCTCTTAACTACCCTTAATCATTAATTATCCTTCGAACTCCTCCATAACATGTCCTCACTATAATTTTTTTTCACCTTTAGCTATCTTTGCTTTCCTAACCTTACTCACTAAGCTCTAAACAAACTCTCTCCCCATTTTATTCCCTGCATCTTTATCGTTTACTCTACTAACCACACAAGCTATCATTACCTTATTTGTCTTAGGTTAGGTTTATGTTAGCTGCCATGTGGTCTTTAATGGGTCTAATTTCCCTTACACCAACTTTTATCACTTCTAATATACCCGCAAATGAAACCATCACCTCATCCCTACACTAGTACTTCCCCTACTGCCCCAATCCCCTTCTTCACCCCCTGCCCTTCCTCCTTAGACCCCCTTCAACTAAATGCATCACCCCTATCTAGCTTACTTTCATGTCCTCTTTCCTTTATACTTCCACAGCTTAGTCACCAATTATAAATTTCTATAGTTGATTAAGACCTCATACTTCTTCATCCATCTAACTACCTCAGTTATTACCACTTCTACTACTCCAGTTGCTTCCTTAACTCTTCATCCTTTACTCATCAACATCATACACTCTACCATGCAAAAACCCGACTTTATCCATATCTACTCACTCTATGCATACATGCTTTAAATCTAACATCACAAAACCTCACACCATTCTCAACTTTTACACATACCCATCCACATCTGAACCCTGTCACTAAAACATAACCTTTCATGACCCCACATAGGTTGCAACCATGAGATTAAAGTTTGACTCCCCTATCATAAACAAAACATAAACCTAGTTCCTCCACATCTACATCAAATGTTGATGGCAACACTTGGAACTTTTGCCTAAAGTACAATGTTAAGAGGTAGGTGGAGTGCCACAAAGCTCACCTTGTTGCTTAATGATTCACTCAATGTGAGGGCATAGTGTAATGAACCGACCCACTTAACCCATAGATTAAGCATGCCAAATCTCCCGATCACGCATAATACCCAAGTATTATATGTAAGGTCATCTAAAAAGAAGTATTTGTAATGATTGATTGCTTAAAACAGATATAACATTCACATGATTTGAATTAAGAAATACTACCACTACATAAGTAGTGGGTCATCACATATATATAAAATATACATCACATACACTACATGAGGATCTCCCAAGGATCACACCAAACATATAAAGCTTCAATACAAGCAAGCTAGATTACATATACAACTTAAAATAAAAATTACATTCCAAGGCTTAACAAATAAGCCTAGAAATTTCATAAAATACATCAAAAAGTCCTAAACAAATACTACTAGGTCACACTCCTAATCATCCATAGATGTCTCCCGGTCAGTCCCATAGCCCATATCATCGTAGAGCTCATCATCATAATCACATGCAAGGTAGCAGTATGAGCCAAAGGCCCAGTACACAATAGTGCAGCAAATCCAAATGCTAAGCACACTTAACTAAATACAATGCAACAATTCACCATAACTTCATTATCTTTAGTTAAGTGAGTAAAAAAAAATAGCAATGGAGTATTCAAACTCCGATTCAAGCTTGGGAATCTGGAGGTCCTGAATAACAGCAGTTGTTTAGAGGGTTGATATAGATAGACCGGATACCTATATCTCTTATATCTAACCAATAAAGATTAGTAATAGCTTCATTTAGGGTTAACACTCCTTTATACACTCCACTTATCCCGGTCTATAACATCAATTAGTTCAACGGTCCCATAACCGTGAACTAAAACATATTATTTCCTCCCGAGCCTAAGTAGAGAATATACCGACATAGTTAACCCCATTAGTTATCCACTTAGCCATTAAAAGAAACTACCATTGCATCATGGTGAACCAATGCATCATGGATTTAAGTGATTGCATCATGACAAAGATTTGGATTAAGTGCCTAAACTAGTATCATTGCATCATGACAAGGTTGTCCTTCCCTAGACTAGACACGACTCAACCGCAAACCATTTCAATAAACTTTTTATTAGTCTTTAATTAAGGTCAAAGTTGAATATGCCTATCCTAAGCAATAATCAATCAAATTATTGTGTACCTGGATCGGATTGAGAATTAAAGGAAATCTTAACTGAGTATCTATCTTGTTCCAGATAAATCAAACATATCAACAAACTATTCTAAGCCAAGCTTATACTCACTAGTTAAAAAGCTTAGGAAGTCATTGAATCTCATTTAAAATCATCCAAAGTCATCACATGACATATATATATATATATCATATAACATTATACAAGTCAAATTCTTAATCAAAAAAGTCATATATCATGTATTGGAAGATGTTAGAAAAAGGTTAGAAAAATTGAAATCTCTAGGGCCCATGCTGGTAATTTACACTGGCAGTGTAAGACTCAACGCCGGCAGTATAAGGGTCCTACACCGGCGGCATTAAAGTCGTCGTTAAAAAAATGCATTCTATATAAAATTTTAGGTCATTATATCGGCAGTGCATCGATTGTGTAGATCTCAATGCTGGCAGTGTTGGGGTCTAAGCTAGCGGTGTTCAAGCTGCCTTTCGAATGATCAATAGCTAAATTTTTTAAGCCGGCAGATACACCGGTGGCATACACTGCAGTTCATGTTATAGGTTTCCTTTTTTTTTCAAATATGAAATCTTTACACTTTACTCTTCCAACCTCTTCCAAACCATATTATAACCTTCCTAGTACACGATATAAGAACCCTATATCATCAAACATACACAAACTCCTCTCTAACATCATTGAAACACATACTCCTCCTCAACCATTAAAATACTTTACACTATAATTCATTTTCTTTACATCCACTACTTCAATACAACTTAACAATACCAACTTCTCATCACACTACAACTCAACACCATCATTACACTTCCATAAACAAATCCTAAGCTATCTCAATATCACAATATAACAATACACATATATATCCAATATGAATATATATATAATAGCTGGGGATAGATTCTTGGTGTTTAGGTGCAACAAACCTTGGTTTGAATGTTGGAAAATATGGCCTTACAAGAGTTAGGAATTTTTTTCTCTTCTTAGGTCTGTTTTAGATGTCCAAAGTATAAAAGAAATAAACTTGATATTTATCCAACATGCATTGACTTTAGGGGCAGATTTCTAAGGGCTTTGGCCTTAATTAAGCTTTGATTTTAGGCTTAAATTGGTTTAAAAAGGCTAAAAATCTGCTAGGTTTATGGACTTAATTTTTAGTTTAAAACAAGCTTAATTCATCATATCTTATTCATTAAAATATCAATTAGCATCAACATAATAATTTCTAACATGAATAAACTATCAACCTAGATATATTTACCATATATTATTATCTAATTATTACTTCATAACACATACCATCATTTCAAACACACCACAATTCACACTAACATATATACGCATATAACAATCAAATTTAACATGCATTAAGTATGAAGTAAAACTTCGGTTATTTCACTGAGCTCAACTGGTGAGAGGTGCTGCCTTTGGGGCAGGCAAAAGCCTTAGGTCTTGGCTTCAATCCCTGCAAGCTGCAGATAGGGTGTCAACTCAGCTTTAGGGTAACAATACCTATAGTGCCCGTGATACCCTATGGGGCATGCGTTAATTGGGGTCTTGCCTGAAGATGGATGTCGGCCATTATCACTAGGGGCCTGGAGCAGTTGTTTGCCCTGGCATCACACGCCCAAACCTCGGTAGTGGGGAGGGTATGACACATAGACTATAATAAAACAATCAGTCCTACTATTAAACCCACTACCCTTCGCTTTGTCCTTTCTCATGTTATCACCTTGAGGTGGGACATTCATCAACTAGACCTTGAAAAATGCCTTTCTTCATGGACAACTCCAAGAGATAATCTTCATGAAGCAAGCTCTTAGTATCATCCATCCTCGTTATCCTTATTATGTATGCCAACTAAAAAAGTCTCTTTATGGCCTAAGGTAGGCTCATAAGCATGGTTCCATCGCTTTTGTAGCTTTTTGCTTCATCTTGGGTTTTGTTAAAACAAAGCTGATACATCCATGTCTCTTCTTACTAAGGGGTCTAACATGATCCTTCATATTTGCTGCTTGTAGCACCTTACTTCTCAAACAATGTATATTCATTCTTTCCCATCTATTTTCTGTGAAAGACCTTGGCCCCCTACATTCTTTTTGGTATTTATGTCCCCCGCAAAGGCATCTACCTATGTTAATTTGAGTTCATCTGATCTTCTCAAACACCACCATATGCACTTATCCAAACCTTTGAAAGCTCCTTCTCTATCTCCTAAGAGTTAGCTCACTACAGGATGTTTTTCCCTCTTTGCAAAACCATACTTATTGTGAGATTGTTGGTGCACTATAATACCTTATAATTTCCACCCATGGATATCGACTTTGTCATCAATTAGTTGAGTCAACTTATGCACAACCTCACCATCACTTGCATGCAGGCAACAAAACATGTTCTTTGCTATCTTTAGGGTGCACCAATACTTGATCTTCCCATCAGTTGCACATCTTATAATTCACTCTCTACTTTTGCTTATGCTAATTAGGCTAGATGTTTAGACACCCATCGTAGGACCATTGGTTATGCTATTTATCTTGGTAGCAACCTTATCTCATGGTAATCCAAGAAGCAACCAATCGTGTTGTAATTCCATAAAGGCTAAATATCGAGCTTTTACTCATGTAGTTGCAAAATCTACCTAGATATCTCACGTCACTCATGAACCTAACATTAAGCAGTCTATTTATTCGCAAATCTCATTCAACATAATGGCACCAAGTATGTAGACGTTGATTATCATTTTATTCACGACATGGTTTCTACTTGTCAAATTCAAGTTCACTACATTTCAAGCAGTTTCAACATAAAAATATTCTCGCTAAGAATCTATCTGCATCCCATATTTCTTGATCATTAGTTCAATCTCATGTTGACCCATGTCCTATGAGATTGAGAGTGTATTATTATATACATTTTTGTATAGCTTATTTTCAAGTAAAGTACTTAGTCTTTTTATATTGCATTATAGATAAGTAGCGATAATATGCTATATCGATTATTATGCTGTAATCACAATAATTAATTTCATAATGATGCAAAGATAATTCAAATGTTTGGACAATTCACGTGCTCATTTCAATTTTCATCTTTCCACAGCAAGAGAGTGTAAATCTGGCCTGTGGCTGTGGTACATCCGCTCAAATTAAAGAAAACAATGAAAAATTTAAATCAGACGAAAAAAAAGACACAACCTTTCATCATCCATCTACTGTGACTATTGAACCCTAGGAGAAGAAAATATACATTTCAGTGTGTATAAATAAAAAAAGTCTCTTCATTTCTATCTTTGACGAGAATGGGCTAGAGAGTGGGACGTCGTCAAGGGACATCCACTTCCAGCCTACCTATCACAGGCTGGTTTATCATACTCTCTCCTATGTTGCTGGTCGTGTAGATTCCACAGATTTTACAAGAGGAAGTGCAGCAGCTTGGATTTGCATAGTTGATGTAAGATCCATCACCTCGAGCAATATTCTTATTCTTGTTAGTGCGGTGCAGAGCTCAATATGTATTTAGCCGGTTCTCTTTAAACACTCCTTCGGTAGCCCAAAGTCCTTTTTTTTTGTTTTGGATGTCGCCTCCTCCATGGATCATTATGTAACTTGAAGTGCAAAATCTTCCCCCGAAAAAATAAACAAATATATAATCAGATTAGCTGAGGATTGTCAACACTATGTAATGCAGCCTCACTTTGTCATAAGAAAATGAATCAATAAATATAATGTCACTGAGGAAGCTGCTGCAGAGTATTATTTTAATCAACATAATTTAATCCATATTCCTCCTAAAAGACATTGTGTTTTACACAGCTTAGCACGCATTTATATTCTCAGTTAACTAACAATCAATTTGGGCAGGATCTCGATGGCATTACAAGTTTTAGAAGATAATTCCTAGCATACTGATAAAGATGCCATGACATCAACCACCCGAATATAATGATTGAAATAGCATTTAATTGTACACTGAGGCAATGAAGAAAATATATTGCCCCAAGAGTTGGAAGGAAAGAGGGGGAAAAAAAATAATGACAAGTAAAGATGGCATACAGTACATTAATGATATAGCAGGAACCTTACCTGAAGAAATGTTGCAAGCACATCATCTTCAGTAAGTTGCAAAAATGTAGCAGCCCCAATCATCAACATACCAAATGTAGCTTTTTGCCTCTCAGCCTCCAGCAAAATAGAATCACGATACAAAAACCTTTGCCAGATCCTCCGTACACTTGCAAGCTTGAACTTTACTTCAGTCTCATTGAATCCCTGCATGCCACAAACATGGCATGACATTTTGTCAGTTGCAAATTTTGATTCTAGTCTAATTAGATACCCACCAATACAGTTGAAATAATTACCCGAAGGATCTTTATTAGGTTAGGAATTTCATCTTCAGCTACACGTACAGCAAAACTTTCATAATTGAGCACATTTTCATATGGCAAGAATATCCCATCCTGCGAGTGTGCAAAGGAATGAGAAGGAAAACTACAGAAGAATAACCGTCCACAAATCCTAGCCTTACCATCCAACAAATTGTTTCATGCAACATTTATAGATAGTCATATACAATTGCAGAAGGCTAGTTTGACATGTGTATTGAAAACAAACCAGGAAAAAATTTGATCTCAGTTTGGAGAATATAACATGCAGGAAGGAGCATACTGTCTAATTTTTCGCATTTGGCATTGTAAGATGACAATTTACCTGAATGACCCTGGAATACAACCTTGCAGAATACTATCTTCCATTCGACCACTCCATCCATCTCCAGGCAACACACCACAAAAAGTAGAATTGGCTATATCTGCATGATAGTTTTCTGAACGTACTGTGTAAACAATCACATCATCTGCATGCTGCTTCCCAAGCTTTCCTCCCTTGTTAGGGCTAGATCCAAATTCTCGTGCCAGCTTTTGTCTAATTCCCATGCTATACCTGCATTTTAAGGTGCTGTGAGAAAATGACGCAAGAATGTGCAACAGAAAATTGGTATCTTTTCTGTTTCCTGGGTGTGTTGCATATTGTAGATAGCAACAGATATGCCTTTACCCTGAGGATTTGCACGCAAGTCCTTTGGGATTAAATACAATTTTTTTGTTCCAAGTTTAAAAACAATAATTTTCTAACAATAACCGAACAAAAATCGAAAAGATGAGGACAGAAGAAAATAAAGGCTTTTCAGATACAAAGTGAAGCAAAGTAACTAGCTCAGATTGATGCTTTTGGATTTCAACACTGCATTTTGCAATCTAAAAAGAAAGGAAATGAGAAGAAAAAGCAAGACTAAGGGAACCCTAATTTCACTTTAAAGTTCTAATGAAATTGTAAATACTGAGAAATGTAAAAGTTTAAAATATATCATTGCCTTAACATCTAAGAATCATAGAATATAAACTAACAATTCTGTCGAATTCCTCCATTCCGGTGCAACTTAACAAAATCAAGCTCTCCTTTTTCCATTCAATTCAATTTTGGGTCTGTTTGGATTGTCTGTTTTTCATCTGTATCTGTATCTTTTTTAAAATAATATATGTAAATATATTTGATTTGCATCTAAATTTTATCTATATTTGTTCTATTTGATCTTTTGATGAGAACTGTCAACTTTTTTTTATCTATATCTATTTCTTGATAAATAATTTGTTAGAAAAAAGTTTAAAAAAATATCTGTATCTGCCAGAAAAAAACCAAAACAAACAGACCCTTTCATTGTAGCTGCCAAAAAGTCAATTTATTTGCTTCAATTACCTTTTGGTTTCCTCATAATATATTACAAACCACAGAACTAATCAAAACAAAGTCTTTATGTTAACCTATATGTTGAATAAGGCGTTCAAGTTTCTTACGTGTCTTCTGGTCTTCCCTCTGTGTATGCTGGACCCAGATTTCCATTAAAGTAAAATAGTGTTTTCCGCTTCTCATATGGCCTGAACAAAGACAATTCTTTCTGCTTTAACAGAGATAAATATGCTTCAATCTTGTTCAGCTAAACAAAGATTATTATATGCAAGTTGTTGAGACAGCAGAATTATTGTAGAATTGACCTGTCCCAAAGTTTTAAGCTTATAGCATTTGCATCAGGCAGTTTCCAAGCAGGAAGCACTAGATCTTTGTCGGGATCATAGCATGGATGGACCCCCCTCCTGTCAGAAGAAATGTCATCCCAGTTGTCGGCCCAGTATGCTGTTGTTGAATGTTTGTACTTCGAATTGGTGTTTCCCCAGTGAACCAGCATCATGCTGTTCCATATCTCTTTTGGGGCATAGCAAGCGCCTTCATCCCAGGAAAAGAACTGCCTTGAGAAGATACAAGAAATAAATAAATTACCTGGTCTTTCATAAGCCTAGTGCAATTTTGTTATTCCATTCCCACCATTCTCTACGTGAGACATTTAATTTTACTAAAATGATACAATGGAGATTTTAAAACTTTTATAATGTGATAGACCAGGTAGCTCAATGTTATCATACCCAGATATGGTCCCTTCCCAATGTTCGATTCCAATAAGGATATTGTGCCACTATATGGTCATATGCCTTCTTATAGAACTCCAAGGTAAAAGAGCTCCTTAAGCCTCTATGCTCCTGAGAGAGACAACCATAAGCAATGCATCATTTGTCAAGGAAAAATACTAGAGATATACATAACATTTGGCATAGTGTTAACAGCAATTTGCTTCAAATGTCTTATAATAGCCCTATGATTACAATCATCCATAAGATTAGTAAAATCAGAAGCAAGCATTCACAATGTTTTAGTGATAATGTATATAGAGTTGGCAACACTCTTCACTATATTTTGACATGGATGAAGAAAATATACCTGCATACTCAAGTGAGGTGCATCGTCTGCACGGGTTATGATGCATGAATCAAGAACAGGAACAAAAAAAAAGTCTGCTTCTTCTCCATTTAACGTCCGATGAGGACTGGCTAAGATACTTTCATAGAGTGCCATCTGAAATTATTGTCATTGCCAAATAAATTACGTATTCAAAGTGCTTTTGCTGTATGAGTTTTAATGAAACTAAACTAAACAATACCTGGGAACCATACAATTGATCAGTCCATAAGGTAGCATTCCTTTCATCATAAATTCTGTTTACACACTCAAGCTTGAAGTGGCGCCCCTATAAAGGTCAGATAATCAGTACAACATATATCAGGTTGGACTACATGAGAAATTGACAACTCGTGCCTGACCTCAAGAAGTAGACTGTTGAATTCTGGAGGCAAATCATAAACATAAATGAGGGGCCTTTTCTTTTTCACAGAAGCATTGAAATTCTTTAGGGACCTTGTCGAATGTGGCTCATTAGGCACTTCAAGCTGAGCTGGACGTAACCACCTGGGCCATCCCCTGAGAGATGATACCACTGATGGGATACTGCAATCTGTTCCATACCAGCCATTGTCACACTGAAAGGTCAAGTTCATAAATTAAGACTTTAGTTCCAAGATATCAGAAGGGTACAAAGATAGAATAGATACTAGGATTTGTTTTAGAGTAAAAATTTATCCAAAGTTCCATTAAAACAGTGGAGAATCTTCACCATCCACTTAGTGTCATAAACCTAAAATTTCTCTAAAATGCAGAGCTGCAAAATGATAGTATTGGGTACGGCTCAAATTCTTCAACCATGGTGCAATCCGCTGTCGAATAGTAACCATTCAATATTATTTCAGAACAAGAAGATTATTAGCTGTTTATGAGCAGGGCTTGTTTACTGTGTGTAGTCAACCGGTAGTCCATTAGTCCATGGTGGTAGTAGATTGAGACTTTGCGAATGCATATCTCTAGCTTCACGTTTCGTCTTGATACATGTTCTAAAGTTATCAATTTTGCTGACTTGTTCCCCTACTCTAGTTCAGAATTATAAATAGATGCCTCCTGCCTAGGGTTTAGTTATAGTCAGCCCAGTCTTGGAGAATCCATGGCTTTTTTCAAGAATCTTTGGTGAGTCCACTAGTACAAGTTTGTAATTGCCTCTTGAGTTCATTGAGGGAGGGTGTTATCTCTATAACTTTGTACACATTCTAGCAAGTAGATTTGGTTTGATCTGTATGAGTAAGAATGTCGTTGTATACCAATCCTTTGTACTCCATTTATTTATTCGTAAATGCACCCTATTAAGGTACATTGAAAATGGAGATTCATTGAGCATGGCTGAAAATGGAGATTCATTGAGCATGGCTCAAATTTGAGGACCTTGGTGCAACCTGTTGGTAAATAAAATATAATTCAACTCGATTTTGGGACAGTAAAAAGGATGATCAATTGTCTTTAGGGAGGGGCAGCAGACAGGGATAGAAGAAGTTGACCAAAACCCCCACCATGGTGGAACAAAAGTTGACTGATCCATGGCAATGGTCCATGAGAACTTCGTAAATGTGTATCCCTCTTCTTCCTTATTCTAGTTGAAGGTCATCATAGATGCTTACAAAATAGTTCATAATAGGCTTATTCCTGCAAGAGTTCATGGCTTATGCCTAGAGAGCTAATGTGAGTGTTTTGGTGTGACTTTGTACTTGCGCTTGTAGTTCCTTGTGAGAGACAAGTTATTTTAGTAACACTGTGTAGCATCTAGCGAGTGGGTTTCATCTAATCTCCATGAGTGAGATTACCATACTCCAATTGGAGTTTTGTATAATCTTCTTCATAATCCTTTGATTTATGAGTGAATGTTGCTCCTCCTCCACCCCTGATTTTTTTCACTCTACATCTGGTTTTTCTAAGTTACTTATTTCATTTCTCCGCTCCTACTTTCATCTTTTATTCACCAAAGTCATGTAGTTCGATATTAAATTTCTTCCACTATGTACCTTAACAAATAGAAACTTTCCTTATCACTTTTTGGGTAATGACTTTTCTCAAATATATTAATTAGTTGGTTCCTTAGAAGCAGAAAAATGAACCACAATAAGCTCATTTACAAGAATGATGAATTTAGCTCCAAAACCAACTGATAAAAAACTTAAGCTTATTGATATAGCGTATAAGACTTATGAATAAACATTTTACCTCACTTTAAGGCTAAAACTTTTATTTGAAATCCACGAAATAGACTACTTTATCAAAAGGGGTGAACTAGCGTTACCAAGATTCGAACCAATAATCGCCAACGCTGATACCATATCAAGTTTAACTCAACAATTAAATAATCTAAACCCTTAAACTTATAGATATAGTATAAACGTTTTAAATTTATACTTGATAAAACTTACTAGTTCGCTTCACTAAACGAATAAAATTGTAATAGACTTATTATTTTTAAGGAATGAAATACAACTGTAATAGGATTTTTATTTGTTAATTTTTTATTTAAATGATGATTTTTTGGGGAAAAAAATCTATTTTAGCATTAAATTGCTATTAATAGACTTGAGTAATGAATGACTATTTAATTTTTTTTGTAATAAGAATTTCTTATGGAATTACTATTACAGTCAACTAAAGACCATAATAGCTCCTTAGAAGGAATAAGATTGTAATGGAATTACTACTACAACAAAGCAAAAGGGCACTTAAAGATAAAGTAAACGTCTAATCAAATTTTTCATGGTACTTTAATGTGACATCCTAAATCTAGTTTGTTTTTTCCAACTTGAAATCCTATTAATATGTTCAATAGGATGAATCCTAATCATTGTATTCTAAGCATGCAAATTCATGTCATAAAAGAAAATCATTCTTTAGTAGCAAAAAGGGAACAACTAGTATTACTTCATCGAGATTAGCACCGCAACCAACTTATATAAAAGATTAAATCATGCATGTATGGGTATAAACCAATTTAAATGGTGAAACTAAGAATGGCTTCGATACCATATTATTGTTAGTATTGTATCCAACTAATAAAAAAAACTTAAATATTTAGATTAAATGGTTATGATGCTAACCTTAAAAAACCTTAAAGTACAAAATCCATGTCAATGATTTATGACATAATAGATAAGGATCTCAAGCACAAAACCTAAAAGGATACTGCTCCTTGGATAGAGAACACATGTGAATCAGTGAGATAAATATTTGTAAAAATGAATGAAAACGTAAGTAGACATGGAAACATATAAACAAGTCATAACTAAGTAATTTTCTTATATTAAGAAAAAGAAAATAAATGAGAAGCTATCACCACATAATACCTGGCAAAAACCACCTCGGCAATGCCCATGTCCAGAGCATTGATTGATACAAGTGCTGAGCACTGGCACTTCACAAAACCTCCCCCAAAGGCCATCATACTTGCAGTCACATTCCTCTTTAAAATACACTTTACGCGTATATGCATCAGAAGGGTCTACATTACACCATCCTGGTTTACTACCATTTGTTGTGAATATATTATCAAGATCAGCCTTTGTCCAGTCACTTAGCTTTGGACCACCAGGTTCGGTAGGTGATCTGGAATAATTTCACTCGTCAATCAATTATTTGACAAGAAATCGAAGAGACTATAATAGATGCAACTCTCTTACTCTATCTGAAACCCACATGCCTCAGCCACTGGACGATTTGGATACTTTGTGCCTTCTCCACAGAAACACATTGCTCGTGTTGTGTCACAGTGTGCAGGACAAATTGATACTACCCATCGTCCATATGGAAGCTCAGGTGCTGCTGGGTAATTGCAATCTAGATGCAGCTCCTCGGAGCATCCATCCCCTGTTTCACTTGTGGAAAATATTATAAGCCAACTAAATTGAGATACTGGAACCAAATGGATCTTCTGAATTTCAAAGGTGAGAAATAAAACCTCATTCATATTGTTTATGCAGGCTAATAGATCAACTCAAAGGATAGATGAGCTAACTGCAAGTTTTTAGCTAATAGTAGGGATAAGAGCTATGATGGCCGTAAAATATTCTCCTGTATATGCTATATGAAGTTCAAATGATATGCAATGCAAGCAAGAAATGGATAATAAAGAAAGCAATAACCTTCATGGCTATTCTAAAATCCTAGACGGTGATGTTGTGAAAGAAAATAAAATGTTGGTAGAAGGACTAGACCACTACTCTGTCTTATTGGATAAAGAAACTCCAATCCTTTTATCATCTAAGAATGTCCATTTCAACAACCATGCACCATAAATATCAGATAGAATAGAGAGTGTAAATTGGAAGGACTGTATTCAAATATCAAGTCTAAGCTATCTACCAATCAAAATGATGATGTCATTTGATTATGTGCAACAGCATAAGCATGGTTATTTGTAAAACCTACTTGGTGTAATCAAAATTAATATTGTTAATTTTCACAATATTCATGCACCACCCATCATCATGATGGAATTGAAAATAAAACTAAACGGTCTCTTTCACTCTACAGGCTTCAAAAGCAGGATGGACTTAGAGAAATGGCTTGTCTGGTCCAACAAACTTATAATAGTTGTGAACTATCACCTTACAAGCTTTGGATCATGTTGTCCCAGTTAGATTGGCATCATATAGAACCTATTTACTTCAGCATCATGCTATGTATCAAGTTACATTAATTAAAATAAAAAGTTAACTGGCTATTCAGATCGGGTTTCTGGATTGCACTCTGCTTCAAACCTTAAAAGAAAAGAAGGAATATTAATCATCAATCACATTAGCATCTAATCAATCTATCAAAATCATCTGGACAGACACTATGGCTCCATCTAGCAGAATAAGCCATAGCATCACATGTTGACGTATCATGAAGGTTGGACATTTAGAGCAAACATTTATATCTTCACTCTCAAAAAATAGCATCTTACTTCAAATTTTGCTGAAATTGAAAGTACAAAATACACAGACATAACACTCACCACTGTATCCATGAAAGCAGCGGCACTGTCCTAATTCATGGTTACAAACACCTTGACCACTACAGTCATTTGTGCAGCTTCGAGCTCCTATGACCTGCCAAGGTAACAAACATTCAGCTGAATGAAAAACATTAGATTAATGTCAACCTCTGCTTGCTAAGGTTAAAGCATGAGACTTATATGTCGTAAAATGTGATAGTTGATATTTCACAAGATCATATGATCAATCAAGCTGCTTCCCTAATCTCCCTTACTCGCTGAGAGCTACATGTTTCACTCAACGAAAACAAATATGCAAGAACTATCAGCAGATCAGAAACAACACCAAGGTAGTAAAACCATATACTCCTGTTCTTCTTCTAATACCTCATATACTGGACATCTTCAACCGCTGCATCGCATCCTGAAAGCCACCGTCCTATACTCGATTTCCAAGGTGCCCCACGATAAAGAACAGCATTATGCGCATCGGGCGGAAATTGTTTAACCAAATCAATTTTTGACTTAACTTGCATCATTTCCACTCCTTCCATCACTGGATCCATTAATCGGGACACAGGTGTCTTGCCTGTTACTTACAACCTTAAACTCCAAATAAGGCACCACAGGAAACAGAAACAAATGCACAACAGAAATCAATGCCAGAACAGAAGCAATGGTTGCCAGCAAAGACCAAGAGGAGTTCCATTTGTAACCCGAAAGCATTACTTCCAGGTAGGCAAACCAAAAACCCTGAATCCTACTCTTTAAATTTCACACACTTAGCAAAAGCCTGCCACCTAGCAAAACAGAACAAACACAAGTACTTCGTTCAGCATAACCTTAATAAAAAAAAAAAGACATCCATAAAAAGAAGCACTAATCACTTCAACAACAACAACCTGATAAGAAACTCAAACTATAACCATGAAATTCAATCACATATACTATATAAAGAAAGCACTCTAATTTTCTCAAATGCTGGACTCTCGGAGCTTTAAATTCATTAAAAAAAGAAAAAAGAAAAGAAAAGAAGTCAAAAAATGAAGAATTTGCTTTACACGCCCGATAATGAAATTCGAAGAATTAACTAACAATAATGACCTTTCATCAAGATCTGTACAGCTCATAACATGTGGATTAGGGTTGAAATTTTAATATATTTTAGCCAGTCAACAGAGAGAGACATGAAGAAGAAGAAGGTGGGTAAATTTTTTATTATATTCCCCGAATGTGCAGATTCCTCTAACTAAACCCTAAATTAATATTATAACATAAAAACCATAAACCTTAAAAGAGTTTAAGATTGATTGGTTTGAATTAAAAACTAAAAAGTGGAGATGAAGAATTACTTGGAAAACTACGGGTGAACGCGTAAGCACAGTTAGGCCAAGCATGGGGGCTGTCATTGTCGAAATGACCGGAAAATGCCCTTCCTCCTGGTGCAAGTGTTGGGGTGTCATGGGGCTAGTTTTGACAGTTCACCTTCTTTTGGAGAGAGAAATTAAGTTAGGCTGTAGTTTAATTAATTTATACCTAAAATAAACTGTATTTTATTGACATTGAACGTGTACTTGAGTTGAGTCCAGTGCTCATCAATTACTGGGGACCATATCCTTTTGGAAAATCCAATCCATTCTGCTATGAGTTATTGGGTTATTATTTTTGGAAATAATTAACCTTCAAGTGCTTTCTGTGTCGGTATTATTTCGTTTTTTGTACATTATTTCCAAAAAAAAATTCTCAATTTTGTTTTTATTCATTATTATCATCTTGCTATCAGTTTTTGAGAGGTGGAGTCGTTCTCTCTCCTTAAAAAACAAAAAAAAAAAATGTCCTCTCCAAGTTGGCATGATATGCATGTTCTCATGCCATAGGTTGTCTTGTAATGACTAATGACATATTATTGAGTTGCATTATTTATTATTTTTTAAAAAATAATTACCCTTCAAATGCTTTTTGCATGGGTATCATCGTCATTATTATTTTTGGCAAACTTCCTCGGCGATTTTGCCTAAGAAGTGGCTAGATTCCGTATTAGGTGCAAATTTTAAAAAGTCTGAATATTTTATATAATGCAAAAAATTTAAATAAAGTTTGTGAAATTAACCCAACCCATCGATATTGAAAAAAAAAAAAAAAAGGCTATAGATAAGGAGCATACATGTTTGCGAGGGTATAAAGAAAAGGGTTAAATGCAAAATCTTACCAATAATTTGATTCATTTACAAATGGCTAATGTTGATATTTTTAACAATAGGTTATCTAAATTTTATTCAAATTTGTAAAATTTAGAAAGACATGTGTCACCATCTTGCATTTTAAAAAAAAAAATTTAGATTTTTTTAAAGCTTTTATCGCCTTTTGAGTATTTTTTAATATTTATTTATTTTATTTTGTAATATTTTATTAGATTAATTTTTTTAGACCAATGACTCTAAGACACTAACATGCATCCCTCATTCCATCTACTAGTATTTAATAATACTAACAATTTTATTTGTAGCCAAAGCACATTGATTAAATAAAAAAAATTAACACCGTTCATTTGTTTGCAAATAGGCTAATATGCAAGTATGATTTTTTATAATTAACTCTAAAAATAATAATCTTCACACGTCCTTTGAGACAATACATATAATATAAAAATATATGCATTAGAGTGAAATAAACCTAAATACTTATATTCTAAAATATCACGTAAATCAAGGAATATAAGATGAAGTATGCTTATATATAACTAAGGTTAATTCCTTTTCTTCATTATGGGGACTTTATATTTATAGATGTAGCTTGAGATACATTGAGAAATGAACTCTCATTCTTTTTTTTTTTTTTCCTACTTAATATTCATTAATAAAAATACCATGTAAAAAAGGCGTAAGTGAAAGAAAATGACCTTATCTTCGAATTAGTATTCTACGACAATACCGATTTTTTATTGTTGGTTGGATTAAAAATCTGCTATAGAATGCCACAATGAAAAAAAAAAAAAAAATAGAGAAAGAGAGAGAAAGTATATGATATGAAAAAAAAAACTTTCCTTTGCACAAAGAAAATCTTTCTATCTTTTTTTGTAACATCATCTAAAGTAAAGAGCATCTCTCGATGGAGAGAGAGTGCTTGTTAATTGACCAAACAACAATTAACAGGTTATCCCATTGATATTTATTTGATATATGTTAGTCTTAAAAATCAGGAATTTACACCATTTGAATTTAAATTTGATTTATAATTATTTGTTCAGTATTAATAATTTTTTTTGGCCGAAAGTTTGATAAAAATTAAGTTAAGCCAAATTCAAAGTGTTTATGGAGTTAAGTTTTACAGTATTTTAATTCAACTAACCGGTGAAGGTAATTTAATACATTTTGAGTTTAAGACTATGCTTATTTTAGGAAAAATATTTGTTAGTAGAAATTATTTTTCATTGTATATATTTTATTGAAATGACATGTTTTTATGTATTTGGTCAAATTTTATAAATATATGTTGAAATAACTTTTCTAATATTCAAAATTCATTTAATGTAAAACATAGTATAGTAATGAAGTTCTGTTTATTGTGAAAAGTAGCTTAGAAAACCACTTTCCTTGTAAAAAGTGTAAGCCTTTTTCCTAGTTAAAGTGTTCATAAAGAGGAAAACATTCTTCACTCAAAAGACATTTTCAATTTAACAAACAAGTGAAAATAAATATATATATATATATTTTTTTTATTTTTCCAAAACAAACAGGTCTTAGATATTAATTAAATTCAATATTTTAATTAAGCTAAAGCTATTATTTTGTGAATTACAATATTAAGTAATTTTATATCATTAACTACCTATTAAGATAAGGAATTAAGCCTGTTGATAAAAGATAATTCATTTATTATTGGATCAGGTTTTCAACTCTTTTCTTTTTTTTTTTTTAGGATTTTATAATGGATTTTAATATGTTGATATCTTTAATTTTAGTTATTATTTTGAAATAAAACAATAAGACATGGAGAGAAGCTAAAATCCCTAGACTAAGCAATTGCCATTTTTCACTTTCCACCTTTCTCTCTTCTCTCATCAAGTGAAAAAACTCAAGTGCAGGCATTGCTATGATATGAAATATTACATGGATTATTGTAAGATCAACGCAAAGTTGTTCTCTTGAAATTAAAGATTTTCTAATATTTGGCATTCGAGTCCATCAGTTTACATCTACATCAAACTTGATCAATTTAGTACTTTATTAGTTGATTGGGTTTGATGAATTTCTCTTCTATCGTAACTGTTTAAATTGCAATCTAATTTGATTTAGGTTTCAATAGCATATTAAGTTAATAGATTCATATGTATTTGTCATTATATTAGAATCTATATATTATTGTTGTAGATTGATTTAGTAATATAATGTCAAAAACCCTAACTTTTTGTAATAATCTTCAAGTGTGAGACAATCTTTTTAGAATTTGATATGCATAAGATAAAATGTTTAAAGTTTGAACACTATGCAATTGTATGACCTGTTTTATAGCATAGTGGTTTTTAGGTTAATTCGGACGTGTGGATCATTGCTCTGGTATGGGTATCATGGATAATAACAAGAAATCATTTTCTTGTTATTTTTGTTGGAAAATTACATTAAGTTGGCATAATATTTTACATTTTTAATTTACTGTTGAAGGAAAAGGAAATAAGGAACAAATCATTATTTTTTTATTCTTTGGTAAATATCAAATTCGGTACTGAAATTTGCACAAAAATTAATTAATTTTGGTACAAAACCTTCAAAGTTATGGTTTTTTACTACCTCATCAACATTGTTTATTGTGTTTGCTAATTTGAAAGGTAGTATTATTAAATTTTTATCATCTCCTAAAAACATATAGTACATCAAGAAATAGAGCAAACGATGTTATTGATGTAGTAAAAATAGTCACGAAAAGTTAGATTAGGCATTAAATCGATTACTTCAAATTTGAAGTATCAAATTGAATTTTATAAAAGTTTAAGTACTAAAATTTACATTTTCCATGTTTTTAAAGTTGAAAGTGGTCAACCGTCCCACAATGCTAGTTTAGCAAATTTTCTGTCAAGATAAATTGAAATAACATGTTCACAAAGTGACCTCTTTTGCTTTGATTATTTTAAATATCTAGACTTCAAGATAAAAATTTATATGAAATATTTTTACCGATGAAAATAATAATTGATTCGAAAGAAGATTATTGTTTAGTTAGATGATAAATATGATCATTTCAATTTTCATACATGTGATTTGTCAATCCAAAGGAAAGGCATATTATTGATAGATTATTGTTATCAATATTTATCATTGTTTTACATAACACCATTTACAATTGGTATTTCTTTGAGAAAATATCATATTTAATATTTGAAACTTTACTAATTTGTAAAATTAATTATTTAAACTTTAAAAGTGTTAATTTACTACCTACAAACTTTTCAAGTTCACTTATAGTACATAGATGAGATAGTTGATTGATAAAACAGTAAAGCTCAAGTAGCTAATTGTAAAATTCAGCAAAATTCAAGTAGTTAATTGTAAAAACGAGCAAAGTTTAGTATGAAATTGATACTTTAAACTTTAGTAGTCAATTGTAAAAATGTGATACTTACTCCAATTTTGTCTAAAGACTAAATATCAATGATGTATTAAGTGTTCCATAATGGCCCAATTAAATGAATTATATTGTCTTAATTAATCTAATCAAATATTGCATGATAATTGTTTTTAAAATAAATTACACTAAAAGACATCAACAATTAGGGAAAGTTCATTTTATGTATTAATGTTTCAAGTGGTTAAAAGTAGGAATTGGTATTTTGTAAAGTCGATCGAATGAGCATTAATAATTTGCAAAGTTCATTTGATGTATCAACATTTTATTAGTTTTCAATTAATTTTTATAATTTTCCACAAATGTCAATTATGTATACCCTTTTTTTTCCGGTCAAATAATTATGTATACCTTATTTGACCCACATTGCAAAACGTTGATTTCTCTTTTTAACTATTTGAAATGCGGATACTTTAAATGAATTTATCTCGAACTTTGATTCCTCATTTTAACTATCCAAAACATTGATACATTAATTGAACTTATCTCTAAACTTTAATACCTTTGATGTAATTTACTCTATGCTTTTATATTCTATTTATCTATCCATTAAAAGTGTGAAATGTTTTTCTTGCAAGCATATCATGTATTTTCTTCAATTTTTACCATTTCTTTCTACCAATTAGAACAACATTCGTGCTTAGCAAGACCAATTTTAAGGAATAAAAGAACATATCACTATTTGACTTGGATGCATAGATCTTGACCATGATGAACTACTTAAGCTTACTAATAAAAGAACAACTATGGAATTATGAGTACCTTATGTAAAGTGAAAATTACAAATACTGCAAGGGACAATAAAACTCCTCTAATCCCATTGTTTTTAAGGAAAATGAGATAGATCATTTAGCAATATGATCGATTAGTTTTTTGAGATACAGTATTTTCCTTTCCTTTTCTTTTCTTTTTCTATAAACAACTCTTTTATAAATTTTGCATATGATGGCATGTGCCGAAAGCTTCTACAAAGGGGCTATAATTTGAAGCTTCTTGAAAATATCAATGAATTTTGCAAATTAAGTGTAACCATTGATACTTTAGTCTCTCAAGAATGAAATGGGATTAACACATGGTTTCACCTAGGGTATGGATTGTTTGGTATAGTTTTTACTAAAATCACACCAAACCATAGTTTAGTTTGGTTTTTTTTCCTTCCTAAACCAAACCTTAAACAATGGTTTGATTCATAATAGAAATTTTTCAAACCATTAAATAATTTTGTTTGATTTGAATTATGATTAAGTAAAAATTTTGATAAAAAAAATTTAGTTCTAACATTTTATATTTGTGGGATATTCAAATATTGAAATCACTTTACAAAGTTTGGATTGTAAATCTCAACAAAATACTTTATAAATCAATCACATTCATAATCCATAATCCTCTATGAAATCATTTAGTCACTAACACAATACATTCATTAACTAATCGTTACGCCCCAAATGGTACCCTAAATACGATAGTCCGCCACACTCAACATTAAAGCTTAAGTATGACAACCTCAGTCATCCCATAAGTTTCGATATCAGGTATAAGGTGTAGATTCACGATCATAGAGGAGCAACTTTGAAACAAGTTGTTTAAGAAGACATTCATATAGTAGTTTAAGAATGGAAATCATAACATAATAACTGAAATAAGAAAATATATAAAGGTCTTACAATTCATCAAAGGGGCATTCCCCCGTAAAAGATATAGTTCATTAAGGTCTAGTGAAGCCTAATCAAAATAATCATATGGAGATTTACTTAGAAGTCTAAGTCTACATTTAGTCTTTGACTTCTTCCAAAAACTCCTTAAGCCAAAAGGTAATACTTGTGAGAAATATCCCCAGCTTCAACCATAAATGGAGAAACTAAAAGGTATCTATAAAAGGGTAAGCTTCTCGCTTAGTGAGAATTAAATCCACAGTAAAGTACTCATTAATCACTAATCAAACAAGTTATTTAATTAGACATATGAGATGCAATCAATCACATGAACAAACAATATATACGATTTTCTGGGAATCATATGTTTGAATTTTACCCCTCCATTCAGTGGTTAGGTATTCCAAGCAACGAAGCCATAGTTCGTAAATGATAATTTTTGTAGTTTTATACCGATTCCTACTAATTGCTAACATGTAGTTGATTCAAGTGCACACTCACCGTTTCATTACAGGCAATCAAAGCCATATATTATAATTTCAAGTCCTCGACCTCATTATTATGCCCTTATCCTACCAAGGGTATTGTAATGAATGCAATGTAACTCACTACATGTCATGCATGAATCATTTAATTTAAGTAATCGGTAAAATATTAGTCATTTTATAAGTGACCATAGAATTTGCAAATAAATCATATTAAACTAAATCATACAATGATTAGTTAACAATTTTTGCCTCGATATACTTATCATAATTTCAACTATGTAAGTAAAACACATGCACTTCAAGTTTTATCTTTTGCTAAAATCTAATGCCACTAAACTACAAGCAAATACATAAGTACAATTATGAGAATTTAAACTCGCTCGACCATATCAATAGAAGCTCCTTAGTCGAAATAGTCCGTCGAGTATGGTAGCTCAGACTCTACGTTACCTATATAAAAAAATACCCGAAATGAGTATTTATTGGAAGTTCTACTTAAACTTGCAACTCTATTTTACTAAGTTCGTCAAAATTTGCTTAAAGTGAAATTCTAACTTAAAATAGCCATAACTTGCTCATTTTAACTCCTGATTTCGCATATTATATACCAATTTCTACATACTCGGAAAGATCTATCCATTTTTAGGGTTATTTCCTACATACAAGGATATTTGGATTCCTAAAAGTCACGGTACATATTCAAAACGAAAAATCCCAGCTTTGCAAAACAATTTCCAAACTCAACTTTGTTCAAAAATCTTTAACAAAATATAGATATGTATATAGTTGAAAAATCTTTTGAGTATATATATAGACTCACATTATATGCAAAAATCCCAATGATTTCTCAATGATTATTTTTCGTAAAACAATTCATCTTAAAGTATTGAAACTTAAACTAGTGATTTTGGAGAAACTTTATAATTTCTTAGGTTATTGTAAACAAGTATATCCTTATTTTTTTTTTTAATTTTCCTTTCTAAAACAAATAAATTTTTCCTCTTAACTTTGGTCTTTTACAATTTGCTTATAGTGATAAAAATGAAGTTTTTCAAAATTTTTATTAAGTTGTTGATAACCTATTTGGAGTTATAGATTTGCCTTTAGAATGGTTTTAATAAATAAGTCTCTTTCCTCTTATATTTTTATATATTAACTTCCTTAAAAATAATTTTTATTTCTAAAACTTGGTCTTTTATTTTCTTTACCGATTTTATTTGAAAAAAACCATTCTTTTTAAGTTGTTGATAAAATTCGTTATTTTTTAACTTATCATATTTATATTCTTTTTATTTCTTTGAAAATAGGTTCATTCTTTAGAAACTTGAAAATCATTATTTTTCTAAATGGTTTAAAAATTAATGAGTTGATTTTATCTTAACTTTGAAAATTAGTTTGCTTCTTGATTTTTATTCGAGGTTGAAAAAATGTAATCTTAAGCTTTTTGTGAAAAAATTGTATACCAACAAATTATTTTGACTAAGCCTTAGGTTATCTTATTATAAAAAGAAAGTGTTTATTTCCTTTATTTTTTTAAAACCATCCTTATTGTCATTGAGAAAACTTTGTGAAAGCTTGAGAAAATATTGCAAGAATCCATTTTCTAAGTTATTGATGACAACTCCTTTATTTAGTGACTAGTTACATAATAAAAGTTTAGTTTCAAGTTCTTTAGTTTCAGGTTCTTTTATTAAAGAAAAATTCCACTTTAATATTGTTGAAACAATATCATTATGAAAATGCATATATAGCACATAATGAAAATAATGAAAATTAAGGTAAGAGGCAAGATAATAATGAGCAAGATAGTATGGTCAAGTATTGAGAACCTTAGCTTCATCAAGGTAACTCGGTCAATATTGAAAGCCTTAGCTTTATCCCCCCCCCCCCCCCCCCCCCCCCCCCCCCCCCCCCCCCCCCCCCCCCCCCCCCCCCCCCCCCCCCCCCCCCCAAAACCCAAAAAAAAAAAAAAAAAGAAAGAAAAAAAAAGTAACAATAAGAGCAATAATAGTAATAAGCTTGTTAATGAGTTAGTGAGCATTTAGGCTCTAAAATATATATAGATATATAGATAGTAACATATATACAAAGTTAGGTTAGAAGCATGATAACAACAACAATAATAATATGTATATAAGCAAATCAATATAATAGTAAAACAACATAATATGAAATTTATTCATGAACAATAACAAATATGAATATAGTGTTGCTTCTATAACATTTGAATGTTTAAGAAACATATACAATAGTCATGTTCAGTTACATGACATGGTAGAAGGATATAGGTAAGAACATTTACCTAAAGAGAAAAATATGGAAGTGGTAGTGTAGGAAAGGTTTGGATAGTGTTTGTGTGTAGAAAATGTATAGGAAAAATTGGATAGTAGAAATGAAAGAGAGATTTCTGGGAAAGAGTGTTTATGGAGAGAATTTGGGAGAGTTTTAGTATTGTAAATGAATGTGTGAAAGAAATGAAGAGAGATAGGGTATTTATAGAATTTTTGGAGTAAAAATTGTGTGAATTAAATAAATTAAAAAGAAAAATAAAATTGTGTGTGGGGAACATGGCCAGCGTGAATCATAGAGGGGAGAGAGGGAGTGAGTTTTGTTTTGTTTTGTATTTTTGTTAATTAAAAGTAATAAGTTGTAAGGTCTGATGTGAATGAAGATGTATGGGAAAAGTAAAAGTAGAAATATGTATGGTGGAGTATAAGATATATGTAGAAAAGTAGAGATAATTGAATAGTGATAAATAGTAGATAAGACAATTTACTACCGGTAGTAATGAAAATACGAGTAATTAAGCTCTATTTGTTATTTTTAGATACCGAAAAATTATAAAATTTATATTTTTTAAATTCTTGTATTTTTACGAGTTTATTAGTATTATCGGAATATTTTTGCCGTCGAGGATACCGAGGCACGATTTTCGAAAACTGATCCCGTTCGGATATGAAAGACACTAAAAATTACCGAATATGATATTTTTATGCTTTCTTATATTATTACGAACTATTATCTACTACTATCTCAATTTCATTGTTTCGGGATTAAGAACACGAGATTGTCAGATCTATTCTACTAGGTTTTGATGTATATTTGTTGACCTTAGGGTTTCCGGTTGACTTTTGATTTAGGGTTTATGCATAAATCGCAGCATAAAATCTAGGAGATTAAACTAATACATAGTAAAATATAATCTATAGTTCTCTAAAAAATCATTCAATCAACCATCTACTAAAGGCCAAAAAGAAAAAAAAAAAAAAGAAAAAGACCATCTATTAACAAATTTGACTTTAAAAAATCTACCAACAAAAGTTATTTATAAATAAAAAGTGACATACTAACAAAATATACATTGAAGAATTAATATATAATAAAATATATAACTAAACAACAAAATTTCATACTCCACAGAGTTTAAATGATTAATATAAAACAACATTAAGTTACCAACAGAATAATATATCTTGAACCCCAAAAAAACAATTTTTTAATGAAAGAACATGTTATGATTAACTAATATTTTATCATATAATAAATATAATAATAAAAATCATAAGAACATATGTTCTTTAATCATTATTATAACAAAATTTATAATTACAAGTGAAATTTTTACGTTTGTATAAAATGGTTTGGTTTTATTTTACAAATTGGTTCGGTTTACCCTTTCAAACTAACTATAATTCCTATTTATTGGTTTCAGATTGATAATTTTTTAACTAAATTGTTTTAAAAAACCATATTTTTAGTTTTGTTGATTTGGTCCTGGTTACAATTAATGGTTGGTTGGTTTTTTTTTCCCACCCCTAACTTTCACCTTTGGTAGCTTGTGGTTTGATTCCTTTTTTTTGTTTCATTCTATCAATTTGTGCCATTTTTACTTCTCCTTCTGACTTTTCCTCTCTTTCTTATTAGATTATCTTCACTACCTACCATTCTTGGCACCATTGCTTTGACACATTTGTGATTCTTTTCTACATTACTAGCAAAGACCATATTGATTTATTACTTATCTACTCTGACATTTATCTAACTGTACTTCAATTTTGAAGGGATAGCTTGTTGATTCTAAAATATGGTATTAATTTTTTGCATGTAACAATACCATGAGTTCCTCTAGATTTGATTGTTTTAGCTTTGGTGGCACATTATGATATGATGCTTGATTCCACAATCCAAATGGTAGTCTCAATGCATTGTATTCATTCCTCTAAGAAAGTTCAAATGATTTTGTAAATCAGGATTATAGTTGTTTGAATAAAGTCTTTGGTTCCCTTCTGAAAGTTGTTAGAAAAAGTAAATTCCTCAGGACCTTTACTTAATGATGATGATGATGCAAATGGTGCTTTAGCTAAGCATTCATTAGTAGCATGTGAACTTATACATAACTCACAAGAATCGAAAGGATTAGTACTACTAGGACTAGATATAGTGAATTTATTTACCTCAATAGTGATTGTTGAATTTTGAATTTAAGTTGTCAATTGTATCTCATTCCTTGCTACAAGTTTAAGTCTTGCCGTCTTATTTTGCTAGTTGCATACATTGGAGCCTATACCTTCTTCTAATTCATATGCTTGTTGTGACTTACTCATTAGTGTGTCTAGCTACAATATACACCATAGATTTTGATGTTGCTCATAAAATGTCTATACCATAAGCCAAGTGGGCAATTTGTGGTGTGGCACTTCTTAAATGCTTCTTTGTACCTCTCTCAAGCATCATAAGGTGATTCCCTTTCTATCTACACATAATTGGAAACATCAATTCTAAGCTTTGTAGTTTGTATAGTTTATACTCATGGAAAAAACTTGATAGAAACATTTTAAAAAGCTAGTTTTGAATAGTTATCGACTTACTCTTACTTCGACTTGAAGAATCATAACAACTACATGGTTTTATAAAAATCAATTTAAAGCAAGTAAAAATCGGCAGTTATATCGAGTTGTGTATGCAGCATAGTATGTGAATCAAGGCCCCTAGATTGAATACAACCATAGATCAAATAAATGGAAAATCAATTGGTATGATCATATTATTTGCCTAACTTGTGTCACCAATGTTATATCACTAACTAATTTAGTTTTAAAAAAAAAAAATTAAACACTAGGAAAAAAATCTCATTTCTCGAAGTGAAATAATAATAGGGATTACCCTTATTAATCATTTCAATTTATAGGCAAGTAATTAATTCACTAATATTTTTTATGTTCATAAGCCTTAATTGAATTATAGTATGTCTATCCATAATCCAAATTAACCAATCATGAAAATTGATTAGAAATGGTTTTCCCAAACACAATCCCAATCTAATATATATTCCAAATAAATCAAAGAACGTGCTAGATAATATGGAATCAACAACCCAACTCACAACATATATTTAGCATATTATAAAACCCACCAACTAATAATTCAACACCAAATACTTAATCCACAATCTTAATAAAGTGTAGAGGAAACAAGTTAAAACAACATCCAAAATAAGGAAATAAGAAAGACAACAAAAAAAAAAAGGACCCTTAAATAGAAATCTCAAGCCCTAATCCATTTAGAATGTTGTTACCAATTATTATTGGGTTGGAATCCTTCAATAACTAGCCAAAAATTATTCAAAATGAATAAATGAAAAAATGGAAGCATGGAAGCTTTCGGCCATTAAACGCTCCAGTATAAAAAGAAAATATCTCTAGACTCTTCCCAGTATAAAAAGAAAATATCTTTAGATTCTCTCTCTCCCCTTGCTCTTCATCCGAATAATAATAAATCAACAATGAATCTATTTATATGGTCTATTTTTTATCAGTATCTATATCAGTATCGAACGATATATGTAAAGATATTTAACTTGCATCTATATTTGACCTTCCTATGAGAACTGTCAATTTTTTTTTTTATCTATATCTATTTCTTAATAAATAATTTATTTTTAAAAAGTATCTATATCTACCGGTAAAACTAACCAAACAAACCTAGACCCCAGAGACACCTGGCTTTAACGGTTAAAAAGGCCCAACTTGTGAATATGGCCTACGCCATGAATGAATGATAATTAATAAAAGTTGTATGAAAAAGTAAATCAATTATAGTCTTCGTTCCATGCTCTATGTTTCAGGATAATATGGGATATATATCAGTTCTTTAGGTGGTCTCTCTTGTGGTGATGAAAGGGAAATATATCCCACCCTGTCATGTTGCCATACCACCAAATGTGAAAAACGAAATTCCAATTTCCAAATGCAATAATGCCTATTGATGTTGCTCTTTTTCCAAGCGCAGCTAGTCATTGCAAATTTGTTTGCTCGTGGTGGCTATACCTAGTGGTATTCATTTTAACTTTCAAGCTTCCTTTTATCAGGATAAATTTGTTATCTCGAAATGATGTTTTTTATCCTATTCTAACAAATAAATATTCATCATATGTTAAATAAATATAAAATTATAAAAATCCTTATAATAATGCAAAAAGTTATTATCACTTTATAAATATGTAGGAACTATTTATTCTCCATGATAAAATAAAAACAGCATTTCTAAGACAACAAATTTTTATCCCTTTTATCAAGTAAATTTGCACTTGTTATAGTTTGTAAGTATATATCTTATCTTTCTGTGTGTATATATATATTTATTTATTTTCTATCACAAGCATAAACTACGCATTTAAAAATAATAGAAAATCGGTGTAATAGGCATGTGAAGAACATATGTGATTTGACACCAAATGTTGATTCTTTTTTTATATTTTATACATAGTTAGAAACTTAGAGTGCATGTTATTACCTTAAATAAATTTTAATAGGGAAATCGCATTAAAATGCATATGAGTGCAGTCTTTTAGTTGGACAAAATGTATGTTTTTTATCAACTCTTGCCGAATGGAGTTTATCCGGCTTCTTACTTTGTCTCGCAATGAGAATGGAATCTCAATGTGATTATCTTTGGAAACTCCATTTTTCTTGAAAGTATCACAAGTTTGGAGGAACACTAAGATATGCTCATTAAGATCCTCATTCAGGGCGCAAGTGAAATTGTTAGTTTGGATGGTTGACCTGTCAGTCTGCTATATCTAATTACTCTCCTTTGCCATTGCAGTGATTTTTAACTTAATTTGCTTTATATCCTCTCCATATAATCAGTGTAAGCAATGTTCTATCTTTGGATCAAACGAGAAAAGCTTCCAACTCTTATGTCTTTGCTTAAACAGCCTGAAATTCTTGTAATTTCTCCCTCCAACTATTGCTAGAGTATTGAATAATAATAATAATAATAATATAATTCACAAATGATTCTATGGCTACTCCCCAATAGACTATTGCAATGTGACCCTCTAAAATCCTAATGCTCTGTTTCGCAAACTTTTAAGTGAATGATTCTGTGACTACTCCCCAATAGAATATTGTAATGTGACCCTCTAAATTCCTAACGCTATGTTTCACAACCTTTTAAGTGAAAAATTGAGAAAAGTTGTGGAATGGAAAAGAAAGGAAAGAAAATTAAAAGAAGATAAACTTTTTTTTTTTTTTGTTTGGATATAAAAAGAGGAAATGGAATGAAATGAATGGAGATATTTATGTTTTGTATGTTTGGTAAACATAAATGAAATGAAATGAAAAGAAACAAATAAAGAGATGGACTAAATTACCCTCCATCATATTACTTGTACTTCCCCCAAAGGTTATTTTTGTAGCTTCAATTGATTTCCACCATTTTTAACACCCTTTTTTTTTTCCCCAATTTTGGAGAGAAAAATTAAAGCTCTTGAGTGGAAGTTTTCTACTAATTTCTACCTCTTTCACCAACTTTTCACTATCTCTTAAAACAATCAAACGATATTTTTCCTTTCATTTTCATAATTTTCTCTTAATTTTCACATAATTCCACCCACTCAAACACAACGTAAATGTCGCTACTTATAAAATAACTAGGAAAACCCTTTTTACCTCTTTAGACATTGCCAAGGGTAAGGAGCTCTCCATGATGCCTTTCAAAATATAATTCAAGCTTCATATTATAGGGTTTATGTAATTACTCATTCTAATATCATGTTTGGTATGCAGGAATAAACCCGGAATGAATCATGATTCCGAGTTTCATTCCTATTCCTATATTTGGTTGTGTTTTTAAAAGCTAGAATCGCAATTCCTAAGAATCGACGATTTGGCTTTGAAAGAGAATTCGATTCCGCCCTTGAGAAGATAGAATCACGATTCCATTCCTTCCTCATAAATAATTAACATTAAATTACCTATTTATCCTCTTAGTTATGTATTGTTTACATTAATTATTAATGATATTTTTTTATAAATAACATGTCAATTCCATTCCATTCCAAAATGTATCCAAACAAATGAATGGATTTATCATTCCACCTCCTATTCCATTCCATTCCTCTCATTCCAATCCATTCCATTCTGAACTATTACTGTATACCAAACGTGACATAAAAGGTTGGAAGAGATCATAAACAACAATAAGTGGGATTATCAAGAGACTTTGTTTTAGTTTTTCACTTGTTAAAGTCTAATTTAAGTTGTTATTATTTCAAAAGTCCAACTACTTGTTGACGATATGCAATGAAACTTTAGGTGGTACAAGTCCCCAACATCTTGCAATATGTTTTTTTTCCCAAGGGATCTATCGAGCCTAAATTTAGTTATTGGTTAAAGTTTTCATTAATTCAATTCATATTAAATCATTAACCCAGTTAATATCAATCATCGATTAGGAATTAAAGAAAGATGGTTTTTTTAATTATTTTGGAGTTACCACCCTACAATAATTGAAAAAAAAAATGAAAGTTAGGATCATTGGATTGGGTTTATCCTAATTTAGCTACTACGTAAAAAATTTATGTAAAAGATTAGAAAACAAGATAGCTCCGGTTTGTGGGCTAACCTATTTAAATCTAAATGGTTTTCATACAATATAAGCATTAACGGGAAATGGTCAAGATGGGCCCAAGAACTGCCTTGAAGGGCCATCCTAAAAAAAAAAAAAAATCAATATATGCATTAAAGGGAAATGGGTCAATATTGTCCGACTCGTCGAGTCCGCATTGTCTCCTCCTTAGGGCAGTTTCAAGTCCCTTATTTTTTCATCCAAACCCTACGGGTCGGGTCACAGATCAGACAGAACCCACCCAGGGGGATTTCTAGGTTTATTGGAATGAATTTGGTATTCTGCTTTTATTACTATAAAATATCTATTCCTTTATTTGGTTTGTAAAAGATTCTATCATAAACAATGTCTATTTCATTTATTGTAGAATAAACTAGGAATTCATATTCCTTCCCTTCATTGGAAGAATTATTGTTCTTTATAAAGCATATTTTAGTCTAAAAATACCCTAATTATAAAGTAAAAGTTTAATTCCATTATAGTAAATCAAACTTGACGTACATAAAGTATTGAATGAATAAGCATGCTCTTCTTCAGATAGTGACTATGCATCAGAATGTAGCTGATAAAATGGACATAAAACACCATTTATTAACATAAGTTGTCAGGTCTAACAATTGCGATGCATAGCAACTAAATGGTGATCAAAGGCAACAGAAGGTAGCTATGGTGATTGGTGAATAATATTTTCCTAATTGTAATTACATGTTTAAAACTAATTATTTTTTTTCTGCATACATTAATCATTTGTTATTACTACTTATATGAACAAAGTTTTAGGCATCCTCGAATTGAGCAAATGCCCTTCCCTAGTTAGAGGCTTTATGCCTTCTTTTAATCTAATGACTACTTCCGCATATTGATAACATGTGCTTAAGATACGCACTAATTAAATCATTAAGTCCTTTAAATAGAAGCACCCTGTTGATTGAATAATAGTATTCATGGGGCCCGTTTTGATTCTAATCCGTGTTGCTGATATTGTGCACTTGTATCTGGTTCCTGTCACATGTGCACATGGACAACCTCTTTGTCTTAAAATTACGTAAAAGTTTTCCAGTTTGCGTAACGAAATTAGCAAAAAGGATGCTCATGAATCTTTTTTTCCTATAAAAAGAGATCTTTTCACGTTCACTCTTACGATACAAGCACAAGAAAAGTAGTAAACAAAGTCCTTTGACGGGAAAATTAATGGGGTTGAAGAGCAGTTTGATCCTTCCCTTGGGAGGATTTCTATTTTCTCAGATTTTGCTTCTTTGTGCGGCACAAGGTCAAGTTCATTACTACGACTTTGTGGTAAGTGCCCATTGCTTGAGGGTTTTCTTTAACTATGCATTTATCATGGCCTTCTTTTCCATTTAACAATAGATACATGGTACCATTATGTTAGGGGTTATAAACAGTTAAATTGGTATATTTATAACTCCAAATGGGTTAAGTCATACCTGTGAATCAGCCTAATTTGACATTAATAGAGGTGACCTATTAGTCTAACTTGGCGTATAGGTCATGACCCATGCGAGTCCAACAGGTTGGCGGGTTAGTGCCAGTTCAAGGCCTATGACCCGCAACCCATCCGGTCAAGTGCCTAAAATTAGAGGAAAAGGAAAAAAAGGAAGAAGAAGAAAAGGCAAAAAAAAAAAAAAAAGTGTAAAGAAAGAATAAATGTAAAAAAGAAATAACTTAAACTTATTTCATATGAATAGTTAACGATTATTGCGTATTTGCAACATTATATATGCTATTATTATGTTCAACATATGTAATAAATATGCTTGAATAGTTGGACTTTTTTTAATTTGTAAAAAAGTTACTTTTAGTATTTTAACAATGTCGGAATTATTATCTTTGTAGGAGTTTATCTTGAATGTTTTGTAGTCTCATATTGCTAATTTTATAATTACATGTGAATATGCTTGTGTATAAATAAATAATCATAAACTATTCCTCCAACTAATAAGCTAAAGACTATTGTTCTTATGGACAATTTTGTTTCAAGCTGAAAATTTGTATTATTTAATTTTAAATTTATTTTTATCTTTATTTTATTTTTATTGGTTTTTTATTCTATCCAATTAAAGAAAATTTTATTTACATTTTATTTTATTTTACTTTCTTTAAAAAATTAATATGGCCGGTACAGTGGGCCATGAACCAACCCATGAATCAATAGGTTGGCTCGAAAGTGGCTGACTTAAGCATAGGTGGGCAAATTCCTGGTTGTTCTAAACCTAACCTATGATTTGGTTAGTCTAGGCCAGTTTGGCCCAATGCCAAAATCTAAGTGTAGTATTAAATTCGTGTTCAAGCTTGACTCTAACTTAATTGAGCCTATAGCTTTAAACTCAAGCTCAATTTAGCATGGCATTGGATAAGCTTGATTTTGACTCCATTAAGCTAACTTTAGCTCAATTATCTAAAATATTATTATTAAATTTATAGACTGTTTTTCATCTGTATCTGTATCTCTATTGAAACGATATATATAAATATATTCGATTTGTATTTGTATTTTATCTATATTTGATCTATTTGATTTTTTCATGAGAACTGTTAATTTTTTTTTATCTATATTTATTTCTTAATAAATAATTTATTAAAAAAATGTTTGAAAAAAGTATCTGTATCTACCCAATAAAGCTAAACAAACTAAATTTTGCATGCACCATGAGTTGTCGTCTTAACAAATATTGTTTGATTGTTTTCCACTTAGAGATAAAAGGAAAATCGGATGGTCCTGTTTTTTTTTTTTTTTTTTTTATGGAACCGATCTCTTAGAGATAGTGGTTTTTTTCGAAAAATTTAATAGAAAAATTATTACAGCATTTAGTTATATTTGAAGCCCATAATATTAATTATACAAGGAATCATTGACAGTATCATAAAAATTTTTGAATAAGTGATAGTAATTCTATACCGAAATTAACTTTTTTCCTAAAATAACTCTATTTAAATAAAGAAACAACAAATAACAAGTTCTATTTCATTTTCAGTAATACTTATGAACCTATTATATTATAGTTTCATTTCATCAAAGTGAATAAGCTGTTAATTTATAAATCAATATTAGTTTCTTTTGTAATGTTAGCTTATAACTGTATGTAACAATGACTATGATTAATTTATGGAAATTAGGAGATTGTATGAACTCATTTTTTTTTTTTTTCACATTACAATAACAGCAACATCTCACCTGAGAAACTTAAAAAACAAAAAAATGCTACAACACAATAAAGTCGGACAAATGACCCAATTTTTAAACGAAGCCCCTACGACGTAACTCTGTTTGATAATTTATGTCCTGCAAAGCCGTACAACATCTCAACCTCTCTCTTTTGATTCTCTATGCCTAGGAGCAGTCAACTATAATAATAAATAAATAAATAAATTATTTGGCATTGATGCAATAAATATTTATATGTACTATATATAAATATTAATAAAAATTTAATTTAACGTTTATAATAATATAATTGATATATATTTTTTAAATAATCACCATTCATGTTTTATAAATATTTTATATGTAATACTTAATGAGTTTTTTCCTCAAACACTAGATATACGTACTTAAATGGCATGTTTTTGTTTATTGTTCCTTTTCTAGCAAAATGTTTCTATATATTAGGGATGGTGTACATATAATATCCAATATAATGTATGTTATTAGTGGTGGAGTGGAAAGAATGGTGATAAAAGTTAAATAAGAATATGAATGTTGTTTATAGTAATGCAAAATGACGAATTGGTACTGGATGTTATAAATAGAATTTGGATAATGACGATTGACGATTTATTTTCATATAGATCACTTTACGGGATACCATAGCCTATTTATATAATAAAAAAAACGCACATTACATTTTTGCGCTCCCTTATGTACCGTTGGATGCCTATTTGCATCAATTGGGTTGTATTCCTCCGAACGATTAGCCAAACCTTTGAACCAGCCCAATCTAGACTTGCGGAATTGATCGGCCAGGTTAACCCGTTTAGGTGGGTCATGATTCACCAACCTGAAGGATTGATGGGCTAGGGCTGGTTAAAGGCCTACATCATGTTGGGTTGCCTTGAGCAGGTGCCCATAGTTAGGAAAAAAAAAAAAAAAGGAAAGAAAAGGAAATACCAAAATAAAAATTTTGAAATAAGAAAAATATATAATCTTATTTTCATGAGAATAGTTAATACTTAATTACTTATAATATATTCACAATATTATATATGTTGTTATTATTGTCTACAATCTACACACAAATAATAAATATGCTTGAATGGATGTCTAGTTTGACTTTTATAGACTTGTAACAAAATTGATTTCTAATTTCTTAATAATGTGAAACTTATCTTCTCTTGTGGGAGTTTATTTCATCTTTCACATTGCTAATTTTACAACTAAATATATATGTGCTTATGTATAAAAAATGTTCATCTTAAACTATTTTTCCAACAAATGGATTAAAAACTATTGTTCTTAGATTCAATTTTATTTCAAGTCGAAAATTTGTCATATTTAATTTCAAAATTATTTTTTAATCTCATCTTCATTTTATTTTGTATAAATTTTAATTTTATCTTATTAAAGAAACCTTCTTTGCAAATTTTTTAATCGATCACCATAAACTAGTAGGTTAGCTTGGAACTAGCCTAGCCAGGGCATAAAGCAAGCTAGTTTCGGGCCACTCCCAACCAACCCATCACCTTGTTAGTTTGGCCCAATGTCTAGATCTAATTGGATATATATCAACCACTTTTCCACTTAATCCCATAGGAAAACAACATGAGATTGGCATATTTAGGACACTACTAGAAAACTAGCCTTTAGAGACAGAAAATTTGCGACGGAAAATTTCTGTCTCTAAAAAAATGAATTAGAGACAGATTTACGACGGATTTGTGATGACATGAATTATGAATAATCTTCTAATTTTTATATGCTTTTGCGACGGAATTTGCGATGGATTACACATTGATTTGCGACGAAAATATTTCCGTTGCAATTTGTCTCTGATTTTAGAGGGAAATAAATTTATTTAGCGCCAATTTTTATTTTTTTTAATTCTGTTGCAAATTTGTCTCTAAACTAAATAATTACATATATGTATATATAAATAATTATGTTTAAAATTTATTTTTAATTATACATATCTAATATAATATATATAAATGGCATATATAATAAGGACATATATTATATTTTTAAATTAATTTTATATATAATAACTATAATATGTATAATCATTTTTTATTTACAACTAATTATATATATTTTATTTATAATATATTTAATATTACATTACATATTATATATTATAAAGTATAAATTAAAAATAGTACTTAAACATAAATATTATATTTATATCTTATTTATATTCTTTTACATAATAACTTATATAAAAAATCAAATTATACAACTTAATAAAATATAGTATAATAATAATATAATATGTTATATGCAAGTAATATCATAAAATACTACTTAAAAATAAAGTATATTTCAATAATAAAATATGTAAATAAAATAATTAATAAAAAATGTAAACTTAGTATATTTAAACATCTACAAATATATAAATAATATATTATATTTTAATAATATATTAATAAAAAATATATATTCATATTATTTATAATTTTTTATTATATATTTATTATGACTATTCATATGTTTTTTAATATAAAAAAATTTATTATATATATCTTACATAATTTATATTTACATACTATATTTTATTTAAAATATAATAACATATTTGGGGAAAAATAATACTATGTAAAAATATAGTATATTTAAGTAATAAAATATGTAATATATAATAATTAGTTAATATATTATAAATTGGTATTATATATTATTTTATTAATATAATAATGAAAAATATATTTTTATATTTATATTATATCATAATTTATTAAGTGTAACAAAAATGAAATAAAAATAAAAAAAATTAATTAAAAATTACAATTTATTAACTTAATATAAAATATTAATAACTAATGTAAAAAGTATAATTATAATATATATCATTAAATATATATAAATTTATATGTATAAGATTTTATATTTACATAATATATAATATTTTGTTAATAATATCATATCTATTGGAAAAAAAATTATAATATACTACTGAAAATATTATATATTTTATAATAAATATATAATTTAAAATAATTATTATAAAATGTAAACATTGTATATATTAATATTATATATTATTTTAATAAAATATTAATGAAAAATCCTTAATAAATATGTAAAGTGAAATTATAAAATAAAAATAAACTATAAAAGATATATAAGATGTTTTTATAGTTATAATATTGTAAATTGTGGTATCTCTTAAATAAACAGTAATGGAACTTTACTCATGAAGATACGAATTGGTTTATCGGTTTAGTGCTTGTAAAAACTTTAATGTTAAGTGTGCTTAATATATTGCATTCTATGATGGGTGACCTCCTGGGAAGGATAAATAAGAGGCAAATGTGTATTTTTTTAATAATTTGTCTTAGAATCAGAGACAAATTTGCGACGGAATAATTTTATTTAATATTTACTAATTGGATATTTAAAAATAACTAATTATAAAACAGAGACAAATTTGCGACAGAAATTCCGTAGCAATTTTGCGACGGAAAATAAATCTGTCTCTAAAAGAATTAGCGACGATGATTTTTGAGACAGAAATTTGCGACGGAAAATCTGTCTCTGAAAGTCTTTAGAGACAGATTTTTCACTTTCAGAGACAGAATTTTTTGTCTCTAAAGCCAAAATTTCTTGTAGTGGGACAAACGGTTAGGAATTGGAGTTTTAAACTCAAAATCAATATGAGTTAAGAATTTTAAGTTTGATCATAGTTTGAAATTGTACTGAACAAATTCAAATTCAAATTTGATTATATTTATTTAGACTCGATTTATTAAAATAATGTTTTTTACTTAAATTAAAGTGATATTAATATTTATTTCGTTGAACTCGATTAATATTTCAATTCAACTCAAACTTGATTAGGTTTATAAACTAATAAATTTTGATATTATAAAATTTTAGCTTAAACCGGTAAAATATTTAAGTAGCTTAAACTCAAACATAAGTAAATATGCAGTTATATTTGAATAGTTACTGGTAGTTTGATTCATTTATATCTCAAATTTAGAGAAAGAAAAGGCAAGATGGCTTGGTGGGCCATTTTTATATAAAGCAGGTACTAGAAATACCCACAAAATAATTTTGATTTTTGCAATCGAAAGATATATTGTACGTGGATACAAACTCTTTAAGAGAGCTAAATCCGTGTCTGCACCCGGATGTCGCAATTCCCGGATTCATATGAGAATTTATTGTCTCATGATACTCTCTCTCTCTCATTCATGTTTCAATAAATGAATTTTTATGTATAAAATTAAAATATATTAAAATAATACAAGTAATAATTATATTTTAAGACACATATCAATTAATCATTCGCTAAGACCTGAACGAAATTACATCTCAATGACAGCAAATTTTTATCCACAAAACACATATAACCTCCATTGCATTTCTCGAAAAGACATAGGATTTGATTCCTTAACTTTTCCTTTTTTTTTTTTTTTAACTTTCTTTGATTTACAAATCAACAATTACAATTATCTAAATCCATCATTATTATATACATGTGGAGGTAATCAATTCGTACTACATGCATGCATGCATGCAAATATATCTAAAGGAGCATTGGCGTCCTTTTAAATCCATCATTGCGCGGAACTCTAAATCAATCCATATTGTCAATTTGTCATAAAAGGAATATTTTCTTTCATACATCTTGTGTAAATAAAGCTAATGAAAGCCTAATTCACCGGGTCTAATAATCAGAAAGAGATTTGGCCTTAAAGTTAGCTGTAAATATTATTATATGGCCGTATTTGCACTGTTTTTTGCAATCGTACTCATGCATGCATGCATGCATTATGCTGATCGATGCAATGAGTTGTATTTGCCTTGATTTTGTATATATATAGATACACGTAGGATGAAAGTTTGCTGTACCTCCCACTAATCAATATGTGCTACTTAATATAAAGTGATAAAATCTCTTATAAAAATAAGTAATAATTATCATTTTATATCACCTAACAAATATTAATTAATAAGGACAAAAATAAAACAACTTTTTATGGACAGCATATTTCCATCCATATATATATTAATGAATATTTTTTGTCCCCATTTTCTTGTTCTGTCCCAGTCAACCGTGATTAAAATATGTAGTAATTTTAATATACAATATTTGTATTAAGTTATATAATTTGCTTACATGTCATATTATAATTGACTAAGACACTAATTTTAGGATAGCAAACATATATATATATATATATATATATATGCGGTGACATTGAGATATATCCGATAATCTGTACTACAGACTAGAAAAATACATTTTCGTTACTTTTGCTTAAAGCAAGTTAATCTACATTTAAGAGTAGTTTATATAATGATGTACTTGAGCAATCTTATATGCTATTAATTATTATCACTCACCATGATAATATATAAATATATATAAATATGTAATACCAGCTGATTTTTTATGTGATGCATACAATACTGTAGCTGCAAGAGAAGAATGTAACGAGGCTTTGCAGCAACAAGACCATTTTAACTGTGAATGGAGAATATCCTGGACCCGAAATTCGAGTTCACAAAGGAGATAGGTTATTTGTGAACGTCTATAACAATGGTACATACGGTGTCACTATTCATTGGTAATGTCTCCTTTTAACTTTTGTTTGCTCTTTTCACGAAATTAGTTGGAAGTCGATATTAGTTACACATACTTTCAACACATCTTGGTTCTTAAGCAGTTAGGTTTTTTAACCATTATAACAACGAAAGCGATTTAAACTCGGTATCAGTTATTTAAGAAACAAAAGAAAATGTTATTAGGATATAAGATCATTGGTTCTTAAGCATTATGTTTATCTCTTTAAATTGACTTTGCTCATACCATTGACTTTACTTGGTAATGTTTTGAAGAAGTAACTTAGGATTTCTTCGGAAAGAATGTCTCTCTAGGGTTCTTTTCTGAATTTTTATGAACTTTTTTCTTGAAAAATATATTTGATAAATTATCTTATCTTATTTTCTTTATAAGTTAATAAAAATTATGATGTACATATTGAAAAAGATATGAAAAGAGGTAGCTTAACGTTTGACGTTTGTTAAAAACAGAATAGATGAAAACAAATATTTTTACTCATAAACAGATCAAATAGATTAGATGTAGATACAGATAAAATATAAACGAAAATTAGACAATTCAAATCAACCTTAAAAATGCAAGTATATTTATTTATTTATTGGGTGAAAAAAAGTGCAGTGAGGAATGTCCCCAAACTCAGTTTGAAGGCAAACCCATTTAGGATTATAATATGGTAGTCTTGTGATAATTTCACTCTTCCTTCAAAGTTCAGATACATCCATATAATTTTCTCTCATCTGCCTCGGCTTCCTCAACATAAGGATTTTGGTCGTGTGCTTGTCACGAAATGCTAAATATGTCATTTTAATACTAACATTGGAGGAATAAATATATATCACTATATTTAGAATAACGATGAATCATTATGAATGATCTAAAATGCTAAAAACAATGTCTAAACTAGCATGAAGTAGCTTTGAGCATTTTGTATTATTTCATCACAATCATTCAAGCAATTATATCTTCATTTGTTCTTACTCCCTTAATATATTCTTTAATTATGAGAATTCCCATTTAGAGTATTTACTATTTGGAGTCAGTCAGCATAAAATGCTATCTTTGGCCTGTATATGTATCCTCAAATTATCTAATGATTCTACCTCTACGGTGAAGCAATATTACATAAGAAAGCTAATGTAAGGGGCCTCATCCATATTCTTGCGCATGGCAAGATTATGCCAAAATGTAGAATTCTTGCTTATTACGATCCACTTATAAAAATAAGTGTTAATATTCTAAATGATACTTGAATTTTGACACGATATATAATTAAGTATCTAAACTTTGATAAAATATGTAATTAGGTATTTGAACTTTGAATTGATTAATTTGATACTTGAACTTTTTAATTGATCAATTTAATATTTAAAAGAATTTTTTATGCATGGCAACAATACCTCCACCAAGTTCTTTCAGGTACTAAATTGATCAATTTCAAAAGCTTTTCAAGTATCAAATTGATTAATTTAAAAGTCTAGAAACTAAATTAATCAATGTTAAAGTTCAAATACTTAATTACATATTTTACCAAAGTTTAAATACTATTTATAATATTATCCCTAAAAATAATAAGCTTCAATTGTCTCATAATTGAGAATAGTCCTCCGGGATCATCTATGGTCTAAAAAATAAACAATTACAAAGATCTCCCGGATAGTCATAATTCAAAAATCAATTTTGATAAAATTAAAGGTAAATTTTATTCATGATATCTAAACTTTTTGATTTATAATAAAAACATATATAAAACAAATTTGTACCACAAAAATATCCAAATCTTTTAAAAATTTTACGTAAAATACCTTTAAAGGGAATCTAACCATTTTTTAGACGAACTATTGACATGGCAAATAAACCCAAATAAAAAGTTATTTCCTCTATTCTATTTGGTATATTATTATTATTATTATTATTATTTACTATTATTATTATTATTCGACTTCTGTTTCCTCTTGTACGCTACTTCTTCTTCTTCAAATAAATAAAAATTAAAAAAAAAACCTTACTCAAATTTATTTAAAGTCTGTTTGGATTGTCTGTTTTTTATCTGTATCTGTATCTTTTTTAAAATGATATGTGTAATATATCCGATTTGCATCTAAATTTTATCTATATTTGTTCTATTTGATCTTTTGATGAGAACTGTCAACTTTTTTTTATCTATATCTATTTCTTGATAAATAATTTGTTAGAAAAAAAGTTTGAAAAAATGTCTGTATCTGCCGAAAAAAGCCAAAACAAACAGACCCAAATCATTCTCAAATCCATCATCGGCGAACTCTACGGTCAACCAACACCATAGCCGACTAACACCACCACCACAACGACACCAACCCCTACCCATAACTCCAACCATAAAAGTAGATGAACTTGGCGAGCCAACACAGCAGACCCAAATCAATGCCGTGCCAACATCGGTGTTTCACTGATACCCATCTTTGAACCAAGACCACCAATGGAACCACCATCAGTCTTTTACCAATACCTATCTCCCTTGGCCACTTGCTGCCATCAGTCACTTTGGTTCCGGTTGTGGTAAAGATGGACAGAGCTCGAAATGGATGATTTTTAGCTCCGATGGCGGTAGGTAGGCCGTGAGTTTGGTAAGCGACTGTCAGGGGTTTGTCAGAGCTTCGGGGTCCTATGTATCTAGAGGTTTTGGCGCAGCTCGGCACGGTAATGTTGGGTTGACGCGCTTGCTAGAGTCATCATATTTTATGTTCGTGGAGAAGAAGTTTGAGTTGACTCGATGGGTGAAAGATTAGTCATGTAACCGTGTTCGTATTTGACTAATAGATGCCATCCTCTTCCTTCACCAGTTAACTCTACACCAACAAGCTCTCTTCTCCACCATGCTTCATTCTTCAAAACCTAAGAAACTCCCAATTACACTCCTCAAATCGAAACCCAATTCTTCATCTCCCCCTTCTCTCTCCTCAATCTCTCCAATTCCAGGCCGCTCCTCCTCTTCTCTGCTGCTACTGCTTCTTTCGACTGTTTTGAACCTGAAATCAAGTGAATAAGAGAGGTCGTATGTTGGAAATTTGTCGTATTTGATGACTTCGGCACAATTGGCTGAGATTTTTAAAGAAGTTGGCTGTGTTGTCAATGTTAAGGTTTGTTTTATTTGATGTAGATTTAGCGTGGTTTTGGGTGCTTTTGTTATGTTTTCATTATTTAGAGATAAAGATATTTAATCTATGTTTATGTCTAGTTAGGGTGATGTAGATTGTTTATGATAGGACAGATATGAGAGAGAGAGAGTAAATTTAAAAATAATAAAATGCTAAGTAGGATAGAAAAATAATTTTTTATTTGTGTTTGCTTGCCACATTAGTAGTTTGCTTGAAAAATGATCGAATTCCGGCTATAGGTATTTTACGTGAAATTTTTAAAAAGTTTCAGTATGTTTTTTGTACGAAACTTTTTAGGTATATTTCTATACAAACAAAAAATTTAGCAATATCAAAATGAAATTTACCATAAAATTAACGAAACAAGAATAAACTAAATTCATGCTAAGAGCTAGGGTCATCCTATTGGGTATTATCATCCCTCTATTCTACACATGGCAATCCAAATCACCACAACTATCATTTTATTTTGCAATAATGGTACTTAAAACATAAAATCCTACTATGGAGTCATGAAAGTCAATAGGTTAAAAGAAAAACGAAGAAGCTCTCTTAAACACATTAACCTATGTATGCCATAAACAAGTATAAAAAAATTATATATATATATATAGTATGTATGTATTTATGCAACAAATAAGAGCAAATAAAACAATTCTTCTCAGTTTGTCTTATGTATAAGTTGGGGTAGCAGATATAAATGGCCAACAGCCAAGTCCCTAAATCTAAACCAACACCAATCTCTACGACAGCACTTATTATCATGTTATCTAGACCTTTCCATTGATATTAGCCACAGGTAATCTAGCTTATTGCTTCAAATATAATTGCATCCCCTATTTGCTGCTTATGATTGATACCAAGGTTCATATCCAATTAAGATAGATGGACCATGGACGCAATGTTTAGGGCATACTATGAGTTAAATACCTAAGATGAGTAGCTTGTAGCCAAGGATTGATTCATGTGTGTGACTAATCTTAATTATATATCCATTTTGATTGGATAGAATTCAACTTAACTTATTGGCTCGCATGGCTTCTTAAAGACATCCAAGAATGAACACCTAAATACATACCGTTATACTTATGATAAAATAATTATATAAAGCTAAAGATCAGTTTACCAAAGTTTTCCGTTAACAATAAAGAAGGTTGGTTGACCATAGAATTTAGGATTCAACCATTGGCCCTTAACAAGAGGAGACAATTACCAGTAAGGAGGAATGGTCAACCAAACAACAATAACTTTATCAAAATTATTTTAACCACTTTTTCTCCAATTTAAGGCTTTTATATGTAGTAATCAAAATTTTCAAATTGAGACCTTTATTTCATCAATAACATTTTCGCGCATAATCAAGTGGGGATTAAAATTCTAATATTGACTAAAATTCAAATAAAAATTTTCAATTACTAACTTTTTTTTTACTCAAAATGAATACAAAAATGACATTTATCCCACACCTACATGTTAAACCCGTACAAGACACCATATGGCAAGCACGTCTATTGAATGGCATAATGCACTCTTTTGATTTTTCTTTTTTAACTTTCAATTGATTTCGATTCATTATCATAACAGGTTCTAGATGAAAGTCATGCATAGAATATCAGTTGTTCCAAATATAAGCAATAGTGCTAATTTTTTTTTAATTATAAATTTAAATTATTATGTAAGTTATGTACAAATGATAGTTTTAGTTAAAAATATTGAAACGCATATATGATAAATGCTCTTCAAATACAAAACTACTATTATTTATTTGTATTTAATAATTTTACTTGTTCATAATAAATATAACAAAAAAATTTAGCTATACATCTATCTGTATGATTTTAGCATATTTATCATTATTACATGTTCAAATAGAAAGATATCGAATAATAAATAGTTTTGACTATTTTTAAATTGAGATTGTTGGTGTTATATTGTTGTCCATGGTCTCTTATGCTTGGCTCAGTGGATCCTTAACTATAGCAAACGTGAACTATGAGGCACTAAGGTGGCTCCATTTCAAGCACTCTGATGTACAATTTAGTGAAGGACTTTAGAGAGGAGAGAATATATTAACAACAGAGAGGGGCATGAGAAAGTATAGTTATATAAGTTATCAAGATCAAAAGTTTCCTTCAACGAATGTAGGTGTTGTGCGAGGGCTTGATCAAATGAGATGAGATGAAACGCAATGCCCCTTGTCCTTACATACCATAAGGTAGATCAATGCTACATATGACACGTTCCTTTGATCCTCTTGCATTTGTAGGGTAGGTGGAGTGTGTATTATAGTGAGAAATCTAACCTATTACATAGTGTAACTTATCGTGCTAACCTATTTTGTCCTCTAATGAGAGGATGGACCGACCTTAGGTTAGAAGACCCGTTCAAGAAAACAACATTAATGGATATATCATGTTGTTAAACAAAATTATTATTTATGTGTTATCAAGTGTTTATCATTGTAAAATTAATGGGAATGTATCGTGTGATTTATCTATTTTCAAGAAATAGGAACATTTGTATCATGTGTTATCTAGAATGGCTATTCTCATAAGTAGGAATATAATAGAATATAATAGCTACTCTAATCCCCACTATTACTATGTAGGTAATTTAAATGGATAGTCGTATAAGAGATAAGCGACACATAATTATATATTTTATTTTTTTATTACATGTATGACTAGAGATAACTACCTAACAAAGTGTTATCTTGCAGGCATGGAGTGAAACAACCTCAGAACCCATGGTCAGATGGACCAGAATATATCACACAATGCCCAATAGCACCACAAACAAGCTTTACTCAAGAAGTAATTTTATCTGACGAGGAAGGAACTCTTTGGTGGCATGCGCATAGTGATTGGACCCGTTCCACGGTTCATGGCCCTATTATCATTTTACCTCTTCCAGGATTCTCCTATCCATTTGGAAAGCCCGATGGTGAAGAAACCATTATCCTTGGTTGGTTTCTTTTCTTTATAACTATATTATCATTTATTTCTTCAATTTTCAAGCTAATTAATTGGATAAGAAAGAATTATATGTTGTCAATAATCATATTTGACTCTATGGTAGGTGAATGGTATAAGGAAGATGAACATGAGGCTGTAGCAACATATCTGGCAAACAACTGTAGCGGTTTACTTGATTCAGATGCTTACACTATTAATGGACAACTTGGAGATTCATATAATTGCTCTGATGGTATTCATACAATAGTTTTTCTATCTTTATTTTATCTTGTCTTATTTATTTATTTAGTTATGCTGACTTGTTACTAAAAATTTTATCTAGAAAACAATTTTGATAAAATATGAGTTTGAGATTTAGATATTGTTGGGATTCATTAGACCTCAAATCCTTAAATCAGACAATAAAGGATAATGCATGTGCCAATTAGGATACAAATAATTAAAATAAAAATAGTAATTGGAATATTAACTATTTTAGTAATTTGATCACGACTGAGTATGGTGTAGACTGTTAGATAGTGATAGGACCGGTCTAATCACATTTAATGATGGGACCATATAATTTCCCCAAACACTAATACCTTATATTAACTTTAAGAAACGTTAATATCTCATTTAATTCATGTTATAAAATGCATATCCATCATTTTAACCACTCAAAATGTTAATACCTCAAATCAGCTCATTCAAAAATATTAATACATTTTAGTGCAATTTATTTGTTATACCCATGATGTGTAATAATCAATCAATTTTCTAAAGTTGTTGGAGCATAATGGTATGAAAAGTGGTCTTCCAATGAGATTCCCCAAATTTAAATATTGTAATATGTGCTGGTGATAATATTAAGAAGTTTGTTTTCCAAATGTTATATCACTAAATAAAAAAAATGAACTAACTATGTCCACCATTTATACTACAGAAGGAATGTATCAACTAAATGTGACTAGTGGGAAGATATACCTTCTTCGAATCATCAATGCTGTTATGAATGAGCAGTTGTTCTTTGGGATAGCAAATCACAGTCTCATAGTAGTTGGAATGGATGGCGCATACATCGAACAAATAACTAGAGATTTTGTAGTGATAACCCCAGGACAAACCATGGATGTCTTAGTTACTGCTAACCAGGTTCCCGACAATTATTACATGGAAGGATCACCATTTTCTGATACAATTGCTCCTGAGAATAGAGATGATGTAACAACAGCGATCTTCCATTATGATGGAGATTATACTCCCAATGATTCTCCTTATGTCCCAACACTTCCTATGTATAATAGTAGTGAAGATGCACTAAATTTTACGCTTAGCCTCAGAAGTCTCTATCCTGTTAATGTTCCTCGGGAGATCAAAAGGCGTATCTTCATGACAGTTTCTGTTAATGAGATTTATTGTCCTAATGGCAGTGGTGAAGAAAGTGCATCTGTTAGCTTGACAAACATAAGTTTTGCAACACCAACTGTTGACATATTGCAAGCATACTACTGGTAATACTTTTTATATATTTCAAGATATGAGTACATGTTCAAATTCGGAAAATTATTATATACACTAAAATACATAACTACTAAAATTAGCTGTGGGGATAAAAGAATGCATGAATATTTGTTATAGGCTTAATGTCATAAGTAGTACCTAAATTTTGACAAAATATACAATTAGGTACTTGAAGTTTGAAATTGATCAATTTAGCACTTAAACTTTGAAAATGATAAATTTAGTACGTAAAATTTTTTTTTTGTACACCTTAATAGTACTCTAGCAAGTTTTTTTAGATACTAAATTAATAAATTTAAAAGTTTTTTAAGTACTAAATTGATTAATTTTAAAATTCAGGTACCAAATCGATCAATTTCAAAGTTCAAGTACTAAATTGATTATTTTCAAAGTCTAGACACCTAAATACATATTTTGCCAAAGTTCCAGTACTTTTTATAATATTATCCCTGTGTTAATATATAGGTAATTGTCGAAGCTCCTATATCCTTAGTGTTGTGAATATTAGCTTCCAATGGAATTAACCGGGTTTGATTTCCCTCTTAACACCCACCCCACCAAAATTGTACTAATAGATAGTAATCATTTGCATATATACATATAGATAGATACATTGATACTTACAAATGGGACATGTTACATTTTTCCATGTGTACATGAAGCATATGCATTTTTAAGTGGTGCAAACAAGAACAAATTATATTTACAACTTGTAATGTATACCAAGTTAACTCTCCTTCACAATCATCATAATTATATCATTTATTTGCATTTGCATAAAAAAAATATATTCTTTATTTGCACTATATGTCACCTTTTTCTTTTATTTATACTTAAGGGCAAACATATTTCTCTATATACAAGGCTTCTCATAAAGTTAAGCCAAAGTTTATTACAGTAATGTCATATTTGGTACTTGAATTTTGATCGGTTATTTAATTAGCTACTTGTATCTTAGATTGTTAATTTTGATACCCAGTTAGACTTTTTGATGTCATTTACACTATCTATGATAACTTTGTATTAAGTTGTGTATCAAATTGGCTTTTCTAACAAATTATGAACCCAAAATTTTTTTATGATGATATTCACTTAAAATATATCATTTTTTTTTCATAATTATGGATTGTTGATTATATGAACTCCTCCTTTAAAATGTTATTTCCATCTTATATAAAGTATCTTTATTAAAACGATCATTTAGAATATATGGTTGTCAATAATTGCTAAAAGAAAAGAAAAAAGCCAATTAAGAATTGAGTTACCTCAAAAAAATTAATTAGGTACAAACATTAACAATTTGAAATACAAGTATTTAATTAAATAATTGAGTACCAAATGTAATATTATCTCAAGTTTGATTCACTTAACATGCACGTCTTTAATTTGTACTTATAATAAGTTCATGAATGAAGATACTAAGACATAAAAATATACTTTCCCGTGTTCTTTGTGTTTCTTTTGGGTCTGTTTGGATTGGCTTTTTTCCGGCAGATACAGACATTTTTTCAAACTTTTTGCTAATAAATTATTTATCAAGAAATAGATATAGATAAAAAAAAGTTGACAGTTCTCATCAAAAGATCAAATAGAACAAAAATAGATAAAATTTAGATGTAAATCGGATATATTTACACATATCATTTTAAAAAAGATACAAATACAGATGAAATACAGACAATCCAAACAGACATACACTACATTTTGAATTATAGCTTTGAGTGGTTAATAAGATAGTCATGCAATTTTAGATATACTTGTAAACTTCATTATCTGGTCCTTTATATAATAAATTAGATGACTTTTGTTCTTTGTTCAGGGATTTGTCGGACGTTTACAACGAAACATTTCCGGACGAGCCATATGCACCTTTCAACTATACTGGGGATTTCAATAATACAGATATTTTTACAAAGCAGGAAACCGCTGTGATAACATTAGATTATGGAGATGCTGTTGAAATAATTTTTCAAGGAACAAATATGGGTGCTGCAGAAAGCCATCCTATACATTTACATGGACATAGCTTTTATGTTGTGGGAATGGGATTAGGAAATTTCAAGAACATCCCTGATAAAAAATATAACTTAAGAAATCCACCATATCTTAACACCTTTGCACTTCCAAAGAACGGGTGGACAACAATAAGATTTGTTGCTAATAATCCAGGTACATATTTCTTAATCTACTATGATGGCGAATACACAAATAATTTTAATCACTTAATTATATCTTTTTTTTTTGTAAGTTATGTGGTTTCTCTCTCTCTCTTTTTTTTTTTTTTTGGTAAATTACATCATAAGGTGTCAACAATTTGGATTAAGTTTATTTAATGTATCAACATTTTGAGTGGTTAAAAAAAATAATATTTTATAAAATGAGTAAAATGGTGTATCAACATTTTGCAAAATACATATAACTTATAAGATTTCAATAATGGATAGTTTTTTTAATTAGTTTTCCTTAATTTTTCTAATTTTTCTTAACCTCATTTGATTTGCTTTAAAAAAATCTTAACCGCTTTTTTTAGTCACGGGAGAAATTGATTCCTTATATCAATTCACCCCAAACTTTGTTGTGTACTGATGTATTTTACCCTTTTTTTTATTAATTAAATTGTGTAATTTAAAATATAATGTCTTATATCTTTTACTAAATTTTATGATGGCATCTCGATTTTCATAAGGACGGAGAATTGAGCCCTTTTAATACATTTGCATTTTAGTTTTGCTTCTTTGTACTGCTGTGCTAACAATTAATTTACATACCTTCAATAATAAACCTTTTTACTCAAAAACGCTTTTTTTTATTTGTACTACATTTTTAATATAAGCTTTCTTACAGCAACCTGACAAGTTGAAAAGGCATCAATTAAAACTAAATTTAATGTCTATTGCAAAAATTAACGCGTATAAAATTCAAATTATGAGACATTTAGAAGGCATCATATTTGCTTCCAAGTTATGAAAATATTTGACAAATATAAGTAATGAGCTGGGTAATTTTATTTAAATAAAATAATACGCTTTTTAGCATGTTTTCATTAAAGGAGGAGCATCCACACTGTATTTCCATCATTTCATGGTGTTTTAAATCTTATCTTTAGTACAAATAGAAATATTCTATTTTGGAAAAAAAATCTTAATTATAAATATTTATATATTTCTCTTAAACCTTTCTTCTAATATAATTTACATAAAAATGTCAGGAGTATGGTTCTTACATTGCCATCTTGAGCGACATGCCACCCAAGGTATGGCCACTGTTTTTATTGTTAAAGATGGACCAAAGGAGAATGAGAAGATTCTTCCTCGCCCAGCCTACATGCCACCTTGTTTGAGTTTAAGCTCCAAGTGAAAAGGACAATATTTGCATTTTATATCCATCTTTTGTCCATCTTTTCAAAGTATATTCTTGAATAAGCATTTGATATTGTTTAATAATGATTTAAATTTATATTTTAAAGGATCTTGTTTAATAATGATTTAAATTTTAGACAATTATATATATATTTTTTTTCTCTTTTTTGCTATTACAATAGAGAGAAATGATTTGGATATAAATTATCATACTAGGAAACTAGCATTAATGTTACCGGGATATAAACTCATTCACTTATCTTTTAATTCAGTTGCAATTATTACACTTATTATTAAGTATTTGCATCTAACATATTATCAAGGTTGGAAACGAGTTGATTTGCCTAAGAGCTACCTGAATTTGAAGAGCTTAACTTGCTTTAGGTTTAGCTTGACTCAAATTTAAAATAGAGTTCATTTATCTAAATGAGTCGAGTTTATACTTTAATTTATATTTGCAAATCGGTTCATAAAAAGGCTTTTTTAGCTTGAGAATAGACTCATGAACAAGCTTTAAGCTTATTAACAGCCTTGTAAATTTAAATTTATAATACATAAATATATTGTTAAAACAATAAATTGATTTTTATTTATTTTTAGGTTAAGAAAAATAAAGCGAGCCAAGCTCAAACTTGAAATAAAATTTGTTTCTTTAGTTGATCTTAAGCTTGAATTACAAGCTTCATAAAAAACTCCACTCTAGCTTGAGTGTAACAATTTTTAAATGAACTAAGTTTGGGCCTTTTAAATGTTTAGCTTGTCTTGGCTAGTTAGCAGTCCCACATGCTTATAACCTAGGTATATAACACATAATATAAGGCTTAGCTTACAAGCGGCAAGACGTCTCATAATGTAATCAAAATTCGAGTAAGATTAAAGCACGGTATTTTAAATGTCCTTATTAAATCGTATCAATTTTACTCTATTTTCAATTGTTAGATCCACCTAATAACATGAACAATATCATATCTCAACCACAAACATATTATTCTAACATAATATAAATCACAAGATTATAAAAGTGAATAGGAATTATTAACACCAGTCTAATGCTAGCCGAATGAGTCATTAAACTCCTTATCGGGAATGCAATAGGATGAAAAATATTACTAAAAAAACCGCATTGGACTACATAACCATTATTTCTTCACCACCTTAGCAAGCTAGAGCCCTAAAGCTCCAAATGGTCAGAGCTTATACCTACTAAAATTGAAGGAGTCAACTTAAACTTAATCAATGCAAAATTAATCCAAATTCCTGAACTCCAAAAATACCTCTGCATCTTAACTTATTAGGAATGCAAACATAACTCATACTAATCCATGTCAACTGTTTTGAATTACATCTAATGTAGAATCTTAGCCCAATCTATTAAGCATGTGGGGATTTAAATTAATACAAAAGGTACTATACTGGATTATAAATACGAAACTACAAAATCTTTAGAATCATACACATTAAAAGAATAGGATAAGATTTTTTTAGACGCTAGATTAACTATTACTATCTTTAAAATTTTGAATTTTAATGAATTAATTTAAGAATTTTTTAGTTAGAATAACTGTGCAAATTTGGGAGCTTACATAGAGAATTAACTAATAGAAAGAGAAAAGGTCAATCATTTATTATATGAACCTATGGAGTATGGTCAGTCTGCCACGTACTCTTATTTTAATAGAAACATGTATTGTCACGATCCTAATAGGGAGCCTAGTAGGATTATCATGAAATTATCATACCACTTGTGCATCTTTAATATGAGAATCATTTTGTAAGTCAGAGATTACATAACTCTAATTATTTCTTAACTTCTCATACACTAATTGCACATTACGTATAATACTATTGTTAAAACTGAACTATGGAATCTGATTTTGTATATTTCACTACGATCGCAGAGAATCGGTATCCCCTACCAAATAGTAAAATTGGGTTTCGATCCTAAAAATACAAGGTCTCAGTTATTTATACCATTTAATAAAATTGTATTCTAAGTTCATAATAGCCTAACTATCTAACTTTAAGAAAGGCCTGATGGAGGATTACTCATCACACATTCCTAGCCTAATCCCGATTAGCATCATTCCTGCACAAAAACTGTTAGGGGGTGAGCAAATCCAAAGCTCGGTGTGTTTGTTTCTCACTACTATCGATCACGCAAGTTATCAAGCATTACTTAAATATTCATGTAGATTTATCTACTTGCAAAATGTATGCACATATGATGAATGCAAGCAATGCATCTATGAGAGTCTAGAGCTATAGATGATGTAGATTTGTGTTGTCTACACATTAGTTGTCTCTCATACTTACCTGCATAGGACATCCTGCCTTACCAAACGAGGTACTTGAAGGTAACATCCATCCAGACTCATCTAATGCTTACTTGTCATTGGTAGAAACAAATACTCCCCAACGCATGTTTCATGCTGGTTAATATTTCAATTTGACCATCACTAAATAATGGCAAATCAAGCTAATCATCGCCAAATAATGATGAAACATTCTGACCATTACCAAATAATGGTGAATCAATTGACTATCACCAAAAATAGTGAATCATTCTAACAATCTCCAAAAAATAGAGAATTAGGTAGGTAGACCCGATTCAGGTAACATCTACTGCCAAAACATTACTCGGAAATATCCCAGGTTTATTCATAAACTCATTTGGTAAAAACTCATTTAAAAGATTAATAAAGAGCAACTTGAGATTCTCAGTCATGTTCTTTGAAAATATATCTCAAAAAAACTTTCAATTGTAAATTCCGGACATTTCCTACAAAGGATTTGAATCATGTGCGACAACTATATCTAGTTAGTTTAGTCAAGTGATTATAGTTATCCATTTATTCTGGCGATCATGTAAATGATGCATTCACAACAATCAGTCATTCAATAGACCACTACTACAACCAACATAACAATAAGCAATAACAAACACAAACAAATAGCAGATCATTAGATGTCCCTCACTTGAGCACTCTTGTTTATTTGATAGACCTTTGGAGATACCTGGGGTTTGAGAACACAGGCTTATTATCTCCTATGGAGTGAATAACAAATATTCATTATTATAAGTGTTATTCGTATAATGTTCTAGTTGTACCGTTCATGTTCTAATTCAATTTTGTTAATCTGTTTAATTTTTTGTACTTAATTAGGAGTTCTAAATTTTATAAAAGTTATATTCTTCTGGTAAAGTCATGAATTTTGTAATACACATTTTATGTACGAAAAACCTTCCTATAATTTTTAGATTTTCACTTTTTACTATGTAAATTTAAACTAGCCTATATTCCTTTTAGCTCTATTTTTAGTATATGAATAGTCGATTTGATGCTCATAAAGTTTTGTATATACTACTTTATATATAAAAGGCATACTAATGGATTTTATTTATGAAAAGTAGGGGTCTGTTTGGATGGTCTGTTTTTTATCTGTATCTGTATTTTTCAAATGATATGTGTAAATATGTCTGATTGCATACATATTTTATATATATTTGATCTATTTGATCTTTTGATGAGAACTACCAACTTTTTTTTATCTATATCTATTTCTTGATAAATAATTTGTTAGAAAAAAATTTTAAAAAAGTGTCTATATCTGCCAGAAAAAGCCAAACAAACAGACCCTAAATAGTTTCTGATGTTAGTTTTTATCATGTAATCTCTAACTAAGCTAATATTCATTTTAACTCGAATTTTCATATATATATAGGCATTGAAAACTTGTTTGAGTACTATAATAACTTAATTTTATTAATATGTAAATTTTATTTACTCTATTAATGTTGATAAGTGTTATAGAATATTTTTAAGTCTTGTTTTGCTTAATAATTTTATTATTAAGCTTTTATCGCTCGCATGGTCCTTTTAGTATGTCTACCTAAAGTAGTTATATTTGCTACCTATTATTTATTTTTTATTGTATCTTTTCTTTCTAATTAGGTTTTTATCTATATTTAAGGGGATCACACTATTAAAATTTATCTATATTTCATTCTTTAATGCCTACTTTGATAGGAAATTTTCTTGATTATTACTTTATTTGTCAACATTATCTGTCTACTTAAGTGGGAATTTCTATTATTTATAGGTTCGCATTCTAATATTTAGTTCTTTGGGTACCTTTCTGACTATTTGTAGGCTAAGGGAGATAATTAGGTATCAAATGTATATTAAACTTAATTAATTTTATTTATTATTTATTTATTTATTTATTTGAGATATAAGTCGTGATATGTAGGATATAGTCCTAAAAGTTTGATTTAGTTTTCATGTTGGAAAGAAAGGGGAAAATAGAGTTTTAAGTTCTGCACAAGGCGTTGCGGGCTGTACTAACAAGAGGGATGATGTTTTGTTTTTTCCATGGTCTACAACGGCCTATGCTGGAGGGAGGGATGGGTTATTTATTCTTTATGTTCCTACACGGCCTGTGCTGGGGGCTGTGCATAAATGTTTTGTAATTTTTCTTAGTTTTACGAGTTGACTCATGTGTGGCTTTAGGGCTAAAACCCTTATTGAGTTTCCATAGTTTGTTTTTGTAAATTTTCCAAAAACATGTCATGGATGTATTTAACTACATGTTAGTTTAGTTTTTGTCATGATATAGGTGTAGTAAGTTCCATTCTTACATGAACCGAATTCCTAAGGTTCTTATCTCTATTACTAATTAATTCTCTATGATATTCAACTAAATGTAATATATTTTTAGCATAGAACATATGATCCAAGTTTGTCAAATCATAAGGTAGATATCCATATATCCATGCATTAAGAGCATATTGATTCCATATTTACCTTTATGCATAAATTTTTTCTCATTTTCTAATCATAGATAGAATATAGTTCTAGGGATAGGATGAAGTCACCTTGATTGAGTATGGAAGAAGGTGATAAGCACTTCTCCCTATATTGAGCAAAACTAGGTTAGAATAGCAAGAAAATGAGTTCTAAATATTCTAAGATTCAATAACTGATTAGATTTCTTACTTCATGGTGATTTTTCTTACCTTCATGGTATTTTCCTTGATCTTGAATTTGTTCCTAGCCAATTAAAGTCCTTAGCATGAACGTAAGGTTGATATGGTGGAGTTCGAGATGGTTACTTGATGTGCTTGATGGTTCTTTTTGTTGTAGGACATATTGTGGAAGTTTGTAAGGAAAAGTGAAATTATGTTTTGCATTGTTGTTTCAAATGGTGGGTTCACAGTGAAAAGAAAAGAAAAGTGAGGTTTGTCTTATGGGTTATGGGTATTACGGTTTGAAATGAGAAGAGGAAAGTATTTGTTGTTTTGGTCAAGTTTGATACACACACACATGTAGGGACTTGGTTATTATAGTTTGGCTTATAGGTATAATTTGTTTTGTCTGTTTGGTATTTTAAAACTTTAAAGGACAAGTTGTAAGAAGCAAGTGATGTTGATATTTGTAGGTAATGGGAAGGAAGATTTCATACGTTAAATTTGGCAATGGTTTGACTTGATCCAAGTTCTTTATTATGCTAGGGAATTCACGTTGCAAGTGGACTTTATTGTGTAGCATTGGGTCCAATTTTTCCTTTGCAAACTATGGTGAATTGGAGAAAGAAAGAGCCTATTTTCAAAGTAAAAATGAGTCAACCTATGTATTTTTAATGTAAAGTAGATGAAAGCATGTGATTTGCAAGGTGTCATTAACCATTTGACTTTTGTCGAACAATTGTTCAACTTGAATGTGCTAATGATGGTGAATTCTTCCAAGAGCAATGACGGTTATCAAGTTCAATTTTCCACGTATTATTGCATATTTAAAGTTAACAATATTTTATATAATGAAATATCTAAGTTTTCTCGTAGTTTATTAGGCTATACATGTCTAAATAGATCAAATATAAGAGTTTTATCTCTAAAATATATAAGGCTTCTATAATATTCCTGATATCGTTGAGTTAAATATTAAGTTTAAGTTTACGCAATGAGTAGTTTTAGAGTTTTATCCTACGCGATTAGGGTTTTCTAGACTCGATAAGCTAAATTAGGGTTTTAATACCTATATACTCCAAATTTTCTAACTAAAATTGTGGTGCAATCCAATTTTTTATTTGAGGCATTCTTAGTTATAGATTTGTTTTCATTTCCCATTACATATTTATAACCCTAACGGTTCAACTTTGAGTTATCGTTTTATAGCCAATAGGCTCTATCGATTATTCGCTTTCTAATGCACTTGAAATCTAGAGCTACTTATAATTATATATAGGGTTTTTAACTCATGTTATGAAATCTTGTCTTTGGTATATTTTAACATCTAAGAAATTTTTGTTCAGGATTTTAAGTTATAGGCAAGCTCATGACTATTCCAAGTTTCTAATTGGGGTTTTTGTGAGGTCATAAATTCACTATCTATTCCAAATTTACTACTTTGTTCATTTTACTAGTTATAAAAATTCTCAAGAATTACAAGGCAAATTAGGACTTTAATCTCCATAAACTCAAAATTTTCTAATTAAAATATTGGTGTAATTCAAATATTTAATTAAGGCCTAGATTCTTAGATATTGATCTATTTTTTATATTATCGCGCATTTTATAATCCTAGTGATTCATCTTTAAACTATCTTTTTATATCTAATAGGTTCTAAAAATTAATCGTCTTTTATTGTAATTGAAATCTAAAGTTAACTATGATTACTTGTTAAGTTATTGAATAGTGTTGCACAATCTTGTCCTAAGAATTATTTATTTTGATAATTGATGATCATAAATTTTCTTAATACTTTAGGGTTTTAAAATATTAGAGATAACTTGAAAATCATTGTATCATTATCTAACTAGTGTAGAATTTATTTTCTAATCACTAAACTTAAGGTAAAAGGATTTTGAAGTTTACAGTAACGATCTATTTATCATCAATCATTAATTGTCCAAGGTTATTGAAGTTACATTTTGCACTTCAATTTTTTTTTTTTTTTATTGATAAGGATTCTAATCTTTCTAACTACAATCAAATCTATTTACACTTTAATATTCTTAAATTGCAAAAAATCGGAAGTGACTTTTGCAACTTTTTATTAATGTTCCTTAGAATTTTATGTTATATTTTTTTGTAATTATCATGTTTAGGTTATGCAAAATTTGGAGGATTACACATATCGCTCCATTCAAGCATTATCAAGTTTTTAATTCCAATTAGTCAAATGGCATGAAAAGAAATTTTCAAAAGTAATGAGTAAAAGGCTAGGAAATGACTGTATGAACAAGCATGTATGTATGTGAAACCATAATACACATATAACTTATTTTTACTAGTTGCAACATGTAAGTCCAAGTAGATTATATTTTAGGTGTAACAAATAGCATCACTTTAGTGTTTTAAGGTTTGGAATAACTTAGACATTAAATATATTAAGGTTTACACAACCTAATAGGAATTAAAATTTAACCTTGAAATCAAAGCTTGTGGCTAAAAGGTAGAAGGGAAAAAGAGTTTAGGTGGGGCAAAACATTATTTAAGAGTGTAAATGAAGGAGCTTCTAGAGATTAGAAGGTGAATAAAAGCATGATACAAGTGTTTCCAAGAATCATCAAAAGAAAATGTAAAGATGGATGCTAGCAAGAATATAAGAGAGAATCACAAAAATGTATAATAGAACCGTGCTTATCTTGCATAGTTGCATCTTCTTGTGAAGATTACAAAATTATCAATACAGATTCGCAAGACTAGTAAATTAGTTCTAGTTAGGCTTCAAGAGCTTTTAAGAGGGAGTTTTATTAGCTTTTAAGTATCTCTTTATTATATTAATCAATGTGCTTCCAAAGTCAAATTTGAGTCAATGAGTAGTAAAGTCGAGAGTCCATATTTAGTAGCTATAGCAATGAAGACTTCTCACAACCCCCAAGTTTTTCTTTAAGTAAAGATTAGATAGTAGAATTGAAAATCAATATAGACTTAAAATAAAAATTGGAATAAATGATAATTAATAGATTGACTTATATTTGCATGTGTAGAATAGGTTAAATGGGAATATAGATTCAAATTTCAATTGATTCGTTTTAAAATCTTTTGATTTATTGTACTTTCAAATTTCTTTATGAACTTGTATTCTTAAAGCTTAATCCTAAATTATAAGAATTTTTATTATAAACTATCTTAAGTTTTTTTTTTTTTTTAAATAAATTTCAATTTGAATTGATCCAACTTTGCAACACTTCTAATATCATGATTTTTATTTTATTAGGCTTAAAGGAGCCCAATTTTCGTGTGAAAAAAAGCCCATACTCCCCTTCTCCTCACTATACTTACCATACACTTGCACATACACAATAACTCTTAATGTGCAAAGAGTCAAACTTTGCTTTATCAGATATAAGAGATAATTATTAAACTTAATTTAGCAAAAATATCCCTAAAAATCACCTATAGCAGGGCCATTTCCATAGAGAAAACATATATTTCCTTCATCATTTTCTCTTCCGAAATTCTCTAAAATTCACTTCAAGCTCTCATCTTCAAGTCAAGGCAAAATTAGGTAAAGTATTACTTGCTATTTCTAATCATTATTTTGCCTATATTTTCTAGGGAAAAAGCCCCTTTTGGTACATGAACTTTGGCCAAGTGATTATTAGGTACCTGAACTTTCAAGAAGACTAATTTCATATCTAATCAAACTTTTTATACCCATTTCATTGCCTCACTCTTTTATTGTCTCTTAAAGTAATGGACACGTGTCAAACAATGACTGAGTAAGGTAGTGAAAATGGGTATGAAAAGTTTGGCTAGGTATGAAATTGATTCTTGAAAGTTTAGGTACTTAATTATCCACTTAGCTAAAATTCGAGTACCAAAATGGCTTTTTCCCTATTTTCTACCAAATTAATCTTTATATTTCAATGAGCCCATGAATGAAGATGAGGAAAGATTTGAGAGCTAAGTTAATCCTTAAGTTTAGGTAAGTTTCTATGATTTGAAAGAGATGAGTAATGAAGATTATTATGTAAAACTAGTAAGATGGATGATTTTGATTTAATATTCATGTTAGCTGTTATTGAAAATAAGGTTGCTATGAGTATTGGTGTTAGATAGGTAAAGTTTAAATAAGGAAATTGATAGTTTAACACCTTAATTATAGATATGTTGAACATTTTTTGATTTGATAAGGTTGATGTTATGAATAGACAAATGTAGTATAAATGTGTATGAACAATGTTAATATGAAGGTGAAAGGGATAGATACACATTGTATATATTGATGTTAAAGTGTATTTGTTGGAAATAAGATTTTAGTACTTAGTTTGAAAGTGTAAAATTTTGAAGTTTTGAAAAAACAATTAAGGGTTTTGTTAATCACAAGCGTGATAAAAAGGTATAGTAGCCTCAGTGGTTGAAGTTTGGCTAGTCACGGACGAGACATAGGGCTTAGTTGCATCAAGTGTTTGAGTTTTTCATGGTCACAAGTGTAAATTAAGGTGTAGTTATAAACATCTTGATTTACACAACCTGAATGTGATAATCACAAAGAATGTGATGAAAAAACTTTAAGAAAAGTCATAAAGATTAGTCCTGATTTTCCATGATTTAAGAATATTAAAATATGAATAGTTTAATTGTAGTAAATAATAAATGAGATTATTTTGTTGTTAATAAGTGATACAATGCTTGATCCATATATTAAAATAATTTTGATAAGTTAATAACATTAATTATGTAAGACCATAATTATTATATTACTAATGTTACAATTGTAACCATAGAGAATTTTGCTTCAAGTTCAATAATTAAAAAAATTAAATACCACACGATAGATGGTGGTATAATGCACATTTAGATGCTATGAATAAAAACATGAGTAAATTTGAACTTATTCAAAGTTTAAAATCCGATTAAGAATTTCCCTTACTAGTAAAAGATACCAAAGACAAGATTACTTGTTGTGAGGCAATAACTCAATAAATATAAGCATTCAACTCTAGATATCAAGCATAGAATAAAGAGATAAATTTCTAGAGTTATTGGTTAGCAAACGATAATTTAAAGATAAATCGCTAAGATTGAAATATACATAATGAAATCAATAATGATCAAAGTATAGAAATCTAAGCTCAAATAAAAATTTCAATTTCATGAACATGGATATTAGAATATCTTGAACCTATATAGCTAAAACTCTATTTTGGCCTATTGGGTTTGGAAGCTCTAAAACCTAAAAATACTTAATCATGTAGATTTAAAATTTTGGTTTTCACTTCTAAGTGTTCTATGAATAATTTAGAAGCTTAGACTTAATTTTAATGATATTGTCTTGAAATAACAAAATAGTTATATGCATATTACTTAATATATAACGTGATAACTAGCTAAATATCTTATATTTAGTATGAGCTAATTTTTTTTTTTTGGAATTGCATTATGATCACGAAATAAAAGACAATATTAGGATTAGAATCAATAAATTCTAATTTAAATTTTAAGACCCTAAAGCTTTAATTGTGTAAGTTTAAATCTTAATATTTAATCATATAAACTTAAATTTAATATTATTTGATTATGTGAGCTTAAATGTTAATGTTTCATCATATAAACTTAAAATTTTAATCGCGTAAGCTTAAATCTCAATATTAATTAATCGCTTAAGCTCAAAACTTAATTTTACTCAATCACATAAAATTAAAATTTTATAAAAATAATTTAAAATTTTAAATAAGGTATTATAAATAATCTAAAAGCTTCATTTTCAAAATGAAAAATTTCACTTTTATTTATAAATATTAAATTTGAACTTTTAAACCATATAAAATCTTGATAAGGTCAAGATAAACAACAGAAATTTCCAATCTTTCGACCTTAAAATTTAATATATTGATTTAGAATGAAAAATAAAATATTATATAAGACTTGGAGATTAAGTTTTCAGCCATGAAACTTCTTAATTCATCAATAATTGGCACACTTATCCTTTTCTTCATCAAATAACTAACTTATCATTGATTTTTGTCTTTTACTCATTAAAGGGAACTTGGAAAATTCTCCTTCTTCTACATACATAACCGTGAAAAACAAGAAAACAGAGCCATCATTGTAATTTTATCATATAAACATAAATGATTAAACAATTCAAGAAAAGACCAAGACTTTTCTCTTATCCTTAAGATAGCCTTATCCCTTTAAGCCTATAGGTAGTAGACTAAAGAGTAAGAATAGTGAAATTCAATGATTAGTCAATATTGACTTGCTTTTAATTTTCTTTTTTTTTTTCCTTCTTATTTTCCTTGAAATGTCGTAAGCCTAAGTATCTCCATCCATCTCACTTTCATTTTCAAAACAAAAAGAAAACTCTCCTTTCAAGACCCTTACAAGATTCCTAAGAGAAGTACAACACCTGTTAGTATTATGTAAAGCAAAAGGAAAGGTAAGAAATTCATCTAAATATCAATTACAAGTTTGAATTTTTTAAAAAGCTAAACTTGAACTACTTTCTTAAAAAAAGGCAGCAACAATTTTCGGAGGAGGATCCACTTTTCATCTTTCACACAATCAAGGTAAATTAATATAAAAACTTTTTAATTTTAGTAATTATCAAAGAAGAGAATTGAACGTATATTTGTACATTTATGTAGTATAAGTTTAGACAAGGATTGTATATTATAAATGCGAATATCTTATACAATTATCTTAATGATTAGAATAATATAAGTCTGTGGAAGTAGAAAATCCAAATGAAAACTCTAAACATTACTTAGATCTTTCAACCATGAAGGAAATTAGAGGAAATAATTGACTCAGTTTAGTAAGTGATTTGTATATAGTTAAACGATACACTAAAATTATTAATCACATGGTTAAAATTAAAAGTATAGCTTTATATGTGTGTGTGTGGGTGTGTTTCGACTATGATAGATTATAAGGAAATTAATTTTATTTTATACACAAGCATTCTGCATAGCTTGTGCAGCTCCTTGTGCACTTTAAAATACTTACTGGTTGAAATTTATTTTCTACACAAACATTCTGCGCACTATAAAATCTCTTACTAGCCATATTTCACATATTACACTAGCAGTCTACACAGCTTGTGCAAAAAGGTTATGCACATTATAAAATTTCTCTTATACAATTCTTCATCAAAATCTCCCTTGACTCATCAAAATGTCTTCGTAAAACTTGTTATCTTCTTTTATTTATGAAATTAACATTTTAACCAAATATATATATTTTTATATAGTTAATATATAAATTAAAGATAATCATTTGATAAATTGAGGATATATATATATTATATATATGATGCATGCATATAGTTTCAACTTATAATAATGATGATGATGATGATGATGATGATGTTGTTGTTGTTGTTCTTTTGTGAAGATAACATAAGCATCAAAATGACCATTTAAGTGTTAATAGGATACCGTATGTTTTCTGATAAAATTTATATTACACTAAATAATATAAGCTTATTATACTATCTATGAAGTTAAATTGATCATTTAAGTTATAAACATGTATGTTTATTTTGAGAAGTCTAGACTCTATGAAGTACATGCATGATACATATGTACTCAAATAATTAAATTTACATACAATATGTTTTCATAAGCATAAATGTGATTGAGAAATAAAACAAGTTAGAAAACCCTAAATCATGAGTTTAAAGGTTTCGATCCTATGGAGTAAACAATGGAAATATATGCTTAAATTGATGAATTATTATTATTATGTGAAGATTACATAAGCATCAAAATGACTATTTAAAGTGTTAAAATAGGATATTATATGTTTTCTATGATAAAACTTATGTTACACTAAATAACATAAGAATATTATACGATCTATGAAGTTAAATTGATCATTTAAGCAAGTTATAAATATGTTCATTTAGAAAAGTCTAGACTCTATTATGCATGATACAAGATGTACTCAAGTAATTTAATTTACACACGATATGTTTTCATAAGCATAAATGGGATTGAGAAACGAACCAAGTTAGAAAACCCTAAATCATGCCTTTAAAAGTTTCATATATACTTAAATTGATGAATGATATATATATATATACAAAGAGAGAGAGAGAGAATAATGAGAACTTAAGTGAGTTAATCATGTGATCAAACTCAAGATACACACACAAAAAGATATATATACACCACAACATACTTAGAAAAATAAGGTTTTAATATCAAAGTTAATACAATTCAAGTAATTATTAGATAATATGGTAGTTTGACTTAAAATTAAGTGAATAAACTTAAGAAATGGTCATATATGTATGTTTATTGCTCACAACACATTTAAGGGATTAAGGCTCCAAGATTTTAATTTATATGTTCCAAGTAGTTATTGAATAACACAGTGATTTAACTTGAATTAAGTGACTATACCAAAGAAACCCTCATGTAAACCTAGTTTTAGGTCTCGACTCATGTAAAATTATAGAGTTTTAAAAGTAGATTGATATAAACCTTAAGAGCATTGAGCAGTATCATCACATTAGTTAAGGATATAAACTTAGATTCAAGATGAGAGAAACACAATGAAAAAAAAAACACTTAAGTATAAGTTTCGACCATATAAGATAACTAGGTTAGGAGTATGTTTACAATATGATGATAGATTATTGAAACAAGGAGTTAAAACTTGAAATTATGAATATAGAAGCAAAAGTTTTCACGCCTCCAAATAGGGGGCCTAGTATGATTAATGTAAAGCTATCATATCACGTGTGCACCCGTAACATGAGCCGTCTTGTAAGTAAGTATACAAGACTCTATTTATTTATCAATGTTTATCATATAAATGATATAATATATTCTGGATTTCAACTATGGAATCGATTTTCCAATTTCTACCAAGATTGCAGAGAATTGGTATCCCCTACCAAATGGTGAAAGTGGTTTCAAGCTACAACTTACAAATTTCAACATTATAAAATCTATCTAGTTTACATTCTAAGTTACCATATCCTATATCTCTATCTTCAATAGAGTTCATTAAAGAAGCTCTCTTCACACATTCCTAGCCCAATCCCAGCTAGTATTAATCCTGCACAAAAACCGTTGGGGGGTAGCGAACCACGGGCTCAGTAAGATAACTGACCAAACCATACCAACCATAACAAACAAGTATAATTATCAAGCATATGAATGCAACAATCAATCATATGCATATTACAAACTTAATGATCTAGAATCCAAAGCAGGATGGAGATTTACGCTTCTCATCGGTTGAAGGAACTCGATACTATGTACCTACAGGAGAGACTAAGTATACAGGAAAGCCACATCTCATTATAGTTATCTCTTTATACTTTAGGCACTCAATTCCTGTTTTAAACCTTAGAAACTCCACTAAGTGTAGTCATTTCATAGAGATACCATGGGTGGCGTCCTTCATTATCAGTTAGTTCCCATGGAACTGACGGAACAAAGGTAATCTTGTGATAATAATAGCCTCTTACTAGAAAAACAAGCATTACCAGAGAACCGAAATACTAACACGTAGTAGGCTGCTACATCTTCAAATGCAGTTTATGCAGATCATGCGATGCATGTCCATTTCATTTATAGTACCAGTAGTTGTTAATCAAGTTTAAGGCGATCATACGATTTACAGACAATCATCAACATGCTGCACACAACATTTATCATACAATAGAATTATCACTTATATTATGATAATTTGTCATTCGACCATACACCACGCATAATGCATTATTCTCAATCCCGCATGCATATTAATTGAATATATATTATTCCAAATGGAACTATACTACAAGCACAAACAATGTGATAAAGTCACGTAAATCACTTATGGTCCTCGCTAAATTGTTGTATAAGCTACTGATAGTCCGGGAATTGATCTATTTTCCTATGAAAGGAAATAATAGAGATTCATTATTGAATTGTTTCTGTAAGAGAAGTCTTCATAGAATTAAAGGCGCTGATCTCAATCGTCGAATATTAGACTAAGCTCGTTATATTAATTATTGTGTCGTTCAATAATTCAATTGAATCCTTATAGGTTCCTAATTATTTCGTATCAGTATTTGATACAGTTTTTATTAAGGTTTAATCCCTATAGTAAAAAATATTTATGTTTATTTGTTTTTATTTTGCTTCTCTAGATTTTAATTACTATCTATATTTTTATTTAAGGGGTTTGTCTTTTTCTTAAGTCCTTATTGCTTTTGGTAGAAGATTTGTATTTATTAATTCTTTACTATCAACCTTATCTATCTCTTAAATTAGTATTTTTGTTTATTTAAGGGTATGTTCTAGTATCTATATCTTTCAAAAATTATAAAATCGTATGTCTATGGAGTTTAGATTTATCAAATTTTTATTATACTTCACTTTTATTTTACAAAAACAAGCTAAGTTTAATAATATGATATTATTAGTAATAATAGTTTTGAAATGTTAATATTAATATTACTAACAAATTCAAGTGTAATAACAATTTTCATACTCTTAGTAAATAATAATATTTGTGACAAAATAATAATAGGATTGATGATAATATAAATATAGTGACATTAATGTAAATAATTACAGTATTCACAATCCTAATGATTCTTGATGAAAATAGCAATAATACAGAATACTTATAATCAATAGTAATAATAATGGTAATAATCATAATCATATTAATAGGAATAACAGTAACATTAATATTGGTTTATTAAGAGTAGAAACCGAGTGAATTTCTATTTGCGATTTCTTATTCGTTTTAAATTCGATTTCGCTGTATAAATAGTCAATTTGATAGTACTCTTTGAGTACTTTCTAGTAGTGGAATTATTTTTAAGAAAAGAGATTTGTACAATTTTTAAATTTATGAAACACATGCATAGGTTTAAGTGAATCATGATAACCGTAGTCAAAATTTGTTTTGATGATATCTAACTCATTTCTAGTCCGTTTTTGACGAATAAATAGTCATTTTCATAGCATTTTCCGAGGACAATCCATTAGTAGTGTTATTTTTATCAAACAAGATCTTCAAGATGATGAAAAATATGCGAACAGCTCTGTAGCGTGAAATGTTGACAACGGTATTTCAAATTTTGTTTTTATGATATCTAATCCGTTTCTTATCCTTTTTTAACAAATGAATAGTCGATTTCATAGGATTTTTTGTTGTTTCCATTGGTGGGGTCATTTTTGGCTTATAAAAAACACATCAATACAGTTTTTTCAATCTTTCCAATGATTTACATGAGTTACTTAAAGTTCAACTTAATTTTGTTGTAGTTTAGATATGTTTTAGGTTTTTCCTTTCTAGGATTTGAATTTCTACACTTAAAAATCTTCAAGTTGATGTATTTATATCCTAAATAGTCTAAATATCATCAAGATACTATTAGATCAATTTTGATAAATTCATAAGTCAATTTCTAAAGATCAAACATAATGAACACTTGAACTTAATATGATCCTTACCTTGGTTGGATGCTAGAATGAATTTAGCTCCTCATTCTTAATGAAAAAAATGATCTAAAGAGGAAGGTAAGAAGGTGAGTAACTAGGGAAAAATTAATCTAGCTAACTAGCATATATATTTATTTTATTTTCTTACTTGTTGAGCTTAGATTCCTACTTGGATTTATGGCATATCAAGGACTATTTGAGTTGGTTTCTTGTTGTCATTTAGAGTAGCTAAAGTGGGGTTTTGATTGTGGTTGATGAGGATTGATGTTTAGATAATGCTATAGGATAAAAACAAGGGATACACTTTATTTTTGAAGTGTTTAAACAAGGTTGAACAAGTGAGCAAGGAAGAGAAGTATTTCAAATTCATAGTGGTTGTTTGGAGAGAATATTTGGATTGTGTTTGGGGAGATTTTGATTTGGTTTTGTAGCCAACTTAAGCCTATATGTATATACTAATGTTAGGCTAAGATTTAGGTATAAGAGCGGGTGTTTTGGACTTGGAAAAATACAAGTTCCAGCTGTTGTTCTCGGGTGGAAATTTCGATGCGAATTTGAGGATGATTTTTGGATGAATTTGTATGAAATTTGTAGCCGATTTCAAGGGGCATTAATTGTATTTGTTTGCTAGTTAATTAAGGTCATTTATGTGTATAAATTAGGCTCAACTTGCAAAAAAATCGGATAAAAAATCGAGTTAAAATCTGAGGTTGAAATTGGAATTCTACTGCAATTTTTATTGCTGTTTTTCCACCTGCACAGCTTCTTCAACATGGATTTGGGCAAGGTTTTGGGGCTGTGTTTGACTTTGATTTGAGTTGGATTTCTTCTTCGTTTAATGAAGATTATATGTGTAGTGTTTTGGTTGGATTAATTGTCATTTTCAAGTTGAATATTGAGCTTAAATTTGATCAAAGTTGGATGAAAAATGGAGTGCTGCAGTTGAGAATTCCAAGCTCTGTTCCACAGTAAATCAAGCTCCAATTGCAATTGTTTTATAACTTGTTTTGAACTGAATTTGCATTGCATTTAAGGTTGATCATATATGGAGTGTTGTGGTTGGATTGTAGGTCATTTTCATGTTGACTATATGTGTTTAAATTTGGCAAATTGTTGGACGTAACTTGCATTTGCTGTAGTCGAGAAGTTCAATTTGCAACCGAGATGTCCTCTGCTTCTTGCGTGGAAAATTCTGCACTATCCTGTTTTGTGTGTGAAAACTCTGCTGCCATAAAATCCAATTTGCAGCCGAGAAGCTCCAATTGCAACGTAATCCTCTATTCGTAATTTTCAATTCCACGAACTCCTCTGATTGTGATTTTAATTCCAGCGTGAAGAACTTTGTCCCTTCTGATCACGTAATGCAATTTCCAGTGGTTCGGTTTCATTTTATTTATTTATTTATTATTATTTGATTAATAGTTAACTAAAATATTTTAACAAATATTAATTTTATAAACATATATCTATAACCGTTACGTATGGGTTTTATCTAGATAAAATTATCTAAGTTCCTACAAATACCATATTATTTATATATTCCAATTTTTAGTTTAAAGTTTACACGATTAGTTATTTTTAGTATTTTAACTTACATAATTAATTTTTTCAAGTTCAATAAATCGAATTAGGAACTAAGTCTTAATGAATTTAGAATTTCCTAGCAAATATAACAGTGGGTTTGAAATTTTTATTATAGATCTAGATTAGTAGTTATTAATCGGTATTAGTATCTATTATGTATTTATAATCCTAACAATTTATCTTTGGATTATTGTTTTATACCAATAAGTACTGTTAATAGATTACGTTTTATCGGGTTTGAAATTTAGGGCTTCTTCTAATTATATCTTGAATTATTAGTTCAAGATACGAAATATCATTTTTTGTATCTATTAAGATAAAAAAAAATTTTATTCGGGTTTTTCAAACTAGGAATGAGTTTATTGCAACTCATAGATCTATTCTAAGATTTTTGTTGAATCATATATTTGATATTAGTTTTACATTTGCTAATTTGTTCATTTTCTACTTATGAAAATTATTAAAGGTTATATTAACCATTTAGGATTTCAATTTCTAAATCTCTAAATCTTTTAAATTAGAATATTAGTATAATTTAAATATTTATTTAAGATCTAGATTTTTAGATATTAATCTATTTCTAATCTTATCGTATGTTTTGTTCTAATGATTTATTTCTAGTCTATATTTTTATAACTTTAGGTTCTAAAGTTAATCATCTTTTATTGTAATTTAAAATTATGATTTCTTGTTGGATTATTTATCATTTTACCAAATATTGTGTTTTACTGAATAGGAGTTATTTATACTAATTTGTTAATAACAACATATTTTTGTCTAGTGTACTTAATATTGTTAATGATTGAAAATAGTTTAACACTATTATTTCATTATTTAACAAGTGTAAGATTTATTTTCTAAGTATTGAACTTAAAGAAAAAGAACTCAGAAATTATATTAACAATTGGTTTATTGTTGTTTATAAACTATTTGAGATCATAGAAGTTATAGTTAGTATTTTGAAATTTTTATTGGTAGAGATTATAATCAAATTCATTCACACTTTAACATTTTTAAATCGAGAAAAATTTGGAGTGATTTTTACTACTTGTTTCAATTATTCTATATAATTATATATTACAGTTTTAGTATTTGTTACGTAAAATTAGGGGGATTAAAAGTCCTCTTGGATTAATTGAAGGAAAGCTTGCAAATATAATTCGAGATGATATTTAGAAAATATATGAAATAAGCTTTTTCCAACGCTTATTCATGTGCTAACACCCAAGTTAAAATGGATACAACAAGCTTGGTTTAAGATTACATGAGTAGAATCATATTTAGAATCATTTAGGGTACATTTCCTAAAGAAAACTAGGTTCATTCGAACTTTAAAATCTAATTTAAGAAAAATAGACTTTACGAGTTTTAAAATAACTATCCATATGATAAATTTAGATTAGGAATGTGAAAATAGTGTTAGAAACATTAAAACCTGAGTTTATGACACTTAAGTAGCAATAGGACTTATTACAAAGCTACATGTATAGTAATGAGTAATTATTATATCATTTTATAGAAGATATTGAGTCCATGTTCTCAAACCCCAAGAATTTCCAAAGGTCATATCAAGTGAACAATAATGCTTAGGTGAGGAGGCTTTAATGATCCGCTATTCGCTCGTGCTTAATACTGCTTGTTGTTATGTTGGTTATATTACTTATTTGTTGAATGATTGGTTATTGTGAATATCATCATCTCATGATCGTCAGAATAAATGGATAACTTTAAATATTCGACCAAGTTAATTGGATACATGGTTGCCAAACTCGAGTTTCTACGTAGAATCGCTAAGGGGTTCGTAGAATCGAAACGTAAAATCGAAACGTGGAATCGTAAGATTCTACAACTAATGTAAATTTACTTACAAAAACTATTGATGTACTTACTGAAATAATAAAACTTTAAATAAATTATGAAAATAAAGAATTTAGTATTAAATTAATTATGTACAACCAAAATTTAAGTTTTATCAATCATAATTCACATATTGTCATTAATATATTTACTGCAATTTTATAATTAAAATAATTATTTTTATTTAATAATGATTCATAATCTATAATTATTAAGATGTATTGCAAATCATTTAAATTATCATGTGTGAGTAGCTTGTTTTGTGTAGTAATGAATATTTTTATGTTCACTAATATTTGCACAAAAAATCATTATATTTATGGCAAAATATTTATAGATAGAAAATTATTAAAAAAGGGAAAAACATAGCACTGTATATATTAGTTTAATTTTCATTCAAAATGTTCAAAATATATCATAGTATATAACTTAAAAGAAAATAACTCTCTAAAAAATACAAAAAAAGGAAATAAAAGGAAAAAAATATTAAAAAAACTAAAATTAAGTTAGATTAAGATAAATATCAAGAACCAACCCCAAAAACCCTAAATTTAAATATATTAAATTGATTGCATTTTTAAAGTTCAAATAAAAAAAATAGTGTAAAATTACAACTTTAAGATTGTACTACGATTCTACTTACGATTCTACTACCGATTCTACCACCGATTCTACCGTTTCTACTCACGATTCTACGATTCTACTTACGAGTTTACTCAAAAAACGATTTTGAATGCGAGTTGAATTGAAATATCATCATCAACTCGTAAACTCGTAGAAACGTACGAGTAGACTGCGAGTTTGACAACCATGATTGGATATATTCGTCGCATGTGATTAAACCCCTTATAGGAAATGTCCCGGTTTGTAATTGAAAGTATTTTCAAAATGTATTACTAAAGAAACATGACTTTGGGTATTCCAAGTCGCTTTTATAGTCTTTTTGAAACTACTGAATTTTGTGAAAACAATTTATGAAAAAACTTAGGACATTTCCGAGTGATGTTTTGACAGCAGATGTTACTTGAGTCGAGGTCAATTTATCAAGAGGTGATGGTAGATGTTGCTTGAGTCGAGTCTACCTATCATAATCACCATTGTTGAGCATCGGTAAATGTTGCCTGAATTGGGATTTACTTGCTATAATCACCAATATTGGGTGATAGTTATGTTAAGATGATTTTAAATATTAATCAATATAAAACATGCGTTGGGAATATTTACTTTTTACCAATGATAGGTAAGCATTGAATTTGTCTAAATAGATGTTGCCACCAAGTAGCCCCATTTGGGTAAGGTGGGGTGCCCTATGCAAGTAAGTATGGGAGTTAACTGATGTATAGATATGCTGTCTATGGCTCCTAACTCCTATAGATGTGTTGCTTGCATTCATCATGTGTACATTCATATCGTATGTAGATAAATTTGCATGAATGTTAATTTAATGCTTGATAGCTTGCGTAACTAGTAGTAGTGAGGAACAAACCCACTGAGCTGTGGTTTTACTCACACCTCTATAGTTTTTGTATAGGAATAGTACATACTGGGGATGGGCTGGAATTGTGTGGATAGTGCTTCATCATTGGACTTCGCGAAGATAGAAGAATAGATTACATGTAAAAAAACTTAGAAAAATAAATTAGTAGGGATATCGATTCTCTGATTCTAGTGACGAGGGAAATTGGTTCCTTAGTGTGTTTAAATAAAAATATTACATATATATGTATGATTAAATCATGTGTAGTAGATAAATAAGTAGAGTTATAATCTCTGACTTATAGGGCAGTTTTATACTTTAGGTGCACACATGGTATGATAACTTCAGGATTATCCTACTAGGCTTCTATTTAGGTCATGACAGTAATAGTCTCCAGTGTTTTGAGTTTTTCACAATCACGGGCGTGATTGTGCTGTGATGGGCATCACAGCCATAATTAACAGCGTCCCTTATTTTGTCATATTTTAAAAAAATAATAAATAAATAACGAATAATATATATAATATAAGATATGTGTATACAAATACAAGTTTAGGATCTCCTATAGAATCTTGCTTAAGTTAGATTATAATCATAGCTTAAGAATATGTTAAGTTTCTAGTACTTAGACTTAATAAATTAGTTAAGTTTAAGGAGTTGAATAATACCTATGTATAACACTTTATAATTTTTTAAAGACCAATGCATTAAGGATATAATAACTTGAATTTAGGATACTTAGGCACTAATAGAAATTTCTATTTAGTTATATGCCTAGTAATACATGTTTGTTATCCTATAGGAGCCATAAATCAAGATCCAAACTTTTAATAGACTATTACGAAAACTAAGCAAAAATACATAGGTGAGTAACTTAAATCTTCTTACATTTTTTGTGAATGTAATGTGGTGGCATACGTTCTTAAATATAACTAAATTGGTCATATGCATGGGATTAGAGAAATAATACATGTTGTGTGATATGATAATGAATGACAAGTCTTAATGTTATAAGTGATAGCTATTTACTTGATAATGATAATGCAATTTATACTATTAATAATCTAGAAATTGACTGGTTATCAAGTAATTTGACTTAAATCTTAATCGATCATTAAATAAATCTAACATGCATTGCACGATAAAATAACCTGCATTTGCATGGTGTTCATGCCATGTATTAGCATCTCGGCCCTAGGATAATGCTTTATTGAGTCTAATGAATTTGGTTAAGGTTACCCTTGAGCTGTTCCCTCTAGAAACTAAGTAGGCACAAAAGGACGTCGCCTAAAGAGAGCTGACATTGAGATGTTCATACTTAGTGGAGTTTTGAGTTCTAAGGAGAAGTGGATGTTATATTACTTATATGTATATATAATAATAAAAATGAGTTTGAAAAGAATTTCTCTATCCTTAGTTCTTTGTCTCTCCTGTGTAAATTACTTGAGCTGATCCTTCAACCCTCAACAGAGGGTATAAATCTCCATGATTTGAATTTTGATCATTCAAATCGTAATTGTTGCTTTTGGTTGATTATTGTATTGCATATGCTTGTTAATTAAACTTTACTTACTTTGATTGAATTGTATTAAGATTTGTCATTCACTGAGCTTGTTGTACTCACTCCTCTATAGACTTATGTGGTTACAGGGATTATTAGAGTTGATCTTTATACAAAAGTTGAAGCTGACATATAGTATTAAAGGATTTGAGACTTGGATTGAAGTGATAACTTAATATTTATATGAAGATAGTGTTTGTATAAGATTTGATAAAATAGTTGAGAACTCAGTAGAAGTTATTTTTATAATGAAGTCTTCTGGGGACTAATGGTTAAGAAGTTGTATTAATGAAGTCTTTTGAAGACAATGGTTGTAAAATTATAATGTTTGATCGAGGACTTTTAGTAATGTTATTCTTTTAAGTGACATATATATGCAATATTTTGCTTATTCTAATAAACCTTTGATCCTGTTATAACTGTCTACACCATGGAATATTCTGGTTGTGTTATGTTCATGTACGTTTGTGTAATCCTCAAAATAATGTGCATGAAATTCTCTGACTTTAGTTTATTACATGATACATTGATACTATTAGGGTACCTCAAGGGGGTGTGACACTTTTACTTCTAGAAATGAAGATACAAAGGAACCTTATTTTTTTAAGCAGCCATGTTTTTTATCTTTTAGATTTGGAAGTGCCTGTTTGGATACGAATACTTTAATGGTTATTACATTCAATTTAGTAGAGATGTTGTTTCCTTTTCTAGTCTTTTCTTTTATGTCTAGATTGTACCATGTTAATCGTTGATCTAGTGTATTTATGTTAATCTAAGGGAAGATATGGATGATTCAATTGACATCAATTAAATGAAATTATTCGTTATCTGAGTTTCATTTTAACTGAGCTTGTTCTTATTAGTATTTGTAATTATGGCATACTTAGCTTTCTCGCGCTCATCAATCTCCTTAAGATTATGGGGTATGATTGTTCTTATTATTTAGGTTTCTAGGTGCAATATTCGTCATCTACTTAATATTACATTTGCTTGTGATTTGTGAGTCATATGAAGTCCTTTTAGCATGTTTATTATTGAGTCTTTTAAGAGTCCTATTACATTGTTCTCTCTCTAGCATCCCCATCTTGCATTGAGCACTGTAAGTTGTATCGACCTATGGATTAGTCAAACCTCGATTTATTTCTTGAGTTGGTGTGTCAACCCTAGGAAGAAGGTTAGTTAGTAGCAACTTAAGATGGAGATTACCTTAGATATCTTGAGAATCTTGTTGTCTGGATTCATCATATAATAGGTAGATTTAAGTAAATATAGTAATTATAGTGACAGTTCCACGACCCAAAGTATACCCTAAACGTGGCAATCCACCACACTCAATATTAAAGCTTAAGAATGACTATTATGGTCATGCAAAAGCTTCGATATCGGGCATAAGGCCTTTCTTTGAAACTAGTGGTTCAAAAAGATACAATTAATAGCATTCAGGAACGAAATCATAACCTTATATTTTAAATGAGATAGGAGTCTTACAAACCAAAAAGGGCATACCCCCCATAAAAAATCATTACATAAGACTTAAGGAAATGGTATACTTTTTATTTTTTTTTTAATGTAGGATAGGTAGGAAATGATTATAATATAAAATATAATGAGATAAAGAACTTTAAATTAAAGATCCATCATAGAAGATTATTATACTTATAAATATGAATATTTTGAAAGAAAAACATTATGATATGAAATACTTATATTGTAATCCAAAAAAAAAAAAAAAACAAAAAATAAATAAAACACTTATATCTATAAAAAGAGCCTGCTTTATTTAGTTTAAATATATATTATGATATGAAATGTCCTTGTTATAATAATAAATATGATTTAATATATATTACTTTACTATAAAATAAATAGGATTAGCAAACTTTATTTAGTTTAATTATATATCATGAAATGGAATGTCTTTGTTGCAAAAATAAATATGATTTAACATATATCACTTTACTATAAAATAAATAAGATTAGTAAATATGAAATGTGGTTGAAACAACAAAACCTTTTTTTTTCCTTTTTGTATGGCACAAAATTTACGATAAAATGATAAGATTTGATGAAAGGTTATCATTACAGAAAAGCACTAATAAACAAAAGGTTATTATTATGGAGAAACACTATATTGAAAAGATTTGCCTAATAGGCGCTATTAGTTAGAATGCATGATGAAATGATGCCACTCGGGGGAAGACTTTAAAATTATATTTATAAAAAAATGAATATGATTTAAATATATATCACTTCACTAATAAACAAATAGAATTAGTAAATATGAAACATTGTTAAAACAACAAATTTTTTTCCCTATGTATGATACAAATTTATAATAAAATGATATGACTTGGAGGAAAGGTTATCATTATAAAAAAATGAATGAAAGGTTATTATTATGGAAAATCATTGTATTGAAAAGATTACCCAATAGGTGCTATTAGTTAGAACACATTACGAAATGAAAATGGTATGATTTGAAGCAAATGTTCTCACTACAGAGAAGCGCTAATGGATGAAAGGTTATTATTATTGAAAAATCGTTATATTAAAAAGATTGTCCGGTGTTATAAAAAAATGAATGAAAGGTTATTATTATGGGAAATCATTGTATTGCAAAGATTACCTAATAGGTGCTATTAGTTAGAACACATTACGAAATGAAAATGGTATGATTTGAAGCAAATGTTCTTACTACAGAGAAGCGCTAATGGACGAAAGGTTATTATTATGAAAAATCGTTATATTAAAAAGATTGTCCGGTGTTATTAGTTAGAACATATGACCAAATGATGCTGCTTGGGGGAGGCTTTGATAATTATATATGATAAATAGATATTATCATTGTTTCAAGATCGAGCTGTATTTGTCTGTTTTGTATGAAGTTTCTATATAGTTCTATGACTTGAAAAGTCGACCAAGCGACGCAGCTTATCAGAACAATGCAAGTTATAGGTTAAGACAAGAAGGCAGTCGACGTTACCTAGAAGGATTTTAGTTAATTTCTATGTCTTTCATGTTTATGGTATGTTATTAGCTTGTGACAAATTGTTGTCTACTCTTAATTTTGGAATGTGAAAGTAAACGAATTGCATTTTTTGGTTTGATGACAATTTGGAGAAGATAGAGGAGACTAGTGAGAAGAGATCGAAAAATTTTATTTTAGTAAGTACTAATATTATTAAAAGTAATAATATAAAAATCATTTTACGAAATAATCATCCAAGCATGTTTTATCATGTTTTTGTAAAATGACAAATTTACTCATAAAAAAATCAAATGAAATAATTTTATGTTTACTGCTCAAATTAAAATTAATTACTTATTTAAGGTCAAAATAAAAATAATTACTAACATACAGTTGCTAAATCACGTGTACAAATCAGGATATACAAATATTACACGGCGTACAGTATATCGCATGTTGTAGTCGCGATATTCGTATGAATATCACGTTTATACAACATGATTTACGCACAAATAAAAAATTCATGTCGCGATTACTAACCGCGATATTTGACTAATTCCTATAATGCGATTACTAATCGCGATATACAACATATATAAACATTATATCCTGTCTTATTCCCGCGATTTATGTATAAATTATCATATCCTGTTTCTTAATGCGATTTTACTACGTATATTAGTAATTAATTTCATCGGAGTTGTATATGGTAATATTTTTTCAAAGAAACCTTAGACACAGATCAAATATAGATTACAAATAAACGACAAACAAACACATATATATATACAAATGACAAAACAAACCATTTAAAGGAACCCTTATAAAATGGAGCATGAGATGATTTATAGTAATAATAAAATAAAGTGGCAACATGAAATTACAAGGTTGGTCAATTAATTAAGAATACAACTGGAAAATAGAAAGTTAAAACTTGGGAAATGATAAATAAATACCAACGCAACGACCAAAAACCCGTTTTTTTTTTTTTTTTTTTTTTTTTCGGAAGTAACGAGAACAGGCTCTCAGGTGGTTTTTTGGTTTTGTACAAACTTTTTAAAGAGTTAATAAATGGAGCGTTGGGAACCGGTACAACAATTCAACAACCAGCGTTTTAAAACCTTACACATACACACACACACACACACACACAATCACTCACGCGCTTCCTTCGTCCTCGTTCCTTATTCCTTTCTCATTCCTTTTATTTCCTCTCTCTCTCTCTCTTTCTCCCCTACTCACACACTTACTCGCGGTGGGGCTGGAGGATCTCATTCTCAATCTCAACCTCAGCCTCTGTGCATGATTCGGTTGTGTTGATGGATCTCGCTCCCAATCTTCTCTTGTGAATCTGCCCATACAACAAAAAGGAAATCAATCCCTAGTTTTTTGATTTCTGCACCGAGTTGAGCGACCGAGCGAGTGATATTATAGATGGCGATTGCAGCTGCTGTCATCATCCCTTTGGGTCTTCTCTTTTTTACATCCGGTCTCGTCATCAATCTCATCCAGGTAATCCCTCTCTCTCTCTCTCCCATTGTCCTCATCTCCTAGGATTTATATATATATATGTAAATATATATTTTTTGGAGGAGGAATTGCTTTTGGTTATTCATTTTATTGGAATTGATAGTAGATTTTGTGTTCTTAAATTGTGGAAAATCTTACGGTTTTTATATTTGAGTTATCGAGGATTTGGAGAAATCTTATGTGTGTTTGTTTGCACGATTGTTTGTAATTTAATATTTGATTAAGTGAATGTGATGTTTTGTACGTATGTCTTCAATTTTTCAGGCAGTTTTCTTTGTCCTTGTTAGACCGGTTTCGAAGAACTTGTACAGAAAAATTAACAGATTATTGGCTGAATTGCTGTGGCTGGAGCTTGTTTGGCTCGTTGATTGGTGGGCTGGAGTTAAGGTACTCCACACACACTCTATCTCTCTCTTGTTCACTCACTCACTTTGATTGGTTCCATTCTAATGAAATAATCTATCAGAAAAATGATGACATTGGTTTCTTTAAAAAATCAAAATTCGAAAATCGTTCCTTGCAGGCACTGCGTTCTTTATGTCATGACCATCAGTTATTATACTTCGTTGTACTAACTAATAAGCTTTACTCCATGTGTTATGGATCTTGTTGCATCGTGTTTCATCTGTTTGGAGATAATGAGCCAATGATGGCTGTACTACCACCAATGTTAGACATTGCCCCGTGATCATGTCTATTGTGACTTATGTCTTAGCTCCAATACCAAATTTCTATGTTACTTATCCTTCGTCAGCTTTTCTATATAGTATAATCTATTGCTTTATGGTTTATGAATTGATGAATGAAGTTTGTTCCATTCTTTACTAACTGTTCTTATATCCCACTTACTTTGTCAACAGATTATTCTTATTAATTTGTTAATAGGAGAACCAAAAAGCATCACAGATTGTACCAACTTGCACATAATTGGTTGAAGACTCTAACTACGTCAATAATGTATGAAATCTATCGGGGACCTGCATATTTTTGGTGAAAGATAATATATCTGGTATTATTTTAGTGCGCATATATTATCAAGTACTAGAATTAGAGGCATTTGGGGGTGTACATGCCGTATAAAATATCGCTACACTTGTTTGGGATACTCACAATAGAATTTTGGGTCATGCTTTTGGTTCACTGGCACTCCTCTTTTTTTCCCCTCCTGCTATTAGGGCCGTGTGCCTTTTGTCTTTGGCTACACTAGCATGAATGTTTTATATTGCTACAACAATTTTGCCCATTATGATTACCAGCTTGTAACAAATAAGGGAAGTGCAGACATTATTTTGTGGGGTAATGAGGTTACCTTGGGCATAATTGTGTTGAATTTAAGACGGGCAATGAATAAGGAACAGAGGAAAAGTGTCGGAGGATGTAATTTTTGTATGCAATGATGTAGTATGTGTGAATTTTTATTTCCCCTTCCTTCAGCACTACTCAAAAAAAGCTGGACGGTGGTTAGCATTTTGACTAATTTTGTTATATTTTTGCATCTTCATGTGCTATGGATTTCTTATAACTTTATATGCTATCTCAAAGTGTAGGGGTGCAAGGCTGAGTAAATACGTTGGTTTCTGTCTTTGGTTGTGTCAAGCTTTTCATCTTTTTTGAAATCCCTTAAAAAAAATGGAAAGGTTTTTTCATTATTGCGAAAATTCCCTAGTGCCCCTTCTCGAGCATTCCAAGAATTCCTGTGTATGGTTGAAGTAGTTCTAGGAAAGAGGCTTCTTATAGTACAGAAGCCCTTTTTTTTATAAGAATTAGGATCCTCTGCCATTGTAGGATTTTGTTTCTTTGGGATGTCAACTAATTACTGCTCTGTTTTATTAAATAGTATGATTTTATGCATTTACAGAGCTCTAGTTTATCAGTAATTAAAGCAAAGAATTTTTGGATTTTGTTTAATCATTTTTTTCTCTTTTCACTTGATGGAATGTGTTTCTTTGTAAGTTTCTTGTTCTAAATTAGTGACTTGTTGAGAATGAGCCCTTTTGGCTTGCTGCTTTATTGGAAGCCATTGTTCTTTCTTGCTTCATTCTGTGAAGGCGCATTGTGGTTAATTTGTAGCTTTAGAATAGTCTGCTCTGTACTATTGAAAATTGACTGGTTGTTTACTGTCCTTAGGTTTTGAATATTGCATATTGTTTTATTTTTCGCTGATAACATCTCTTAATTGTAAGTCTGTAATTGTGGGTATATGCCTAAAAAGGGGGTAATACTAATAATATGTTTTCATTTTTGGAACTTTAATAAAAAAGTTCACTGCAGAGATGGTCTTTTTCTCCCGAATTTTACCTTTTCTTTAATCATACCTTTTCCTTTTCAAGCTACTTATATATTTTATGATTGCATTCATTCATTTCAGCAGAAGGTGTTTTGTCTAACCCCTCAAAAGTAATAAATGATTATTTGTTGTACTTCATTAGAAAAGAACTGGTCTTACCCAAAAAAGAGATGCTTTATATGAACGCATAGTGTTTTGGTATTTAAAATTAACTAATAAAATTGTAATTTCATGTTGATCTTTTGATTTTTCTTATTGTAGATCCAGCTATATTTAGATCAGGAGACCTTTCATTTAATGGGTAAGGCCTTGAATTCTATTTTTTCACTAGTGGTCATCTCTTTTGGGGAGAACATGGACATATGCATTGCCATGAGCTGTTGGTTTATCAATTTTGTTTACTGTTCAGGTAAGGAGCACGCACTTGTAATATGCAACCACAAAAGTGACATTGATTGGCTTGTTGGATGGGTCTTGGCTCAGGTCAGTGGCGAGAACTCTATTACATACAAACTCCCATATGCACAAATGTTTGAAGTGTTAGAATGTTTCTGTCTTGTGGCAGCAAATTGGCAGTAGTGTGATAATTAAAATTAGATGTCCACATGTTGACTAATTGTTACTTGTCTCCATGGGCCTAAGTTCTATATTGTTTGCAGTATTCCACTATCTCTAATATTGGTGTTTCCAGATGCACTAATAATTGAATCTGCTTTTGCTTATTATAGAGATCAGGTTGCCTTGGCAGCACATTGGCTGTAATGAAGAAATCATCGAAATTTCTTCCGGTATGTTAATTTTCTAGTAAGTCCTCTTGCTATTATATGAAGCTCTATAGGTAGATTAAGTACTGTCTGAGATCTATAGATGTGTGTTGAAACCAAGGGATTTTTATTTTTGTTAGTGGAATTTATTTATTTATTTCATTCTTTTTTTCTAATTTTCACTTTGCAAATAGCAAGACTATAAGAATTAAGAAGTATGTTTATGTAGACGATTATTTGCTATGTTGATTGTTACAGGTTATAGGATGGTCAATGTGGTTTTCGGAGTATCTGTTTCTGGAGAGAAGTTGGGCCAAGGATGAAAGCACGTTAAAGGTTTGGGTTTATGGATGAAGAAGTCAATTACGTCTTCCTTCTGCTTCTTTATATTAGATAGCTCATGCTGATATTTTCTTGGGTCCTCTTAATGCAGGCAGGTCTGGAAAGGCTGAAAGATTATCCTCTGCCCTTCTGGTTGGCGCTTTTCGTAGAGGGTACTCGCTTCACACAGGCAAAGCTTTTAGCAGCACAAGAGTATGCAGTGTCTGCAGGCCTACCCCTACCCAGAAATGTTCTGATTCCTCGCACAAAGGTTAGCCCCTAAAAAACCCTGCCCATTTTTCCTGCATCCCATATCATGTGTTATGGGTTTGTAAGGATTAATTGCATGCATTGTCTGAGGGACCAACCTCCTTGCTTCCCTTCACCCAACCCCCTCCTCCAAAACTTTTCTTGGCCTCTTTTATGCTTTTTGGCTTTTCCACTTTTTGCTCTTTTACAGCTTTATGTACTTATATGCATACTGCTCTATTTGCAATATTAGATTTTATCTGTTTTGGGCTATTCCTCATGAGGGTTTTATCTACAGAAAATTATCTTGATTGTGTTCTAAAGGATAGTATGGAGTTGATGTGCCAGTATTTGTGTAGGCCTTTAGTATTGAAGGATAGAGGCTTATGTTGTAGAAAGTGATTTTGGTTAAGTCCTATGCCTTGTGACAAAAAATGTACTAATAATCATTCTACCTGAGTCCAAGTTGGAGAAATATTAACGTGTAGGCCTTTAGTATTGAAGGATAGAGGCTTATGTTGTAGAAAGTGATTTTGGTTAAGTCCTATGCCTTGTGACAAAAAATGTACTACATTCATTCTACCTGAGTCCAAGTTGGAGAAATATTAACGTGTGATGCAATCCTTAGTTTGAAATGTAGATAAAATTTTTTAAAACTGTAGGAATTGATTTAGATATGTCTGGTTCAATCTGCTTTTTGCAAATAGTCTTCTGTCTGAGACTTTTGAGCACCTATGCAGTGTTGTTATTTTCTACACTTCTTGGAGGCAATGGCAAACCTTACTTAAGGGTTAACACGTGGCCTAGGATCGACATCTGGCCTGTAGCTTAAGGGTTAGCACCTGGCCTAGGATCGACATGTGGCCGGGGCAATGCATCTGGAGTAGTTGATTTTCAGAATTTTGATGTTTGGTAATGTATTGTGTAGAGAAAATGACATGTTTCTCATTATTAGGCAAAGCCTATGAAAGGCAATGGGTAAGGTAGTATTAGCATTTTATATTTGGAGATTTTTCATTTTTTTTTAATATTGATCTTTAATCTTGGAAGTTCTTATCATTATTCTGTGCATGTGATGCCTCTAACATGTATGTAAAAATACTTAGTGCAAGGAATGACAAAATCCAAGCAGCAAATGACTGATGAAAATTTTATGTTACTCGAGATTGGGAGGCTCTTATTTGAGACTTTAATTCCTGTGAATTTGGGAGGTTCTTTCCATTGAGCTCCTAACACCTCATGTTGCAGGGTTTTGTTTCTGCTGTCAGTCATATGCGGTCATTTGTCCCAGCCATATATGATGTCACGTGGCTATTCCTAAAAGCTCTCCACCCACCTACAATGCTTAGGCTGTTCAAGGGCAGCCCTCAGTGGTAAGCCAAGATATAGGAAGCATTTTTTTTTTCCCTTGCTTTTGAAGCAACTTTCAATTGGGAATGTTGAGTTCATATCTTGTATCAGTTTCTTATAATTTTGAGCTGCACCCATTTGTCTTTTGGAATAAAAATCACAGTTTTCTTGCTTGTGTGGAAGTTTTAACATTGCAAAGTGCGTGCTTAAAAAACTTATCTTGCATGAAAGTATTCTAAAATACTTTGCTAATATGGGGTAAGCTTGTTATTTTTTCTAGATTTGTTCTATCATCACAGATTACCCAGTTTATGATACTGTGTTACGAAATAATAGTGATTCTCATTTGGTGGATGGGTGATCTTTTCTGTGCTTTTAATAGAAAAACAAGACAATTTATCTTTATGCAGGTTCATGTTCACCTCAAGCGGCACTTGATGAAAGAATTGCCTGAGACAGATGATGCTGTGGCACAGTGGTGTAGAGATGTATTTGTGGCTAAGGTGCATTTTTTCCCCTTTTGTACATATGAATGCTTTAGCAATCTGAAGGATGGACTGGTGAACTAGAATACTACTAAATATATGGATCTGTATCACATAAGGTCATGGCTTACCCTAATCATTGCATTAAGTTACTTTTGGTCTTGGTCTTATTTATCATCTGTTTGCCCTGTCCCACCAGGATGCATTATTGGACAAACATAATGCTGAAGACAAATTCGATGATCACGAATTACAGGATTATGGCCGGCCAATCAAGTCACTTGTGGTTAGTTTTTCGTTTTTGTGGTGTGATAGTGCACTTCAAGCCGCCTCTTCATCATTAATTGCAAATTTGTATGGATCTCGCGATTCCTAGGACAGTGGAGGTGATTTCTCTTGTTTGAAACAGGTTGTTATATCATGGGCATGCTTGGTTTGTTTTGGTGCTCTTAAGTTCCTACAATGGTCTGCCCTCCTTTCAACGTGGAAGGGAATTGCTCTTTCAGCGCTGGGTTTGGGCATTATTACTCTTTGTATGCAAATATTGATCCGATCCTCACAGTCAGAGCGGTCAACCCCTGCAAAGATTGCTCCAGCAAAACGGAAGTACGGTGGGGAATCATCACAGACACAGACAGTACAAAACAAAGAGAACTAGTTGACAGATTTTCATCACAATCATCGATCAGCTCATGGACAGCCTTATCCACAGCCTATACGTGTCCGCTATGTTCACTCTCTGCCGTAGTTATCTTCAAACTTCCTTTTTATCACTTTTGGGTTATTTTATTTTTGTAGAATGAATCAGGTTGAAAGTTTTGCTATTATATGTCCTTAGATGGTATTGGCAAAGGCGGCAAGTTATTCGTTGTCCTCTATGTTGTCCTTTAACTATCCTTATTTGTTTTTTTTTTTTTTTTTTTATAATTATTATTTAATATGCTAAAATATGAAATTGGTTTTGTAATATGGTAACTGTCCCTAATTAATGTTTATTTACTTAAAATTCATGGTGAAAAAATTCACTCAAAGAGTTCAAAGCTAATAAATTTTGTCGAGTTATATAGTTCATGTAAAGCAAGATAAGTTGTACGAGGGAGGTCATCGTAATATGATTGCCCCAATTTCTATCAATCTGACTATTATTATTATGAGTAATGTCACCAGCGGCCGGCGCAGGACACTGTAATTCATGCAAAACGAAGCATCGATCACCTGATTAAGATTTTAAAATGGGTGAAAATTCGAACCCTAGAAAAATCAGCTTTCTTGTTTTTGCGATAAATATCAATGATATGGGACTTCAACCTGGTTGATTTTAAAATGAGGACATAAGGGCTATAATGATTGGATGGATAAAAAATCTCTATCAATCTATATCTTATATTATAAAGCATTAAAAAAACCGGCGATCTTTTTCAGTTCTGAAAAGTCGAGAACTTATTATTATTATTTGTATTAAAATGGAGTATTCTTTGGTAAAATAAAGAAAAAATTGGTATATTATGATATGAGAAACCTGGTCCAATCTTGTATGAATTGTATCGGATTGTTAAGGAGATAGATTAGGTTAAATTGGGTTGAAGTAGATAGATTAATGCGGCTTTTCTGTGATAAGAAATATTAAGGAGATAGAATGAAATATATCGCAAGAAAATTAAAATTTATATTTTAATATATTTTTTTTCTTGAAACCAATCATGTTAGCCTACAGGTTACAGTTGCCGTTATCCTTAACTTAGGTTGTGTAATAAGAAATAAGCAATATAGATCGAATTAAATTTTCGTTTCACCCTTCTTTTATTTCTCTTGAAACATATGGTCCTGAAAATTTGCTTCAATAATTTGCTTATTGCCAAATTTATGGAGAATCGTATTGACAATTGACAGGTAGGAAGAGAGCTAATGAAGCGGCCAGACCAGCTGTCGTTTTTCATTGGAACTTCCGCTGGTCGTTGATACCATTGATTTTGCTTAGGTAATTTAAAATTCTAATCGGAATCTAAATTTTGAATTCGTACATTTAATATACTTTTTTTTTTCTTTTCATATTCGGTGTGCGAAAATAAACCGATAATGAAATTACGATTTTGGTTTCGTTCTAATTTCTACGTTTGGTTGCATTATAAAAGTTGAAATTGTGATTCTTGAGAGTTGACAATTCTGATTTTAAGGAGGAATTTGATTTTCCTCCTGAGAAGGCAGAATAACAATTTCATTCATTCCTCATAAATAATTAACATTAAATTACTTTTTCATTCCCTTATTATTTATTATTCACATTATTTATTAAAGATATTTTTGATAAATAACATGTCAATTTAATTCAATTCTAGTCCATTCCAAGATGTATCCAAATAATGGAATAAATTTATCGTTCCACCTATTATTCCATTCCATTTCAAACGATTTTTGCATACCAAACGTAAAGATGAGAAACCAAGACAGATGCTACTAAGCAACAAGATAGTGTCAGTAAATTTAATATTCAGTTAAACCTTTTACGATTATTTTTACTACCTTCTTAATACCGTTAACTCTATTTGTTGACCTAGAAGAAACAAATATCATTGAATTTTTCCCTACTTTTCTTAACATTATCTAGCAATGATAGACTATTTCTTTCACATCAGCTAACATAGCAAACGGTACTAATAAGATAGTAAAAATAGTAACACAAAGTTTAATTGAGTGTCAAATTGATTTAATTAAGTGTTAAATTGATTACTTCATAGTTCAAGTATCAAATTAAACTATTACTTGAACATATTAGATACTAGTTGGTTTTATTGTAAATTTATATTTTATACCTGAATTTTACTTGGTTTCCAAGTTTAATTATTTAAGGGTTTAAAATATTAATTTAGGATCTAAGTTTTACTTAGTTTTACAATTAACTTAGTAAAATTTTACAAATTATTGAAATTAATTATCTAAACAGATTTAGTTTAGGTATTATAATAATTTTGAAAATTTTGAAAACCGCAACTAGCATGTCATTTGTAGTTTCAAATCAGAAGCAGGGGTGGTAGAACAAGTAACTTCACATAGAATATGTGTTAAAAATTTGGGTCAAATTAACTGAATTTTGCAAAATAAATAAATAAGTAAATAATCTGGTACCTTAACTTTGAAGTTGTTGATTTAATGTATAATCAATTTATTTGCGGTAATTTTTACCACCTTCTTTAAAATCATTTACTCTTATTTATTAACTTGGAAGAGACACCATATTATTGAATTTTTAGTACTTTTCTTAACTCCTTTTAGTATTAATAGGTTGCTTTTTTTACCTTAAGAAATATAACAAATGGTGTTAGTGTGATAATATAAATATATAAAAAGTTTGATTGGATATCAAATTGAATACTTCAAAATTCATACACCAAATTGAATTTTAATTTGTGCAAAGATTGAGTACCAAATTTGAAGTTTTTACTAAGATTTTATTAGTTTTTAGATATCACCTATATTGTTTTCTTTTGAAGATTGTATATTGTGCACATGATATTAAAATATGGAAATATAATAATAATAATAATAATAATTTTTTTTTTATTATATCCAATGATGGTCAACTATCATTATTAAACACGAATACTGGCATCTTCTATCACTAGTTATTACTATAAGATACTACTTTTTACAATGTTTCGGCAATCATTTTGTAATTTTCTTCACAAAAGCAAGTTAGCCCGCCATTTCCATGTCAATTTTGAGACATCATCATGGAATAGTGGTCCAATATTAATGATTTTTGCTCCGTGAAATTAAAAGCGAGGCCCATGGTTAATCAACGTGAATCCAATTAGAAGTAGTTCAACAATCAGAATTGGGAACCGAATTTGGTCAGGAGGTTTTGGAAACTAAAACTGGTCATCCACCGGAATTTGCCCTCTAGTCCTCAGGCTGAGATACGTAATGCTCATTTTCTTTTCTCTCTTTTTGACAAGTGTTGCACAAATATATAGTAAATGGGGACAAACACAAAACCATATGATCAAATAACCTCAAAATGAAGTTGGTTTCCCTCCCCGGGGAAAAAAAAATGAAGAGATAAAAAACCCTCAAAATCTAACACAAGCTTGCGCCATTTAGAGCCAATATAAGGTTGCAATGTTTGCATCTAGCATGAGTTTGTATCGTTTCCATTCTATCAGTTTGAGGCTACCATATGGCTCATGGAGCAAATGTAATAGTTTTGTACTTACATTTGTAAGAGGTTAAACCAAATGGCTTATGACAAACAAGTGTAATAGTTTTGTATAGGTAGGTCAGATTTATGTATAAGAATGTTGCATAGATTCCTCTTCACATATAAAATAATATGTTGATAGCAAAGCGTAATGCATGTTGATAAAAAAGTTGTTCATGCTATGATGTGTTGTTTTATTTACTCACTTAAATTTCCCGGACGAGAGGTTCATTTGTCTACCCTTAAGCTACGAAGAAGGGATATAAATGACACATTTTCATTTTCTATGGTGGGAACAAAGAGTGGTGTTTAATATAGCACTATATATTGATATATTATAAGGATCACTTAACTCAATTTCATGACATCTTATTTCGCTGTTACTTCACTTATGGTGTTAAAACAAAGGACAATATTCTATTAGTATGGTACCATTAGAGTCGCGACCAACTAATCTCCTAGGTTTGGTTCGTAAGTTTAAGGTTAGGAGATGGATTGTAATAGATGATAACAAAGCGTACGTTAAGGACTTATATAACGAATGCATATAGTTAAAAAAAAATGTTACATGAAGCAAAGGAAAAGAAAAGAGAGTTATAGTAATGATAATTTTCCATGAAATGCCTTTTAGTATATTTGAAAGAACAATAAGGAACTCTTAAGAATCAAATTCATCATGTTGCACTAGAAGAGTAGTGAAATGATGAATAGCCAAAGTAGATATTGGCAACAAAGTAGACATTTATGACAAGTTAGCGATTCTATTGGTAATTAGTTAACTCAAGTGCAGCACATTGCGGAAGCCTTTTGATGGATAAACTTTTGATCCAACATTAGCAATGAAATGGATGGATTATATTTATAGGATGAACTTTTAGCTATACTATGCACCATAAACAAATACTTCTACCTTACTAGAGGATATAACACAAGCTTGGTAGGTTGTCCAATTATAGTTGATAACCGAGTTGACAACTTAGGAACAGTTGAGAATGTATTTTTTTGGATATATAATTTTGCAGCGCATCAAGAACAAAATGTGGAAAGAATTATTTACCAAAATATTGTTTCAAGATGAAGATAAGGAATCTCTAAGATGTAATTTTTGAGGATTTACCAAAATATTGTTCACATTACTTTGAGATTAGATACAATATTGATAGCATTTCACTAAAGTGACCCTTCTTTAACTGTTGTAAGGCAAGAACAAAGAGGAAGAGGTTAGCAAAAAGATAATGGTAAAATTCAATATAGAATCAAAGCAGTATTTCTAAGGAAGATGATAAATGATGAGAAGAATATGCATTTAATGTAAGGAAATATAGAGGAGGTTCATGAAGTTTAAACAATTTGACATGTTAAGGGAATAAGAAGGAAATTGTGCTAATAGAGGATCATTAATCAAAGAAGTTGGTTGGTAGGAGTAAAGATATACTTTCAACTAATTGAAGATTTGAAAATGATTGAGATTCCACATCTTTTCCCTTTTGTTAATCCATCATCCTTATTGAAAATTCTAAATGGCTATTATTCTAAGCATTACACTGTAAATCCCATTTGTCCATTTCATTATTTCTTATGCTTTTAGTTAACTTAATTAGTTAGGATGGAAGACCTCTTCCAAATCAATTTGTTATATTTCTCTCTTTTGGAAATATAGTTGATTCTCTCATAATTGATGAAACTTCCTTGTAAGAGATTTGTTATGTGAACTTTTAGAGAATTTAACAAAACCATGTATAAAAAGATTTCGTTACAGAGTTGATGTAGTCATACTTTGTCTTATTTATGTTGTGCAATCAACACTAGCCAATTGTCTTTGGTTTAACAAAATAGAACTTTATCAACCTAAGTATTTTATCTTAAATCTACAAAAGATCACAATAAAGGCCTTAAATCCTAGACTAAAGGAATGACAATATCTAGATAAGCCACTGGTCCTTGGAGAAAATGTAGATATTTAACAAGAATTTTCATTATCAAAATTTATATTTTATTAAACGAATTACTAAGTCTTGAGTTCAATAGTGTAGATATAAAAACTTTTACTTTTGGTCCTAACACTTTGACTAAACTAATGTAAGGTTGTTTTCCTTAACTTTATATAGGGACTAAAGAACTAGTATGTAGATGTTGCTTTATATAATTCTTCATGGACATCATCTAATCATTAATTGATCACTCTATAGACATTACTTTTATCTACTATATTGAATTCACATATGTTTAATGGGCCTCAATCTTGATCATCAAACTGTGGATCCTCTATCTCGCTCTTTCTCATCTACTACTATGGTTTTGAATATAGGTTTTGATAGAGAAAATGGGATGAGCTAAGTGTCGAAGTACGTCAAAATGTGGACTAATTTAATGCTCATTAACAATGTCAATGGGGAAGGAAGAAAAAAATTACCAAGTTAACAAAGTTGAAAAAAATTGTTTTTACCATGCATGTTTTTTACTATGTTCACACCACACCAACTCCTACAAATAGTTTGAATTTTTCCATTATAAATAATCCCATGATCTTATCTCTTGTAGAAAGAAAAAAATTCATAAAGAAAGTTATGAGTTGAGTTTCTTCTAGTATAGAAGAGAGAAAAATTAGAGAGTTGTGTTTTTTTTTTTCTTAGTATCAAAGAGAGAATTTTAATTATTTTTTCTTATGATTTGGAGAGGTTGTAATTCCTAATTATTTCTCACAATGAAATTCTTCTACCTTGTTTGTGGTTTTTACCTGATTTGTTTGGGGGTTTTCCACGTCAAAATCTGAGTGGTCATTTTTTTTTTATCTTCATTATCTCAAGTTAGATAGTTGTGACCTAGCTCTATCTGATCCTTACACTTATAGCACGTGATATTAGAGCTTAACTTGGGTGAATACATCTACTTATTGTATGCTTTGTGGTTATTACTAAAAGTGGATCTTTAACATCAGAAAATAAGTTAGTTTATTATTCGCTCTTAAGAGGTCTTGACATATACTATCATCATTTACGTGAAATAGTGGGAGCTATTTTCTTAAGCTTAAAAGATAGCGATAGAAGCAATGGCGGCAAGATTTGAGATTGAAAAATTTAATGGGAGTAACTTCTCATTATGGAAATTGAAGATGAAGGCAATCTTGCATAAAGATAACTGCTTAGCAACTATGGATGAAAGGCCGGTAGACTTCACAGATGATGCTAAGTGGAATGAAATGGATAGGAATGTTATTGCCAATCTTCATTTCACATTAGCAAATGGGGTGTTATCAAGCATAGAGGAGAAGAAGACAACAAAGGAGATTTGCGATCATCTTACCAAATTATATGAGACCAAATCACTCCACAACAAAATTTTCCTTTAGAGGAAACTCTATACTCTCTAAATGTTAGAATTCACTTTGGTGACGGAGCACATCAACACTTTGAATACTCTATTTTCACAACTCACATCATTGAGTTATGAAATAGGATCAAGTAGGCGTGCTGGACTTCTACTTGAAGGTCTACTTGATTCGTATAATCAACTTATCATCAATTTAACAAACAACATCCTTAGGGACTGTCTAGTCTTTAATGACATTGCAACTACTATCCTTGAAGATGAAAATTGGTACAAGAATAAAGAAGATAGGCAGACAAGTTCACAACAAGTAGAGGCATTATTGTTGACAAGAGAAAGAGCAAGAACATGGCTCAAGTGGGAGCTAAAATTTTGGTAGATAAGTCAAGAATAAAAAAGAACCTTAAGTGCTACAACTATGGCAAGAAGGGTCACCTAAAGAAGGATTGTTGGAAATTCAATAAGAAAAATTCTATCCCTCAAGGAAATGTGGCAAGCACTTCAGATGATGTAAATCCTTTTTGTTGTGATGTAGCAGTGGCAATAGAAAGTAGAAAGAAGTTTGCAGATTTGTGGTTTTTTGATTTAGGAGCTACATTTCGCATGACCTTTAGAAGAGAATGGTTCCATCATTATAAACCTATCTCAGGAAGATTTGTGTGTAGTTGTAATGATCATGCTTTGAAGGTTGTTGGTATTAGATCCATCAAATTGAAGATGTATGATGAAACAATACGTACTATTCAAGAAGTGCAGCATGTGGAGGGCCTAAAGAAGAACTTATCATCTTTAGGACAACCGATGATCTTGGTTGCAAGGTTGAAGTTGAGAACAAGATCATGAAAATAATAAGAGGTACGCTTGTATTGATGAAAGGAGAAAAAATAGCTATAAATTTGTACATATTAAAGGGAGAGACTCTACAAGAAGTAGAAGCATCTGTTGCTTCAAGCAGTTCAAGTGAAAGATTGATAATGATACGGCATTAGAGACTTGGACACATATCTGAACATGAAATGAAATTTCTTGTTGAGAAAAATCTATTTCCAGGACTCACAAAGGTTTCACTACCATTTTGTGAGTATCGTATCATTAGTAAGTAGCATCAATAAATTTAACACATCAAATTCTAGAAGTAAGACTATTCTTAGAATTGGTTCATTCTAATGTTTGGCAAACACCGATACTATCCCTTGGAGGAGTGAAGTATTTCATATCCTTCATTGATGATTACTCTAGGAGATGTTAGGTGTATCCTATCAAAAGGAAGGCAGATGTGTTTTCAGTTTTTAAAGTCTTCAAAGTGTGGGTTGAACTTGAATCTAGAAATAAGATCAAGTGTTTAAGATATATAATGGTGATGAATTTAATAAATTCTACCCATAAGAAGACATCAAAAGATAGTTCACTACAGCATATACTCCTCAACAAAATGGAGTGGCAGAGTAGGTGAATGAGACTCTATTAAAAACGACAAGAGCAATGTTGTGAGCTGCTAGCCTAAACAAGACATTTTGGGTAAAAGCAGTTAATACTGTCTGTTATGTGGTAAATCAGGTCCCATCAACAACAATTGAGTTGAAGACATCGATGGAGATATGGACTGGTAAACTAGTTGATTATACAAACCTCCATATATTTGGAAGTCCGGCATACGTGATGTATAATACCTAAAAAACTACAAAATTGGATCCAAAATCTAGAAAATGTTTGTTCTTACGGTATGTTGACGGAGTAAAAAGGTGTCGCCAATGGGATCCCGCTGCTTAGAAGGTTATAGTTAGCAAGGATGTTATCTTTACAGAAGAAAAGTTGCAAAGAAAAGACAAAGATAATGACACTTTAAATGAAAATTTAGAGACTGCAAGCCTATAGGTGGAGAAAGAGTTTAAGCAAATTGATTCTTCTGAAGTAGCACCAAAGCATGAAGAACAAGGAGCACTTAGTCTTGAAGCTCTAATAATGTCGAAATTAAACCACACAAGGAAAGCATTGAGTTGGCATTTTGATTATGTTATGGGAAGTAACATTGTACACTGTCTTCTAACTGAGGAAGGAGAACCATCAACTCTTTAAGAATCAATGAATAGTTTAGATGCATCTCAATGGATGACAACAATGCAAGAAGAATTTGAAGCTCTTCATAAAAACAAAACTTGGAAACCAGTGTTGCTACCAAAGGGAAGAAAACCTGTTGGGAATAAATGGGTATACAAGGCAAAAAGAAATGGTGAAGATCAAGTGGAGTGATATCACGCTAGACTAGGGGTAAAAGGATATGGTTAGAAAGAAGGGATTAACTTCAACGAAATATTTTCCCTTGTGGTATGACTTGTAACAATTTAGGTGGTATTGGTAGTAAGTGCTGTATTTGACTTACATTTAAAGCAGCTGAATGTGAAAACAACTTTTCTTCATGGAGATCTTGAAGAAGAAATCTACATGCTCCAACTAGAAGGTTTTTTAGAAAAAGGAAAAGTGAAATAGTTTGCAAGTTGAACAAATCTCTATATGGTCTAAAATAGGCACCAAGATGTTGTAAAAGACATTTGATCCCTTCATCATGAGCCTTAGATACAATAGACTCAATGCAAACCCTTGTGCATATTTCAAGAGGTTTGGTGAAAGCAATTGCATTATTTTGCTCTTATGTAGACGGCCTGTTGGTTGTAGGCCCAACAAAGATTGTATTAAGGAATTAAAGGCTCAGCTAGCTAAGGAATTCAAAATAAAGGACTTGGGACCAGCAAAAAAGATTTTAGGGATGTAAATTTACCAAGATAGAAATAATAGAAAGGTTTGGCTCTCTCAAAAAAACTACTTGAAAAAGGTGCTGCAACGATTCAACATGCAAGACAATAAGCCAATTTCTATCCCACTTCCTATTAATTTTAAGTTATCTTCTAACACGAGTCCTAGCAATGAAGAAGAGAGGATGGAAATGTCTTGAGTGTCGTATGCATCAGCAATGGGTAGCTTGATGTTCGCTATGACATTTACAAGGTTAGACATTACATGCAGTAGGAATAGTAAGTTGGTACATGACAAATCCTAGTTGAGAGCATTGAGTGCTGTGAGAAGCATCCTCAGATATATTAAAGGGACCACAAATGTTGCATTATGTTATGGAGGATCAAACTTCATTGTCAAAGGATATGTTAATTCGGATTATGCAGGTGATCTAGATAAAAGCAAATCCATTCTAACATGTGTTTGCACTTGTTGGTGGAGTTGTAACTTAAGTCTCAAAACTGCAGTAAGTTGTGGCAACGTCAATAACAAAAGTAGAATATGTAGCAGCTACACAAGCTAGTAAAGAAGCAGTATGGTTGAAAATGGTATTGAAGGAACTCGGTCACAACAAGAGAAAATTTCTCTATTTTGTGACAGTCAAAGCACCTTGCATCTTGTAAGGAATCTGGCCTTTCATTCAAAGACAAACATATCCAAGTATGGTACCACTTCGTTCATGAGAAAGTGGAAGAAGGAACTGTGGATATGTAGAAGATCCATCATGAGAAAAGCATAATTGATCTTATGACAAAGGCAAATTAGTAGTGACAAATTTGTTCGTTGTCGATCCTCTTATAGCCCGACAGAGATGTAAGCAACATGGAATGACAAGGTAAAAAGAATGGTGGTGAAGATATGATTGATCCTCAATCAAATCTTGAAATGGGAGAATGTCAAAGTATGTCAAAATGTGTGGGCCAATTAATGCTCATTGACAATGTTAGTGGGAATGGAAGAAAAAAAATTATCAAGCCAATAAAGTTGAAAAAATATGTTTTTACCATGCATGTTTTTCATTATGTTCACACCACACACAACTTTTATAAATAAGCATGAATTCTTCCTTTATAAATCATCCCAAATCATCTCTCTTGTAAGAAAAAAAGAATTCATAGAGAGATTTGTGAGTTGAGTTTCTCCTAGTATAGAAGAGAGAAAAATTAGAGAGTTGTATATTTTTCTCGTAGTATCCAATAGAGAATTTCAATTGTTTCTCCTTGTGATCTGGAGAGGTTGTAATTCCTAATTATTTCTTATAATGAAATTCTTCTATCTTACCCATGGTTTTTATCTTGATTTGTTTGGGGTTGTCCACATTAAAATCTGTGTGTCCATTTTCTTTATCTTCATTATCTTAAGTTAAATAGTCATGACACTACTCTATCCGATCCTTAGCTTACAACACTAAGAATATGAGTTGAGTGATATTGTGTAACGACTTGGAACTCTATCTACAAAGGTATTGTTCACTTTGATGTGGTGCATTACATGATTTCATTCTTGGTGTTGGCTATTTTCCAAAAGGTCATCTATTCTACAAGTGCTCCATCTTGAGCATGCTTAACTTTATAATCCTAACAAACTTTAAACCATTATACAACAGATGTCTTGAGGATTGGGGTTCCTTTACCTTCTACTTAAGGAATATCATAATTTTCCCCACTCAAAGAATTGACATCCTCTTTAATTTTATTACACAGGTTTAAGACCAAACCACATAAGGAGTTTTTTAGAGGTTCTCAATACAGACTTAAGAGGTATCCCCACTTTGAAGTACTTTGCCTAGTATAGCACCTAGCTCTCTTACTTTCGAATGGTATACTACTTAACACCATCCTAAATTCCTAACAACTCAAAACTTCATCCATGAAGGTATTATTTGTTTTGACATGTCATGTTACGCGATGTTATCCTTGATATCAACTACTTCTTAGGAGTTGTTCATCCCAAGAGTGCTTCATTTTGATCATGCTTAACTATGGAGTTATAACAAAATCTAAGCCATTATACTCGAAGACATCTCAATAATTAGAGTTCTTTCACATTCTATTTGAGAGATTTCATATATATTATAACTCCTAAAATGATTTTGCTAAAATAAAGCAAGGTCTTACACTTAATTTGACAACTGTTAAGTTAAGTTAAAATGGAAGAAATATTTTGGAAAGGGAAGAAAAGGAAAGGAAATTAAGGAATGGATAATGTTTATCTTTATTTGCATATAAAAAATGGAAATGAAATGACAAAAGGAGAAATAACATGATAATTGACTAAAAAAATACCTTAGAAGTTGAAAAGTGACTAAATTTCCCCTAAAGGCATTTTGTTAACCATGTAACATTTCCATTCATTTCTTTTGATTTTTCTCCAAAATTTGAGAAAAAAAAAAGGGGCTCTTTGGTGGAGCATTTCAACTCATCTCTATCCATTTAATCCCATTTCTACCCCTTGTTAAAGTACCCAAACACATACTTTCCACCCATTTTCATCACTTTCCTTTGATTTTCATAACTTTCCACCATTCCGTGGACAATGTTAAAATTGTAGAAACTACAAATAGCTATAAGTTTTTGGTATGTCTCCATGTGCTTCATCTTAGACAAAATATGAGAGACCCCAATTTAATCTTTCGGAGGAATTTCTTTTCTTAGCGGTCTTAAAATATTAAAGGTCAATAGACCCATTACATATTTCATAAGCAGCTAAATAAACTTTTATGATTATCTTCATAACAAGTAACTAATCAACTATTAACCTAGAGCTTTCATGACCTATATATAAGGGATGTCTCACAATGAGTACACACGGAGCAAAATAGCTTATAGGGTTAAATCAACTAAATCCCTTGCGGGCTTAACATGTAGTTCTCAAATTGATTTAAAATATCGCTAAGAACAAACTTTAAGCATATGACGTACCCAAATGCCAAACCAATTTAAGATAGTTTTAAAAGGAATGAGCTAATTTGATAGGATTGTTGAGCATTGAATGCCTAGAAGCTTGATCCATTATTTTCTCGACTTCCTCAACGTTTGATCCTCCCTTCCCTTTCCCTTCAGTCTTGCCATTTTGCGCTAACTCCTTTACATTAACAAAAAAACTACTAATAATAAGGCAATGTATCACCATCAACTGTCCCAAAATACCGATCTATGTTCAAATTATATATCTTTATAATATATGAAACATGAATTTGCCCTTTTGAGTCTACTTAGATAATAGTTTTATATTTGTATAAGATATGAAACAAGAATTTACCCTTTTGAGTCTGCTTATCATACTCTTAGCCCCAGTCTCCATCCAGAAAACCAAGTACGGAGTCATCTATAAAAAGGGCTATGACAATCAATTGATTGTAATAGGATTATAATTGTTATTACAATGTTCACTTAGTGTAAAAAATAAAACAAATAATAAATAGAGTAAAAAGGTGAAAAACCTATAATACTCTCATTATTATGAAGAAAGGACAATTGCACATATGGTATTTTCAAGATAGGATATGTGTGACAAAATTGGGGAAAAAAAAAACCATTAAATGACAATTTATGGGTATAAAAACATAAAATTGCTATTCATCACTTTATATATAAATGGTCATTTCTCTCAAATGAATACCATAATAGTAATTTTATGTAGAACAAAAAGGAAATGAATAGCTATACATAGGGATTGAATAGATTTTAAAAGCTACAGATTAATCCTTGTCAATGGCAATTCCTAATGCAATAGTTGAATCTTTAAAATATTACACTTTTTCAACACAGATTGGACAAATAAATTCACATAGGAAAAAAAAAATTATTTAAATTATCAACAATTTCCATTTGATCATTAACCATTCCAATTCTTACACATATATCACAACAATCATTTTGCAATGTGTGCCACACCTGGTAACATGGTCATATGCAGCCCTTAAGATGGGCTACAACATTTAAACGATTGTAAATGGACATCGGCATTTCCCGAAAGTACTATGTACAAGAATAATAACCACTAATGAGAATCACCTCAAGTTAAACTCAGATTGAAACTGCGTCCTGATTCAGCCAGGAGAAATTTCAGCTCCATCATGGAGGGCACAGCAAGTTACAGCTTTGTGGTGTCCTTGATAAATTCGGATATTCTGATCGTTTGACATTTGCCAGAGTCTTGCGGTCATGTCAGAGGAAGCTGCATAGGGAAGAAAATTTCAAACAATCATTATGTATTAAAAATAATAATAGTAGTAAAATAATATATACATACATACATATATATATATGGTTTTATTTGTTTCATCTTTTTCTAATCGTTTTAACATCTTATTTTTTATTGTTTTCAAACAGATGTTTGTAAAAAAAAAAAAGATACAAATGAAAAACAAACATGTTTTTACTCATAAACAGATCAAATGCAGATAAGATACGGATTACATATAAAAAATAGTAATATTAGTTAAATGATATATCAATATATATATATATATATATAGGCTCTGTTTCATCATTTTCTGGTCGTTTTGACATTTTATTTTTTATTGTTTTTAAACAAATGTTTGTCAAAAAACGGATACAGATGAAAAACAAACTTTTTTACTCATAAACAAATCAAATACAGATATAGATTATATACAAATAAAATATAGATAAAAATCGAACAATCCCAATAGACCCATATATATGAAGATGAAATGAAAAAACTATATAAAAAGTGGGGAAAGAGGCCACAGCATACAGCTTTCTACTATAGAATTAGAAAAACATCACACAGTTGAAGAACCTAATATCGCAATAATCAACTTCGTGTCATTGCATCTTTCAAGTACACCTGCTTTAACCAGTCAAGAGTAATCTAAAATACCTTAGAACAGACTGTAATTTTGCATTAATACGCTTCTATTTAGATATGTTCAATTGGTAAGACAACAAACAAATTAAAAGAATTGTAATTTGAGAAAGCCTCAAGGACAGATGACAACTTCCCCTGAAATTTCAACATGCATTTATGAGGTTCATATTTCCATATAAGAATGTCATATTTATTTCTAAAAGTGACTCAAGAGCAACTCCAAAGAATCCGTACATAATGCATTCCTAACTACATCCCATAAACCTAAATACTGACAAACCATTGGTAGGTACCGAAAGTAATTTTATCAATTGAGTTAGGAAGTTGCAAGAATACAAACCCTAACTTGAAGTTAAAAGACAAGCATAGAGCAAAAGTGCAACTTACGCTGAGCTTAGAGCTCCTCTTCGTCTTACTAAGACAGTTTTAAGTAATATAACTGAATGCCTTAATCCCTCTTCTACTAACTATTAGATGCAAAGATTCCCCACACCACTCAATAAAACTGATTTCCGATGAGTTGTTAGAAGAATGCTCAGCTTCAATGCTTCTTAATTGTAAATTGTGACCCAGCATAAGTCAAACTTCCATTTATCTGTCTTTTCAATGCTAGAGCCACTCTCATCAATACCAAAATATCAAATCCAGAGCCATATGTTTGCCCTTTCTTTCATCAAATGGAAAAGGACCATCACCGTACAAGTCATCTTCCACAATCGAAAGCCAACTCTATTGCATGCACTGAAGATGTAGGAGCATGAGTATGAATCCATTAGTGGATATTGTCATGCGCAACATGTTAAAATTAGCTTGGTGAATAGATACAATTTTCCACTCAATCCTCCTCTCCAACTGCAGTGAGTCACTCATCGATTTAAAGCCTTGCAGCCAATATAAAGATGAATCAACTCCTGTGTCAACTTCCCCCATGTGATAGGAACCAGTAGTTGCCTCAAAAACCTTTATTGAGAGAACCCCAACCCACCAAAGCGATAAAAGCTGACTGGACCTCCAACTTTAGTGGTCCAATTGATTGGATCAGAGCCATCAAAAGCAGGCAAATCCACTCTCTTTGCCCGTCAGCTCATGAGAGGTCAAATCAAACAAGGTTGAAACAATCATCAGCCGAGTCAAAGGAGTTGGATTCACTGCCAGCCGATTCGGACCAGAAAAGTCAGTGTTGAGGTCAAGTGGTCTCACACCTCTTCACCAGAGATAACCTCCAACTCCCCTTCTGTACCTAGCAAAGGAGACTACCCATCACTGTCTTCAAACTGTTGATTGGACTCATCTGTTCTTCAATCACATTCGGCTGTCAATTTTTCCACCACTTGGAGGTGGCATACTTTGTCATCAGACCACCTCTCCTTAAATCTCTTTCTTATGTTTTTACACTACTTCCCCCAAGCACTCAACAGAGTTTCCACTCTTGTCATGCCTCGATCCACAGGTAGGTTGGACCGATTTGTCATGTATCAAATTAGCTTGATTGTTGAACAAGAAAATTGCAAAAATATAAACCATAATTTGAAGGGAGTTGACAAACACAGAGCAAAAATGCTCCTTAAAAGATCTTGAATCTCCTATTCTTCACTTACTAAGCAAATGAAGTGACATGACCAAATGCCCCTCTCTCTTTCCTACTAGTAGTTTAATATATGGAAAGTGCCCAACAACTGCTACATAGTCCATTCCCAATTCAGGACCTCAAACTAATCTTTATAGTATGCCAGTATTGACATTTAGTGTAGGATATTTATTCACCAACAGATGCTACAAGGCATATAGGTCGCATCTCAAGAGTATTGAGACAGGTAAGGCACCTCAATAACTGAAAGAGTAAAGTTATATTTTTATCCCTGATTAGTAAGATATAGAGCATCAAGAAGGATGAATTCTGTGTAGTTTTTCTCAAAGGCAGCTTAATCCTGTCATAGTAACTTAACAACATCCTATTCCTACTGTTATCAAGATAGGATCTATACATCTACATTAGAGTTCTTAACAGACGATTACCTGTTATAAGATATGCACCATCAACTGAAAAAACACAATCCCAGACCCAGCGTTGATGTCCTAAAAAGCATAAGAAACCAGATATTAGCTAAAAAGTTGACTGGTCCACTTTCACTTAGTAGTTTCTAGGAAGTGGAATGAAAAATGCATCATGGGGCTATCCTGCATACCTTTTAAGGTTTTCTCCAATGTGAAACCATCAACATTCCAGATCTTGACAGTATGGTCGGAAGAAGCTGTAGCAAGGTATCTGAAAACAGAAAAACTAGCTAGTAATGAAATAGTAATTGAGGTATTGATAAAAAATTTAAGCAAAAGGGAATAATGGTAGCTCTGAGAAGGGACCTATGGGGGTCACAATATTCTGGAGAAAGGAGGCACTTCAGGATGTATCCATCGTGTGCCTGTAGCTTGTGAAGGGCTCAAAGTTGGTCATGGTCTACAAGGAAGCACCATCATGTGACACAAGAATGAGCAATAAAACAATATAATTAAAGGTGGTAATTTGAGCAGTAGATGGGTTACCTGGGTTCCCCGAAGCAAGCGCCACACATAACACGTTCCATGATTGTTTGCAGCAACCACCAAGCTCCATCCCACATTACTGTTAATGACCTCACAGCAGTATCTACCTCTGGTACCTAGGTTATCACAGGCTTGTACTCATCACAGTGGGTTACCATTAATCAAACAACCATTATGATTTGCAAAAGCACGAAGCCTACTCCACGAAAGAGGGGCTAAGAAAGTAAGCTTTTAATATGTATGGTTTGTTGCATACAACGTGGACCCCAAACTCATAACTATGAAAGAAGTATTTGTCAAAGCCACTAATCAGACAAAAAATCTTTCCTGGACACATGATGCTACCCCAATATGGCATTTTACTCTTTTTTTGGGTAATCAATAAGGCATGTTACTTTGTTAACAATTCTATATGCAGGTTTTACTAACAAAACAGAAAAATATAGTTTTTTTGTAACTTCTACAGGCTGATAACTATTCTGTCTTTGGAAAGGTGAGCACGTGGGTGTTGTGGTGGTAGCTGAAGTTCCATCATTAGAAAGATCCTAGCCATAAGAATTGTTGCTTTTTTTTTTTTTTTTTTTTTGGTGGGGGAGGGGCTGCAATGTCAGATTTTTCTCTTCTTTTTATTTTATTTTAGTATTTGTGCTTCTAAAGGCACATCTTTGTATTTTAGTCTTGTAATTTGAAGCTATGTGTCACCATTTAGTGTGCATCTTGCCATACCCTTCTCTTCGTTTTTAGAAGCTCCAAAGTTTCTACTGCGCATATACAGAATTTTACATAAAAAAGAAGTCTTATGCCCAACAATAACGTAATATTTTCTTAGTATATCAATGTTAGAAATACATGGAAGACATATTCCTGGATGAGAGCAACAGCTAATTGATATGGAATCTTTAGAGCCATACCAATTCACAACTGCATGAATTTGCTGTCAAGTCCCACACACGAATATTTCCATTTTGATCTCCAGATATAAGTTCTGTCTGCAACACACTATATGTATTACAACCATGGAGGAGAAATCATTGCACATAAGATACTTGGAACCAGCAAAGAGAATGGCTAAAATCAATCCAAATGTCACACACATCGAACCAACTTTAAGAACATAAGTATAGGTTGATAAATCATTAAATACTGCTAAAGCTAGCAAGGCTGCAGAAATGCACAGCAAGTGTCGCAATTCATACTGACAAAAGACAGCCAGCAAAGTGCTGATTTAATCTGCCAAAAAGGAAAAGCCAACATATCAATGATGTTGGTGGATATCTGAACCTTCACAAATCTGAGGAAGCAACGAAACTCATACGGTCATACCTTCAGAAGTAATATAAGGCACCAAATTGATCTTGCAATATACCAGCAAATTCAAGTTTTAATCATCACAACAGAAAAACCTTAGATCTATTTTAGCATGATGGAGAAGACCAAACATGACCTACTAGATTTATCAGCCCACAATATTTACATGCTCATGGATATGATTTAACTCGTACAGTTCACGTCGTACATTATCTTGTGAAAAAGGTGATTGAGCCAGTATTTGAGTCAAGCGTTCATCCAGCTCTCCAATAAATAATTGAAAAAGTCGATTCTGTAAATCGGCTTTGAGTTCCATAATAGTGATATCAAATATCTCTAAAGCGAATAAGCTTCCTTTTAAATTCCATAAGCTTCACATAATATCAAACCCGATGAAATTTGACCAGAGAAGGTTTAACTTCATGGATGCTACAGTGCCAAAAGGCAGCACGATGCTTTACCTGGTTTGGATGCAAAACCACAGTGTTCACAGCAGCACGGCTTTCATATTCTCTTTGGCAACCAGGAGCTCTGGTTTTTATCAAAAGGAACAAACAAGCAAAGTTTATGACATAAAATAGCAACCTTATGTTATTAGAGAAACTACCAAGATCCATGCAACGTACTATCTACCTCAAATCCCAAATTTTTACTGTACCATCCTCAGAGCCTGAGTACATCCAATTCCCATCACACTGGAACCCCACAGCCATAACATTATTGGTATGTGAATCGCAACTCAGAACCTGAGAATTATGTGAATATAATGCTGAGCCATAAAGTAACTATTAGAAAAGCTAAAATAAGACATCTGACTCCACAGCCTTTGTCTTACCGGTTGATGGCTATTTGAATTGATATCAAACAACCGAATATGTGGATTTCCAGCTGCAGCTAGGTATCTCTTGTTTGGCATTATCTCAAGGCGATTGACTTGCTGACCATGGATACAACACATAAGTACTTGCATAAAATTTTTGAAAAAGGCAATATTCCTGAACCTTTTCCCATTCAGAAAGTTAATGTTTCTTATTTTCTCTGATGAACTTGAGAAATTACAAAATCACATTTTCACATATCTGAGTAATTTCTAGGCAACAGGGGGTTACTTTCTTCAGCTAGATTTACTTTGACCATCATTTATGCACAGATAACATTCTCAAGCTGCTAATTTAATCGTACACAATCTTAGACCATCTATGGAATGAAACACTAGATTACTGACATATCCACAAATCACGCATGTATCATAACAACAAACTTCAGTAGTAAAAATCAGGAAGTCATGTTCAGGGACCTGACTAAAAGTCAGTCATCAAAGAGTAAAGAAATTCTATTTCTCCACACTATGAATCACATTGGACTACATTAACACCACCTCCCCCCCACAACCCCCCCCCCCCCACCCCCCCCCAAAAAAAAAAAAAAAAATCACATTGGACCAGCCCTCCACTTTCACATGATCATCCAATATTCTAATTTAGAAATTGTCATCCACATTTGATGTGACAATGCTAAATTACCAAAATAAATGTCCACCCAATTTAAAACATCTATACTTGCCACTCCACAAAAAGAATTAATCACATATAAATCAACCCAACCACCAAAGATACATTTTAATGAACCCCACATTCCATCCCTAGAATCATATGTCTTCCCAGAGCTGGGAACGTTCAGATCACATTCATTATGAACAAATATTACATTCCAGATGCAGTCAAAACGAGAGCATTATTCTAGTACCATGAAACCATAAATACTCAACATGCCATAGAGGATCAATATGCACAAACCAAAAAACAAAGTCATTAATCAAACAACTCCATAAACATCAAGGTTAGGGAGTATGGGAAAGACAGACCGAATCTGGGTATTGAATTGTCCTGTAACAACGACCACTTTTGGCCTCCCAAAATCGAATCGTGTGATCATAACTGGCAGTTGCCAGAATCACCGACGGTTGTTGGCTCATTCTTTAACTGTTTTCCATACCAAAAAAAAAAAAAAAAAAAAACTGTCAATCTGTTGAACGCATATAATGCTTGTGAGTGAAACCAATTCAGCTGACTCCGAAATGAAAATTACCTAGCTCGAACGATGTCTCGGTTGGAGATTATTCGACTCTACCTGAAACACAGCAAATGATTGTTCTTGGGTTAAGACCGTACATGATTGCTTGATGTGTCATAAAGTATTTACTTAGTTTTGATTGGGGTTAGTTAGGGTTTTATAAAGGGTTTTCCGGAAAGGAGCAAGTTTCCCAATCAGGGAAATTGATTTTAACAAATCAAATAGTGTGATGGTAACCTCTTTCTTTCTTTTTTTTCATTTTTTTCATTTTTTTTTTTACTCTTTTCAAATTTTGCATTTCTTTTTTTCTAAATTATCAACTATTATAGGTTTAAAATAGGATTTCAGGTAAAATTTCAGGATTTAACAAGAAAAATAATATCATTTTTCACGATCGAACCAAGTTTGAGTCTAATCAATCCGATTTATATAAGGAGATTAGAGATGATTAATTACCACCAACCTTGTCGCACGGAGAGTTTCTCTGAATTAATGGCATAATTTATAAGATAATCTTTATCAGCCTCGCTTAACTCATTCTCAAAAGAAAAAAAAAACATTAATTAATTAATAAAGTGAGGTACTTGCGTTGCTATGTAGAGCAACTCACTTTTATTTGATTTCTGACTTTTGTTAGATTATGTGTCCTATAAAATGCATTCAAAGTTAGTTAATTAAAAAATGACTGTTGTGGCAATAATAAAAATACATTGACGTTTTGGCCAAAATGAAAATTGGTCATTCTGGCCAATGCAATGGTAATTTTTTTTTAAAATTTCTACATCTATAAGTATATAAAAATTTATAAATTTTTTATTCTTAAAATTCACCACAATTTCTTATCATTCATAATTTTTTATCATTAAAAAAATCTCTCAATTCACAAATTATGCTTATAATTCTCAAAAAATCTCTCAATCCACAATTTCTTATACATGGACCCAAATAATTCTCAAAATTTATCACATGATGAGTCACCATACTCACAAAATTTTTAAATGCTACATATTTTACAACCTAGATCATAGCTCTGTTTAGTGCATTTTTCTAAGGTCTTCCTAATTTACAATGTCCGCCAAATTTTCCAATTATGAGCTAAAGCTTACAAAATTTTAGTTATAATCCAAGAAGCATGGCAACACTATATTTTCAATATATTCCTCAATTTTCACTAGAAAATTTTCAACCATTCAATCCGATTAGAAATTCTCTACCACAACCGAATTTACATCAATCACCACAAACATCAATTATGAAATGACCTAACTCTCAATGCACAATTAATTTAATATACAAGTTGATTTAATTAAATTATGCAATTTTGTTAAGTGTTTGGTTGATGAGAATTTAATGTGATAGCGTAAAATTACTATATGATATGTTTGCTTGAAATTAAGAAATTATGGTAAATAATTAGTTAATAAAATATGGCATGATAGTATGATTTAGTGATAGTAGTGTATAGTATATATGTTTTACTTGTTTGAAATATGAAAATTTTTTATTATATTTTAGTTGATAAACTATACATGTTAAAATATAATGTGCTAGTGTAACTTGATAATTTTTGTTGATAGTTATTTTAATGCATGATAAATTCAAGTTTTATTAAAACAAACTCAAACTTAAATCAAACTAAGCCATAACATATTTTCAGCCAAAACCAAGCCCAAAAACAAGCTAAAACCCAAGCGCAAGCCTCATTATTTTCTCTAAAAACCGCCACCCAAAGTTAACATTAAAGGATAAATATCAAAGTTTATTTTGCCAAAATTACAAAGCCAAAACAAACCCTAAAAACAGACCAAACCAACAATGCCTTTCTCCTCTTCCATTCCATCTTTTTCTTCAAAATTTTCTTGCTCGATTTGCTAAGAATTCTTACAAGAATTCATCTCCGAGTCAAAGAGGTTTAAGGTAGTTTATATGTCTTTTGTGATAATTTTTTATCCTTTTCTTTCATGCATTTCTATCAACTTAGTTTCTTAGTAGGTTATATGTAATATTGGCATGTTGAATTGATTGAGAAAGTATTTGGATCCTTGAGGTTGTAGTAAATAAGTTATTGTAAGATTTAAAGTTATTTTGAGTTAATGAATGAGTTAGTGATAGTCATGGTTATGTTGAATTGATGAATGAATAGTGATGAAAATGAAGTTGTAAATGTTGTTATGGATGTTAAGATGGTTGGAACATGTTTATATAATGTGAAGTGAGTGGAAATGATGGTTTTGAAGTGTATAAGATGGTTTTAAGTGTGTTGAACAAGTGTATGGATGTGCAGAAGTTGTTTTAAGTATGCATGAGTTGATGAAAGTTGGAGATGAAGGATTTGAGTTTATGTTGAGTGATGTATGAGAGTTATTTGATGTTGGGAAGTGAAATTCATACATGTTTGAGTTGTTAAAAGCATATAGTTTGTTGTATCATGGTTGTGTAGTGTTTTAATTGAGGTAAGATAAGTGAAAAAATGAAGTTTAGAATAGGGGAACTCATTATAGCCCAAACACCCTGTCAAATGGCCCGTTTGAATAGGTGTGCGGTCCAAACGACCTTTGAAATATTCCATATGAAGGGCTGTTGTAAGTTCTAGAAATTTTTGCATATTTCCCCTGGGTCCAAACGGCTTTGGAAATGGACCATTTGGAGGGGTGTTGTGTTTTCTGATCATTTTGAGTAAAATTTCTTGTTGAAATAGCCCCATTTGTAGGGGTGTTTGAGCCCAAATAACCTTACATACAGGCTCATTTAGAGGGATGTTTGGTTTTTTTATTTTGTTTTAAAATTTATATAACCCTCCAAACGACCCTTATGAGCCATGCGGTCCTTCAAACGGCCCCATATAGGCATGAATAATACCGTAACTTTAAAAAAATAAGTAAATAAAATAATTTGTTTGTTATAATTTTATTACTTTATATGTGTTTCTTTATTTGTTGCTTAGTTTTGTGGTTAATTAAAAAGCTTATATGAACTTATTGTATGTTTGAATACTAAGTTATACTTTTATATGAATTTTATTTGAGTTTGATGAATGTTAATTACTTAGCAACTATTCGTGATCTATATTCAATTGAGAAATAGTGATATTTGATATATAATTGTTTGAAATGTGATATATATATATATATATATATATTGTGCGTGTGAATATGAATTAAGGCATAATTGTGAATCAACCTTGTTTTTTATGAAATGGTTTTTTTAACAGATTCTCATACTCGACTGAGTTTGAATACTAGCCTTTTGCCTAATAAACCTAGTTATCAAGATACGCAGTAATGTGATTGTTGATTGTTGATTGTTGATTGTTAGGTTATACATTTCTAAACCAATTCTAATTAAAGAGAAATTAAAAGTGTTTGTATTGATTGAGTTTTTCACCGTTGAATTTGACTTGGGGAGCAACAACCTTGTTAATGAGGTTAACATGATAGTATAGACACTTAGACCACTTTAGTCATGATGCAATGACTTTCTTTAGTGGCTTAGCAGGTAATTGATAGGGGATATAGTATCGATGTAATATTTGCTTATTCTTAAAAGGATATAATATGATTTGGTCATGTTTTATGGGGACGATTGAACTAAATGATATTATAGATTAAGTTGAGCAATAGCTGTAAACTTTAGATAAAAATTACTTTTTCTTTATGAGATTATATAAGATATATAAGTATTCGGGCTACTTTATCAAACCCCTCTGAGCAGCTGCGGTTACTTAGACCCCAAATTCCTGCCTTGGGATAGTCGCCTGGGGGATACTGGCATGCCCTCCCATTGCTACAGTGGTGTGTCTAGGGATGTAAAATCGCTTTCCAGGATTGGAATCGAAGTTTGAATACTCTAGTGTTGTTTTGTTGACTTAAAATAAAGAGAAATAATTTATGATTTTTGCCTTGCATTAGTTTAGAGTGTATGCCATATCGTATTTGTTTTTTTTTTTTTTTTGTTACTATTTAGAGGGTCTCTAGCTCACTTTATCTCTTTTAGGTATTGAAGAAGATGAGTTTTTTGATTCCTTAGGCTATGGGATGGACTTTGAGACGTTTTAGCTGAGTGTGACCATTAAGACTCCTGGACTAGCCTTGTTGTTTTCTTTGCAAGAGAGATCAAACCAAGTTTTGTTTTACAATGTAATAGTATAGGTATGGCTTGCTTATAAGCCTAAGTTTGTAATATAAAGTGTATTTTTAAGTTTCCCTATATTGTGTTTAATATATGATTTCGTAAGCTTTGAGATACCAAGTTATGGGTATTTATATATTATTATATCAAAGTATCTATTCAATGATGAGTAGTTTTTGTTAAAGTTTTTTATTTTTTAAATAGGTTAAACAGGCAATCCACTTAAACATCTTCTTTTTTAGATGACCTTACGTATAGTACTTAAGTATTATATGTGGTCAGAGGATTTGGCATGCTTAATCTATGGGATACCCATAATATTCTACGAAAAGAAAATTTAGAAGATGAGGATGATAATGAAAATGGAGGCAATTAAGCTCGTAGGAAGAAAATGGGAGTAAAATGATGATAGACTTTAAATTTATGCATTATTGATGGTTAGTGAAGATTCAATTTTTAGGAACAATCAACCATTACAAACATTTTAGTAACCAGTCTATGAAGAGTTTGAGAAAGAATAATCGTATGAGAAGGAGAAAAATCCAATGAGATGAACATGGCAACAATATAAAGCTTGATGGTAAAAAATCTCAAAAGATGTCATGAAATTTTGGGGCTTATTACGATTAAATAAAATGGTGTGGATGAAAGGGGAAAAAGTGAGCATGATTATATAAAATATGCTCATGATTATATAAATCATGCTCATGAGAATAAATTATGCACTGCTAAGCATTATTGGGTTATATTACATAATGAGCCCAATGGAGATCTAAATTCGAAAAAGCCGAAAAAACACAAGTAAACGCTCTAAGGTCAATAGCTCTGGAGTATATGCCAACTCATCATTAAACAATGATATATCAACAATAATGATGCAAGCATTCATCCACCTGGTAAAGCGGTAACAAAGAGAAAAGGAAAAAAAAAAAAAAGGTTGAAGGCAGTGAGAAAATGGATGAATTCATTCACGAGATAGAAGACCTAAGCACGGTAAATGGTGATAAAGTGGAGTTGCTACTAAAATCAATGAATTGAAAGATAAAGAAATTGGAATGACAAAGGAGAAAGAATGTCACAAACAAGAAAAAGAACATTGAAAGCAAATTAAATTAGAAAAATCAATAATGATGGCCGATACATTGTCAATAGATGATGTACAGAAGGAATAGATGGAAGAGGTACATAGAGAAACCATTAAAACAAGAATGAATCATTAGTTCGACAAACACAACCCAAAATTACAGCCACAGACTAGGTCGAAGCCTTGATTGTGGCTATGGTTAAGCCATGGCCCAATATCAAAGCCACAATTATGAGTTTGTGGCCACAATGTTAGTTGTGGCTTGATCTCGACCATAGTCGAGGCTTATTCTACCTAGGCCTTGACCCAATCTATGGCTAAAATTTAGGTCGCGGCTTAGATCAAGGCTTCGATTATGGTTGTGGTTAGGTTGTGAACCAATATCATGGCCAGAGATTTAGAATTGTGGCTGCGATATTGGGTCACGATTTAATTGCAGCCACGATCGAGGCATCGACCCCAGTTTTGGCAGCAATTTTGAGTTACGTTTGTTGAAGCTTCGATTAGTCATGACTTTCAGCATGTAATTTAGAATCCTTATTAAAATATGTGCATACGAAGCTTGTTTATATATATTAATTATTGAGATTTACCTTGTAATTGCAAATTTGAGGCCAAAAAAGCATTGTTTAAGGCCTGAAACTAGCATTTTAATTATTTTCTGTATTCTTCCCCCCCTCTCCCCCCCCCCCCCCCCCCCCCCCCCCCTAAATGTTCATTTTGTACTATTTTAAATTGTGCGTTGCTTGTATTGATTTTAAATTAAATTATCGTGTTTCTAATTTATCTTAAATATTATTCGTAACATAAATCAACTATTGTGAAGTCATTAAATTAAAATAATTTATATTTAGATACTTCCACTTTTTTAATAAATAAATTAAAAACTATCATTACGACATGAAAATAAAATAATATATATATTATTTATTTAACATAGTGAGGAAAATAGTTTTTAATCTAAAAATGTGAATATAACATTGGACCCGCAAAAAGTATTAAAAATTATGAAGAAACTTTGCTTAAATAACTCATGGATAAAGTGGAGAGTTGCTTGAAAGGAAAGTTGCTTAAAATGCTAACATGACACGTTAAATAATTCCTTTAAGCAAATTATTGATAAAGATGATTTAAAAGCACCTAATTTTATTATTTTCACCTATTATGATGGTTTTTGAATTGAAATTTAAAAGAAATATAAACGTGAACTTATAATGGATTATCTATGATTTATATGAGCATCCAATTGATATTATCTCATGTATTAAAAAATTGAATTAGACTTAAGAAAACTTAAGTGAAGTGATGATATGTGGGTTTATGTTGATGGTATATTCTAGTTAGAGAAAGATGGGCCTAACCCAAGGAATCCTCATGTACCATGCATGGAATTGGTCTACAAAATGAACAAAAGTGAATTAAAAGGTGCTGTCCCAAATATGTAACCAAGAAGGAGGGTCTAATTTGTTACTTTAAAAATTAAAACTTTTTAGCCAAAACCCTTTGATTACTTATTTTAATCTTGACGTGAATATGATGTATGCAATACAAGAACTTAAAGCAATAAACAACATTGCGCAAATTAAAAAGAGACAGGGAAGAAAAGCTAAGATGGTGATATAAAGTGATTTCTTGTTTTCTTATTCATTAACTTGTAAATATTAAGAAAGAGAGAGAAAAAATGTTCTAATAATCTGTTCTTATATCTGCTATTTATCAGTGAGCATCTAGAAGAGAAAGGAAATATTTTTATTTCCTAAATATTGTAAAAGCGGTATATACTCAGCTTGAGCATGTTTTATTTGGTGCTAAATAAAGTGATGGTGAAATCTTCGATTGAAGGTGCAAGTGGATCGTGGAGAGTAGGAAGTTGGCCGAACTCCATGTTAAATCTAGACTCAAATTTCCCAATCTCTATCTCTTTAATATTTGATATTATGATATGTTGTGTATTATCTGCTGTTATTAAAGTAAAATTTGATCTGCTGCATTAAAATTAATTGTTTGAGTATTTTTATGGAAAATACTCAATTCATACCTCTCCCCCTCTTGAGTATTTTATTGTGCATTTTCATGTTTTCATTTGGTATCAAAGCCTCGTCTCTATCTTTTCTATGCTTAGTCGCATATAGAGTAAAGATCATGGTATCAAATACACTAGGGTTCCTAGAGGGGTAAGCTATAAATAGACTACCGCTTCTAATTGGGGGTAATTACCCATAATGGAAGAGTAGAATGAAAATTTTTCTAAAAGCTCAAAGCCTATTAATTTGAAATGTTATAGAAAATTATCCTTTAAAAGTAGAAGAAAAAGATTATAATGAAGAAGACTAAAAAAAATTAGATTTAAATGAAATTGATATGAATATTTTGCATTGTCGTCTGAATGAAACCAATTTCAATAGAATATGTACATGTAAATCTGCTAAAGAAATATAGGATGAACTGTAAAAGACTTATGAAGGAACTTCCAGGGTTCAAGATACAAAAATAAATCTTTCATGTGGACAATTCAAAAATATCAAAATGTTTCCTATGAATCTATAGATGAAATACATAACAGATTCATTAACATCTTAAATCCTTTGAGTGTACTTGGGAAGAGTTTTACTTACTTGGAAATAAATTCTAAACTTCTCAGGTCACTAACCAAGAATTGGGAAGTGAAAAGAATTACCATAGAAGAAGCACAAAACTAAAGTACCATGAGCAAAAAAGAATTCCTTAGAGCGCTCAAAACGCATGAGCTTATCAAAAGTAAGGAGAAGAATTTAACAAGAAGGCTATTAACTTAAAAGCCACTAATCAAGATTCCAGCGATGATGATGATGATGATGAGAATGAGGAACTTGTCCTAATGGCAAGAAAACTCAAGAAGTTCATGAGGCCTAGTTTCAAGTCAAAGAGAGTAGACGATAACAACAGCTCATCTAAACATAAAAAGAAGGATGTGATAACTTTTTCAAATACCACAAATTTGGACACATCTAATAGTACTATCCACTGCTCAAAAAGGCTTATAAAGGATGTAGAAAAGAAGCACTTAGCGCTACTTAGAGCGATGATGATTCAAGTGACTTGGATGAGAATGTATGCTTCTTGGCACCAGACAATGAGGTAAATTCCCCTCATCTCCCTTTTATGATGAGTTGTATGCCATGTATGATAAAGTATGTTGTAAGCTAGTAAAAGTAGAGAAAAAGAATAGCATGCTCAAATCTTTAATGATAAAAGTAGGAGAAGAACTAGAATTTTCAAACCAAGTATGAAGAGATTAAATTAGAGAATGAAAAACTGCATGAAGGAAAAATAGTTTGAAATTGGAGAATGATAAGATATATAAAAAATATAAGGAGTTAAAAAGTAAGAATAATGAGTTAAGCAAGATCAATGAAAATTTCACAATTGAAAATGATTTACTTGATCTAGAAATTAAAACAATCATCAATGATAGAGTTGAATGTGCTAGCAATAGTAATGAAATTCAAAAAGAGCTAGAGAATTTAAAAAATGAAAATATATATTAAAAGCTAACTTATATAATTCAAAAGCTACTATAGCAAAAAATTCACAAATAGGAAAAAGAATTTGAACACACTTCTTGGAAATCAAAGGAGTGATTCAAATAAATATGGAATTGGCTATAATAGAAAAAGTAGCTGTAAGTCCCACAAAACTTGTTTTTATAAAAGCCACCAATGGGATATGCAACTATTGTGGGAAATTTGGTCATATTGCACATAATTATGTAATTAGAAAAGCCATAGAAGCAAGCTGGTTTAGGTTCCTAAGAGAGTGATTCTTGTTTCACGTATCAAAAAAGGACCTAAACTCAAATGGGTACCAAATAAATAATACTCTGTTTTATAGGGATCTTCAAGTGGGAACAATAAATGGTACTTTGACAGTGGTTGCTCTGGACACATGACTGGAGATGCATCCAAACTCACATCTCTAGACTTGAAAGATCAAGGGAAATGTTACCTTTAGAGACAATCACAGATCAACTATTCTTGGTGAAGGTAACATTCTTGTAAACAAATATTTAATTATTAAAAATGTTTTGCTAGTTTGATGATCTAAAACATAATTTACTTAGTGTAAATCAATTGTGTGATAATAGTTTTAAAGTAATATTTCTTGCTGATAAATGCTTTATTGAAAGAATTGATAATAACGGATATAGATAAAGAAATATTTACAAAATCAATTGAAATGATTTTAAATCATCAAATGAAACTTTTATATATTCCCAAAATGACAATAGTTGGCAATGGTATAGAAAATTAGGACATGTTAGCATGCATGTAATTTCAAAACTTGTTAAAAAGAATATTGTTATAAGCTTACAAAAAATGAATTTTCAAAATAATAAGTTTTGCCAAGCATGTCAATAAGGAAAACAAATTAAGACTTATTTGAAGTCTAAAGATGTTTTTGGGAGGCAAAAAAGTTACCTTGGTTATTATTGATGATTTCACTAGATATGCATGGCTTACTTCCTTGTATCAAAAGACAAAATAAATTCTGTCTTTTTTAGATATTGTAAGAAGGTCCAAAATAAAAAAAAGTCTTAATATTATATATATTCGAAGTAATCATGGGAGAGAATTTGAAAATTATGAAATTGATGATTTTTGTAGTAAATGTGGCCTTGAACATATTTTTCAGCACCTAGAACTTCACAACAAAATGGTGTAGCCGAGAGGAAAAATAGAACTTTAATTGAAATGGCTAGAACCATGTTGTGTGAAAACAATTTATCAAAATATTTTTAGGCTGAAGCTGCAGATACTACTTGCTATATATCAAATAGAGTATTCATTAGACCAATACTCAAGAAAACCCCTAATGAGCTTTGGAAAGAAAAAAGACCTAACATATCTTATTTTCATCCATTTAGCACTAAATGTTACATCTTAAACAATGGAAAAGAACAATTAGCTAAGTTTGATGCTAAAAGTGATGAAGGAATTTCTCTAGGGTATTCCTTATTTAGTAAAGCATATAAAGTGTTTAACAAGAGAATATTAGTTGTAGAAGATTCCATTCATATTGCTTTTGATGATTCTTTGCCTTATTTATGTTCAAGTGATGGTATTGATGATGTTTGTGCTAATTTGGATAAGTTTTCTCTTGAGAATAATAATAAAGAAACAAATGAGCATTATAAGGATACTATGTATGTATTTATTAATAATGATCTTTCTAAAGAATGGACATATGCAATATCACATCCAAAAGATCAATTATTGGTGAACCTTCTAATAGAGTACAAATAAGACCATATTTAAGAAATATAAGTAATCTTGTTTTTTTATCTCAAACCGAGCCTAAAAATATTGTAGAATCCTCAAAAGATGAATTTTGGATACATGAAATGCAAGATGAATAAAACCAGTTCACAAGAAATAAAGTTTGGAAATTGGTTTCTAGACCTAATAATAGACCTGTTATTGGAACCAAATAGGTTTATAGAAATAAGCATGATGAATCTAGAATAATAATAATAAATAAAGCTAGATAACTTGCTAAATGATATAATCAAGAAGAAGGCATAGATTTTGATGAGACCTTTGCCCTGATTACTAAACTAGAACAATTAGAATGCTTTTGGCATTTGCTGCTTTAAAAAATTAACTCTTTTTCAAATGGATGTCAAAAGTGCATTCTTAAATGGTTTTATAAAAGAAGAAGTCTTTGTAGAGCTAAGTTTTGAAAATAATGAACTCCCAGATCATGTCTTCACATTAAACAAACCTCTTTATGGTCTCAAGTAATCTCCTAGAGCTTAGTATGAAAGACTTAGTGACTTCCTTTTAAATAATAGATTTTCTAGATGAAAATCTATGTGGATGACATTGTGTTTGGAGCTATTAATATGAGTTTTATAAATAAATTTGTTAAATCCATGAAGAATGAGTTTGAAATGAGCATGATGGAAGAACTCAACTATTTTCTAGGTCTTTAAATAAAGCAATATGAAAATTGAACCTTCATCAATCAATTCAAATATACTAAAGAACTCTTGAAAAGGTTTAAAATGGATAATTGCAAATATAGATCTACACCTATGAGTACAAATATAAAACTTGACAAAGATAAAAATGGGAAAAACATTCGTGAGAAGCTTTATAAAGGCATGATAGGTAGCTTGTTATATTTAACAGCTTATAGACCTGATATCATGTTCTCGGTGTGTGTATGTGCACGATTTCAATCTTTCCCAAAAGAAATATACTTAAATGTAGTAAAACGCATATTCAAGTATCTTACAAGCATGATTGAAATTGGCTTATGGTATCCAAAGTTTATCTCTTTTAATTTTGTTGGATATTCTAATGCTAACTTTGCTGGGTGCAAAGTAGATTGAAAAAGCACAAGCAGTACATGCTACTTTCTTGGAAACTCCATAATATCTTAATACTCAAAAAAACAAAATTCGGTTGCACTTTCAATTGCGCAAGCTAAGTATATAGCTGTTGATAGTTATTGTGCACAAGTTTTATAGATGAAATAAACGTTACTTGATTATGGTCTAAAATATGAGAATATTCCAATTTGTTGTGATAACACGAGTGCTATAAAACTTAACAAAAAATCCGATTCAACCCTCAAGGACTAAGCATATTGAAACATCATTTCATTAGAGATCATGTTCTAAATAGAGATATCGGCATGGAATTTGTTGATACAAACAATCTAATTATTGATATTTTTACAAAACCCTTAAGAGTAAGGATCGTTTTTGCACTTTACAAAGAGAATTGGTCATGATAAAGCAAGATGAATGCTAAATATCATGGAGATAATATAATCTAGAACTTGATGTAAGGATTTAAGAAGCTTTAGATATTCATATATATTTCTATGATGGTTGTAATCTATTTTATTTACAAACATATGTTATAGGTGTTCTTTCTCAAACTGAAGTTTTGTTAAAACTTGATTTTGAATGTTTGAATATACTCTATGATACTCTTTGTACCTTTTTTTCATGTGTATATCTCCTTATTTGTAATATTACAAGTTTGTCTTTTTTTTTTTATGATTACAAAGGAGGAGATATGTTGTATGCACAATTAACATGCATAAAATATGTTTCTGATGAGTACAAGGGAAGAAGTTTAGAATGCATGTAGTATGCGTTTTATAAGTTCAAAGGGGAAGAAGAACATTATGTTTATATGTTGTATGCTATGTTTGTGTTTGACTAAAAAGGGGAAACTAGATGATGAATTACGTGAAGTTTGCATCTTCTTAGAATCAAGCATCAAGTTTTTGAATTAAACTTGAGAAAATTCCTTGGAACCCAGATGCTTAATGGAGGAGGAGTATATTGAATTTAAAGGGGTTAATTGTGTATAATTGTCCTAATAAAAAAGGGAGAGATTGTTGAACTTATATGTTCAATATGGACATGATGAGGCAATATAATGCACAATTACTTATTCAATTATGGTAAACTACACTTAATTAGTCAAATAAAATGATGAATAATATGCTAAAATATATACGTGTATGTTGCATGTTTTTGTGGAGATTATGCAGGTTTTCGCAAGAAAAAATTAGTGATGAACAGTCTTGGTTGAGGTCAAATCGAGAGCAAAACTACTTCATTTACTAAGGCACGACAAACTCAAGATCAAAGCTTAACAAGTTCAAAAATGCGGGGTCATTAGTCAAAGGTTATGTCAAGGGCTCAATGAGTCCACTCCTTAAGACATGACAAGCTGAAAGGCTAAAGCTCGACAAATTAAAAAATGCACAGTCTTGGTTGAAGGTCACGTTGAAGGCTCTACGTGTTAATAGTCAGGGCATGACAAGCTCAAAACCAACACTTAACAAGCTCAAACATACACAACTTTGGTTAAGGGTAAAACCAAGATGTGATGAATGCAGGATGCGACAGGTTTGAATTTAAGACTCGATGGAGTTCACGTAAGCACAGACTTAGTCAATAGCTAAAATGAGAGCACGACAAGATTTAGGGCTCGACAGTTTAAAAGCACGAGCCGATGTGGCAAAAAGAGCCTTTCAAGGGCATTTAATGCTTGACGACTTGAAGACATTATCTTTAATGAACATTTGAAATTTTTAAGGCTATAAATATTCTGCCTTTGGGAGATTCAATTGAGAAGAGAAATGTGAAAGTGAAAATGAGCTTTTATTTATGAACAGACAAATTATTAGTTTTCTTATTCTCTTATTCATTAACTTGTAAATATCAGGAAAGAGAGAGAACAATATTCTAGTGCTCTTTCCTATATCTGCTGTTTATAAGTGAGCATGTAGAGAGAGAAAAAATATTTTATTTTCTAAGTATTGTAAAAGCGATGTATTGCTTAGCTTGAACATGTTTATTTGATGATAAATAAAGTGGTGGTGAAATCCTCAATTGGAGGCATTGGTGGATTCTGACGAGTCGGAAGTGGGTTGAACTTCATATTAAATCTGGACTTAAATTTTCTATTCCTATCTCTTTAATATTTCATTATATAATCTATTGTGTATTATCCACTACTATTAAAGTAAAATTTGATTTGTTACATTAAAATTAATTGTTTGAGTATTTTTTGGGCAAATACTCAATTATCCTACCCCCTCCCTCCCAAACAGTATTTTATAGTGCATTTTCACTTTTTCAGTATTTTCTACTAATCCAATTAAAAGGCTTGATTAGAAATACTCATATTTCTACTCTACTCGACTTTCCTAGCTTTGTCTCAAGGTATCATTGGCCATAGAGTCTATTTGTAATAAAAACTCAAATGAAGGACACACAACTGTTCCTTTCATTAAACAAGCAATGAGCAAAATTCAAGAGAATTGCAACAAAGTTATATGAGCACAAGATCAGATTAGGGTGTTCTTTTTAGTAGTAGCAACATCTACTTGTCAGCATGTTGTTCTCTATTTTTTTGTTGTTGTTCTGGGCTTGAAATTCTCCGCATATATGTGGGCTTCTTTGTCTTCAATGATTGCAATGTCCATGGCTTAATTGTCCTTAATAATTGTATTTGAATTTCAAATCTGTGCATTATAGCTGATACTCGATATCTATCTTTAAAAAACTAACTTATATTTATCTCAAATAAGTCATGTATATTTCCTTTTCATTTGAAATCTGAATACTTCGGTTATTTAAGCTTTTGTCTTCAATAGTTAACTTGATGCCTTCAATGTTCATGGTTTGTTGTTGCTAGATATTTGGATGATCTTCCTCATATAATACGTTTTTTGTCTTCTTTAATCTCGGGTTGTTTTCAAATTTAAAATAGCCATTCTTGATTTGTAGCATTGTAAACAACCTTTTTTGTCTTGGAATTGATATTCATAGTTGAATTCAAATTTGAATGTTAAAAACTCATGCTTGATAAATATCACCAAAATTACCCCATGTTATCTTGAAAAATTAGTGTAAGATAGTTGTTATGTTTGAACTTATCCTCTTAAAGATTTGAAACTTATAGTTGGGTTCAGCAACATATATCTTCGTATATTGCATAAAATCTAAATCATATCTTTACTTATCCATAAAAATTTCTTGAAACATACCTTGTGGTGTCCATTGCCTATCTTCGAATCTTCAAGAAAAATCTGACCAACTTTGTGCTGAACCAAATATTTAAGATAGAAATTGAAATAAATGCAATAGCTTGCTTGTGTGTCATGAATTATCTTGAAGTGCTTGGAAAAAAATCAAATCCTATGAATTTTTGCCAACTTAGTGGAACATATGAATACAGTACCAAATGAATTCATCTTTTGGAGTTAGACCTTAAAACTTGTTTAATGATGATTTGAATCACGTTCTAATCAATATGTAATGAGCTTGTAATATTTTATTGATATACTGATACTCTCTGGAGTTCCTTCTAGGTAGAATTAAACTAATTATGTTCTTATAGTATAATTTATGGGTTCCTTCAGGAGGGTCTTTTTCTTTTAACATACTTATCATTGAACATTCTGGACAATCCTCTGGGTAAACTTGATATTTATTTATTTTTCAATTGATTGCACACTTAATATATTCATTAGTAGTTTCTTTACTCTTTTTTTTATCATCAAAACTTCTTTACAAAGAGTTTAACAAAAGGAGTAGAGTGTCTTCAACATAACATTAGCATTGTAGCAATCATTAGTGAGATACGTAAAAAGTGGCAAAACCAAACCAATTCGCAAAATGAGTTAAACTAAAGTGAAGATATGGTTTTTTTAGATAATTTAGTTTAGAAAGTTTCCAATCCAAATTAATCCGTAAATTTATGGTTGGTTTGGAAGGGTAAACCAAACCGATTTATAAAACTGAACCAAATTATTTTAGAAAAATATAATAATATTTTACTTGTAACTAGGGGTGAATGATATAGGGTGGTATTTTATAAAGCTTTACTTGTATCTTACCCTACAAGGTATAGGGTATTAATTCTTCTACCCGGAACCTATTAGGTAACATCTTGTACCCACCTTATATGTTGTGGAAACTATCATTTTTTTATGGAACCTTTGGATTTATTTATTTTTTCCATTATTAAATTTCGAGTTTGTAGTGATATATATAATTTCATGTAGTATGTAAAATTACTTCTTTTTTTTTAGGCCAAAATAAAATTACTTTATTTATAAATACACACACACACAAAAAAAAATAGCCAGTGAAAAGTAATTTAAAAAGTAATTTCTTAGTATTACAAGTTCTATAATATGAGGAATTTATTTATGCGTAAAAGTTAAAACCTATAATAAATACTTGTAGAATTGATTGTATGATATCAAATAAAATTGCAAAACCTATAGTAAATGTGAAAAAAAAAAAGGAAAAAGCCCCAATTGGTACCTACTTTGACAAAAAAGATTAATTAGGTACATGAACTTTAAAAAGTCTAATTTCATACCTAAATAAACTTTTCGTGACCCTTAACACTACCCCTCTTAATACTGTTAAAAATGTTATCCTATGTGGACTAGTACACCCATCACTATCCGGCACCCATCCATTACTTAAAGAGAAAAGAAAAAAAAAGAACATGAATTACCTCTATTCATCCTTAAATTAGTTAAATTCCTAAACCGCAATGCGTAATTCTCAAATGCAATCCCAAACCCTAAATACCTAATTTGCCAACACTTTTCATCTCTAAACTTTCTTCACTAAAACTCAATCCTCAAATCCTCTCTCCTAACCCTTAGTTCAAACTAAAGCCCTATAATTTATTTACCGTCTATTCATCTTCAAATGAGTCAAATTCCTACCTCTCCTCAATTTCAAATCCATCAAATTTCATCCTTCAGTCATCAAAATCCAATCTTGCAAGGTCAAAGAATGATTGGAATGTTCATGTTGAAACCCTACAATTATTCCTTCTTCAATCATGAACCGAGAAATAAATCGAATAACACTAAGACAGTCACACCAAACCAAGCTTAACAATCCAACTCGCCGAGTCAATTCAATGGTGTGATGTCGACTGGGGGTGGATGTTGGAGGAAACAAGGATTCTTGATTTTGGTGAAGCTGTAGAGGTTGGCAATGGTGATGCCAAGCTTAGTGAAGGCTAATTTGACTTGGTTTTTATAGAGAGAGAAAGAGAGAGAAAGATCTTGTTCCTAAAGAAGATGAAGTTCGATCATGAAAAAGATGCCTTTTTTTTCCCTACTTTTCATATATACATTGATTTTTCTTCTTGTTCATCTTTCTCTCTCTTAGTGTTGTCTATCTCTCTCTCTCTATTCTTTCTCTCTATACTATTTTCTCTTTCTCATCATCATCTCCCCCTCTCTCTTTGTGTAATTAGGTTTAATAATTTTTTTTTTCCATTAATGGATATGGGTTCGTCAACTATTAGTAGATGGGTCCATGTAGGCAAACAAAATTCACAATGTTATGTGGGGTAGTGATTATAGGCATCTAAAGTTTAATTATGTATGAAATTGGACTTTTTAAAAGTTCAAATACTTAATTAACCTTTTTGTCAAAGTTTGAGCACCAAATTCGTCTTTTTCCCATAAAAAAAACTTTAAAAGTGCTTCTATATTAGCTAACCTCAAAAGATAAACAACACTTCTATATAATTTATAAGTTTAAACACCACAACGAAAGTTCTTAAAAAATAAACATAACAAAACCTTCTAAAATAAGATAAAACAAGTTTTTTCCATAATAAAAATTTATAGAAGGTAATATATAAATGATAACCTTGAATAAAAGTAATCACAAAACAAAAAATAAAGTATTATTTTTTTTTCTTATTCATTATTCTCATTTTATAATTTTCAATAGAATAGGTTTATAGTACCATGTAACTTGTATTTGTACCCCGTATATTAAAGTACAAGTTCCATGATAGATGCATGTTTTGGAGACCTGATACTCCTACCCTTACCTTATAAAAGCAGCTTTTGAAAAATTTGTACCTGTACCTTGTGTTGTGACCTTTAATGCCCACTTGGACCTTGCTCTATTTAGGAAGGTACAAGTGGGTACCTAAATAATAGAGTTACCCACTCACCTTACTTGTAATTGTAAATTTTTTTACAATAATTAATTAAAAACCATATATGTTTTTATGGTCTCATTATGATGCTTATTATTTGATAAATATTCATTAATATTAGATTTTTTGAAAAAAAATTTTAATGCTTAAGATAGATTACTTAATGTTGTTTTTCTATTAATCATTTTAACTTTGTGGAGTATGAAATTTGTTTATTTAGTTATGACTCTATTATTGTATATGAATTGTTCAATGTATTTTGTTAGTAGATCAGTTTTATTTGCGGATGAATTTTGCTAATAGTTGATTTTTTAAATTTTTATTTTGGCCAAATTCACTGGTAAATAGTTGATTAGATAGTTTGTTGGTGGATAGTTGATTGGTGATTGAATGATATTATGGAGGACTATGGATTATGAGTTAATGGATTTATGAAGTATTTTATTGGGATTTGTAATTTAAAATTTATAGAATAATTTGAAATTTGAATATCCGTACAAACTAAAAGATTAAAACAAAACTGTTTTTAATTAATATTTTGATTTAATACTTAATCCAAATTGAACTAAATTGTTATTTAACAGTTTGGATAATTTTAATCTAAACCAAATCTTTGTTTAATGGTTTGATTTTGGATGGAATAAACCAGACCAATCCATGCCTACCCTAGTGCTAAGGTGGCCTCAATGCATATACTTTAACATTGAAGTCAGACTCCAAAGAGTGAAATGTATAACATTAATTGGTGAGAGAGACCAGGTATGTGAAAATACAATTATCTTAGTGATACTAGTTGTGGATTGTTCTAGATTTACCCATGAAGGATCAAAAAGATTTGAGAAGAAAGAGATCCCCATCTCAGCATGTTGGGATTATGTATAGAGCTTGGATTTTGAATTTTTGTTTAGATTTTTTATGTGATTTATATTAAACCCACAATCTATTTAATATAAACTTTTGACTAAGAATTAAAAAAGGTTGATTTTTCAATGGTTTGGGACTCATTGCTCAACTAAGGTGTGGAATAATAGTAAGTTAGGTTCAGTTGTTGAGCTGCAAATCGGTTGAATCAATTCAAGCGTAAGTCTTAAGCAAAGTCAAGCATTTGAAGGCTTAAATTAGGCTCATTAAAAAATTATTGAGCTTAAGTTTGTGTGAAACTTTTTATCAAGTCTAAAATTCATGCTCGAGTTTAACTTATATAGATAAACAAGTTTTATTTTGAATTCAAGCTTAAGTCGTTTACAAATCAAGTTAGAGGTGAACCAAGCTTTTTAGTGGCTATGAGAGTTCGATACTTTTAGATAAATGAGTTTTAAATCAATTTTGAACTCGACTCATCTACAAATTTGTGAATTGAGCAAAGTTCTGAAATGGCATATACACAAAATAAATAAAATCTATGAATAGAGTACAATAATTAGGAAGAGAAAATTCTAGTTAGGTTTTTCTTATTTAATTTTTATCTAACCTAAATAATACGTACAATTCAATATATAAATAATATATATATCAAATAGAAAATCAATATTTAATTTTAATTATATATAATATATAACATATAAAACTACTAATAAACCTAGTCATTGGTTTGTTCATGCGTCTATTAATGAGCTTAAATGACCTATTCATGAGCTAGACTATGATCTTAAATTAATCTCAAACTCGACTCGTTTAGATAATCAAATTTTATTTTGAGCTTGAGTAGCTCAAGCTTAAACTCAATTCATTTATCGGTCAAGTTTAATGTGAGGTGAACAATGCTCAGCTCAAGTAACTTGACTGAGCTTGACTCATTCATTGCCTTAATTAAGGGGTTGGATTGATCCTAATTTAACTGTCAATTTGCATAAAATCTTTTATTCAAATGATTGAAAATTTCAGATATCATAGGTTTGATGTTTGGCATGTTAAAATCTAAATGGTTACTATGAATTTCCCAAATGAAAAATCATTTTTCCTAACTTTTTCAATATTTATGAAGTTTTTATTTTATTTTTTTATTAGAGGAAAGTTTTCTAAAGGCATTTAAGCGAGAAATGATTTTTCAGATTTTAAGTTGCCATAGCGGCTTGTATACACATTAATTGGTATATAATGTTGTGATTTCTTTTAAGTTTTTTGAACTCTTTTCATTTTAAATAATTGAGTTTTTGGTTCTATTTAAAATAATACTCTGCTCCTTTATTTTAAAAAACTAAAATTTCCAAATTTCGAAAAGGCTTCCATTCTTTTTTTATAAACAAAGGGAAATTACTAAAGTGTAGGTCCCAGTTAACAAACAAGAGGGAATGGGTGAATTGTTTGTTATTAAAAACATTTCAAAATTTAACTTTTATGCTTGCACAAGTGAATTTATGAATGCAATACAATTGGCAATAACAAAATTTAAAGTGCGGAAAAATAAATATGCTGGGATTTATAAAGGTTTTTCTTTGTGAGTCGGTCTCTCTTTCAGCTCCATTGCTAGGGATCTAGTTTTCCATATCAGTCGTTCCACTAATCCAATAACAATTGAGAGATTACATACATATACCAATGCTATCTTGCTTTGTCTGATAAGCCTCATACCTAGGCTAATCACAGAACTACAAGATACTAAGATGTAATCCTTACACCTAAACATTCAACCTAACTCTCAAAATAAAAAGCAATGATAGATTAAATGAGATATAATGGGTTCTTGAAATTTAAGTGCAAAATTGTAAGTAAGGCAGCTTTTGAATTTAGTTCTAATATAACTCTCGATGAATATTAGTAGCAAGATGAATGATTTGAGCACTTGTGTTCTTTTTCAGATTTTGAACTTCGTTTCTATTTAAATTCTTCTATAACGTCGCTCTTGATGAAATCTCGTAAAGTTCTTCATAAATATCTTTAGAAAGGATAATCACTATATTTTCTTGAATCTTGGACATTTGTAACTTGATAATACCATAATATCTGTTATACTTATTTTGATGTTATCTTCATACTTTGAAACAAGTTACTTGATTTGTCTTTTAATTATGCTGTTGTTTGCTTCATTTGAAATTTGAAAACAACTTCTAAAGTATCTAAAGAATGCTTGTTATCTTTTATTACTAGAAGAAGTCAACAAAATATGGAGCTAATTTGTTGATTAACTTCTTATCTACATCTTATCAATAAGTTTAGATAAGCTTTCTCTTCAATTGTTGTTTGTGATAAAATTCTCCCTTCATGTTTGTAAATATTCTTTTAGCAATGCCAATAAAATTTGAATATGACAAATTTTACTTGCTTCATCAAATTTAAATTTTAACCCGAAATATTATCCTCATAGGTTTAATTCTTCTTGAATGGTACGTATTAGATGCATCACTCAAATACATCTAATAAAATAGAGCTGGGTCTTCATTAGGTATTTTGATCATTGTTTAAGGTAAAATCAGCTTGATGCATATATTGTCTTTTATATTAAGTTCTAAGTCTCTTGCATAGGTTTCGACATACGTTCTTGTAAAGCTTCTGAGAAATATTCTGGTAAACCTTCTGTTACATATACTAAATTTGCATGCTTGATTAAATAGATTTGATATCTTTGATGTCTTTTTATTATAATCAAAACTATTAAGAAAGGGATATCTTAACAAAATATATCAACACTGGGGATAACTTCATTTAAGGTATAAGGTATCAACATTTTAAGTAATTAAAAACAAAAGTTTTGCAAAGTAAGTCAAACTAGGTATCAACATTTTATTGTTTGGATTGTTTTTAATTAATTTTCTTCAACAATCTATTACAAATATCTTGTTCAACGATGTTTGGGGATAAGTTCATTTAAGGTCCCAACGTTTCTTTGGTTAAAAAAAGGTTCCGACATTTGAGAATAAGTTCATTTAAGGACCCAATGTTTGAAGGAGTGGGTCAATTTGAGTCTCCATAGGCATGTGTTATCAATTTCTATTGATATGTATCATTGGGGACCCAAATTGACTCATTTCTTTAAACATTGGGATCTCTTTTTAACCACTCAAAACATTGAGACCTTAAATGAACTTGCCAAAAACATTAGGATCTTCCGATGTAATTCACCCCTTTAAAAAATATTGATTCCTCTTTTTAATCATTTAAAACATGGGTACTTTAAATGAATATATCCTCAGATATTGCTAGTTATGGTATAATTTACCCATCAAACAAAAGGGCTTTTCTAAGTGACAAAAACTTTTAAGGGAAGAGATTTAGACTTCCCTTTTTTAATCACTCACCTTTTGCTTTTCATTTTATATATATATATATATTTCAATTTTCTATAATTTCATTATTTTTTGTTAGATGGGGTAATTGATATGGATCAATTGCTTTGACAATAAATATAATAAGATGGTTAAGCATTCATAAAAAGGAAAATAAAAAAATGGATTTTAGAAAGATCAATAGTACAATACCAAATGTTGTCGAAAGTAAAGTTGTATTTATGTTTTCTTAATTAAATATAGTGATAGATAAGATATTTAAGATATGACAAACTTAAATCTCTTGAACTATTTTTAATGTAAAGTAATATTACACACAAAGTTTAGAAGGAGTCAATACAACTTATTAAAATTGATAAGACAAAATTGTGTAAAACACAAGCATTGGAATTTCATTTATCATAATTATCTCTTGTGTTTATACATGACATTTATTTATAGGATTAAAGAATATAGAATTAGCATGATTTTCTAAAGTTAAATGACTCTTAGGGATTAAAAAAATATAAAAAGGGACAACAAACAAATGATTAGTCTACACAACTCTTCATTGCATGAACAATCACCATTTGAATCAAACTGATGCAACTTGACATCTCTTTTAGCCTCCTCAATCTGTGTAATGCCCCTAGACTTGAAAGACTGTAATTCTTCTTATCTTCATTGATATTTAATGATTTGTAGCCATTTATTTTGAAAGAAATTTAAATCATATTGAACTGAAGGGTTGCAAATTCAAATTGAAAAGTCACGATCATGAGTTGTAACCGATACAAATGCATGAACAACTAAGGGAAAGACTTTCTTGAAAGATGGTGACTTATTTAAGACCCAAAATACTTCAAAAAAAACTTTAAAAATATGACATTTGATATAAAATATCCCCACATGAACTCAACCAATACTAACATTCACAAAAATAACTAACTCATACTCATCGCAACATTTCTGGGCCAAACCAACACAATAGGTGAATTGGTATGCAATCGGTTAATGTTGAATCGATCTTGACCCTCATGCTTGTTGTCACTAGTGACCAAGGGGTTTGACCATTGACCCGTTATCATACTTACATAAACCATTGACCAAGTATTCTCTCAAAGATTATGCATTGGTTTGGTAGATAGTGTTTCCAAACCATTTTCTTCATAATTTCAAGTGTGTTCAGTTTATTCAACACTATATAATATTTCTTTGACTTAATTTATGTCAATCCAATGTGCATTTGGATAAATTTATTCATCTTTATTAGAGTTTCTATAAGCTTTTTGCCCTTATTCAAGAAATAGGTTCTATGGGTTTTTAATTCTCATCACACTTCAATCGCGAAAGATGGGTAAATTGCAACTCACGATAGTCTACTAGTACTGGATGCGTACTCTAAAGAAAAAAAAATTATTTTATTATTTTTACATATAAAAAAAAATTTTCACTGAAAAATTCAAAGATGAGCTTGACTTTTATTAAATAAAATTTATCTATCCTTTTTCTTTTTATTATTAATTAAATAGAAAGAAGAAAAGAAAAGACAAACCTAACTACTAACTAATGGTTGGTGGATTCGAGAACTTGAAAATGATTGGGCTAGTTGGTCAGATTACCTCACTTTAGGATCATCAATCAAAGGCCTCAATCAGTTGTCCCAATTGTGGCAAAAAAAAAAAAAAAAAAAAATTAGTTGTCCCATTTATAAATATAAAATCCTCAATGTTGCTTGGTAATCTTAGAATAAATGACAAACCCTAACTCAAGTTTTGATCCAAATTGAAGGTTTAAATCTTCATGGAATTTGGCAAATGGGGGTTGATTTTGTAACTAAGGATCTAAGATAGCTTTTCCAAGAATTGTTTTTGTTTAAACTTCACAAATTTGGAATAAAATTGAAGCGAGAGTGTGCAATTGTACTGCAAGATTCTTAGAGAGAGAAACAGGGGATTGAGAGTGAAAAGGATTAGTAATAATGGAACGACTTCACATATCCTTTAATAGTGTTGCAGTGAAAATTTGGCACATGAAGGTGCCGACATAATCCATTAACTGCTCCTAAAGCAACAACTAGCATTGACTTGATAACAACGCTTTCTTTTTTCTTTTCTTTTCTTTTCTTTTTTTGTTTTTTTTTTAAATTTTATTTTATTTTTAGAAAACTTGACAACAAGTTCTTGAAAGAACAGATAGTAACAACGATCCATTTTGAAAATAGGAAATAACAAAATTCTTCAAACTTCTCTAGATCTCGTGTGCTCTCCACAAGACCACTTCTTGAACATGTGGTTTATCCGCATATGGAGGAAGCTGCTTCCCAAATTTGAGTATATTATCCATAAGTTATCTTCTCTAGCTTGTATTTCTCTAGATTGGGATTGTTCACCAAAAATTGTACAACCAATAAATGCAAACAATAACAAGTTGAACAGAGATAAATTAATTGCATATGGTTCTATCCACACTATGGTTTAGAAAAAAAAAAAGAAAAATCATATATCTGGTGAAACAACATGAACTTAGAATCATGTCTTGTTCTCCAACCTGCTTAGTGGGGCCAGTGGGGCTTCAGGCATGTACTTCATTTATTTTATTTCTTCACACATATTTATATGAGGGTAAGAAATTCTACGCAGGCTTTGCTTTGATGTTACAAAATTGGCATTCATCTAAGAGATTTTAGAATCTTAGCCGAGTACTTCGTATTACAAATGATTCATTCAAATCTTATATATGTATATATATATAAATATATATGCACCAAAATTCAATCAAATCTTTAAATTATTTGAATATCCAACAGGCTTAACATTTAATGTAAAGTTGAATTGAATAGACGGGTAATATTAGAAATGGACCTTTAGCTTCCAGTGCTCTTCTACTTTTGTATGTGATAAAAAATTTTATAACTTTGTGCTCCCCAGATTTATGGAAACGAGACAATCGAATTCCCTTAAATTTTCTTTAACAACTTTATTTATTTTTTTTTTTTGGGCCAACATGCACACTTGCCAGAATTATCTTAAATGTATTAGCTTTCATGTTTTTCTTCTTTTCTATTTAAATACTCTAACCTTTTCTAAAAAAAAAAAGAGAGAAAAAAACTCCAATTTTTGAAACTTTACAAGAAAAGCTAGAATATTATTATTTGAGGTAAATACCGCATGTTAATAATAAATAGGTGGAGATATTATCAATTGGAACTATAAACAGAAAGATCCGAATCAAGTTGTAGTTGATCGATCTTCATGTCAATTAGAGTTGAAAAACTTCTTAGTCATTCTATACCAAAGATTTAACATTTACTCATCCGAAAAATCAAGTCATTTTCATTAGAAGTATCTTGTTTTTCCCTTCTTTCTTCTTTTTTTTTTTTTTAAGTAGACATGTTAAAACGTTACACTTATATTCTAATATCATATCCATATATAAGATGTGTAATCGTGATGCACAATCCCTATAACCCATTTCTCTAAAAAAGTTGTAAATTCTAAATTTTTTTATATATATATTATATTGCATTGACTGGTTAATAGATTTGAGATATAATTGGAAGTTAAATTTAATAGATATTACTTAAGGAAACAAATTATTAAGGAATTATATGTCACTAAATGACCAGTTCGAACCTCTTTGCTATTATAAAACGTTCTCAACTCTTCTATGAGTCAAGTTATGAACCCCAACCCTAATTTCTTTTATTTAATTTGAATCATGCTGCTTGGATATCTAAAATATGTGAGTGTGCACGTGTGCGTGCACGCGCAAGTGTGTATTGCAGATTGAGATTTACAAGATATAAGGATGGCTATTTCTGACTAGCTAAACTCTTGACTCTCAAGTTACAAGGATGTAAATCTCCAATCTCTTTTTGCTTTTTTTATTCTATTAGTCTATTTGGTTGTCTTTCTTTTTTATTGTTTTGGCATCTTATTTTTGTTGTTTTAAATAAATTGTTTATCAAGAAATAAATATAGATTAAAAAAAAAAGATACTTTCACTCTTAAACAGATCAAAAAGACAAGATACAAATTAGATACAAATAAGATATAGATGCAGATAAGATACAAATGAAAATAAAATAACCCAAATAGACCTATAGATTTTTCCATGTCCTTTTATAATCAATCATCATTTACCCACATTTAGCTATCTACAATTGATTTCGTTTACATGGCTAATTATTGTAACAATTTGCATCTTAAATCTAATAATATTTAGTCCATGTTAGCCTTTGTCTGCTTTTTTGTGCGTAATAGTTGTCTTCCCTTGTTGAGATACAACCTTGTCCTCAAGGTTGAAATCAGGATAGACTTGTTAAAATAAGCATTGTATCTTCCTAACTAGAGTCTTCTTGAAGCATCTCGTGCCATTGAACTATGATTTGAACACATTCTGTCCCTATTTAAGTATTACTTGCGAATCCACATAGAAAGAGGCACCAAGACTGGATTATTATGAAAAGCATTGGTGCTAAAGCTAATGAAGGATGGTAAAACCTTTAAGCTGGTTTTGAGATAGGAAAAATGAGAAACATTATGGATGTGAGCCAACTCCAATTAATAAGCAACGAACTAGTCTTCCTTAAAATTTCAAAATAACCATAAAACATCTTAGAGAGTTTATGAGAGCATATTGCATCAAAAGGTATCAAGTTTAAGGGTAAGTTCGTTTAAGGTATCAATGTTTAGAATAACCAAAAAGATGAATCAACATTTCACAAAATGAATTAAATAAACTATTAAAGTTTTGTAAAATTCATTTAAGGTATTAATGTTTGGATTAATTTTCAATTAAATTTCCTTAAATTTTGTTAATGATCAATTATTAATACCTTATTTAACTCATTTTATAAAACGATGTATCTTCTTTTTAACCACTTAAAATATTTATATCTTAAATGAATTTATCTCCAAATTTTGATTCTTCTTTCGAACTAATCAAAATGTTGATATCTTAAATAAATTTATCTTCAAATGTTCATGCCTTTTGATGCAACTTACTCGAGTTTATGAAAGCCACTTGTAACTTAGGTTTGTTTGTATGGCTATACTATAAGTAAAACTAGATCCCCTCTTTATAAGCCATATATGTTCTATGCTTATTAATACGCCGTTTCATCCTCTCTTGAGCCTTTAGTGAATTGGTATGTAAAGACTCAAGAGCACATCTCTAGTGATCAAATTTGAAACCATTACCTCTAATTTTGACTATTCCCTCACATACACTAGATTAGTGGGAGGTTTTCTGCTATAAACAACTTCAAATGGAGTCATTTGAGCTCCCTCATGCAATGACGTATTGTAACCATACTTCAGCTAAGCCTAAAGCTTTACCTAATCTTCTGATTTATCCATACAAAAACTCTACAAATATTATTGAACCGCTCTATTTAAACCTCCTATCAGTTAAAGGATGATAGGCACTAGAAAGACATATCTTAGTTCCACTCAACCCAAACAATCTTTGTTGAGAAAAAAAAGTCCCTATCAAACATGATAGAGTAAGGACAACCATTTAATTCCACTACTATTTGAATCAATAACGAGCTAATCTAATGATATTAAAGTTTGTATCTAGAGCTCCCAAGTGATAGTACACGAGAGTCTATCCACTATTACTAAAATGGCAGAGTTTCCTCAAGACTTTGGCAAACATGTAACAACATCCATAGACACGTCCTCCCATAATTTATTTGGTAAAGGATGATGAGCCAATAACTATTGGACTTCTAGTGCTATATTTAGTCCGTTGAAAAATAACATGACCTCAAACAAGTAGTTCAACTCCCTCTTCATCCCTTCCCAATAAAATTGATGATCAATCCTTTTATATGTTTTCAAAACTTCAAAATGTTCAGCCATAGAATTGGCATGAAACTTATTCAAAATGACATAAATTAGTTTTGATTGCAGTACTAGAAATAATTTATGATCATATTAAATAAAGTCATTCTTTCACTCTAAAGGCTAATTTTAAAAAATACCATTATTCAATTAGTAACCTCATTTTGAAATGCAGGAAATGTTGGATATTTGACTTTTAGATCATCAATCAAAGGGAAAAAAAAAGGCATGGAATATGCCAAATACCGATATGTTGTCTCAAACTATCTTGATATAATCCTCATCCACATTTTCTTGATTAGATTTGTATGTTCATGACAAATTGGGAGAGAATATGATAGATAAAACAATATGTCAAGTTGTCATCTATCTTAGAGCCCAAGTTCTCAAGCCTCTCTATGCACCTTATCATCTTGAGTACATGAGACCTGACTTAGCACCTTTAAGCTATTTAATAGGGCCTGGAATGCATCATATTGCTCAGCCCTAGTACTTTCCTAGAATAACTCCTACAAATGAGTAAATATCTCTTTTACAAACATATTCTCATGCTGCTTCTGCAATTGAGGAGACATTATAAACAACATTAGACACTAAATATCAATAGAGTCCTCTAGGTATTTTTGATATTGTTCATACCATGCAACCTCTTCCTCTTCAAGGACATATAATTTCCATTCATGTCTAAGGGCTATTTTCAAATTCCTTAGCCACTTAAAAAGACTTTAATCCAACGGGGATGTTATCCTTATGAAGTATTTATCATAACGATAGGTTATTATTGTTTGCCATATTGAGATTTACATAAAATAAATGGAGTGTTTAGCATTTATGAATAATTTATTTAATAAAAGGTCTTTTAATTTTATCTCCCACTATTTTCAAATCCAAAATCCCACATTAACTCACCAAATAAAATCAATATGCACATACCTAAGCTGTATCTACTTATACGTTATTTTAGGTAGTCCTTAATTAACTTGCCTATCATAAATCTATATGATTTTTGGAGTTTTTGCAAGTTTGAATCTTTCAAATAAATTCATATTTTAAAACCTGACACCAGCTTGATAAATTATTAACCTTAAGCTAACAAATTAACAATTTAATTTTAAGTTGACCTAGTAATAAATTATAAAAATTATAATATGAGTCCACAACTGAGTGGTACCAACTCATATAAAACTTCAACTATTTTATCATTCATATATGGAGGGCATCATTGAATTTGACTTAATATATTCAATAGATTTAATTTATGTCTCACCAACATATATACTATTATTGTCAATTATTATCGGCAATAATTGTATACAATAAATTAATAAATAAAAAACAACAATAATAAAATAATACATTGATCATGGTCCATCTAAAAGAATATAAGCCATGCCTAGGCCTGTACTTGAGTTTCATAGGACCAAAAATCCTTCAACTTTGATTGCAGCTTCTCTTAGCCCCCATGTGACTCTCTGTCTTTCACCTTTGTTACTATACATTTCTAAATTTTTGAAATACTATGTAGAAAATATAGAAAATAAAGTATAGATGGCTCATAGTCTCAAATAAAATATAAAATTACAAAGATTTTTCAGATTCAATGGTCCAAAAGACACATATGCCCTATTTAATATAAATCACAATAATTCACACATTATCCATTTCTAAGCCCATGATCAAGCAACATGTAAAACAAGGTCATAAATAATATTAACCAATCAATTGAAAATAATTATCATATGCTTGATATAAACTTGAGATTAATTACTGTAATCAAATTTTCATAAACAATTATATACTTTCTATTTATAAGAATTTCCTGAGCATGATAAAATATGGAAGCGATTAGGGGAAACATCATGTGTCTCAAAGCTTTGTATGTCAAAGTTTAGATTAATAATTCGTTTACAGACTTGCGGCGTCTAGAAACACTATTCCATTTTAATTTTATTTAATGCATTTCTCATTGCCTTTTCATCTCCATAAGAAGGAAATTACAATCGTGTAGGGATGTAAACGGGTCGGGTTCGGTCGGGTCATCCTGTCCCAAACCCGACCCTATAAATTGGGTGTCCCAGAACCCACCCGACCCGATTATTTTAGGAACCCGCCCCGACCCGAACCCGACCCGTTTAATATTTACATAATCAAATGCATCATTTTATTATTTCATTAACTTATTATTGTAGTGAGGCATGTTGAGGAGGGTAAAAATTTCAATGGAGTTAATAAAATCTCTAATTTTTATTTAAAAAAAATTAGAAAACGTTAAAGACAGGTAAAAAATTATTAAACATGAAAATTGAATATAAGATGAAGTCAATAACTCAAGACATGTCATTGCCTAAAATTATTAGAAGACTTACATATCTATATATATATATATATATAAATACATCTAACTCATATAATAATAATAATAATAATAATAATAAAATAATAATAATAATAATAATAATAATAATGACACTACACACGACGATCTATATATTCTTGATTTATTTGTCATTATATATAATAATCTATTTTTTCTGAGAAAATTAATTTTAATACTTTGTTGTGTTGCATGGAAAAGAAATGAATTTTGAAAAAGTGGGGAAGGTTGCACATGAAAACCGATTTTCTCTGGATAATTGGTCACTGATTATTAATTGTAAATATAATTTATATCCTATCATGTGACTCAATACATGAATAACAAAATAATTATATGAAAAGCATCATTCAACTAATGAATAAGTAAATTCCTTAAACTAAAATTTTTAATTTTTTTAAATTAAATCGGTCGGGTTTTCCCAACGGGTTATGAGTACAACCCAAAACCCGACCCTAAACCCTATAGGGTCTGACCCATAGGGTTTTTAGCGGGCGGGCGGCGGGTACCCTATAACGACCCGCCCCGGTTGCATCCCTACAATCGTGGGTCGATCTGAAGAACAACAATCATAATTCTATGAAAATTACCACCATCGGTCAGAAAGTGTATTGCCATTTTAATCTATTGAGAACATTGAAAAGACGAAGCCACATTAAATAAAACATTGTATAGACTACGTTTTCTTTTAACAGATGTGCGTAAATTGTTGTGCCCAGAGCTGCAATGCTTCGGATTCTAAAAGTTGGTCATGCTTTAAAATATATACATAAATTAAATCAGGCTAAAAGCTAATTCCGTAAAACATCAAGATTATGAATAAGCTTTATTAAATTCTAGGCTAATATTCACAATATTTTACATGTACGTAAGTAGCTCTAGTTAGGTTGTGTAATATAAGAAAAATGCAAACAGAAATGAAATTTTCTTTTATTAAATTACAAAACCAATTAGGTAAGATCCATGTGTGACATATAAAATGAAATATATAACAAAAATTAATGGTTTATATGGTTTACAAGAATTATTTTTTTTCTTACAAGATATTTACTTTCTCCTTCTAGGAATAAGGTTATAGTAAATATGAGATTTATCTTATCTTTAGCAATACCATTTTCACATAAGGACTTCAAATATAGTTCGTCTAGTATCTACACATTTGTAGTAGTGAAAACTAATTCTAAACCTTCATTTTTATGGATAACTTGGATCGGAATAAAAAGTGAGAAAGTTAAACGGAGCAAATCAATACATATATGAGTGTGTATTTAATTGAAGAAACTTTAGATTTCCTATCTATTTTTCCGACATTTTCTTTCAAATTCCTCATACACACACATATGCGCAAGGACGAAAACAAATGTATATATTTGCTTTTTTTAGGAAATTTTATTGTCTCATCACTATCAAACGGCTCATACTATACCATCAAACCACTAAATAAATAACATTTCAATTACTATATTTATTTTAATGATTAAATAATTGACTTGATACTTCCATCAACTGGATTGTGAAAGCACCCTTGCTTTTTTGCTCAATACATGATCTTAAAAACAATGCCACCACTTTCTATAATGTAAACGTATTTTCTTTTCATCTTTTATTGGTAAATGCCTTTATGATTTGCCCATAACTGATATTAAATGGTTAAAAGTGACAAAAAAACTTCTTGTTACTAGTATTATTGTGTATGACCCTCTAGGTTTCTGTAATATAAAGAAAAATGAATTATAATGAAGGGTAGAATGATAAAATAATGTTGTCTAAAAGGATATTTTTGTCCTTGAATAGATGGATTTGAGCATGGGGAAGACATACGCATAGAATTAGATGAAAGGACTTAAGCTGACGTCAAAGTCGCTAGCTTTCATTGAAGGCCGCCAGCCTATATATATATAAAAGATGCCGGTCTTGCACTAGCTTTTTATCTCTCGATGAATTTTGGGAAAGCTGGCCAAAAGGCCGCCAGCTTATGCATAAAGGCCACTAGCATAAGTGGCCAGCTTTCTTTTCCAAAATGCTTTTTATAAATAGAGTTATAGGGTTCGAGTTTCTCATATGTTCTTTCATCTTTTTTGTCCAGAGAGTATTTGCTAAGGTTCTCGAGTGTTCTTGAGAGGGAATATCAAGTGGAGATCGGGTTTTCGATCAAGATAAGTGGATTCACTTTTGATTTTCAAGTTTCCTTCGAACCCTTCCTATTGTTTAGGGCTTTGTTTGGTGTTTGTAAGGGAATTTTTGGAGAAATCATAGAGTTGGTTCAAGATCCAACCTTTTGATGATCAATCGGGATCTAAGATTAGATTAAGGTAAGTTTTTATCTCTTTAATCCATAGGTTAATTAAAAGTATGATTCTCGTTTGGTGATTGTTTGTTCTTATTGATTACAAATTAGGGTTTTGAAGAAGTTGTCCTTTTGGGGGTTTTGTCTGTTCATGATTGGAGAAATCTAGAATTTGGCTTCAGAAAATTATCCAAGTAAGTTGTTATCCTATAAAACATAGATTCTATAAAAGTTTGATTTTATGGAGAATTTTTTTGCATTTGTTGAATTTCATATTAGGGTTTTTGGAGAGAGATATGTTCTTTTGGGATTTTTGTGGAGTTTGAGCAAAGAAGAAGCTGCAGTTGTGGTTTCCTCAAAAGGTTAGGGTTTTTGGAGAAATTGGATAAGTTAGGGTTTGTTTGATGTTGATGATTTATATGTTGTTTCTGTTCATATATTATATTTAGGAGATTTGAAGATTTTGGGTTGTTGCTTATAAGGGTTTGTGGATTTGAGAAATTGCTCCTGAAATTGAAAAGGTACAACCATTCCTTGTTTGTTGTGTTTGCTTGCAGGTTTAGTATTCTGTGTGTTTTGTTGTAGGAACAGATTAATAATTAATCTAAATCTATTCGGCTTAATTAATTTGTCTGTTGGGTGTGTTTGGCTATGACCAGTAAAGACCTGGTAGACAGTGATACTGGTGTGGCAACCTGCTAATCTTTATGTGTCGTTTTCCCTAGTGGAGTTGTACTTGGAGATGAATCCGGTAGATTTAGGTGTTTTGGCAGTATGGTCGCAGGTGTTTGGGGAGTATCCATTCACCAATATATGTAAATAATTACCTATTTTCAAAAGTTGGTTGATTTTTCAAGGGTCTGAGTTACTCCAAGTTTGGGACTAGGGATCCATAGTTTTGAACTGTATTGTTTTGCTGGTTTAATAAAGATAATAATCTGATTGTTTGCATTAGATTAAGTTGCATTTGATGTATATATGTTGCGTATGCATATGCATTTGTTTTGTGGATTGGCATACTAGGTGTTTTCGCTCATTTCTTTCATTTTTCAAGTATAGGTGAAGATGACATAGTATATGATATTTCTAGATATAATCTGTACATAGATCAAAGAGATGGCGATAGTGGTCCAGATTACCCTATTGAGGAATAGATTCAGATACAAGAATTAGAGAAAAGAATTTTTTAGATCTTATGTAGAATTTGGAATTATGTTAAAGATTTTTATATGTTCTGAAGGATTATGGATTTTTATTTTCTTGGATATCTTTTATAGCATTTGAGATATTTTACCTAATTAGTGGAGTTAGAATTATCTTGATTATGTTGGCTTGGTTTATGCCAACTTTGTTTTGATAAACAAGAGATTTTTATAAAGGAATTTTATTATATGTCATACAGGTTTTGAACCTTTGATGTACCTACTATGAGAGTTATGAAACTATATCTTATGTGTTCATATTGTAGTTTAGGTTGTTATAGCCTTTGTGTGTCCTATAAAGAAAGGATACGTGGCGGATTGTAATTGCCAACAGGTTAGGGCGTTACAATTTCTATATACAAAGACAATGTATATTGAAACACAAACCAAAATTATCATCTAGCAATAATATTGACCACCACACTTCATAAAACATATGAGAACCATAAACCACTATGAATCAATTATTATATAATTAAATCTCTTCATCAAAATATCTTGATTAAACCATTGCATGTAATGTCATCAATGTTTAATCATTTTACTTAGTTCACAAGATAAATTAGACTCAATAAAACTTGCTATGACTAATAGCTATGAGTCAAGTTTATGTCAACTAAGCGACCAGTATATATTGTCTTCCTTATCCAAGAGAGTGATGAATCCTATCTTGACTCCTTATTATCCTCTCTATATTTCATATTGCACCCAATAACTGTGTTATTTACAATCTATATGAGGATTGTGTTTAACAATATCAAAGTGCAATATTCTATATATATAGGGTATATAAATGTCTCAAGTCCGGGGATTATTTATTCTCGCTCATATAGAGGAGGGACGATGACACTAATCATGCGATATCCTCTATAAGTAGGTTGTAACTAGTATACAACTTAACCTTTGGACACCCACTTGTATAACTTGGATATCTTTTCCTTAGTCCAACGAGAATCATTATAGGTTTACAACATGTTGGTCTAAATATTTATATTTGCTTTAGATATTTGTTTGACTAAGGATAAGTTGTAGATAATATGATATCTAGGAATTCCCATTAATAATATACCTTGTTACTATTCCGGACATTCCCTAATGAGGCATAATTGTAAAATATATATATATATATATATGAATAGAAAAGTATATACATACAATAAATACTTACCTTTTATTAATAATACTCATAAATACATTAAAGTATCTTTGCACAAATTGCAACATAAAGCATTGAAGGGTAATCAATAAGGGTATGGATATGAATTGCCATTTATCGTTTTTTTAATAGCAATTAATTATAGTAACAACAATTTTGAAACTGAAGAAATTGAATAATAATTCCCCCAAAGTAAGAATGCAGCTAATTGATCTTAATTGTTTAATTCATATTCTGTAAGATAACGTGATTAACGATTATAATTCAAGGAAGTTCCTCTATAGATTTATGGATTTTAATAAGGCTAGAGGTCCTCCTATGTTCTTTTTTCAAGTTGAAGAATATGAGTGGAATGGCTGTGTTTCGATGGTAAATTTGGGATATTGAAAACTTTTATGGTAACATGAATAACTATACATCCCTTCATCATTCAATGTGAAACCATTATTAGCGTGTTTATTTCGGAGAATAACAATTTATAATGAAATGCTATTATGTAAATTGACGAATAGCAATTCACATCTCCATACACCTATGAATTACCATTCATTGATCTATATTGCAACTTTGTCAAAAAATACCCATGTATTGAAAATATCACCTATACAGTTATTCTCTATCTATAATAAAGATAAATGACATTATAGATATTTTATCTTTTACTTCAATAATTACTTGTTTCATTTTTATTACACCAAGTAAACATTGCAATTGCCATTATACTCATGTTGAATTGGAATTTAATTCTCCCCTTATTCTATATTGCAAAGTAAATGAGCCATTAATGTTATTTGCATGGGTGAAAATGAGTTGAGCTGCTATAGCTTGGCTAGTTTCAAGCCCGACTTGACTCGGCTCGTGAGCCGGCTCACAAATAAGCTCGTTAAGGGCTCGTTTAATATATATAATATATATAATATTAACATAACATGATTAATATATTAATATAATATTACATAATTATTTATATTAATTCAATATTATAAATATATAATTATATACGTAAACAAGCTCGAGCCCGAGCTCAACTTGAGAATCCTTAATGCATTCGGGCCTGAACCTGTATATTTCAAGCTCGTTAAAAGTTTAGCTCGACTCCAACCCGTAAAGATTTAAACATGATGCGGGCAACAAGTAGCATCATACGCCGTCGGCCTTAAACAACTACTAGAGTTGGAGCCGGCCTTTATTACTGACGGTTTTAACTTTTGAGTTTTGAAACCGTCAATATTAATTATAGGCCGTTAGCTTTTATTATCAGTTTACTTATATTATGCGAATTTTATTTATAATTTTCCTTTTATATTTTGTCGTTTAGAATTCCTCATGTAATATTATAAATAGACCTTTAGGGTTGTCTTTATATGCAAAACTCATATTTTGATACATTTTTGAAATCTAATTGAGAGAATTTCTCTTGGAGATTGCTTGTTTGCAATAATTTGTGTGTGTTATAAATCATCCGGTGAGATGATTTCTATTTTATGCTTTCATGCCGCATCAATTTGGCATTATAGCAAGGTGAGTTCCCGCAAAGATGGCAACCAACGACAGTGTTGACGGCGGTCACGTTCTTGATGGTGATCAGGATGCTAGAGTCCGACGAATCAATTCATAGGTTCGAAGGGCGATGTTAGATAGCATAGGTAATAGATTCCGGCATATGGAACAATACTGATGACCTGATCAATCAATTCGATGCCAACGGGAATAGGAATGGTTATAGAAGACAAGCAAGGGAAAATGCTAGCGGCGATCCTGTTGTCAGTCTTGCTGCTGCAAATTGTAGACTACATGTTTACGAAGATTACTCTGAGGAGGAAGATGTGTTGTTGGAGGAAGGGCGGCCACAAAGACAAGGCATTGAAAGTAGATCTAGAAGAGATATTCCATATTTTAGAGGAGAATTTTGGATTAAGTATTTTGTAGACTGGATTGCTAAGATTGAACGATTTTTCGATATTATAGAGGTGCCAGATGAGAAGAGGGTAAGATTGGTATCATGTATGCTTAAAGGCTGTGCATTTTTGGTGGGACATGTTACAAAAAAAGTTAACTCGTGAAGGAAAAATACTTGTTAGAACATGGTTTAGGATGAAGCTATTATTAAAAAATGGATTCCATCCTCTTAATTATAAGGAAATCATGTTTCAACATGAACAAAGATGTCATCAAGAACAAAATAATGATTTGAAAGAGGAAGAAGGTCCTACTCCAAAAGAGAATAGGAACGAACACATTGAAGAGACTCCAAAAGAGACCTCATCCAAATTTTCAAAAATCGTCACTCCTAAAGTAGAAGAAAAACACATTGATGAAAAGGTTGAACATCCACTAATTATTTCCATTGAACTTAATAAAAAGGGATCTATTCCTGATGTACCGCCTATAATTGTCACAAGAGATACTCAGACTCCTGAAGTTGTTGAAAGTAAACCTGTGAAAATATCAGTGCAAGAGGAGAAACCAAAAATGGAAGTGGTTGTGAAAGAAGCAAAGGAAGAGCTATAAAGTAAACCGGTTGAAATTGAAAATAAGAAGAAAATAGATAAGGAAGAGAAGACCAATCTTCTAGTGACTTTGAATGTTGAGGTTATAGATGGTTCAAGGAGCTTGAGGGTTGATATACTTCAAAGTTGTAATTTGGTCGATATATTTTATTTTATACTTCTTAACATTCATTTTTTGCATATTCATATTTGATCCTCAAGGATAATTATTCATGATTTAAGGTTTATCTTCGTCATTTGGTGGTATAAAAAAAATATATCCAGAGGAGAGCTTACGGTCGAGTACTTCTCAGGTGGGAGAAAATGATGCAGGCAATAAGTAGCATCGTATGCTGCTACCCTTGGACAGTACGCCAATAGAGTTGGAGCCGGCCTTTATTACTGATTGTTTCAACTTTTGAGTTTTGAAACCGTCAACATTAATTATAGGTTATTAGCTTTCATTACTAGTCAACTTATGTTATACGATTTAATTGTACTTATTTTTTGCCTTTTAGATTTTGTCTTTTGGAATTTCTCATGTAATAGTACAAATAGGTCTTTTGGGTTATCTTTGTATACATAACTCATATTTTGATAGACTTTTGAAATCTAATTGAGAAAATTTCTCTTAGAGATTGCTTGTTTGTAATCGTTTGTGTATGAGTCAGAAATCATCCGGTGAGTTGATTTTTGTTTTACGTTTTCACGTTGCACCATATATATATATATGATATTTTATACATTTTGAAACCTAATTAAGAGAGTTTTCTCTTGGGAAATTGCAATATTTTGCAATTGTGTATTTTTAGAAATCATTCGATGAGGATGATTTTTGTCTTTACGCTTTCATGCTACATTAGATAAGGAGGAGAAGGCGAATCTTCTGGTGACTTTGAATGTTGAGATTATAGATGATTCAAGGAGCTTGAGGGTGGATATACTTCAAAGTCCTAATATGGTCGATATATTTTACTTTATACTTCTTAACATTCATTTTTATATATTCATATTTGTTGATCCTGGAGGATACTTATTCATGATTCAAGGTTCATCTTTGTTATCGGTGATATAAAAAAAAAAACCTATATCCAGAAGAGAACTCGGGGTCGAGTTCTTCTCAGGTGGGAGAGAATTATGCAGGCAACAAGTAGCATCGTACACCGCCGACCTTCGACAATACGCCACCAGAGTTGGAGTCGGCTTGTATCAACTTTTGAGTTTTGAAACCGTCAACATTAATTATAGGCTGTTAGCTTTTATTACTAGTCAACTTATATTATATGATTTAATTTTATTTATTATTTGTTTTTTAGATATTGTTTTTAGAATTCCTCACGTAATAGTATAAATAGGCCTTTAAGGTTATTTTTATATACATAACTCATATTTTGATACACTTTTGAAATCTAATCAAGAGAATTTCTCTTGGAGATTGATTATTTGCAATCGTTTGTGTGTATGTTAGAAATCATCAGCTGAGTTGATTTCTATTTTATGCTTTCATGTTGCATCAAAACAAGATGAGTATGAGCAGGGAAAAGCACGACACAATCCCATTCATTTGCACCCGAGGTAGTAGAGCATATGTTATGTTCTTAAATTAAGGATATTACTATGATTTTCTATAATGGGCCTTTTTCATCCTCGTTATTTCACACATCTTAGAAAAAGAAGCATTTGTTCCTAATTAAATAATATCTGTCTCGGAACAAATCGAGTCTAAACCTCAGTGAACATGGTCACGTGACGATAATTTCTATCGCCCTCCACAGTAGTGTGTACAGATTGTCTTGTTTTCTTGCACATGCTTTACTCTGCATCTTGCATAAAGCTAGGCATACATGAGCATTAGTGGCTTGAGATATTAATTGGGCGTGAGCTGGTTGATGCTATAGCTTTACTATGCAACAAAAGCAATCTTCTCTAAATCATTCGCTTTTGTCGGTGATATGAAAAAGCCATTTTTCACGACTCTCGCAAAAGGATGAAGAAAAATGAAAATTAAAGTGACCATTTAACTTGGAGCAACGAAACTCTATAAGGTAGCCATCTTTCTCATACTTATGATGATCTCTAATGAATGAAAGAAAGGAGTTGAACAGAATCATGAAATTAATTACGACTTCACTGCATGTAGGACAAAATTATCCGGATGTTTAGGTTAACTGGCCACAAAAGAAGACACGCCGACGCCTTCAATGAAATTTCAAATCGAATGATTATTGAAACCATGAGTGATGTCATGTGTATGCGTAAACAGCGTCTCAATTACTATCTATAAAAAAAAAAAGCTTCCGTCTGTATTACATTCACGTAATAAGTAAATACTAATAAATTAATAATATTCGATTTAAATTCTTATTTTTAAGATGTTGAGTTTGATTGATCACGTTAGTATGTTATAATGATCCTCCATGCTTATATTATAATAACCCTTGTGATCCAATGAAAAAAAAAACAAAAAAAATACCAATAATTATTATTTAATAAGTAATTATATTCTTAAATCACAGATAATATTCATCATTTATTTTACATATTAAAATATTATTGATAGTTACATGTAATATATATTCTATAGAGTATCTTGTATTTTACCCTTCCATTGCATGTCATTAATAAGCACATTTGTAGCATCTCATGCATGCACCGGCCGAGGCAGACAAGCTCCACCGCTATCGTACTCCTTATTTATTTTGTTTAAAAATTCCATTCAACTGTTCAAGTAGACATGGAGTTAGTTTGAAACAGCATTATTAAGATGTTAGTCACCAAGACTCCAGTGTGTCTTGTATAAAAAACGAGAAGGGCTTCGAGCGGTACGCAATAAGCCGTACTGATGAGCAGTTGATGACTGATGAGATGAATATACAGTTGATTTGATGCCACAATGTCAAGGTCCCAGGTCGAAGGTTTTGGAAGTAGGAGATTCGGAATATCACGTTCCTTTCCTCTTAGAAAAGAATTTATTACATGTTACATGTGCCCGCATATGACTCCAAACAGGAAATAATTTCAAGAATTGGAAAACGATTCAGGCATGTTTGGATAATCATGTATCGGATTTGTATCGGTTCAGTATTGGTTATATTAATTTAGTATAGGTTCGATTTAATTAATTTAAAGTAAAACTATTGCTTTTTTATTGGTATCATATTTATATAAGTTCAGCATCAAAACGATACCAAAACGACGAACTAAATAGTCTAATATTACAAGTTGTACATGTGAATACATGATAGCAAATATAGATAAAATCCTAGTAATAAATTGAATACTTTTAAAATAATTACCGTTCATAATTTGTAGGCATATTAAATCTTGAAATTTTTTTGGTATTTACGGACCATATTTATGTTTGAAATATAATAACTAACAATTTTCTTAATAAGTAAACAGCCTTGGATTGTTCGATTATTGAAGCCAGACAAAAATAATTGGGTCTAGTGCAGTTGATAGATCTAAACATCAATTCCATGGTGCTGAATTGAGTTTTTGCAGTCCCCAAAATTTAAAAGAAAGAAAAAAAAGAAATTAAATTGCTTTTACTCTCCAACCATTTTGTCATAAAGAAAAAACATAAAAGCTTTTAGTTTTTTAATTATTTTATCTAAGTTAAAATAGTAAAATAGTGATCGAAAATACATTTTGAAAAAGTGTGTTCAAACTTTAAAGATAAAAATTCAAAGGCAAAGCAAATATAAAAGAATATATTTACGATTTATCTTGCCAACCTATTACAAGGCCTTGGTTTTAAAAAAAAAAAAAAAAAGGAAAGAAAAGGAAAAGCCATTCCAAGACCAATTCGGAACTATCCTTTAGGTTGTGTTTGGCTATACGCACACGAACTCATTGTATGGGTGTTAACAATGAGGGTAAAAGTAAAAAATAGTGGTGTAATAGAATTTAAAACATAATATAAATCAAACTATGATATATGACAAAAAATTAATAATGAAATAAAAATAATGCAAAATAGCACTAGTGCATATATATCCAAATGAGTTGATTTTTTCCGCTTTTTTGGATAAAAGAGGTTAGTATCTTTACCTTAACGACTTGTCTTTTTTGTTTTGTCCTATGCGAGCTATCATCTTTGATTAGACATAGAGGTGAGTTTTTCCTCTTTGCCTGCATGACACGTCTCCTTGTCAGAGGTGAGTACTCGCTCTTTTCTCCTATTTCCTTTTATATATTAATGTAAATGTGATGTTAGATATATTGAATGATTATATAAAATATAAATATGTATTCACAATAGTATATAATAATTGTGTGATTTATTTATTAATTCTATTGTTTAATAATATTGAGCGATAATAAATTATGTATAATATATAAATATATAATTTTACTTTTGAATTTATCAATTACAGCAAAATAAAGAAATAATAATACCAACTATAGAAATAGTTTAAATTTAAACTCACCATATGTGCTCAAGTCCTTCAAGTAATGAAATTTTACAAAACTAGAAGTCTAGCCAAGAATAACAACAATGAATAAAAAGAAAAGAAAGAAGAGAAAAGAAATAGATCCTATAACAAATTAGCCTAGCATTTATGAACTTGATGATGCTAGACTTAATTTGGAATAATCGATGCCATTTGTGATCCATGGTTGAAGTGATAGAAGTTGATGTTAGGGAATATTCGTAAGCAAAGGGCAGTGCAAGCGTATAATCAGAGTTGAGATGTTGCTGCTGTGACGATGGAGGGGCATGCTAAGACAATCCTGGTCCTAGTAGTGGTATCGTGGCGAGTAATGTATAGGAGTCCAAATTAGGCTACCGCTGGAATGATTGGCTAGCTCGTAGTGCTCTTATGGTGCTACCAGTGGCCATAACATATAACTTACCGATAGGGGCTAGCCCTGATCTTAGGAGAAGTTGCCTAAGGATTTAATTGGGGTTGGAAGTGGTGGCTAAGAGTATCCGAATACTTGGTTGGGCATGCCATGATAACCTATAATAGTATAATTGTAGATGAGGAGCTATTGGTATGGCTAGTTTCAGAGTAGGATACGATTGGCTCATATATAGTTTGCCAGTGAGGGTACACATAGGTAGTGGTGAGACTAAGGATAAGGTGGTACTGTATGTAATACATCATTGGGGGTTATGCGATTCAACATCCTAATACGTTGCTCATTTTTACAATCTTTGTATGCACAATTCATGCCCATTAGCATTATCTAATTAATACTAGACTCGACATGTGGCCATTCATGATATTCATTCCTCTTCTCGATGATTAACGTGCCATATCCAATGCATGTTTAAACCCTTAGATTTTATTAAAAAAATTATTAGATCTATAAATCAAATTGGAACCCTAAAGCCAAACATATGTCAACCATAAGTTCTAGAGACCCTATAGATTTGGCAAGATCATGCTTAAAACCCTAAAACATAAATGTGATAACCTAGTTTATAGTGTGAAATTATACCATATAACCTAAAAAGATCATATTCGCCAAAAATTCGTTTATTTTAGACTCGAACATGATCAACTTTCAAAATCAAGACACCGACACATAAAACGAGAAAAATGTTCTGACAAATAATCTAGACTTGTAATGTAGTAAGAATTCGTAAAAATATCAAATAATTTTTTTATGGTTTCTAAAAAACGTCAGATATAGTCTAATTAGACGTATTTTTATTACTATAAGCAATTAATTTATCTTATTTACTATTCATTACTATATCTATTTCTATTTTTCCTTACTACCTATTCTTAAATTTCTTATACACTTATTCTTACATTTCTTTTCTACACCACTTTATACATAATTTATCTTATGCTTTACTTACTTTATCTACTAAATTAATTTTTAATCTCTCTCTCTCTCCTCCCTCTCCCTCATGGTCGGCCATCTTTGTCTCTCTCATCCCTCTATTTTCTTTTGCTTTTTCATTTATTTAATTAACTCCAAATTACCTCCTCAAAACTTTATAAATATCCTCTCATATCTTAATTCTTTATACATACGTCTTAAACACTAATAAAATTTTTGCAAAATCTCTCCACAGTTCTCTTCTTACTCTCTCCCATTCACGCCCATCCTACACCATACGCATACCCATTTGTCTTCTCAAATTTTCTTTCATCCATCTTCAACCTTAGGTAAAATACTAATCACCCTCCTTAAATTATGTTAACATAACATGAAAAATATGTATGTTATGTTTCTGAATTTCCATGATGCATACGTTAAGGAATAGAAATATATATTTTTCTTGTCTTGTTAACTTCATGTTCATCTTTACATTATGCTGTAATATTGTTTCTAATATTAACTTTGTATATGTTAGTAAATATATATAATATATATATCTAATAAAATCTAACTTTTATTTAATGCTCTTATTTCATTGCTCAATATTTATTTCTTACTAATAAATAAGTCCGTCATCTAGACAAAACAAAAAGGGACTTGTCCATTTCTAATAGTGGGAGCCTTGAATATAATATAAGACTATCATAAATATTTTATTGCTATTCTTATTTTATTCATGGGACTGAGATTATTTCAAGTCAAGGAAAACCTTGAAAAAGATCTAAGATTTTCATGATTTCTTTCTTTATGCTTTTCTTATTTTTATGGTGACTGGAATTTATTTAAGTCCCGGGGAGACTTGAATGCAAGCTAGGAATACCATAATCTTATTTTAATATTTTTGTACTCTTGAATTATCCATCCATAATTTTTTTTATAGGTCTATGCTAATAATTTTATTCTTAGTATAATTGCTACATTTTCCTTTTACTCATGTATGTGCATGATCATAAGTGATGTTGTCATGATAAAATTTTCAAAGAGGTGAATATTGGAAATTCCTCATTTTATATATTAACTTTCAAGATTTTATTTTCAACACTTAGGAAAAATTTGTCATTAAGAATAAATGAATAAAAATAAGTACTCAACTAAATTTTTGAAATGTCAAATGAGTTTTCCTAAAATACAAATATTGATAATTGTTTGTTATAAAATAATTTTGTCCATAAATTTACTCATAAGTATGTGCAAACAGTTTTTCCAAAAATAAAAACTTAAAATTAAGTCTCTCGCACAATTCTTCTAAATATTAAAACTAAAAACAATTTCAAAAAAGTTCCCACTTAGATAAATTTTATCCACAAACACATAAAAGCTCATGTGTTGTAAACTAATTTGTTAAAAGAAGTTAATATGAAAATAAAACCATAGAATCAAAATAATTATAAAACCATGATTTTCTTTAGTTAAGCTTCATATCCACACATTTAGGAATTTAAATTTTACTTAAGAGCCAAACTTAAGTACAATTTACGGGAATATACTTAGAGTATTATGTCACGAATAAGTAAAACATGTCTTATAAAAATTGTTGAATAAAATTTTTGAAATGAATATAAGACCTTTGAAATTTCAAAGTAATTATTGAACCATGATTTTTGTTAAGCCACATATTTACAAAATATTTAATATTACGAATTTTGTCACAAGTCAAAAAATGATTTTTCATAAAACTTAACATTTATACTTTTCACAAGGATTGTTTTACAAAATTATTATTTTAGAACAACATCACTAGAATCATGCATTTACTATGAGTTTATATCAATATAAAATGATTTTTTTTAATAGAAATATTTGCTAAGAGTGTTCAAGTGAAGTAAAACTTTGAAATATATAAAAACAAGGTTATAATGTTTTAAGATAAATTTGTACGCCCTATTCCGAACCTTAATGACCCTAAATGTTAAAAATAACCTTAAAAATAGATAGATCTTTCGAAGTAGGTAGAAAATGACTACTAATATCGAAATTTCAAGTTAAAATAGGCAAGTTAAGGCGTTTTAAGTTGAAATCTCCACAACCGGGAAAAATGATGCAAATAGTGAAAAGAATTAGAAATTTAGATAGATCTATGAAATGCTCATTCGGGTATTTCTTTTGTCTAAGTGATGAAAAACTCAAAGAATCCTACCCCCCAGAATTATTACTATTAAGAAGCAATATGGCTGAGTGAGTTTATCTCCTAAATTTACGTACTTATGCTTATACTTGTAGCTTAGAAGCACTAGAAATAGGGGAAGATAAAATGAAATATGTATGTGGAAATCATTATGGGAAGTGATTGTGATCATGGTTTTTGTAGAAATTAATTTAAGTATATCGCAACTTGAATTATTGATGAATTAATTACTGTCTCTATGCCATGTTGAAATGTTTGCGAATATCTTTATGATCCACACTTAAGATACTTTATTTATATGTTAAGAACAAACTAACAAATTGATCATACATATTATCAAGTAGGTTGCATTGCATTCACTATTATACCTTCAGCGGAATAATTGTATGTAGTGGTGGTTAGTAGGAGCTTGAAAATCTATAAGTGGCATGTAGGAGCCCAAAAATCTATAAGTTTTGGTGGCGCATAGTAGCCTGAAAGATCTACAAAATATATTTTTAAACTATGTTCGTATGGGCCTAAAACACCCAACACCGAATGGAAGGCGTAAATCTATTCAAACATATAGTTTCACATTGATCATATGTATTGTTTGCTCATGTGAATATTACATTTCATATGCTTGATTAATAATAACTTGTTTGATTGACTTTTTTTTTTTAGGGTATGTTATTTCAGGAATATTCTCACTAAGCAAAGTTAAGCTTACATCCCCTTGGATACCTTTTGCAGCATCCATGCTTACGGTTAAAGCCACGCAGGTTTTTCACTCAGGTATTGATTGATTGGCCTAAGGAGCTTTTGGAAGAAGTTAATGATAAGATTTTGGCATAGACTTCTATAGAAAAATCCTCTTGTAAATTCATTTTGGAAGATAGCTCTTGAGATATTTGTAGTATCTTTGGTGGGGGTATGCCGCTAAGCATTGTAAGACTTAACTTTTTAAGAACTATGTAGTTATGATTTCTCTTCTTGAATGCTATTATTTGATTCTTCTCAAACTACTTGTTTCAAAGGCGAGTCCTCTATTGCCATGTAAGTATGCCTTACACTTGATATCAAAGTTTTTATGTGACTAAGATAGTCATTTCTAAGCTTTAAATATCGAGTGTGGCAGATTGCCACATTTAGGATACCATTTTGGACATGACAATGTTGATATATAGATCTATGCCCTAACACCTTCTCTATTATAGCGACATTGCTCATTGACTTGTGGTCAACCAAAGCAACCCTAATGTCCTTCTTTTCCCTTCTAGCCACTATTCTGCTTGATTGAAATAATGAAATGTTATCTTATTAATATTATGTAAAAATGGATCTACTTTATTACTATAAAACTATTGATGGAATACTCTTACATGATTTGCCTATGCCTCTTCCAAAACCTATTAATTTGTGTAGGCTACTTATTCTTCTTCTTTGTATATGTTCAACAGTAGTCCTATATAAGTATGTAGTCTTGAACAAGGGAAAAAGAAAAACAAACGTAAGGGCAATATCATACATAACTTGGATATAGTACACAAAATAGAAAATGGGCATTATAACTGATATTGGTAATCCTATGGTACATGATTAACTTCATCCCTCCAGTCATCTTCTACGTTTCCCTATCCTCTTTATTAACACTTGATCATCCACAAAACAAAGAAACAATAGAGTGTTAGTCAGTTTAATGTGAGAAGTCGTGTGTTAATTAGTGGTCTAAAAACTAATGCACTTGATACTTTGATAAGTCTCAAAGAAACGACCAGAGTCTCTCTACTCATCAAGCCCATGATCGTATCCTGGAGAAGACACACTCGCTGCTGCCTTACCTCCACCCAAACTCCTGTGATACTAACCCAACTTATAATGTGCCTAGCTGTAAGACTTGTTGGTTAAGAAATTTAAAATAACCCACCATTTCTTAATGTTCCATCCATGCGGGTAGGATAAGCTTTTGTTGTATATTGATATAAAATACCTGCAATAATGAAGGTTGACTATGCGTTACCTTTAACATCCTCCATAAATAATAGTGGAGGCCTTATAATGGAGTAAGAGCTTTGACTTGACCACCCTAGATTATCACACATGAACCCTAAATATCTATTAGGCATGGAAATCTTTAGCCTCTACTTGGTCCTCTCGAACTCCTCCTATGCCTTCTCCCTATATAAACCCTAGTTTTTGGTCGATTGCATTATATTAGCCTTCTCGAGAGTGATAGCTCGGGTAGTCTCCTTTAGCTCGACCTTTGCTACCTCTACCTCAATGCCTTGTGATACTTACCCAACCTTGGGCATATCTAATTGACATCATCTCCCCTAACCTCCCTCAACCCCGCCCGTGCACGGGGCCCTAATGGAGCATATACTATGGGATTGGAGGACGGTCCAGTCCCTCCCTAAGGGGGAATGATTTGCAGTAATGTTAATGATCCCCCTGCATAAATAACAAAAGCAATTAGTTAAAAACAAAAATACATTAGTAGTAAGAAATGTATAGTTGAATCATAATTTTGTTGAAGAAGTCCTAATCTATCCTGCAAATCATAGTATTATAGTTATAATATACCTAAGTTATATAAAAATTCAATAGATGTGCTAAAAAAGCACTATTACCCCAACATGTGACTCTATTCATTGTTATTATTGTACATAGAACTACCATCATCTTCGTCATTTTCTCTACCACCCCCGCCTTAGATCGGGTAAGTACTTTAGGTTTCCTAAGTCAACAAACATGTGATTGATTGAGATTGACTGAAGTCTTGTAACTGTTTATTGAAAAGTGTTGGTATCAAATTGCACTTCTAGCTCATCTTCATTAGGCCCTTTAGCTTAGAAAAGACCCAAACCGTGGAAAGCATCTTGTGAGCATTGTAGTATATATGAAAAGGGTAACAAGTTATCACTTAATAAAAAACTTTTTATAAAGCCAAGCCCATTGTTAAAGCTTTTCACATATTGTTTACTACCGACCTTCAGATTCATCATTTGAAGCACCACAAACAACACCAAGAACATGGTACAACCTAGGTGTACTAGACTCTTTTCAAGCATCCTCATCTACTGGCTTCTACCAGCTTCACTACTTTCTTCCTTATTGTCAGTGTTATATCCCTTCTGGGTCAATTATATTAGTAGTCAAATCCTCTAGAAGTTAATGATCAACTTGATCTTTGAAGGGTGGGTACATGTTTGGATCACTCCCTTCGTCCTTGCCTAGATTATTAAGCACCACATTTTCTTCATTAGTTCCTTCCATCTCCTCACCATGATAACTCCACCTTGAGAAGGTCTAAGTCATTCCCTTTGTCATAAGATGATACTTGATTATTTGAATAGACTGCTTTGGTGTGTTAAGGCAATTTCTGCATGGGCATCTTATCAGTCCATTTAGTGTGGTTCAATGTTACTTCTAAAAAGCCCTTAATCGCATTGTATACTTTGCTGATGGTAGATTGCACACAATGTGTCAACTTCGTTTTGACATCCTACCCAAAATTAAGTAAGTAATGACATTACCCAATGTAGTAATTTTTCTTCTCTATTTACCTTCCTAATATTTTTCCTATTCTTATGAAATTGTTAACATTAACTTATCACTAATATTTTTAATAAGTTCGATTAATCATCACAGCAAACACTATGTTCTAATTTTCCACCAAAATATAACAACAAATTGTATGTATTTAAATAAATAAAACATATATTGCATAAAAATACCAATGTTACAAAAATATTAAACAATTTACATACACATTTATACGCGATATCATAGAAATTATTGATTAGCATTTCCAAAACTACACAAACGACTCAACATATGTTTATATATAAACATATAAACACTTCATATAAAATTACAACACCTATGTAACAAAATAAATTACATTATTAAGTAAATGTAGTTATGGGAAAGCAGGAATAGGGTAAGTAAGGTATAAAGCACTACTCGTACCTTACTTTGTGAAGTATAAGGTATTAAATTTCATACTCGAAACTTATCCAATGGCACCTTGTATCCACCCTATACCTTGTAAAACCAACAGGGTATATGGTATCATATAAACTTATAGATTTTTTTTTCTTTGTTTTGAAATCTTTATCTTTTTTTCTTTTTTTTCTTTTTTAAACTTCAAATTTATAGTCTTTCATAAGGTTCCATGTAATAAGTAACACTATATTATTTTCATATATTCACTCTAAATGACAAAAAAATTAAAAGTAATTTGTTGATATAACAAGTTATGTAATAGTTATGCTTATAGAAGTTGTGGTAATTTTCAAAATAAAAAACTCTAGTGTTTTGGGAGTTCAAGTACATACATTCAACTATAATTCTTTTAAAAACAAAAATAACAAGTTATTTTTAAAAAAATAGTACATATCATTCTATAATATAAATTTTTGAAAGGTTACCTACAAAAAATAATCTTGAATAAGGGTGGTCGCAAAATAAAAAATGAAGTATTATTATTTATTTCTTATATATTAATATTATTTTATAATGTTTAATAAGATAGATACATGATACCTTTAAACTTATACTCTTTCTATCAGAGTAGATGTTTGAGGGTATGTACGGGGTATGAAGACTTGGTACCCATACCCTACATTGTAAAAGTAGGGTTTAGAAAATTTGTTGTCATATCTTACTCTCTAATCCTTAATACCTACTCGGACTCTACTCGATCAACTAGGGTACGGATGGGTACTCTATACGATAGGGTTACCTACTCATCCCTAAATATAATACAAATTGTGTAAACCCTTGATTTTTGTACAACTTAAATACGATAATTACCAATAATACAACACAAAATTTTGTATAACTTTAAGAAAAGTCAAAAAGATCGCTCCTAATTTTTTGCTATTTAATAAGATTAAAGCATAAATAATTTTGAACTCGTTCATAGTTTAAAACCTGATGAAAGGTTTCTCTAACTATTAAAAGATACTAAAGACAAGATTACTTATAATGAGGCAATAACTCAATAAATATAAACATATGACTCTAGATATCAAGTAATGAATGAAGAGATAAATTTCTAGATTCCACTGGTTAGTAAATGATGATCTATAGATGAATTGATAGGGTTAAAATATACACGATGCAAATAGAAATTGATCAATATCTACAAACTAAAACTCAAATAAAAATTTTAATTTCATAAACATGAATGTTGGAATTTTCTGAACCTATATAGTATAAAACTCTAATTTGGCATATCGGATCCAAAAACTCTAAAACCCTAAAAATACTTAATCGCATAGATTTAAAACTTTAGTATTGAATCCAAAAGTATTATATGAATAATATAGAAGCCTAAAACCTAGTTAAAAGATATTTTCTTGAACTAGCTAATATAATTATATGCGATGTAATTAATAACAAATGAAAATCCACAAATCCAGAACCCAAATAATTTTTTTTTTGGGATAAGTAGTCATGAAATTTAGAATTTTCTAAGTTTATTAAATATAATGTCCTAAATTGACCAATTGGGCTCAGAAACCTTAATCGTGAAAGAGAAAAACCTAAAAATATTCAATCGCATAAGGTTTAAATTTGAAATTTCAACTTGAGATTTATTTAAGAAAAAAATATAAAACCCTTAGACATAATTTAAAAGTTATTCTCTTAAATTAACTTATATGTTGATGCATGCATTAAGCTAATCATCTTATATTTGGTATTAGCATTGTAACCATGAAACAAAAGACGATATTGGGATTAGAATCAATGAATTTGAATTTAAACTTTAAGGCCCTAAGACTTTAATGACGTAACTTTAAAAGTTAATATTATTAAATCTTGTAAGCTCAAAACTCAATTTTACTAAATCGCGTAAGATCAAAACTTTATAAAATAATTCGAAACTATAAAAAAGGTATTTTAAATAATTTAAAAGCTTAGTTTTCAAACTGAATATTTTCACTTTTAATTATAAACATTAAATTTGATCTATTAAAACTATGTAAAACCTTAATCGGATAAGTATAGACCCTAGAAATTTTCAATCTCGTAACTTTAAAATTTAAAAATAAAATACTATGAGAACTTAGGATCAAGTTTTGGTCATCTATGAAATTGCTTGTGAATTTTCTCTTTTCTTCTTCTTTAACAAACTCATCATTGTATGTATTATGCATTCATTATATACACTTATACATATAGGTATATATACTCACACACACACACACACACACACATGTATATATTTCTTCTCCTTAGGATGGAAATTGTCATGATTTTCAATAGAAAAGGCCATCATTGGCATTTTGACAATTAACTTAATTAAGTAAATAATATAAAGAAGAAGATTAAGACTTCTTCTCATAAATGCAATCCTATCTTATCCCCTTAGCTATCATAGGTAATAGGTAATAGACTAAAGACTATGAATAGTAAAAATTAATGATTAATCAAATTTGACTTGTTTTGATTTTTTTTCTCTCCATTTCTCTTAAATTGCTAAAAACTTAAGTCTCCACACACATATATTATTTTCCTTTCATTTTCAAACCAAAAACAAAAGTACTCCATAAAGCCTTGAAGTTACGTGAGCTTCTTGTCCCATTCTACACATCTCCTTTTCATTCTACTTTCAAGAAAAAGAAACAAAACCTTTTAGATATTCAAATCATCCTCTTAGAATATAACATAAAGTCAACAGGATTATTGTTTATACAAAGATCAATCAAGTGAGAAAAGGGTAAGTAAGCTTTTCTAACCCTTTTAAACTCTCATACTCTACAAAGTCAAGGTAACCTATTTTAACTGTACTATTATATTAGATGACAAGAACAAAATCAAATAGAAATAGACTTAGCAATTTGAATATTAGCCTTGGAAATTTCAACTATATAAAGGAGAATTAATATCATGACGTAAAATCAATTTATTTTATATAAATGAAAGAATCAAAGCAAGAAATCCCTAGATAATTATCATGCCCTGAATTGGTTTAAGGCGCGTCTAGTTCGCCACGCATAACGCTTAAGCGCTATACGCTAAGTAGGGGCAGACACAAAATTATACGACTAGGGAGGCTGGATCTTAATTAAGTTAATTTTAAAATTATTTATTAATATCCACTCGCTATTATAATTATATTATATCTTATATATTTATGAGAATTTTATAATGATTTTAATCTGATATTTTATAAAACTTCATGAAAAAAATCATTCAAACAATAATTAAAAGTATTTAGTGCATTTTATAAGAGATTATATATATGTTACTTGAAAATTAATTATTAATAAAAAAATATAGTGTTTATATCTACATAAATTTTGCATTTAATAAAAATAAATCATAAAATGTATTTAGATATATTTATTTAATACTTTGTGTTCATTTTTCTAGCATTACATATAGAAAAAAATATTATTAAATCAAATTATATAATTAATGTGCAATGTGATTGCTTTTAATGCGAATATATCATATAATATATGTATATAGAATAATTATTCAAGAATTCATGTACATTTAAATAAAATTAATTGAAAAAAAGTTACTAAATCAAATTATATGATTAGTGTGCAATAACATTTAATTGTAACATGGATAATAATTATTGCTTTGCGATATACTTTGAACATAAAATAGTTATAAATAAGAATTTATTTAGTTTGATAATTTTATGATGAAAGAATTTAATATTATTAATTATTGTGAAAGAAAAAGTAAAAAAGAAATATATATATATACATATATATATATAGAGAGAGAGAGAGACTAGTTATTGTAAGAGAGAGAAGTAGACAGTGTAATAAATGTATGGTGAAAAAAAGCAAAAGAAAGTACTTATATGGAATTTGAACCCATGACCTCATGAATATAAAAGTAAATGCTTAACTACTACCTCACACTTAGCTTTATATCATAACTCTCTCTTCATAATATAAATATAACATATATATTTTTTTCTTTCTAAAAAACCTTTAAAAATTATTTTTTTTAGGTCTTAGGTGGCTAAGGCCCCCATCCCCTCCCATAAATTTGCCTCTAATGCTAAAGCTAGCTTGGTCTACAATTTATTGTGATCGTTACTAAATAAATTTTGAATTCTAAAATCGTTGAATTAGTTTGTGGAAACAACTGGAAATTTGCAGTGGAAAATAAATTTCTCAAAACATTTCCCATATAGGCTACTCTAGAGAGCAGACCAATATATATATAGCTTAGTACCATACCACTAGGTATTACAAAATAAAGAGTTTCAGGTATCTCAAAATATAAACCATGGGCCCATAGATAGACCTTTATTAAAACATAAGTTTGATAGTAAAATTTATAAAATAGAAATAAAATAATGATCCAATGGATCCTTGTCACTACATTTGTCAAGAAACTCCTTAAAGTTCGTACCATACCCCATATAGTCATAGGTATCATTATCACCTAAAAAGAATGGAATAAGCTGAAGCCCAGTACAATAGCAATACAAGCATACACGAGATAGTCATACACATCTATTCTAAATACAATGCAACAAACAACAATTTATATCTTTAAATTAAATGTGCAGCAAATAATAGTGAAGCACGTGCACTTCGACAACACATTAGGAACCTGAAGATCCTGAGGAGCAGGAACTGCTGCTGCTCAGGGGAGTAATATAAGCAGCCAGAATACCTATATCCCCTATAGGAACATCTAGTAAATAGCCTTGTCTAGGGGTTACAACCGTTACTTATTTTTATCCATATTAGTCTATTGTAATTAAACAGAGTAACAGAGCCATATATTAAACCGCTTAACACAATTTCTCTCCAATATGAATAAAAGTTACCCTAACACCGTCTCCTCTATTAGTTTTTGTCGAGCCACTAATAACCATTATTTGTCCAATGTCAATGATGAGGGTAACCTAAGCACCTAACTACTGTATTGGTACCGCCTAGCAATGTTATCGCCCATTGGATCGAGTTAAATAACCACGCACAAGTAACAAGCAATTATCAAATCCATCTTTAAGTATTAATTCTTTTAGGACGCTTACTCTAGCAAGCAATATGCAAGTCACTACGTACCCGGTACAAATTTTGTATTATGAACAAATAGATGATAGACTGGAAGTTAAAGCAAAGGTATACTTCTAACAGATTTTTGCTCAAAAGATTGATTCATATAAACATTTAAATCAATTATTGATTTGTGTTGAACTCACATAAAATACTCATGTTTCTAGTGAATATTCATTTAAAACAACATATTCCCCTTATTATTTATAGTCTATTCTAAGCCAATTACAAATTGATATGGTCTTATACGGGTTTACTAATTTGATTACTAATTAAGTATAAATTGTTGGTTTCTAAGGAGTTTACTAAGCCAATATTAGTTAATAAGTCTACATTAACTTTAACTGGTCAAGTTGGATAGAATTAATCAGTTAAGTCTACTAAACTCATTTTATGGTAATTAGGTCATTAAATAGTATTTTAAATAGCATATCCTATGTTAAATCTAACAAACTTTTATTAAGTAAAATAACTCATTTAAAATATAATTATTTTATTTATATAATTTATAATTTTTTACATCTAAATATATCAACGAATTTAAACTAGTTTCCTATTTTTTATATTATGCTAAAATGTCATATTTATTCCTATTTTATTAAATACATTCCTAAAATCAAAATAGTTAATTATTTTATCTTAAAATTAATATTTTAATATGTGAACACATTATTTACATTTATTTTATATTTATTTGATTAGAATAAATTTACCTTAAATTTTAATATTCATTTCCTATAAAAAACTAGTGTGCACTTTAACTTTAATAAATCGGTTCACTATTTTAAACTTGGGTTCTTAAGCTCAAATTTTTATTTAAACTCCCTAAAACATATTTATATGTTTATAAGTTCATTTGACCTAAAATAATTACTTAGTTATGGTTTTAATTTTAATTAATTCAAAACTTTCCAGATACAGGGGGATACACAATGATAATCAATCGGTTCAACCATCAAGTCAATCAGTTCTTGGCCGGTTCACCACATATTTATAGATTAGACATGTGGGTCTATAATTCTAATAAGGTTTTGATGCCAACAGTGGCCATTTGGCCGTCGGTTCAGCCTTCAACATTGACGTCTCTAGACAACGTTAAGAGTGTTTTAGTTTTGTTTTGCAATTTTCAAATTTCCTTTAACTTTTTCAACTTCCAGCCTATTTTAATCATCTAAAACATGTTTATTCTATGTTTTTTTTTTCATCTAATTCATACTTAGATTTTATTTTACAATTAAAATCACAAATCATGACTCAAACCATCATCATCTACAAAAATTTCACAATTTTTAGCATATAAGCAATACATCCATACTTGCATATATATATATATATATATATAGTTGATAATTTTATTTCAATAAAACACGTCAATCTAACATAATCATACATGTATATACATGTTTCAGCATGCATATATTAATATATATATATAAAACAAATTATAATTTCACTAACTAACAATTATTATAACATAGATATATATCCATGCTCATTCCAGTTTTCATGCAGACATATACATATATTTATCAATACTTAGTTCTAAGTATTTTCTTTAGTAATTTACATGAATATATATATCATTAATAAAATCAAACAGATTAATTACAATTACTTGCTTGGTTTAGCAAATAAACTCTATCAATCTCTAGTACTACTACTTCAAGAGATTGATGATGCTTCTAATGCTAATCTCCACTTTAAACCTTGATTTTGTCTTCAAATTTCACTTAAGAATCAATTGAAGTAGAGATTAGATTTTAGGGAAGAAATTGAATGGTTAAATGATGGAAAAAAGAATGGATTTCCTTACCCATTAGAAGCTTGTCTTGATGAAAGATTACTATAGTATATTTGTAGGATTTTTGGTGTGTATTAGAGAGATTTTTCTTGAGAATTTTTATGGTTTGGGAGCTACTGTAAATGGAATGGAAATTAGGGTTTTCTAGACTCTATATTTATGTTATTTGATCTTTTGTAATTTCTATTAAAGTTATGGATATTTTGGTACTTTTGCTCGATTAATTGAGGATATTTTAATCTCTTCCTATATGTAGAATTCTTCTTGAATTGGTTAAGGTCATTTTGGTCTTTTCACATGCTTGATATTTTCTAGACTCTAGGGTTTTATTGAATGTGTATGCGCGCATGATAATATAATGGTGCATGGGCTTTGTGGGCTTGATTTTTTTTCTATTGTGAGCCTTATGTTGATGGGCTTAGACTTTCATTTGTTGGAATGGGCTTTAGGTTATGGGCTCTTGGGCATTTAGAATAGAATTTAAGAAGTAAGAAAGAGAATTAGCTAATTGGCATTAGAAATCAATTATAGGAAATCTAATTAAAGGAAAATTAATATCTTACTTGAATTTAGGATTTTAGGTGCTTAAGAATTAGTATTTGAAAGTAAATATTTAATTTTAAATTTCTATTTAAGGAGTTAGAATTTAAGCTCAAATGGATAAATCAATGATTTAGGGGTTTATGTGATTGAACTTGATATATGGAATTTAATTTAATAATTAGAAGGTGTTGCACGAGCTAAATCTGGGATAGTAGAGATAGCTCTTGCTAAGACAAAAGACAGGTCAGAAGGGGCTTCGGGGGTTTGCCCAATGCGACCACTCCAATGCTTAAGTCAATCTGCAGGTATATATATTCTCTCAAGATATAAGAGACTTCTTTTTCCTTTTTTCCCTCTCAACTTCCTAAAGCGGGGGTAGGTTAAGGCCATAACGGGTAGGTTGCTTCCTAGTAAGCGACCCGGTACTTAATTCAACAAAGGTACCCAATTGAGGAGTTATGGCTCCTAGAGTGTGGTCGGGTTATTGGTGTCTCCCCAGGTCATGAGGTATGACCAGGGCATATGCTTTGGATGTCAAATCGTGAGGCTTAGAGATCGAGTTGGTGGACTAATCGAGCTCGTTAGCTCGATTAGTCTTTTCGAGGTGAGAACTTCAAGAGAGGCATCATGCCATGGCATACATTAGGGTATATATCTCGTTGATTTCTTGGGAGGTAAGGATATCATAAGCGGTGGGCCTCTTTCGAGACGACGAGAATTGTAAGGTTTTGGGCCCAAAGGACCGATTAGACTGATGGCTATATTCTACTATAAACATTTGTCCCTCTACTCTCGTTGTAAGAGCAAAAAGAGTGCGTAGCCCATGAGGTCATCGGCTCGAGGTGATCATTTCGGTGAGATGTGCTTTTCATGTGAGCTACCTCCCATTTTCATAGATATTTTGTGGTGAGGACTGTCGGATTTCCTATTAGGTATTGTATTCAGTACACTTTGGTATAGTTGAGGAGGTGCTGCCTTCCTAAGGGACCCTATGGATTTGAAGGTCTCTGTATTAATTATTACTAGGTCTGGCAACTGTTGATATGTCAGGTTTTTAAGGCCTGCTCACATGTCTCGAGGGGCTTGGGCTTTTATGTCTTCCCATTCTTTTATAAAACTTGTGTTTCACAAGTATTTCCTCACAACATTTTTCATATTCCCTCGATAATGTTATTGTATATCTTCATTGTGCTTTCAATGTTTTCTGTGTGCTTGAAGTTATGGATATGTCGAATTCAGGTACCTCCTATACCAATCTTTTTATCATGACTCAAATGACAGGGTACAGTGACTGGCCAACGAGGTAAGGAAGGATGAGAAAGAAACAGAGTCAAGGTCAGCAGGCTCAGAGTTGAGGGTTAGGCATAGGTTGGAAAGAGGTGGTTTAGCTTCTATTAGCGGCTGTGAGGTGAAGTCTAGTGAAGTTTTCAAGTTATTGGTAAGGGGACAGGGTGTTTTAAACTTGCATTCTTATGCAGATTTGGCCAACTAAGTCTATTAGTGGCCAATGGATAGATATTCTTCTGATGGCTTGTAGAAGGGGGGCCATCCTTCCCTTATACATGGAGGCAACCCAGGGAGATGGTCCCAACGAGATCCGCTATAAGCTTCCTAGGAGGAGCTCGAGGCCATTTTCGAGGAGGCGATGCGATGTGCTCCACAAGATAGGGGGGTTTTTATGCCCAGGAAGTCAGATTGAGTATGTCTCCTTGGTAGCCAACGGTTTGCCTTGTATAAAAAGGCTTTTGAGTTTGGCTTAAGGATGCCTTTTTCTCCTTTTCAAAAGGAATTTTTCGATTACCATCGAATATGCCTAGCTCAGTTGTTGCCTAATGTCTGATGTTTATTGGTGGATTTTGAAGCCATTTGTCTTATTGTTATAGTGTGGCTTACTTTAATCTTGTTCTAGCAATTCTTTCTATATAAGAGATCAAAGGGAGGGTGGTAGTATGTTGTTAAATAGCTCAAGAGTCCCTAGCTTCTCACCAGCTTCACCAGCTCAAACGAGTTTGACTCGAAGTGCAAGTTTTGGATAGTTAAATTGGAGGAGGGCATGCAATGGGTTTTCAACTTCTGAGTTGAGTGGTGTATGTCCATCCATCATGCAAAATCCCAAATGTTGATGGCGCATGATGCTAGTAGGCTGATGGAGTTAGAGGGTGCTCTTAGAGCGCGAAGATGCTACACTCATGGTGAGGAATTTTTTGAGTGGGAAGTCGATTACTGATGGAGGTGGGGTTTGGTTCCTCATTTGGTTAGCTTCTCTCTATCTCTTTCCCCCAATCACTTGTCAAGTCAAGCTCTAGGCTGAAGGTTTTATTGAGGAGTTGAGGTTTCCAAGTTGTTGAGCTTGGTTGGGCAGGTGTTTTGTTTTTCTATTGCTAACATTCCTCTCCGTTTTTTTTTTAGAGCCGGTGATGTTTGTGGTTGACATGGGTGATATTCTTACAGGCTCATCAAAGAAATAAAAGAGGAATATGCGGAAGAAGAAGAAGAAGACAACGAGTGAGAAGTGTCCCATCGATGGCTAAGGCCAAGCTACCGAGGTTAGTACACCAGCGGTTGGTTTAGGTAGGCGAGAACAAGGTTGTGCTGGTGTCAAAGTTGAAACCGTTGCTCTTAAGGTTGTGGGTACTATTGTTGAAGTTGAAGGTGCTATTGAAGCTGGAGATGTTGGCGCTAAAGTTGGTGATGGTGATTGTACTGTCATTTTGGTGAGCTTGCCCTATTTTGCTTAGTTACGAGAAGAGTTGGGTTTGGCTCATGTTTCTCCTATGTGACCTCGAGCTCATAACGTGCCTTTGCCAATAGCAGAGGCCATTGGGAGCAGCAATGGTAGCTCAGGCGATCGAGTTGTAGTGAAAGGTCATGGGACTCAGCCCAGGAGAAGTGTTATTGGGGCCCCATTGATTTTTTTTAGAGGGAAGGCCCCGAAATGGAGCAATGTAGCCATGGAATGGCCTCCTTTTGAGGAGGTAGGTTGCTTCGAGGACCAGAAGAGGCTAAGGGCTCTTTATGGCGAGCTTTCCTCGGTTGATCTAGTCGTAGAGTTCTCAGCACGAAAGACTTATGAGGTAAGGTTGCTATTCTACCCATGGAGTTGGTTAGTAGTGCTAATTGTTTCTTGTTTCTTGTTTGTTAAAGGCTCTTGCATTGTCTGCTTTCAGGCCCGAGTGATGAATGTTGAAGCTTCTGTTTGCTTAGGGTGAATCGTGGGGTGGTACGTTATTTATTTTATCTTTAATAATTTTTTTTGTCCTTGATGTTATCATTGGCTCATGAAGGACTTAGGGGAGCTCGAAGCAGTGAAGGTGAGCTTAGAAAAGGAGCTTACTGAGATTAGGTAGAGTGAGCTACGATTAAAGAGCGATCTGATTCTTTAACAGGCAATAAGGAGAGGCTTTACATAGAAATGGAAGACAAAGTCTTGCGCAGTCAAGATGATGTGGGTGAAGTGAGGAGGAAGTAGTCCTTTATAGAGATCAAGGCTACCGAGTTCGATGATATGTGTAAGAGTGTGAAGGAGGAACAAGATAAGATTTCTCGTCTGTTGAATGATGCCTAACTGGTGATTGCGAGTCAAAGAGGGAGTTTGAGTGCATCTCTTTAGAGGTCGGCAAGTTGAGGGGGGAGCTTGCAATCATCTAACCTGGACCGAGGGAAATTTATGGTAAAGTCATTTGATTTGCGTGTTTTGTGGTTGGCTTATTCCTGAGGCAACCAAAAAGCGAATCTTGAGCGACCTTTTTAAGAGCAAGGAGTAGAAGGAGACCCAAATGAAGATCGTCAAGGATACAGTGAGGTTAATAAGAAAGGACCTTCTAGAGACGTATCCTAACTTAAATCTCATTGTTTTGGCAACGCACTTAGGGGAGGCTCTAAAAGAGGATTATGGTGAAGATGATGGTAATGAGGATAAGGCTGAGCGAGGTGGTGATGTTGAGGTCATTGTAGCAAGCATGGGAGATTAGGGGATAGGCTGCTGTTAGTCCTGGGGGTCGGACGACTGAAGGTATGGTAGCCTTAGTAGTCATGATGCAAGGGCGATCAAGAGATCTTTATATCGGTAACTTCCGATGTCGTCATTGATCCTCAGGGTGGAGGTCCTATTAAGAGATATGTGGAGGTAGCTATTGCCCCACAACTAGTGACAAGTGAGGGGATTTTCAGCGACTGTAGGGCTGATTGATTTTGGACCTTTATCATTGAGGAATTGTTGTTTTCTATAATATATATATATATATATATATTTACGGGCTTTGCTTTTAGCTTATTTTGTGGGTGGGCCTGTTGCAGGCTTTTGTAATTTTGACGTAAGCCATTGTACTCTTTTCTAATAAATGCATGGTCTCTCTCTTTGACTATTTTTTCTTGGTAATCTAATTTTTGCTGCACCATTGGTTCATATGCTCTGAGATCGGGTAATTCGAACTTATTTTCTTTAGGCTGTTGTGCTTTAAGTTTGTCGGGTTGTTCCTTGGCTAGATGTAGGCTGTAGATACAGTTTTTCAAGGTGGATGACTTTATTCTACTAGGGAGGTTAAGTGTGTTAGGAGACTTTCCTTTTCGATACTAGTAGATTTCTAAAGCACGATCGGATAGTTAAGGTAAGCTACTCTTGAGATTCTCAAGTTTTGGTGGCATCAAATGCTGAGTTTGTTAGAGTTCCTCCTAGCCTATAAATAGCATTATCTGGTGAATTATTTCCTCATGAACCCATCTCTACTCTCTTATTTCACCGACTTGTGGTTTTCTTTGGTTATATAATTCTAAAAGGTTTGAGGAATCATGGTCATTAGTACTATTAAGCTCGAACGGCTTGAGAGGATGAGCCCTTGGGGGTTGCAATCCTTTGTTACTGTGGGAGTCTTGCTATCTCTATTTAAATGAGCCGGGAGCCTTATGGTCCCTATTTATGTGGACCAATTACCAAGGTCATGAGGTACATTAGGCGTGTTGCTTAAGGCTCACTTCCTTTTTTTGCTTTGGCTATTCGACCTTGGGCCGTGTTTCTCTTCTATGGTTCTAAGGGCCAAATTGCCTTTAGTTATTACTTGGTAGAGGGGTGGCGGTAACTACGGAAGCAAGTTGTACATGGATAGAAGCCCGTCCTCGTTTAACGACCTATGCCCTAGGGTAACTCCTTGACATTGATGTCATCTTTGAGGGCTCATTCGACTCCTTCCCCTCATTTCTAAGTACTCTATTGTGCTATCCTCAATGCCAAGTGGAGGTCATTGGAGATGAGACTTTTGAGCCCGATGTCCTGGTGGCTTGTTAGTTGTGGACTTATTGGGGGGGTGGGAGGTGGGATGAGCTTCAATCCTTGTTCTCCTGGTCATACTGAGCTTTGGTTTAGCTGAGATTCATTATTGTTGTGAAGGTTAATGGAAAAGCTCAAGTTAGTGGTTAGGGAAGCGAGGTCGTGTTTAGTCTAAATCTACATTTTTGAGGTACGTTCAGCTGGTTATAGGAGAATTCTTCTGATTTGAGGTTTAAATCCTTGCTAAGGTTTTCCAACTCGACATTGTATTCAACCCAAAGAAATTCATGGTTGCATAGATTTGTCTTTGTATTTCTTTGGTTGGAATATTACTTAAAACTACCTTGGTCGAGATGCCAGTCAAACTATTGTAATAATTTTCTTCATATTAATGTACTAAATTGACCTTGATATGTTGTGTGACTGCTTGTATGTTTCTCTCTTTCTTCTTTTTGGAAAGTTCGTATGCATAAGTATTAAACTGAATTTTTGTCTGCCGCGACCTTATTTCATAATTTTTGTGCGTTTGATATTCTTGCTTTTTGAGTTGTGGGGCACCATTTTTGTTCATCTAAAGTCATCTTTAGTTAGGAGAGAGAGCTCATTGAGGGAGTTACTTTAGCTTACGAGGGGAGTTACACTTGAGAGGGAGTTACCTAAGCTCACGATGGGAGTTACCTTTGAGAGGGAGTCACTCTTGAGAGAGAGTCACCCAAGCTTACGAGAGGAGTTACCCTTGACAGGGAGTGACCTAAGCTCACAAGGGGGGTTACCCTTGAGAGGGAGTTACTTGAGCTCATTTGGCAAGGTTCTTTTGAGCTCTCAAAGCCCTTGTCGGAAATCTTTTGGATTTTTTAAGATGAAAATCAATGTTGTACCCTCTTAATATAAAATTTTCATTTCATTGGTGATTGCTTTTGTTTTTACATTTTACAAGTAAGTTAGCTTTAGCTGTTCAAAAAGCTTCCTCAAGTTGTTTGCATTCCATGTCCTGGGAATGAGCTTACCATGTAGTGTTTCAAGTTTATATGCTCTGTTTCCTAAGACTTTTTTTAGCCTAACTGGAACTTCCCAATTTAGGGCAAGCTTTCCTCGGGCTTCTTCAAAACCCATTGCTTCTAATTTTTTGCAAACGAGGTCTCTTGGAGGAAAGACTTTGTGTTTGACCTTCTTGTTGTAATATCGGGTTGCTCTTTATTGGTAAGCAGCAACTCTTTTGCTTGTGGTATCTCGAGTCTCCTCTATTGTGTCGAGTTTAGCTTGGAGACTGACTTCGCTGATAAACTCATCATACGATTATACTTAAATGCTTTGCAATTATAGCTCGATATGTAGAACGGCCATAGAGCCAAAGGTGAGGCCAAAAGGGGTTTTGTCGGTCATGGTATACCTAGTAGTATAGTATCCCCATAGAATATTGGGCAATTCGTCAGCCTATCTACTGCTTTATTGGTTTACCCTGGCTTTCAGGCTTTGCATGGTGGTTTTGTTAATAGCTTCGACTTGGCCATTAGCTTAGGGGTATGTAACAGAGGTGTAGCATGGGGTCATGCCGTATTCAGGACAGAAGTCTTTTATTCTTTTAGAACTGAACCGCCTCCCATTGTCTATTACTATCAAGTATGGGACGTCGAACCTAATGATGAGGTTGGTGTAGATGAAGTGTTGAACATTCTTTTCTATAACTTTTGCTACCACCTCAGCTTCTACCCATTTCATAAAGTAATCACACCCCACTATTATGAACTTTCTTTAACCTATGGATAGGGGAAATGGTTCGAGTATGTCAAGTCCCCACATGGCGAAGGGCCACGGGTTGGTGAGGTAGAGCAGTTTAACACTTGGGGTATGGTTGATGGGAGCAATCTTTTGGCATCGTTCACATCATCGCACAAATTCTTTTGCATTAGCCCTTATTATCACCAGAAGTATCCAACCCGCATGACTCAGATGTGTAATGATTGGGCTTTGACGTGATTACTGCATTCGCTAGCATAGAGCTCTTCTACAACTCGCTATCTATCTCTGGTCATAAACATCAGAGAAGGGGGAAGTGAAGCCCTTTCATATAGGATATGTAAATAAGGGTATAGTTAGCTATTGTACATACTAAGTCTTAGCTTTGTTCTATATGAAAGTAAAGTGCCATCCCTTAGGTATTTTTCTATTGATGTCATCTAGCTTGGGGATAACCTCGTGGGCTTTTGTAACATTAGACTTTTCTAACAGGAACTCGATGAATATTCTTTCTTCAATTTTTCCTAGGTCGGGGCTATCAAGGAGGTGAGTTTTGAAAGTTTATCAGCTTTAGCATTGTCAGTTCTTGATATTTTGATTATGTCCCATGAGGGTAATTCTTTTGTGAGAGATCGGACTGGCTCTAAGTATTCGGCCATTTCTTCGTTCTTTGCCTCATACGCACCTTTGACTTGTTAAGCCACGAGTTGTAAATCAGAGAAGATTTTTAGGTCCTTTATTTTTGCTCCAACTTTCGTAGCGAGCCTAAGTCCAGCTAACAAGGCTACGTATTTCGCTTCATTATTGCTTGTGGTGAACCTAAACTTTAATGCATAGCCGATCTTGACTCCATAGAGTCCTTTCAGGACTAGGCTAGCTCCACTACCCTCCTGTGTGGATGATCTATCCACATGAAGGGTCCATAGAGGTTTTTCCTTATTCTCTGGTTCGGGGGAGCTAGTATATTCGGCTATGAATTTTGCTACGACCTGTACCTACGACCTGTACCTTAATGGTGTCATGAGGTTGGTATTGTATACCATATGTACTAGGCTTGATTATATACTTCATCATTTTTCTAGAGACATCTGGTTTATGGAGAATTGCCCTTATTAGCACATTGGTGAGTACGATGACCTGGTGTGCTTGAAAATACGGACGTAGGTGATGAGAAGATATCACAACTGTAAGGACAAACTTTTTTAATTTTATGTATATCGATTGTGGGCCTTAGAAGATGTGGCTGATGTAGTATATGGGTTGTTGCTTCCCTTCAGCCCACGTTAGCACTAATGATAAAGCTAGATCGCTTTTTGAGAGATAGAGTTATAAGATGTTGCCTACATTTGGGGTTTTAAGTATTAGCGGTGTGATCAAGAATTCTTTTTGCTTGTCAAAAGCCTGCTGAGATTTTTTTTGTCCACTTGAACTTGTTTGGTTTTTTGAGGATCTTAAAATATTCCGAGCATCGATCTACACTCCTTGGGGGAAATTTACTTAATGCTATTATCCTTCCGGTAAGCTACTACACTTCCTTTATTGATTTGGGTGGGCTTATAGTTAAAATTGCTTTGATTTTGTTAGGGTTGGCTTCGATTCCTCTTTAGGACACGATGTAACCTAGGAATTTCCTATCGAGGTCAAAATGTGCTCTTTTGTAGGTTGAACTTCAAATTGTAAAAACAAAGTCGATCAAAGGTTTCTTGGAGGTCACGTAAGTGATCCTTGGCATGTTTACTCTTCATGATCATATCGTTGACATAAAATTCCATGTTTCACCCTAGTTGGGGCTTGAACACATCAGTGACCAGCCTCTAAAATGTGGTATTAACGTTTTTTAGTTCAAACGGCATCATTTTGTAGCAATATGTGCCAAACGACATAACAAGTGAGGTATGTATCTCATCTGTGTCCTTCATTTTTATCTAGTTGTAATCGAGGAAAGCGCCCATAAAACTCAATGGCTCGCGCCTCGAGGTGCTATAAATGAGCTGGTCAATCCTTGGTAACGGGAAACAATCCTTTAGGCATGCTTTGTTGAGGTCAGTTTAATCTATACGCATTTACCATTTTCCACTGGGTTTCTTAACTGAAACAACGTTGGCTAGCCATGTGGGATATTTCTCTTCCCTAATGACCCTAGCTTGGAGTAATTTCTAAACTTCTTCTTCAATGGCGGCTTGTCTATCTAGGGCAAAGTGTCAGATTTTCTAGAGAACTGGCTTCTAATCTCTGTGAATGTTGAGCTATTGCATGATCACACTCGAGCTTACACTTATCATGTCAGCATGTGACCATACGAAGACATCCTTATTTTCCCGTAGGAACGTGATTAAATATTCTTTAAAGTCGAGAGGGATGGTTTTTCCCACCTTGGTTGTATGCTCAGGTTTGTCATCAAGGATGACTTGTTCTGCTAACTCAGTTGGTTTGCTTCGATGTTTCGATTTATACTTTGATTCTACGTCAATCATGCATACACGATTACCTTGTAGGGCCTTGATATATAGTTGTTGAGATTGCTCCTAGTCTCCTCAACACACGCATAATCCTGCTGGGGTAAGGAACTTAGCCTTGAGATGGGGTTAGGAGACTATCACGGTAAACACCTATTGGCTGCCCTTCCCAATATAGCATTGTAGGGAGACCGGCAATTGACCACAAGGAAATCTATATGGTATACCATGTTACATGGTTCTTCTTTGAGCTTGAGGGGCAGAGTGATAATACCTCGAGGTTGGATAGGTTGATTGTCGAAACCATAGAGCTCATGATCATTTGGCCTGATTTTTGGTCTTAACTCGTGCTTCATTTGCTCATATGCTTGATTGAAGAGAATAGCAACATTGCTTCCCATGTCAATTAACACTCTTTTAACCTTCCATACCCGAGATGTAGGTGGCGATTACTAGGGCGTCTTGATGAAGGGTTTGCATCCCTTCATAGTCCTCATCGGAGAAGGAGATCGTGGAATTGATTTTCACCCTTTTAGGCTCCACATTCAGTATTAGCCGAGATGTCCTCATGCGGGATGGCAACCTTACCTTTGTAGAGGTAATTGGCCCACCTATGATAGTATTAATTTCGTCATGTTATAGTTATTGAGGATGGGGTTGATTAGGATGATTTTAGGTATTCCTTTTCTTAAGTTTGCCAACTTTTCTCTTTTGTGTTGGGGTTCTGGGTTGAGGTCATGGTCTATGTATTGTTTTAGCTAACCACATCGTATAGCATCTTCTATGGTGCTTTTGAGCTGCCAAAAATTGCTTGTATCCTGCCCTCGGTCGCGATGATACTTGCAATATTCGTTCGAATCATTTTGTTGTGAGCTTGGCCTCATCGAGGGTGGTGATGAGATTTCTTATCTCAAGGAACATGTCATGTACCGACATCTTTAATGGGGTGAACTCATCATATTTTGGAAAGAGTTTTCCCTTATCACCATCCCTAAGACCTCGTTGCTGGTCGACTCTGCTAAAGTCACAATGATCTCTTATTCGATGCTTCTCTTGAGGTGAATTATCATAAGCTCGGGTGTGTCCCATCTGGTTTTCAGCCCTCTTTTGGCATTTATTGTGTCTACTTACTGGATGTATTTTTTTGCCTTTTCCCTCACCTGCTCGAGTGTGGCGAGTTCGCATTTGGAGAGGGAGTCGAAGAATGGGATGTCCGCACGGACTCCCCATTTGATGGCCTCCAAAGCTACACTTTAGTTGAGGTTCGATATTTCTATGCATGCTTTGTTGAATCTTGCAAAGTAGTCTCTTAATGGTTCACCTTGTTTTTCCATACCATGTAAAGACAAGAAGCATTTTTCTCTAGCGGTTTGCTTGCCATGAAGTGTGCTACACAGAGATCAGTTAGCTAAGCGAGGGAACCTACCGTATGAGGTTCAAGTTTATTAAACCAAACCCTTGTAGCACCTCGGAAGGTAATAGGAAAAGTTTTACACCATATGGCATCCAAAAAATTATGTATCTCCATGGTCGATTGAAACTGGGCGATATGATCCTCGGGGTCGATTGTTCCATCATATGATTCTTGTGATGGTAGTTGGCCTCCCACAAGGAATACTTCATATTGAACCTCGACTACAAAAGGTGTTTTGCTTGGGGGTGCTTTGATAGTGGGCTCGTTTTCAAAGCCTTCTTTGATGGTAGATAGTCTCTTCATCATATCCCGTATTTCTTCTAATGCTCATTCTTTATTGGAATCGAGCTACATACCCTTAGGGACAGGTGTTGAAGTGTCATTCCCATGGTTCCGATCTGTATTAAGATTTACTAGTCTTCCCTTTTTAGGTCAGCCATCATTGACATGGCATCTTATGGCAACTCAAGTAGACTATCGTGAGGCCGTGTGTCCCTATGAGGCACTATGGTTGGCTTTTACTGGGATCCCAGAATCGTGGGCTCTTTAATGGGCGTCCTGGAGAGGTCTTAAGCTGTAGGATTGCTCCTCGCTGGAAGTATTAGCCTACAGTGATTCCACAGTGTGCTCGTGGTTCCTTTCGATCGACCACTTGTCCCATTTCGTTGATGCATGACTTAACGAGGCACTTCTTTGTGTGATGGAGGTATGTTCCTCTAGATGTAGGTCTTCAGGCTCTCTAACTTTGCTATCCTAGCTTGCAGGAGGGTGTTTAATCATTGGTTTTCTACATTTCTATGTATAAGGTACCTGCACAGGTGTTTTGGCTTCAAAATGCGGCCCTCGTCTAAAAGATCAGTGTTCATGATAGCAGCTAGAACATGACACGGCATTTCAAGGGCCTTGTCATCTACAGGATGGGACATGAAATCAACTTGATTCTTGCTTCATTGTGGTCTAGGCATTGTGTGGAGGTATGGTTATTTGCTATGGGTCCTTTTTTATTTTATTTTATGAAGAGAGTAGAGGTTTTTCAATGAAAAGAACTAGGGTTTTTCATTGAAAAGAAACTAGGTTTTTTAATGAAAAGAATTGGGGATTTTCCCACAGACAAAGCCAAATGTTACATAATCTGATTCTAGGCCACTGGATATAGATCCTGTGAACATGAAAGATAGGTCAAAGGGGGCACCGAGGTTTGCCTGACATAATTATTTCGATGCCTAAGTTAGTCTACCCATATAGATATTCTCTCAAGCTATAAGAGACTGCTTTTTCCTTTTTTTCCTCTCCCCCTCCCAAAGAGAAGGCGAGGGTATTTATAGTAGGTTAAGGCTATACCAGAGCAGGTTGCTTCCTAATAAGTGACTTGGTACTCAATTCGGTGAAAGTACTCGAGCTGGGGAGTTATGACTCTTTGGAGTGTGGCCAAGCTATTGGTGTCTCCTCAGGTCATGAGGTATGACTAGGGCACATGCTTTGGTTGTAGATCGTGAGGTTTCGAGACCAAGCTGGCTGACTAATCAAGCTCGTTAGCTTGATTAGTCTTTTCGAAGTGAGGACTTTAAGAGAGGCCTCGTGCTATGGCACATAGCGAGGGATATATCTCGTTGATTTATTGGGAGGTATGGATGTCGTAAGCGGTGGGCCTCTCTCGAGACTACAAGTATTGTAAGGTTTGGGCCCAAGAGACTTAGTAAGCCGATGACTATAGTGGAAGGTATTGAATAAATTCAAATTTGTTGAAATAGGTGATTGAAGTAGTCTAATCGGTTAAATCGAGTACTTATGGTATTAGAATCTCTATTTTCAATTAAATTCATTTACTAGCTCGATTAAGTTAAACTATCTGATTATACCCTATAGTTTGCAAAACTTCACATGCTAAATCATTTAAAATCAATCTCTAAACTAAATTTAAGTTAAGGTTTAAAATTACCCGTATTTTTATACTAGTCGTCTACTAATATCTACTTAGCTTAAATGGAAATTTATGGTATTTCAATAATACCTTATATGTTTTAACTTGTAATAAGAATAAAACTATAATAATGTTTTGTTCATAAAACATGAGTTAAATCAAGTATAGTTATTATTTAGTATTGATTATGATTTAAACAAAGAAATAAGAAACAAAATCAATATATATATCTACATATATGTTTTGGTTAAGAGGAGAAAATAAACACCCATGTTGATTTAATTTCAAGTTTTATGATTTTTTACTTCATATAAATAGATAAAGATGATTAGATGATTAATTAGCTAATAAGGAAAATAAATCATTTAAATATTATGAATATACCTTTCAATATTTCTAGGAAATATACCTAAAAGTTTCAGCGATAATAGAATAAGAGATTTAATTTTAGTTTCTACATAAGCAATCTACACAACTTGTGCGGCCTCCTTACACAGTTTAAAACCTCTTACTAGCTGTATTTTACATTCTACATCAGTAGTCTACACAGCTTATGCAAAAAGGTTGTGTACCTTATAAATTTTCACTTGCTCAATTCTTCATCAAAACCTCTCTTAACTCATCCAAATGTCTTCATAAAACTTGTTATCTTCTTTTATGCTTGAAATTAACATTTTAACCAAATAAATATTTTTTTATTTAATACATAGATTAAATATAATAATTTGATAAATAATTATTAGGTAAATTGAAGACATATACAAGTATATGTATAAATAATAATAGATCAATAATAATTCTGTACAGGTTATATAAACATCAAAATATTTATTTAAGTGTAAACTAGGACTAGAAACAAGGAAATAACAATAATAAAAGCTAAATTTAGAACACAAATAGGTATATATATTCAATTATCTTTATAACTTAAAATTAAGTGATTAAACTCAAGAAAAAAGATGCTTGAGTTAAGGTCTAGGCTTGTCCTATACATGATATTAAGGTTACAAAGTGTAGATTGTTATAAATCATGAAAAATATTAGTTGATATGATCATATTTACTAAAGATATATATTTAAAATAAGATCATGAGAAACGCAACGAAAATAAAATGTAAATATATATATGTGTGTGTGTGTGTGTACTAGCAAAAAGGAGAGTAATAAACTCAAAAATTAAGTTCAATTACTAAAACTTAGTAAAATATACATAAAATAAAGAATTAAATTTGAGATAAATATTAAAAATACAAATAAAAAATAATAGACATCATAATATAACTTTGAATCCATAGGGGTAATATAGAGAAAGAAATATAAAATGAATAAGCAAATTAGATAATTGAAAACTACATTTGATAGGCTTTCTAATGCCTATTCTGTATATAAATCCAAATCAAAATGAGTACAATAGGCCTAATTTAAAATTACATGAATAAAATCGATATTTAGAATCATTTAGGATATTTTTCCTAAGAAAACTAAATTTTTTTGAACTTTTTAGTCTAATTCAAGAAAAATAGATCTTAGGAGCTTTAAAATGACTATCCATATGACGACATCAAATTAAGAATGTGAAAGTGTTAGAAACATTAAAACCCAACTTTATGACAATTAAGCACAAATAGGACTTATTATAAAGCTATATGTATGATAATGAGAAATTATCATTCTAATTAATAGGAGATATTGAGTCCAAGTTCTTAAACCCCAGGTATTTCCAATGGTTGTATCAAGTGAACAATAACACTTAGGTGAGGGAGTTCTAATGATCCACTATTTGCTTGTGTTTGCTACTACTTATTGTTATGTTGGTTGTATTACTTGCCTGTTGAATGATTGCTTATTGTGAGTGTTATCATCTGCATGATCACCGGAGTAAATGGATAACTTTAAATACTCGGCTAAATTAAATTGGATATTCTTGTCACATGTGATGTAACCCCTATAGGAAATGTCTCAAATTTATAATTGAAAGTATTTTCAAAGTGCATTTCTAAGGAAACATGGCTCGGAGTATTTCAAATCGCTCTTTTAGCCTTTTTGAAAGTGTTAAGTTTTACCAAAATAGTTTATTAAATAAACTTAAGACATTTCCAAGTAATGTTTTGACAAGTGGATGTTGCCTTAGTTGGGGTCCACTTGTCATGTGGTGATGGAAGATGTTGCCTAAGTTGGAGTCTACCTGCTGTGTTCACCAATATTAGGTGATAAATATGCCGAGATAATTTTAAATATTAATCAACGTAAAACACACGTTGGGGAATATTTACTTTTTACCAATGATGGGTAAGCGTTGGTTTGTCTAGATGGACATTGCCACTAGGCAGCTTTGTTCGGGTAAGGTAGGGTGTCCTATGCTGGTAAGTATGGGAGATAACTGATGTGTAAACATTGTGAATTTATATTATCTATGGCTTCAGACTCCCATAGATGTGTTGCTTGCATTTATCATGTGTGCGTTCATATCGTGCATAGATAGATCTACATGAATGCTAATTTAATGTTTGATAACTTGCGAGATCGGTAGTAGTGAGAAACAAACTCACTGAGCTACAGTTTTGCTCATACCTCCACGATTTTTGTGCAGGAATAGTACATGCTGGGACTAGGATAGGATTATGTGGAGAATGCTTCGTTATTGGACTTCATGAAGATAGAAGAATAGATTACATGTAAAACGAGCTTATAAAATAAATCAGACAATTGGTATAATCTTTTAAAGCCTTGTAGTATATAAGCTGAAACCCAATTTTACTATTTGATAAGGGATACTGATTCTCAGTAATTCTAGTGAATTGTAGGATATCAGTCTCCTTAGTATGTTTCAATAAAAATATTACATATACATGTATGATTAAACCATGCGTAGTAGATAAATAAGTAAAGTCTTGTAATCTCTAACTTACAAGATGGTTCTCATATTACGAGTACACATGTGATATGATAACTTCAAGATAATCCTACTAATCCCCTTTTAGGATAATGACAAATCATATATAAATATCAATATAAATAAAAGTGTTAATGTCAAATTTGATAGCTCAACTTTGCTCGAAAATTTAATTAGTTATCTGAACTTTAGAAATCTCAATTTTAATATCTGAACGAGCTTTACGTGGCTATTTTTGATACCTTGGTAAACAGTGTTAATAACATTGCTGATGTAGACGTATGGACGAATCATATCATGATACGTGTCATCTTAGTGGCATTTTAATATTTTTTATTCTAACGTAGCAATGTACTATTTGTTTAATTTTTCGTTTTAATTAATGTTCTTTTATCATAATTAATATTATTTCATATAAATCTATAACAAATAAAATGACCCCTCAATGCCCATGGACAGATCTAAGTTATCCTATCCAATAGGTCTCATTTCCTTTACTCATAGCACACTTGCCATTTTGGCTCCACTGCTATCAAGTTGGTGATTATAAACACAACTGATTACAAAAAATTAAGCAACGTGGGACAATAACAAGAACAACATCGTCCATGTCAAGAACAGTCAACGTGGGACATTAGCCATTTCAGACCATTGCCAACCAGTTCATGTTGAGCAGTCATCGTCCATGTCGAGAAAAGCATTAGCAACCTTTAAGCTGGAAGAAGGTGATCATGGATGGAGCTAGAATTTCATCTAAATTCCATAAAAGTCTCAGCTTCTCATGTTCTGTTCGATGGAGTGGAGGTAACATATTTTCATTTCAGTTAAATAAAGTGTTTATTTCAAACCACGACACTTCCTGATGAGATTACAACATAAGTAGCAGGACTTACGTTGATAATGGAGTAGCTCTGTTTCACGTATAAAAAACAGAGAAAGAGTTTTGAAATGGCTTGTTTCCCAATTTTAGAATTCAGGTCTCAAGAGAAATGGTTATGCATCAGGTTGTTGCAGCCATTCGAAATGCAAAAAAATATTGAGAACAAAGTGATAAACTAGTTGGAACAGGTAATTCAAGAAGCAAAAGAAGTCTTGGAAAAGCATATGATTTCCAAGAAAGGTTGCTTTCATGGAGTCGTTCCAAATCCCTCTACTTGTTATAATATTGTTAAACAAGCTGAGGATAAAAGGAAAGCCATTGACGAACTCCTAAGAAAAAGGATTGAATTGGCAGAACCATCTCATACCGAAATGCACAACCAGGGATCGTTACAGGCACAGATGCATCAGGCAGGAGTCAATGCATCATCCTGAAATCGAGAGCTTTTGTCTTGGGAAAAATCAAGAAAGCTTCGTTGGATCCTACTACCAGAATTGTTGGGATATGGGGTGCAATTGGTGTGGGAAAGTCCACGTTACTGAAGGAAGTTGAAAAGCAAGTCCATGAAAAGATTTAATTATGATATTGATGAGGCCGCCATTGCCGTTGTGTTGAGATCTCACAACTTGAAAGTTAACATATTGGTTTTGTCCCACATTGCTAAAGTGCTAGAATCAAGTCTTCCAAACCTAAAAGTTGGGTTTGGAAATATCTAAATTGGTAAAAAGCTTGGAAAAGATTGGGCTTAAGTTAATAGGGCGGGTTTATGATTGTAATTAAAAACTTCCTTTTAGAAATAAAATTATATTAATTATAATAAAATAGAAGAAAATTAATTAAAACATAAGATAAAAAAATAGTAATTTCCCACATCATAATAAAAAATATTAAAATGCTATTAAGATGACACGTGTTACGATATGATTCGTTCGTACGTCTACATCAGTAACGTTATTAACACCGTTAACCAATGTACCAAAAATAGCCATGTAAAGTTCGTTTAGGTATTAAAATTGAACTTTCTAAGGTTCAGGTAACTAATTGAATTTTTGGGCGAAGTTGAGGTACCAAATTTGACATTAACCCTAAATAAAATATTAAACAATCCACATACAAAATTATATATATAATAAGCGATTCAATATATATAATAAACTATATTCTAACATATTTATAAAATATATTTTATATTTGAATTATAAAAATAATTTACTAACCTAAGTGAAGCAAAGATAACTAGTGTGGACATTTTAGGTTTTTAACTAAGAACCTATAGAAAGAAAAATATATAAAAATTTATTAAATATTAGTTAAAGGAGAAAAATGAAGAAAGGAGTTTGTGAGAATGGAGATAATTGAGAGAGATAGAGACCAAAGAGAAAATTGAAGCAAGCATAGGAAGGATTATATAGTGGTGGGGGGGAGGGGGGGGAGGGAGGGGGAAGGGGGTGGGGTGGGTGGTAGGGAAGGAGCGAGTTTCGCTACTTTTGAATTATAGAGGTAGGAAATTTCTTAGAGAAAGTGTAGGAGGGATTATATAAAAGGAAAAAAAGAGAGCCAAGTTTCATTGCTTTTTAATTATAGAGGTAGGAAATTTCTTGCCTTATTCAAAAGAGGTGAGACCCATTATTGACTAAAATACATAAATGAATCTAGGAAAATTCTATAGTTCCATCATTAATTTTGACGGGATCAGTCTCATCGACTATAAACAGCTTACACCATATCCAACCATGATCAAACCACTAAAATAGTTAATATTCTAATTATTATATTTACTTTAATAGTCAGATGGTTAACTGGACGATCCTGTTGATGAAACCGTAGAAGCTTTCATGAATCTTGCCTTTTTATCCTGTTATCCTAATTAGCAGTGTGTCTTGTCTCTTTGTCCTATAAATATATACAAACAAATGTGTATACTACATTACTTAAGCAACAATTAAATACATTGTATGATATAACTGAGAGTATAAAACGAATAATAAATTAAACTATAAATATAAACAAAAATTAAATAAAGATAAAATTCAATATAAATTTTACTGAACATTTAAATTATTATCTATTATATAAGTTTAATAAAAATAATCTGATAACCATTTTCCTAAATGTTTTAATTTTGTCAAGATTTACATATTTCAAGAATTATGCCATTTTTTCTTTTTTTCTTTTTTTTTTTTTTTTGCATTTTTTACATACTTTAAAGATTAGCCAAAACTTCTTTAAAATTTGAATTGAAAAATATATAAATCACAAAATGTATTTCATTAATAAACAGATTATTTAAGTATTTTACTATTTTTTCATTATGGCATAGATTACACTTCCATTTTTTTTAATTTTATATAGCCATTTATATATGGAATTAGAAAAGAAAAGCACTATCTAAAAGCTAAATTAACTATAAGATTTCTGTGTACATGAAACATCTGAACATAACTTTTTCAACAATCTTGGACAAATTTAACTTGTAATAATATGATTTAGAGAATTATTTTGATAACTAGATTAGTAATAAGACCTAGAAAACCATAAGGATGTACAATTTTACAAGGCTTACTATGTCACAAAGAAATTCTTATACAAAATTAGTGTAAAGTGGCAAAGACACAAGGTCAATTTATTTATTTTACATTGATCGAGATATATTGGAAATTATTAAATTTGAAACTTTAAAAGTGTGTGTGAAAACTTTTCTATTGGCACATGATTTTCAATTTTGTACGCATGAATATGCATAATGTATGATGTACAAGACTTTAGCATTGTATCCTCCACGTTTTTCTAAAATAGTTTCTCAACTACATCAAGCATACCATGGGAAAGTCTAATCACCACATATGATGGTATACACCATAATAATCTTAAGACTACATAATGGTCTCCATATTTGAGATTTATAAATGGTCAACGCCTAATCATATTCATTCTCTCATTCATTTCTTTCTCATTTCATAAATTCCCTTTATATTCTTTCTCATTCCATTTTCTTTCGCCCTTTTTGGCTAAACACTAAATAATTGGTTAGTCTACAATTCAAAGGTAAATATGGAAAAATAATTTAGAAAATGAAAAAAAAAAAAGATCGTTATCCCCTCTTTTACAAAAAAAAAAAAAAAGATAAATTTTTTTGCGATGGTTATTATATTGCAAACCTACTTATAAAAGCATCCTTGATAGAGTTATCATCAAGCTATCAAGAACCTAAAATTTTGAAATATTTTTCATAGTTTTATTTTATGTATGACCAATACAAATAACTTGTTCAACAAATATCAGGGAAAGTTTCATTTTTAGAAAATCATTTGACTTTTTCTTCATCTAAATATTGATAAACCTTTTGTTTTAGAAAACATAATTGAAAAAAAAAAAAGAAAAATCCTTTGTTTAGAGAAAGTAAAGGTTATAGGATTAATGACTACCTTGTTTGAAACTTATAGGTGAAATTACAAATTATTTTCTCGAACTTTCACATTGATGTGGATTCATCTTTAAACTTTCAAAGTGTACTTTTAGATCCGTTAACTTTCAAAATTTGGCATAATTAGCCTTTTCTATTAAAACTAAACTAGGGTAATTACAGATTACTCTCTTGAACTTTTACCTACATCTAAATTTACCCCTTAAATTTTCATTTATGTGTAGATTTATTTGTCAGACTTTCAAAGTGCACATGGAAAATGTTAATTATCTTTTACTATACCAAATGTTGAAAGTTTGGGGAGTGGGGTGGTGGTTTCAAAAAGTTCACTTTGAAAGTTCAGGGATGAATCTATACCTAAGTAAATGTTTTAGGGGTATTCTATAATTATCCCAAATTTATAATTTCCAAAGAACAAGATTTTCTTAACCAACGTAATTTACATTTTTGTAAAAATATAAAAACTCCATTGTTTTAAATAAGACATTGATTAAAATAAACTTCAAAACTAGATCATGTTTGTGAAAATTCAAATTAGTCAAATAGGGAAGGAAGCACAACTAAAGTTGCACAACATTGGGATAAAATCAAATTCTAAGATTACATAGGATACGATTTGTACATTAATAGTGGGTTTAGCACTAGTGATATGAAGAATGATGATATATTGACTTTTTAGGATATATGAATTGTAGAGCTCGTTGCACCTCAAACTAGGAGTGTGATAATTACAGTGGGAAAAAATAGTATGTCTACTTTTAGTATCAATTTAAAGCACATATATATAATTATGGGATAATGACTAAAATAGTACTTGAACTTTCACAAAAAGAACAATTAGGTATCTAAAGTTTGGTTTTGAACAATTTGATATCTGAACAAAGTTTTCGTTGACCTTTTTCATACTTTAGCTTTGATTTTGAATAATTTGGTACTTGAATAAACTTTTTATAGACTTTTTTCATATCTCATTTTACTTGCTTCAGGTATGAAAAAAGTAACAAAAAGTTTATTCATGTACTAAATCGTTCAAAACCAAACTTCATGTATAAAAACTGTCAATGAAAACTTCGTTCAGATACCAAATTATTCAAAACCAGACTTTAGATATCTAATCGTTTTTTTTGCAAAAGTTCATGTATCATTTTTGTTATTAACCCTATAATTATCTATGGGATCTATAATTTAAATACCTGAAGTGTTTAAAATTCCTCAAAAGAATAAAATGTAATGTCTCTAAAATAACTAAATCTCTGAAAAAGGATTAATTGAATTATATTTAATAAGCATGGAAACAATACAATGATGGCATCCTAAGAATTGGAGTAATCTATACAACTTTTCCTTAGAGACCTAACTCATATCATAGTAGATAGTCCATCTTAATTATTGTTTAAACACCAGCCACTTCATTCTAGATGACCATTTGCATTACAGGCCAACATTTCATTAGTCACTTATCATTAATTCGATTTGTATATCCTAAAAATACATATACAAAAATAACAATTACATACTTAAGAATCTCTCAAACCTTGAAAAATACCAAAACTATGTTCAATTGCTAAATAATAAAACATATAGATAATTAATACCTATGTGCAATAAATATTGCAATTATGAAAGTTAAGATTTGATTTTCCACTTACACAATTGATCATAATCATATTTAGTTCAAACTAAATCCTTAAAAATAATTACATGGTTAACTTAAGATGGTATGCAAACTCACACTTGAATTGGGTAACTCTTTATGGATGAAACCGAAAAACCCTTAGGGTGGTAAGATAGTTTGATTAAGCGGTCAAACACTTGTAGGTTATGTCAATTAGCTACTAACTTGATTAAGGAACTCATTCTTATAATTAGCTCTCTACGTCGATGACTCACTTAATTCTACATCTTACTTTCCATAAAAACTAAATTGTCCTTGTCTGCCTCAATATTAAGCTTTAAGAATGTAGATGTAAGGATTCAAGTGATGTAGTCACGTGTGAACTACATGAGTATCACGCTACACATAGCTTGCAAGGAGTGACATACAATGACATGTCAAGAGTGATCAAGACAGATACGGAATAAGTAAGAGGAGTAGGCAATCTCAATGTCTCAAATGCACATGTGACAAGTGAAGGGTCTATCAAGTATCAAACCCATTAGTAGTGATGAATAACCGTCTAATCTCTTGAGACAAAAATTCAATAGTACCTTAATGCTCTTATATAATTTCTTCCTCTTTCAATGAGGGGGGACTTGGGGCTACTTATAACGCTCAGCACCAATATCATCTGTTGGATTACATTGATAATGGACAGCTAAGATGAGTCCCTATTAGTATATGAGCTATAATGAGAAAGGTTAGATGATGGATAGGCCGGTCCAACAGGCCTGTTCCAAGTCCATCATACCAAATCTTTCTTTATCTCAAAAACTAAACCAGACTCTTTAGGCTCTATCACTTAGTCTGTGAGTCAAACTCAAATACGAATAATAATATTTATATTTTAATAAGCCCGTTTACAAAAATCTAAACCATTCAAGACTTAGTACTTATATTTTTATTAATAACATTTCACCAAGATTAGAAAGTGGTGCATGGAAAAGGAAAAGAGGAGTGTTGATTATAAAATAAATTGAAAGGGAGGAAGACTGTATAATCCCATCATGCTTTTTAAACGACCGATCTTATAAGTTGTTTAATAGCTTATATATCCAAATCTTTTAAAAAACATGATGGGACTATAGAGGGACTATAGAGTGTGATTGTACCACTAAAATACGTAATATATTATTTACTATATTTATTTTAATTGTCAGATGATTATCTTGACGATTTCGTTAATAGAATCGTAGAAGTTTTGGTGCACAGGTAATAAAGGGAGAGGTAAAGCCAATTTTTGTGGATTTTTAGAAGTCACAAATGAAGGAAAAAAAAATAGAGAAAGAAAGAAATTAGCTTTTTGAGGAAAGAAATTAGGGGTGCAATAGCTTTTTATGTCCCTAATTTTGATATAATTATCGTGAGAGGTTTCAAATTATTCAATATCGATGCTTTCATTTTTTATACTAACCTCAAAATTGTCTTAAAATAGAATTCTTAGTTATAAGACCAGGAGAGAAAATTCCAATTGTAAATGGTGCCAATTGCCACAAGATATATAACACTCAAACTAATGGTTTACTTTATTTGTAATGCAGGCTATTGTATAGATGGATGTTTTAAATAGATTACCTTTGGTTTGATAGTAGGATGGTAAAAAAAAAAAAAAAAAAAATAAGCCAATTACTACATTATCTCTTACTAATAGTGTAATTATTGTTAAAGAAAAATTCCTTATGGACCAATGATAGGGGTGCTTAGAGCTTACAGTTGTCCATAAGGGTTATGTGGACCAACTCAACCCGTGCCGCCTTGCTTCAGCCCGCTGGTTATACGGACTAGCCTATTGTGGCTTGTATAGTGATGTAAGCCAAAATCGTTGGCCCAACCTATCTTGTGCGGGTTGATGGATTAAACGAGCTGGCTTATGAACCCGTTAATATTTTATTTTTATTAAAAAATTTATAAGAATTCAAATTAAAATATATTTTTTTAATAATTTAAATGTAGAATATATTTCTATTTATCTCACTAAATACCTACATACTAATCCTAGATGCTAATTGTTTATGAAAAAATTGTAGACTTCTATTTTGAAATATTTTATCTCAACATAAAGTGGTTTATTCTAACTAATAGAAATTGTAATCCATTCCAATTTTTTTCTTGTTGGAATAGCAAGAAAAAAATATCATAGAAATTATTAATTGATATTGTGTTAACTATATTAAATAAAGGCATCTAAATATCAAATATATACAAAAGAGGAAGTATCGATAAAAAGATTAAGGATGTAGAAAAGTGAAGTGAAGAGGAATGAAAGAGGGTAATGTACTAAGGTTTCTTTTTTTTTTTTTTTATAAGATTTATATTCATTTCTTCTTTTAATGTTTTTTAAAGTGCAGGTTTTTGTGTTAACTCAACCCGTAGTGGATTGACTCGCTTCAACCCCCGAGTTATGAGGTGCAGGCTATTTTTGCCCACACATTAAACAAGCAAAAATTTTTAGCCCAACCTGCATAACCCGCCTTACATGCAAAGCTTTAGTGGTGCTATCTTACCAAAAAAAAAAAAAAATACACATTGTTGCATTGTATATTTTACCATCCTTAAATTAATATATTTAAGATAATCAGTCAAAATTTCAGAGGATATATTATTACAATTTTATCTTTCCCAAAACTTATACAGTTGGGTTTTATAAAGGTTTGAAAATTTTTTTATCAACTTTAGTGAATTTAATTAAATTTACATAATTTATATTTCAAAAACTATTATATTGCATGGTGGGGGTAGCAAAGAAGCATGGGGAAATTTATGGATGAATGATGGTAGTAGGGTTACTTACCGTAAAGTAACGCTGATGATGTATAAAACTTGTACTATTGTACCCCACAAACCATCACTAATAAGGGTAAGGTAATTGCTCTCCACTACTTCTCCACCATCCACATCTTTCTTCAGCCATTTCCCTCTCTCTCTCTCTATCTATCTCTCTCTCTCTATAAAAGGCACACTATTCCTCTCCCCTCCTAACTTTTATCAGCGAGTAGTTTTTTTCACTTGTTACTACTACTACCTCCATGGCTGATCCATACCCCAATTGCTTCACATCTTGGTACAAACCCAATACCACCAACACTGCCAACAACATCAACCCTTTTAACCATTTTTACAACTACCTACAACCAACTCTCTCTTCCCTTCTCAACCTCCACTCCAACAACAACCTTCTAATAACTATTATCACCATCACAGCATCATCTTCACTCCATCACCACCTCCTGTTCGTCCACAACCACCTTCTTCTCCTCCCATCAAAGAAGCCCTCCCTCTTTTAAGCCTAAGCCCAACAACGGCTCATCATCATCATCGTGGTGGAGGTGATGGTGGTTTTGCAGTGGATGAGGAGGAGGAAGAGCAAGAAGAAGAAGAGGAAGAGGATGAAAAATCAAGTACAGCCATGGATGTGGACACGAATAATCAAAAGACCAAAAAAACATCTAATAAGAATCAATTGTTGCTATCTCTAGACCTTGACGATGACGAAGAAGACGACGAGGACACTGAAGTTACTGTTGCACTTCATATAGGGTTACCAAGCCCAAGTGCTGCTGAGATGGCATCGGCTCTTGTTTCTAATTCATCTTCTTCCTCTACTTGTAATAACAATATTTCTTCATCCGAAATCATCACAAGCAGTACGGATCAAAACAAACTAGATATGAACAATGAAAATGAAGTTGGTGGTGGTGAAGATTACGGGTATCTCATGAACAGGATTAACAAGGGCCAATACTGGATCCCTACTCCTTCACAGATTCTGATCGGTCCCACCCAGTTCTCTTGCCCTGTTTGCTGCAAGACCTTCAATAGATACAACAACATGCAGGTATATACATAGAGGTATAATACATATACACACGCACACATATATATACTTATATATGAGTAATAAGCTTTTACACATATAATACCGTTTATGCATCCGTATCTAGACCTAGCGATATACCTAGGTTTCTTTCTTCGTATCTTTCTCCAAAACCCTCCTTTCTTCTTCCTTCTTCACAACTTTGATTTCCCTTGATTCGTCAAGAAGAAACGGATCTGGTGAGAACTGTTGACTTCTTCCTTATTTCTTTTTACAACCATAGGAATAATAATGGGGTCAATTATTGAACAAACTTATTAAATAAATACAGAATTTGCATGGTTCTATGGTGGGGGTGTGACCAGCGAGGGTGTTTTGTACATTGAGAAGATGTTTTGTTTTTCTTGTCCTAGCAAAAAACTGAAACAAGCATCAGTGTAGTAGTAGTAGTACCTTCTCCTATGTGTGATTGGAACAGCACAATCAATGTTCTTTATGTAGCTATATGTGTGTTTCCTTCTGCACTTTGAAGTCTGTGCCCTACAGATTTTGGCAGGTTTTCTGTATTAGTTTAATGTATGAACTGTAGAGGGAAAGGAGGGACCTGAAAATTTTGCAGTCTTTATTTTTATATATTTAATTTTTTTTAACCCCCATCAGGTGATATTGATATATATCTACCCTAAATCATTAAAAGTTTCTTTCTTCTTCTTCTCTCTCTTATTCTGAGATGACCTTCAACTTTTTAACATTGAAAATGGCTTGGCTAATCATCACTGCAACACCAATTTTATTTTATGCCAAGTACCATTATTGCCCAAGAATGTCTTTCTTCTTCTAAGTCTCATTAATTGCATTCAAATTTCTAGCTTTATTCCTTGTGGTAGAACTCCATAATTCTAAATAAGTTCAAGGAATTCATGCATGCAATTAGTATAAGGAAATAAGAAGGCCCTTAATTTAATTTAATTTAATTTAATTTTGTTTATTTTCCTGGTTAAATAGTGCACCATTATTCAATATCTTTTTCATTTCTCTCCGAAACAATGCCACAGACAAAACCTAGATTAATTTGTTATTAAAAAAATTTGCTTTTTTTCTCTGCTGGACACATGTATCAAATCTAAATTTCAAGCTTTGTATTACTTTTTTTACTTTGGAAGTCCTATCTTATGAATCGGCTGAAATTTTAGTCGCCCACAGACTCCAGCACTGAATCATGGCTGGATGTCAAGATAAAAAAGTATTATAAAGGCATGCTTTAGGCTTCTTTGAAAAAATTATCCTCCAAATGCAAGCCGACACACTTGAAAATCGAATGGAAAAGAGTCAAAGGAAAGCCTTTCCTGGAAAGGAATGCTATCAGAATCAATTCCATTTTCTCTCCTACTAGTATAATACATTAATTTATACTTTTTTATTATAAAGTTTTTAATTGTATTATTCAACCTTAGTATATTCATGTGTATAAATGTATATATTCACATCTAATAAACTAATATGACCTTGTTTTGTGTGCGTGTGTGTGTGTAGATGCATATGTGGGGGCATGGATCTCAATACAGGAAAGGACCAGAATCACTAAGAGGTACTCAACCGACGGGTATGCTTAGACTCCCATGTTACTGCTGTGCACCCGGGTGCCGGAACAACATCGACCACCCAAGAGCCAAGCCTCTCAAGGATTTCAGGACTCTACAGACGCATTACAAGAGAAAACATGGTATCAAGCCCTTCATGTGTCGGAAATGTGGCAAGGCCTTTGCTGTTAGGGGTGATTGGAGGACCCATGAGAAAAACTGTGGTAAGCTTTGGTACTGCATCTGTGGGTCTGATTTTAAGCACAAAAGATCACTTAAAGACCATATCAAGGCCTTTGGCAATGGCCACGCCGCCTATGGTGCCGACGGTTTTGAAGAGGACGATGAACCTGCATCTGAAGTAGAGTAATCTGAAATTTCAACCTAGATATTATCAAAAACAGCCATTTTGAAGTAATGCATGCAGATATAGGTTCAAATATATGGTAATTCTAGGCATTATTATTGTTTTTTGTTTTCCTTTCTATTCTTGGGGAAATCATGAAGCTTAAGAGTTATTAAGCTAGGGAGTGCGTGTACGCATGTAACTGGAATTGTGTATAGCCAAGATTAGGCTAGCTAAGAACATTTCTATCCAAGGAAAAACAAATTATGTACCTAGATTCTGGTTCTAATTTGTGTAATATAACTCTATTCTAGACACATATATATGCAAGTTAGGAGTTTTCATTTTAAAGTAATCACAATCATAGAGTAGTATGGCGTTATCATCGAGTGTTCATTTGTGATTTGTGATATTTTTATTAAGTAGTGGAGAGATTTATGTATAAGTTAAATAACAGGTAAAGATAGGGTTAAGGAAAAGTATATAGATTTAAAAAAATTATGAAAATACTGGCAAATTGAAAATAACTTATTTAAGCTTGTCAAAGTTTATATTATATTAAACCTATATCTTTTAAATGCTTATTCACTTCGTCATAATTGCAATTTCATTACAACTTTATTCCTTATGAATGACTAATATAACATTCACTTGACCATAATAGCAATTCCATAAAAAATTTAAATTATAAAAAATATTGAATAGTCATTAGTTTTTTAAACTCATGAATGATAATTCAATGCTGAAATTGCCTGTTTTCTAAAATACCTCAAGAAGAGGAATGAGAATTCTTAGTAATAGGAATTCTATTATAACCTTATTTACTCAGCAAAGTAAATGGGCTATAAAATTCTAGTTAATTAGAATTGTCTTGAAGTCATTTCCTACATAGAGGAGATAATACATGAACTTGTCTATTGTAAAAATAAGTGCATTGCACTTACATTAAACTCATCTCTTCAATATATAAATTCATTATAATTTAAACTTGATTACTTTTAGGACTATTTTATTCAATGGTATTTTTGTAAATTTTATTAAAATATTATTATTTTCACCTTTTTAAACGGACTTTTTGCGGTTTAATTTCCTACATGTCTTTGGAATTAATTGTTTACGCCTCCATAGTATTGAAAACAAGTTTTATGTTTCTATATAACCAGCTTATCTTTTTTTGTGGTTTTAGTATTAGTAATATTTTATTATTTACTCCAAGAGTGAAATAGGTTTTTTTTTTTCCCCCAATCCAAAGTAAAGTAGGATTTATAAGCAGGTTTACTAAAGATTTGTGCTGGGTTCTAAAGATTCTGATTCAAATACTGTGGGTTAATTGCATATGTTGGAAATTATAAAGGGGTATATTTACAATTTATTTTTTTATTTGCATTTTTTTATTTTTTTTATATTCGTGATGATATGATTTATGAGCTGTATATATTTTTATTGAAATTATAATATTTTTTTATATTGATAATGATTTTAAGGGGCAAGTAGTAAATAGTAACTCTTAACCATTATTGGAAATAAATATCTATGAAATGTGGTGAGAAATGATTTCGTTTTATAAGAGAGAGGACATCGTTTTCGTTTTCCATTGTAAGGTTGGACACTATCTTTACATTCCACAATCACTCAATACTGAAGCCACTATCATCTCAAACCTCATAGATTATTTGTTAGATAGCAAAATTTTAATAATAATGACTAATATCGGATTAAAGCTCCAATGATCTCTCGTTTTGAACAGTTTTTTCAAAGAACATATGCTCAGTTGCATATGAGGCTCCTAATTAATGCATAAAAGATTTAAATTAAAGGATGATGCCTTTTTGATAGACTGGTAAGTTGTTGTTTTATGACAATTTTTGTTTCGAAAGGTTAGTATATTAGATTTTATCCCTATCTTGTCCAATGGAAATATATTTTTTAAATTTTGGAACTGAAACTTATTTTGTGACGCTATCATCTTACAACTCGTATCTAGAAGAAGCTGTAAGTACAATACCTTATAGAACGTACAAATTTTTTATTACATTTTTATAATATTATAATTATGATGTAAATTTTTGAATCATGGTTCAAAATAGTAAATTCTATATATAATTTAGTAATAAGTCTTTACATATATACACACTTTAATGTAGGATCATTTTAACATTTTAACTTCTCACTAATTATTCTATATAACAATATTTCACCAATAGTACAGCTTTTACCTTTCTTTTCCTATTGAAGTAAAAAGGAAAAGAGAAAACCAGATACATTTTAACATTTTGACTATTGTATTATTTTGAGGTATCTATATATTTATTAACTTCTTTTCTTTTTGATGCAACTTAGAAGTGTGGATATATTATTACTTTTGATTCATTATTTATATATTTATTTGATAAATTTTATAGAGTGTATTAGAGATATATCGAGTTTCTATTTTATATTCTACAGATTCCAACATAGTCCAGGTTTCAGGGCATGAACAACATTTAAAGACATTATACTTGTATCCTTTCATGTGTTAAAATGTATTGAAAAATTTATATCTAAAATGTATCCTAAGCTCTTTGATACCTACTCAAAAAACATTGGGTTAAATAGGATATTTTAGAGTTTAGGTTATAATAGGATTATTTAATTACCCTAGTTTTTGCAATGAGTATTAATGTATAATATATGTATATATATATATATATGTTAAAAATATGCCAAACACTACTTGCTTGAAGAAGGTATGCTTTAAGCAAGGCACAATTATTTTTTCCTCTTTCATAGTCGTTTGTAAATTTTTGTGCACATCTGTTCAAGTGTCTGAACGGTATTTAATTTTATCAATCTGAGTGTTTTTCTTTCCTCCTCCAGGACAGTCCAGTTGGCTGGATTCGCTCACCAATTTGGATTCTGACACGTAATTTTTCATGTGCTTTCGTTCATCTTCATTTATGTGTTGAGATTTGACTGAAAAAAATAGTACATGTAAGTTGGTGTTTTAATTTTTCATTAATATTAAAAGCAAGTTTAATTCATATGTTAATCGAAGTTGATTATACTAAAAATTACTTGCATGAGGCACCCATATTGTATTATGATAAATGATGGGCTTAAACTTCGGTTTTATATCCTCAGATACGCAAAATTTACTTTTAATATATGTAGAGAGGAAAAAAAAAAAAAAAGACATTGGTCGGTTATTACTTTTCAAATTTGAGTAAGATATACTGGTTGTGAAAAATAATGATGTTTTGGATCAACGAAAAAAGTGAGAAGTTCATTATGAAACAAAACATTTTTTGTCTCACAGACAAGAAGAGGAATGGCCGCGTTGACATACAATTTTATTGTCAAGCGAGTTTGTACCTTTCCACCAACATAGTCGATTCAATTTGTTCCCTCATCCGGATCTTAAATTATTCATTTCTGTACAAAATCATCTTAAAGTGTGCTAATTGCAATACAAAGTTCTTAGTTCTCTAAACAAATTTCCGGAAATTGGATGGCACCAAGTCGTCATATATGTTGAATGTTGTTCGTGTTATACGTAATCATGTAATGTCCAATTTGGATAATCCATTATGCGCTGTAAAACCCATTTGTACATAATATGAATCGAAATTAAGTTCGACGACTTAATTTAGGCGTTCTGGCCCCTCCCTAAAATAATAATAATAATAATAATAATAATCTGAACACCAAAGTTTCTTTGTTGCCAAACTCTAGAATATAAAGTATCTTGTTAAACGCAGTGAATAGTAACTGCTAACATTTATAGATTTGCTGTAATTTAATTACTAAATCTATTGATCGCAATATAATAGTTAAAATCTGAGTCTCAAGCATTTTTGGTCCTCCTATTTTAAGTTTTGATCAGTTTTCCACACTAGGTTTACTCCTGCGAACACTTTTATCCCTTTTAGATAACAATTTACTAATTTGCTATAAAGGAAAAGAGTATAAAAAGAGAAAGCAAGCATAAACACAAATTGGCAGGTTGTATAACAATTTACTCGTTATAAGTAAAACTAGAAACGAGTTTGAGTCGAAATGGTACTGTGCTAAGATTGAGATCGACTCGAAATATCAAAGTTTAACCTTGGCTCAAGCTTGATCGAGCATAAAATCCTAAGCTCGAGTCTAGCTTGATATAAATATATAAACTCGACTTCGACTAATTTAAACTCACTTTATTAAAAAATAATTTAAATTTTAATCAAAATAATACTAAAATTGAAGCTCAATTGGAATTCGATTAACATTTATACTAGACTTGAACTTGATAGAACTCAATTAGACTTGCAAGCTAATCGAGCTAAATATATGAAACTCGAGCTCAGATCAATAAATTACTTGAGTAGCTCAAGCTCAAACTCAAGTTTAACTTGACTATTCTTAAATTAAACTCAAATAAATATCAAGTCAAACTTGAACAATTTATGAATTGACTTAGATTGAAACCTACTGATGGCTCCGACCACCAAAAGGTGGGTCTAAGCCCATGGATGGCAACAAGCATAATCAGCAGCTTTATTAAACCAAATGTGGTTCTACTCTTTTGAAAGAAGATTTAAGCACAAGGATGGAACCAAAAGATACCATTTAGGTTCTATGCAAGAGATCGAAAACAAACTCATGGACTATTTAATGCAGCAGCGGAATCTTAATTAAAGTCAGCATTTATTACTGACAGTTTCAACTTTTGGGTTTTGGAACGGCCAACGTTAATGATAGGCCACTAGCTTTTATTTCCAGCATTAATTATCGGTTACACTATTTATTTTTATTTATTATTTGTCTTTTTAGATCTTGTTTTTTAGAATTCCTCATGTAATAGTATAAATTGCTCTTTAGGCTTGTCTTTGTAAATAAGAACATTTGATATACTTTTTAAATTCTATTGAGAGAGTTTTCTCCATGAAATTACAATTGTTTAGCAATTATATGATTAAGTTCATATTTTGAAATCAATCATCGAATGATTTATGCTAATTCGATGCTTTTGCATTGCGTTAGAGTGGTATCAGAGCGGGTAAAATCTTGTGGAGATGTCGATAGACTTCAGAATAGGAGGTGATCATATTCCTGACGGTGTTTGAGGTATGGAAGTCCTACGTTATGGGTGATTAGTACAAAGGGTAGTAGATGAGACAATAGGTCAAAAAATCCGGTGAAATGAACAGCATCATGAAGCCTTGATCTATCAATCCAATATCAACAGTAGTAGGAAGGATTATTGGAGACGACCGAAAGGTGATCCAAGGATCAGTTCTGTTACTTATGATACTGATGGTGAAATGAGTTTTTTAAATATGTTTTTTTTATAAGTTTAATGGTACTGGAAATTTGGATGAATTTTGGGCATGGGTTGAGGAAGTTGAGAGGTTCTTTGACTATATGAGGGTTTCCAAGGGCATGATGATAGAATTAGTGACAAGTCGTTTGCAAGATAATGCATGGTATTGGTGGGAAAAACTTGGTTTATGATGAAATACCTTACGGAGTGGGAGTTCTTTCCTCCTAGACTATAAGCAAATCCTTTCTCAGAAAATTCTATAGATGCCTAAACAATTGAATCTAATTCTAGAAGTACTTAAGGAGAAATTGGTGGAACAAGAGTAGAACTCAACTCTCGAAGATCAGAGTACTCAAATTGGTGATGGTGAGGATAGTGGCGGAGAAGCTGACGCCTACAAAGATTGTGTTGGTGAGGAAGTCATTTTGGAGAAGCTTTTATTAATTGATGAACAAGTGTTGATAGTTACCAAAGAGGTGGAGGCTAAAGAAACTCTAAGTAGGTTCATTGCACGAGTGAATGAGATTAAAGATGTGAGACTCAGCGATTTGCTAAAAAACTTACATCCCGGCTTAGAGGAAATGCCAGAATTAGTGAGTGCATTTATCCTATTGGTTCATATCAACATGGAAAATGATTGTTCAGTTATCACCCCAATCTATCTAGATTGTGTATGAACAGATTCAAAAGAAAACTTAAGAAGTTTTGATCTTGTGGCGGTGAATGATGCAGTGTGAATCACGATCATACGACAAGATAAATGAGATAAATCAAGACGATCGAAAGAGAGGAAGAAGAAGCGAATAGATGAGAACTCGAGGTCGAGTTCTTTGTAGGTGGGAGAAAATAATGCAGTAGTAGAATCTTAATTAAAGCCAGCATTTACTACTAACGGTTTCAATTTTTGGGTTTTGAAACTACCACCATTAATGATAGACCACTAGCTTTTATTTCAAACATTAATTGTCGGTTACACTATTTATTTATATTTATCGTATTTATTATTTGTCTTTTTAGATTTTGTCTTTTATAATTCTTCGTATAATAGTATAAATAGGCCTTTAGGTTTGTCTTTATAAATCAAAACATTTGATATACTTTTTAAATCCTATTAAGTTTTCTATGAAATTGTAATTGTAATTGTGTGATTAAGTTCACCTTTTGAAATCAATTGTTGAATTGATTTATGTTAATTCAACGCTTATACACTGCGTCACTATTCTTTAGAATAGTAGTAGATTCAGGGAATTGGACCAATTTATTTGGGTATATCTTAAAGAGATTTAATTTGATGAGCTTGAAATAGGAATTATTATATGAGTTTGTTCATTTTTTGTCTTTCTTAGTAAGCTTGGATGCTTAGCATACTCACATTAGGCTATAATAAGCCTTAACCAAGTTATATGTACACATGAAAGATGCATTTCATCATTGCTGACTAAAACCATTGGATAGATTGATGATCTCTAAAGTTATCTAATAAGGATGGTGTCTAGAATTAATAAACGAAGTGTTTCTTCTTTCTTAATTGACACACTAAGAATTTTCAAACAAATCCTAATTTGCTATAGAAGTCTAACTCTCAAGGATCAAACACCCAACCAATTGAAGAATTTCCAAAGGTCGGTTAAAAGCAGAAAGTGAACCGAAAGCTAATGAGATCTTCAATCGATTGACATGTATTTGACTACCACCAATAGCCTCACTACACATATATCTTCGTTTTGGTTCTGTTAGAAAGGGAGTCAAAAGTAGAACAACAAAACCAATTAATAAATCAAGACTTATACAACTTGGTCGTAAACAGAATCACGACAAAATCACGCGTGCCAATTCCAGTTCCAAGAATTTGAGATTGAGAACCATTGATTTCAAGCCTTGAACTGGAAGTTTCACTAACATACCTAGGTCTTAATTAAATCTTTAAGAAATTGTGGAAGGTCAAGGCTCATCTATCTTGCCTTGGTTTCATGCTTGTGTTGACAAATTTCACAAAGACTCATCTGTGACCAATTCAACAAATGGCATTATATATATTATGTCTAATATATGTGATCGATATATTGTTTTAGCGCAATTACATGACAAAGCACATAAGCAGTTTGCAGGTCCTACGGTTGCTCATCAAATTGAACTCTTTTGTATTTAGGTTCCATTCACAATTCGGTTTAGAGAGTTCCAAATAGTTCACAATTTGATTGAATCACTTCCCATTAAAATGTAAAAAATACGTGACATTTTTTTAATTCCATAACTTATTGACATTTTATTATAACCCATCTAAATTTACTTTTTTTTTCCCCTAATCTCACCCTTAAACTCATTAGTCAACTTCTTTTGCTTAATTTCCATCTCTCATCTCTTAGACAAAATTTCATGCATTCATTATCACCTAAAAAGCAATATTACCATCGTATGATGTCATATGGTTTTATCTTATATAATATTTGTCAATTTGAACATCAATCTTTAATTAGAAACTCCAAAATGTATTAGTACTAGTTAGAAATAGACATTTTTAAAAGCAGTTTGGACTAAATCGAATTGCTTTCGAAACCCATATCATTCATAGTGGTTTGGTTCCATGCAAGTTTAAATCAAATCATTTTCAGGCTCTATTGATTTTATCTTTTTCTAGTCATTTTGGTATCTCATTTTTATTATCTTCAAATAGATATTTGTTAATAAACAAACAAAAATAAAAAAAAAACATTTTTATTCATAAACAGATTGAATACATATAACAATTAGACATTTCTAACATATCCTAAATACAATTAGATTCATTTCACTTTTAAACCAAACCAAACCAAACCACATACAACCGAGTAGGTCTAGTCTAAATGACCACTTTGTCGTAACCGACTATATGTAAATAAAGAGCACTTCTTTCATGAGGTCATGCTAATGAAGATGCCCTTAGAATGCCTGATAAAGGATATATATATATATATATATATTTCATAAGAAACTAACTATCTTTAATAAGTAATTTTTTTCCCCTTTGTAATTGAGAATCTTATGAAACATCTTGAATACCCGTGTTTCTTTTTGTTTTATTATTTTTAATATATCCAGCAAATGCATCAGCTTTTAGGGTGCATATGATACCCGACCCTTTTGCTTTGCTCAGTGCATGATGGGATTGGATTGATATCAAATATTGATGGATGGAACATGTACCATTAAGATTCACTATTATTGTAGGGAAATTCAAAGCAAATTATTACCCTTTTGTCTTTGGCCCTTTTGCCCCTTTATAGAGAGAGAGAGAGAGAGAGAGAGAGAGAAACATTGTGAAGCAAAAACACATACATACGATATATATATATATACTACAATGATATGATAATCTTAAGCAGAATGCATGGTCTTGTTATGGTGATACAGGCATTACCTACAGCATGCAAAAGTAGAACAAATAAGACACAAATTGCTCATTATATAAGTTTGAAGTTGAAATGACCATGAAAATGGCATGGAATGGATATTGTTTGCAGCTTTGTTTTGTCTTAGGAGGGAAAGGAAAGAAAGAGAAAGAGAGAAGGGAGGGAAAAAAAGGGCACTAATAAGTGGTATGTGAATTGGTAGTCATTGAGACTGTTTCTTGGACCAACCTGACCATACTATGCCTCCTACAGAGCACACACCTATTCTGATGGTTCAACTGTAGATTGAAGAGACGCATCAATAATCTTTGACTGATCAATCCCTCTCTCTCTCTTTCTCTCTCCAATTGTACGTGGGGGTCTCATTCACTTAAACAGTAAAAATACTGCTAGCCAGTAGTTGTTTCATTAATTTACATATGTGATAGACACCCATTTAATTATATACACATATATATATATATATAGGCACATACATGGCTGCATTTTTTGCTGGGTTCTTTTATTTATTTTGTTTTATTTTTGGGGCCGACTGAAAATGCAATTTGCTGGTTAACATGTCGATTCTCTGCCTATGTCGATCTTTTAAATATATTAAAAAAGTTTACGAAAAAATTATATTGATAGCAAGATTTTAGTATTACAAATTTTTAATAAAAAAGAATGAAAATAAATAATGCTTGATTTAGGATTTGTCTCCAGATTTATTTTAAAGAAATCAAAAGCCAAAAGCCCAAAATTTTATGAGCAAGTTTTGAATATTCTATTCACCAATATTTTAGTATTACGTTTATTTTCCTTTTTCTTGTCTTTCCATCCCAAAACAATAAAAAATGAAATTTAATCCCCTTATTTCCTTTTCCTTTCAATTATTCTCTCTCAATTCCTTTATACCAAACATAGCAAGTGGTAATCATAGTAGTGGGATGAAAGATATTTATAACACTTTTGGTTGGTGTGATAGAATTAAATAAAATTAAAATGATATAATTTTTTTATACTTTAAATGATATCGATAATAAGTTATATGAATGATATTGATAGTAAATTAGAATGAAACAAAATTCATATATTTTTAACATAATTATTACTTTATTTTGTGATACTTTAAATGATATTGATAATAAATTTTATGAATGTACCTAAAAATACTAATACAGATCACAGGTCATCGTTTAACTATTGACTTGTGTCTCATAAATAAAATATGAAAATATGAAAAAGAAAAAAACACATTACCTTGATTCGGAAAAGGAACTGCAATCTATTATTTAACACTATTAATAAGAAGTCCCTGAAATAACTATTTCACAAAAACAAATGGAGTAATAGCTGAACAGAAGGAAATATTTGATTTATTCTGTCTATATAAACTCAACTAAACGTATGAGTTGAAAAAAAAATTGAGATAATTAAAAAGCATCTGGGTAAATTACAGAAAACTTCAATGAAAATTTATTTCCATAGGTTCAATAACAGAGGTTAAAATTGTAAATGTATTTCATGTATGTAGCGATGGGACAATTTGCAGGTTTGACTTTAAGGAGACATAAGAGATATCGTTGGATACTTCAGTTGACGACCGTTGTTACGCATTTTAAGATTAGAATCATATTAATAAATCAGAAGTTAGGACCCCGTAACTCAACAGTGCCTACATCAAACCAAGGGTGTGTTTATTTTGTGGTTTGACATATATTTTAAATTTATTTTAATTAAATTATTTATAAAAAATAAATATTTTTAGTTATAAAAATTTTATAAATTAGATATAGCTTAGATATAAACATTCAAGTAAGATCTATTTGAATAGCTTTTTTTTTTTAATCCAGATTAATCTGGACGAGTGGAAGTTAATATTTTTCCTCAAAAGCATAGTATAATATGTGTGTTGGATGATGTCCATGCTATATGGAAGCTTTTTTTTTCTTTTTTCTTTTTGCCATTACAACAAATAGGGAGATTCGAACTTAGTACCTCTCACTTGAAAGATTAGAAGAAATACCGCTAAACTCTAGATATTGGCTATTGGAGCTATTGTAAATATAAAAAACATATACTCCCCCAATTTCAAAATTTTAATTTTTCCACACTCACACATTCTTTTAACATGAAATTGTTTTATTGTTTTCTTTTACAATATATATACATATATAATTTCGGCTATTTTAAATACGCACTATCTTCCCAAATGTGAGAGCATAAAGGATGATTTTCTAAATAATAATAGAAAAAAATTTAATTAATTATTTACCTTTTTAAATAATCATGACAAAACATACAATAATGATAACAAATAGTTAATTATTAGTGTTATTAAATTCAGGTTGATCGATCCAATTCAATGCGATCAAACCTAATCCTTTCTTGAAAATGAACTGATTGAGCATAATTCAACTTTAGGTCAACTTGACTTTACTAACTCTTCAGCATACTAATGTGTCTAAATCATGCTCTCAAACTGAGTTTCTTACTTACTAAATTATATGACACATGTACTGTTAAATGATCATATGCAACTGTAATGGTGGCAAAATCGACTAAAATAAATAAATAAATTCCGTGTTTAGAAGAGGAAAAAGAAAAGGAAAAAAAGAGGAACACGACACAAAAGATTTGATTTATTATAGTACTATGATATATCGAAATAGAAAAGAGTTTTTGAAATAAAAAAATAAAAAAAGAAAAAAGAAAACTGGGGCGTTCAACTCATATTTCCCTTTCTTGATACGACCATCACAAAGTTAACTGACATAGTGTCAGGAGCAAAACGTGTCCATTATGTGGACTTCATCTATGCATTTGTCACTACTCTCTAAGACCGCTCATGTGGGTCGAAACCAACAGTAAAATGAAACCACACAACTTTATCGCATTTATTCTCACAATCAATGCCCTACACCCATTTCTTTGCTTGAGAGACCAATCCCTTCCTTGTCTTTCCACCTGCTTCCCCTATCTCTCTCCCCCTCTCCCTCCCACTCTTCCTCCCATATCCTTCTTCGCCCTGGCATTTATGTACACAAGTTTTTCCTTTTAGAAATTGGATTTAGTCCGTAAACCCGACTATGATCTTGGGAGATGATAGGGGGTTATGTTATTAACAACAGCTTTTCTTTATCTCTAACTGTATATATATATATTGAAGAGATCAAACTGAAACAGGAACCCAAAACAATTTCGATATATTTAGCACAGCTTTTTTAATCATCCCCGTTTGATGGATTCATAAGTGTTTAACATCATGATTAGTTTCTAAATTTATGGATGTTGATTTTTCATATTATACCTAATATAATATATTTTTTTTCCAAAACTTAATCTTTTTTTTTTCGTATAAGTATAGAATCATACAGAAATAAATTTTTATTCGTGGATTTAGATCCTCGCCGTTTTCTTAATCTCTTATTTTTATATATAAAAGTTACACTAATTTATAAATAAAATTTTGAGATTGTCTAAATTTTTTAACTGCCCTGTAATCTTAATAATTGATTACTCATGCAAGTAACGCATAAAATGCATAAACTAATTGCTCAACTTCCCGCCACATAATAAGGAACGAATCAACTCTCAAATTAGACTAGATCACAATCAATTAAAAATCTTAGTAGAGATGTGTTAAGAGATATACAATAATAAATTGGAAAAATGGTTAATTTGTTACTTGAATTTTCACAAATATTCAATTGGTATCTGAACTTTGAAGTGAACAATTTATACCAACTAAAATTTTCATTACTACTTTTACTATGTTACTAATTGATTTTGTGTGAAAAATCAAATAAATTACAGGCTTGCCTTCTTCTAGCTCCACTTTATTCTTTTGTGGGCTCGAAGGAGAATTGGCTTTTGTTGGTCAAAGTTGAATTAGATAGATTGTGGAGACACTCAAATTTTGCATATCTATGTGCTCAAGATTTGGCAATGAACACATAGGACAATTGAGTTAGTGAAGGTCTATGCAACCCGTTAAGAATCATGTTATAGGTTTGATTACTAAAGCACAGGCCAAAAGATTACAAAATCTTATGATGAGAGTTCTTAAAGATATATTCAAGCTTTAATGAAGCAAAGATAGTTTCTTGTTAAGATAAATTTCATCTAAAGATATCAATAGTTTATGGTAGGTCTCAACGTTTGAAGGTACATTCATTTGAGATATCAACATTTCAATTAATTAAAAAGAGGAATCAACATTTAGGGATAAATTTGTTTAAGGTACTAATTATGAAGTGGTCAAGAGGAGGAATCACTGTTTTGTAGAGAGAGTCAGGTAAGTATTAATAATTAACTATTGATAAAAATTAGAGAAACTTAATTGAAAATAAATCCAAATATTGATAACTTGAATGGATTTACAAAACATTGATACCTTATTGATTTACTTTGTGATAGTTTTTTAACTACTCGAAATATTGATATCTTAAATGAACTTATCCCAAAATATTGATACCTTTGGTATATTTATGCTTTCTTACTATAGATTGTATGATGATCACACATGTGTTAGATGCAGTTTGTTAGTTTTGAGCATGTGAGAAGATTGCAAATTTACACAAGTTTCAAAACAAATCTTGTTGAAAGCAGTGGCCTAGAAAAAAAAAAAGGTCATGTTGAAAGCTAAGTCGAGAACAAAAGCGAAGGTGTGGAGGAAAGTTAGTCTATGTGCAATATCCACTAAGTGAAGATTTTCTATCCTGTTAACTACATCTTAATTTCATCTTAAAATTAGGCTTTTTATCAATTTATCATTTAATTATTCAATTGATATCCCAGTGATCGTCCTCCTACGCACATCATAATTTGGTGTTATAGCATAATTATGATTAAGATTTCTACCTTGCTACGAATATCTACACTATTAAGGTTTTGCATTGGATTTTGGATTATTGGTAGTAAATAGTGTTGGAGATTGTTATGTGCTTATATGGTGTGATTACAGCTAAGGTTTACAAAGGCAAGGCTTATAAAACGATGGCTTACTCTTATTTAGTATGAGATTAAGCTATTTGCTTAGAGCCAATCATTGTGATGTTAGTAGTGTATTTAGGTCAAAAGGCGGTTAAATTTAAAAAGAAGCTATGACTAATAGATACCATTATGAGATTGAACCTAGAATTCAAGTTCTAAATAAAATAGAAATAAGTGGTTCTCCAAAAGAGTATTTAAATTAGGAATTTCAACTAACATGGGTTGTTAGATATTACATTGGATCATATGAAGACCGATGAGAACATTTGTTCCATCAAATTATGAAGATGAGCAGTATAAAAATTTGTTAATGCTAAAGCATAGGTTAAATGAGTGATAGGGAATATCCTTGCAAATATGAGGTTTTCTTGAGGAACAGTGAAATATATGAACCTCTTATGCATAACATCTATAGATTTGTGAATGCTTGATGCATGACATTAGTAGGAGTGTTTATCATCAGAGTTTTCTAATCTTGGGTAAAGCCATCTGAACTATCATCAGGTTTTCTAATCATGGTCTATGTATTGTTTTAGCCAACCACGTATAGGGTCTTCTATGGCGCTTTTGAGCTGCTAGCAACTGCTTGTATCATGCCCTTGTCACGGTGATACTTGCAATATTCCTTCTAATCCTTTCGCTGAGCTTGGCCTCATCGACGGTGGTGGTGATAGGAGGCCTCGATTTCTTATCTCAAGGAACATGTCTTGTACCGACAATTTTAAAGGGGTGAACTCGTCATATTTTAAAAAGAGTTTTCTTGTCACCATCGCTAAGACCTTGATGCTTGTTGACTCGACTAAAATCACGATGATCTCTTGGTCGATGCTTCTCTCGAGGTGAATTATCATAAGCTTAGGTGGGTCCGTCTGTTTTCAGCCTCTTTTCTGGCATTTGTTATGTCTTCTTAACAATTTATTTCTGTGCCTTTTCCCACCTGCTCGAGCGTGGCAACTTGGCATTTGGAGAGGGATTTGCAGAGTGGGCTGTCCACAAGGACTCCTGATTTGATGGCCTCCAAAGCTATGCCTTAGTTGAGGTTCGGTATTTCTAGCATGCTTTGTTGAATCTTGCAAACTAATCTCTTAAGGTTCACCTTGTTTTTTCGTACCGTGTAAAGATAAGAGGCGTTTTTCTCTGCGTTTGCTTCCCATGAAGTGCGCTACAAGAGGTCGGTTAGCTAGGGAAGGAACCTATTGTATTGGGTTCAAGCTTATTAAACTGGAAAAAGTTTTACACTATGTCGTCTAAAAAATTTTGTATCTCCATGTCAATTGAAACTGGGCGATATGATCCTCCGGGTTGGTTGTTCCATCATATGATTCTAAAGTAGTCGGGCTCCCATAGCGAGTACTTTAGATTGAACCTCGACTACAAAAGGTATTTTGCTGGGGCGCTTTGGTAGTTGGCTCATTTTCAAAACCTTCTTTGATGGTGGATGTCTCTTCATCATATCCCGTATTTCTTCTAATGCTCATTCTAATGCTCATCCAAACTATCTTGTTGACAAAATTATGAATTTAGTTTTTGAACTAAGGAAGACAAAATTGCTAGAGGTCTTAATGGCAATTAAATCAATAGAGAATTGCACTAAGCAGGATTGTTTGATTGAAAAAGATAATGAGATGTTTTTTTGGATAGACCAAAGGATATCATGTAGCACATGTTAATATTACTAGTGTTGTATATTGTAACATTGATGATGAAGGTACAGAGCATGCTGGTGGAAGGGAGACAGGTTCTATAAGAGATGTGCATGTCACATTGAGGTGAAGCCACCTATCTGTGTATCTAATGTGGAACGACTTCCATTTGTACAAGCTACTGAGTATTTCAGGCATCTCTATGCTCATTTCCCACATTCCATCTATTATATCTGGTATGTTGATGGGGTTATCACGTAAGCTGCTTATGGGTATTCATTAAAGTCATTCTTATTGGAAGAATGTATTGTGTGTGGATGGTATTACTATAGGATAAATTACGCTAGAAGATATCAACATTTGAGATAAATTCATTTAAGGTATCAATATTTCAAATGAGCTTATTGCTAGAGATAATTATGGTAAATTACATCAAAAGGTCAATATTAAAGAGTAACTTCATTTGAGATCATAACATTTCGAGTGACTCATTTAAGGTCACAACGTTTAGGGAAGTGTGTTAGTTAAGGTTATCACTAATACATGTCATAACATGGCAAATATTCTAAAATTTACTTAAATTTTTCTCTAGTTGACATGTGTCAATGGTGACCATAATTGACCTACTTCTCTAAACATTGTGTCTTCAAATGAACCATTTAAAATGTTGTAACCTCAAATAAACCTACACATAAACATTATAATCTTTTGGTGTAATTTACCCGATAATTTTTCTGTTGATGGGGAAGTATTCATTATCTTATCGATGTTGGTATTTTGTATTATAAGGAATTTTATGATTACAAATGGCATAGTAATTGTTGGTTAGATAAGAATTATTGTAATTCAAATTTGTTGAAATGTAGTACACTAGGGAATTATTATGTTGCTTTGTTTTGGTCTTGTAAAGCTAGTAGAGGTGTATGGGATTGCTCATAAGTTAAATACTATTGCAAAATTTGTTGACTCAATGCCCTGGGAAAGTCATCTAACATTCTTCATTATTGGCTATTAGTGTTAGAGTTATACTATTGCTAGTGTGCCAAACCATAACTTTGTTGATGGTTAAATGTGTGAATTTACTTTCTTATTAGAGATGTCTATTGTTGAAGTGTACATTAAATCTTTAATGTTTGTGGGGATGTATGGTTTTGTTGAATTGTGATGAACCGCGTGTGGTTACAATCTTATTTTGATGAGAAAATGTATTGTACAAATGCTCCATAACTTATTTTTGATATGTTTAATTTTAATGTGCATATATATGTTTGTATTTGTATGTATGTTGTTCTCTGCAGATTGTATAGGAACAAATTATCATGCCCCTATCTTGATCACGGACTTCATTGAGGGCTTGATTGGTTTAATCGAGCTGTAAATTCAAGGCATGATGAGTGCAACAAAACAAGAAAGCATAGCCTTGGTTACGGACTTGATCACGGGGTAAATTGAGGGCTCGACAAGTTTAATTCCAGGGTGCAACAAATATGAATCTAAGCTTTAACAAGCATAGACTAGGTCGTGGGGTAAATTAAGGTACGACGAGTTTAGGGCACGACAATTTAAAAAATAGTCATTGCAGACTTTCAATTCGACTGTTGGAGGTTCTTTTGGGGGAAAACGACCTTGTCTTTGAAACTGATATGTATAGAATGTTTTAAGGTGTCTTTTTAGAAGAGGGAGAGAAGAGAGTAGAGCTTAATTTACATAAATTACATAAAAATACTCTCATTTTGTGTTTACATTTGTTAAGTGAATAGTGTCATTCGTGAGATTAGTGAACTAATATTGTAAGGCACTATTCATATGTTTTTTTAGTTTTTTAGTGAATTCCTCATGTGTTGAGACACTTATGTGAAGTCCTACATGTATATAGGCATTTGGTGAAGTCCTCCATGTGTGTAAGCATTTGGTGAAGTTCTCTTGATGAGACATTTGTCAAGTCCTTGTGTTGAGACAATGTAGGGTCCTCGGTTGTGATGCATTATTGTGAAGCCATCTTTGTGAGGTAATTATTTTGATTGAACGAAATGCATGAAGTCCTCATTAAGTGAGATAATTATGAACCGTGGAGACTAGGGGTGAGCCAACTCCACTTTAAATCTAGTGTAATATTTTCCTTCCCTTATCTCTTTATTATTATTGTTATAGTTGTGCGTAAAGAGATAAAAGAGATAACAGTTCGATTAGTAAGCTTAAAATCGGTTTAAAAACCCGCTTTATAGCTTATATATGCATGGAATTAAGCCCAGCTATGCTTTATTTTTTTTTTTTCAATAATTAGTATCAAGACATGTCTCTAAAGTTAATGCTTAACCGCATCTTAGATAAAAGTTTCTATTGTTTTTAAAAACACTAGGCTTGTGTGTTTTTATGTTCTAAAAAATAAATTTTTTATTAAATGTAATTTAAATCTTTTAGTTGAGTATCATATTTTTACAAATGAGCTTTTACACATAATGCTTAATTGAGGGAGTTAAGCTGTATTTAATAAGTTATTTATTATGTGTAGCTTGGGAATCTTTAATTGAGTATTACAACTTTTACAAGTGAGCGAATGCTTAATTGAGGGAGAGTGCTAACTTGAAGGGGCAATATTGTGCAATACTTGTTCTCATTAAAAAGGGAGAGATTGATGAACCAAGGGTGGTCACAATCTTTTTTTTTTTATGAGAAAATGTATTGCACAAATGCTTTACAACTTAGTTAAGCTACATTTAATAAGCAAAACTTGTTTTTGATATGTTCCAGCTTTAATGTGCATATGTATGTTTGTGGTTATATGTGTGTTGTTCTTTGCACGAGGGCTTGATTGAGCCATTTGAGGTGTAAATCCAAGGCATGACGAGTGGAACAAAACAAGAAAGCACAGCTTCGTTACGGTCTTGTTCATAGGGTAAATCAAAGGCTTGACAAGTTTAACTCCAGGGTGCAACAAGTATGAATCCAAGGTTCAATAAGCACAGACTTAGTCGCGAGGTAAATTGAGACACGATGAGTTTAAGACACGATAAGGCTAGGGTGTGACAATTTAAAAAATAGCAATTGCAGACTTTCAATTCGACTGTTGGAGGTTCTTTTAGGATAAAACAGCTATATTATTTTGGGGTGTTTTTTGAGAAGAGGGACAGAAGAGAGTAGATCTTAATTCACATAGATTATGTAAAAATACTTTCTCATTTTGTGTTTGCATTTGTTAAATGAATAGTATCATTCGTAAGATTAGTGAGCTAATATTGTAAGGCACTATTCATATGTTTTGTCTAAGTATTTTAGTGAAATCCTTATGTGTTGAGGCACTTGTGTGAAGTCCTATATGTGTGTAGGCATTTGGTGATGTCCTACGTGCGTGTAGGCATTTGGTGAAGTCCTCTTGACGAGGCATTTATGAAGTCCTCATGTTGAGGCAATGTGAAGTTCTCAGTTGTGAGACATTGTTGTGAAGTCCTCTTTATGAGACAATTGTTTTGATTGAATGACATGCGTGAAATCCTTCTTGAGTGAGGCAATTATGAACTGTAAAGACTCAAGGATGGGCCAAACTCCCCATTAAATCTGGTATAATCTTCTTCTTTTTTTATCTCTTTATTATTATTATTGTAATTATACGCAAAAGGATAAAAGAAATAATAGTTGGATAAATGAGCTTAAAATCGATTTAAAAACCCATATTGTAGCTTCCACTTTCGCAATATCTACGTGTAATCAAGCTTAGCTATATTTAAAATTTCTTTTAACAAATTGAACAATGGAAATTTTAGGGTAAGCTAAGGATAAGGTGTTTGAGGTCGGATGGAATGGATATGTGGTGACTAAAGTGACTTGAAATGTTAAATAAGAAACACTTTCTCTTATGTCTTTATTCATAGAAGATTAATAGGAATCAATTTGAGCGACAAAGGGAAGTGTAGGGTGTTGAGAGATAAGCATTTAAAACACAAGTATAGGTAAAATACGAGAGCAATGAGGGATTTTAAACACACTTGTAAGATAATTTTCTTTCCATGTAATCCTGAATCTTCCTTGTAGAAATTTAACAATCACAAGCAGATGTCAAAGTTCATTCTAGTTGACAAAGCCTATGGATTGAAGATATTCCAATTGAAGGTAAATATTACTATTAGAGTTCTTAAAGATAGATTGGGGACTAATGAAACAAATATAATTTCTTGTTATAGATTTCATGATGATCACGCTTGTGTTTGGCATAATTTATTAGTTTTGACCATGTTAGAATATTTCAAATTCTACTTTAAGTTTTAAAACAATTTGCATTGAAAGCTATGTCATGAGCAGAAGCAATCACGTGGAGAAAGTTAGTTTTGTCTGCAACATGACTTGGGTACACTCTTGTCTTTAGGGTTGTGTTGAAGGTTAAATTGCGATTTTGCACAATTTCAAAAGTATGCCACCCGACTTGTGTTAGAAGTTATGTGGAGCTCAAAGTAGTTATTTTATTTTATTTCACTATTGTTTTTATTAGGTGTTTTAATTAGAGACATTCTAGTAAATATGTTAGTTTTTGGGACTCCTATAAATAGTTTTATTTCTATCATCGACTGATAGCTTTCTTTTTTTTTTTTTTTTTTTTTGAAATTAAGAACACCTTTTGGAGTTTTGCTCTTAAAAACCCTACTCTTATCAATCAAAATTCTTTGATTGTGGCAGTTATAAACATGAGTGAATCTTTGTTGGTAATATCATTTATTCATAAGTGTTCTTTTAATCTTTTCTTTTCAATATGTCATATCTTGCAAGCGAAGTTTTCTTTATCCTATTAACTTAAAATCCTAATTTAAATGAAATTAGGGCTTTTGTGAACCTATTATGCAATCATTCAATCGATATCCTAGTGATCGTCCTTTTAGGTACATCATAACCTCCATTAGTTGTTGGTTGTTGGTTATGTGCTTCTTGTTGCTAATGGTTGGTTGGTGTAAACAAGTAGCTATCATCTCTATGCTAGAGTGGAGAAGGTGAACAATGTGGATATCATGAAAGAGTTTATAAGTTCAGTTGGTGAAAATGTTGCAAGTAGTGTGCTGGTTATGTGCTAGTTATTACTATAGTAGTTTCTGGTTGAATGGTGCTTTGCTATGTATAGACTTGTCTACAGTCTCGAAATCAAACCAAACCAGACTATAACTATAGGCTATGAGTCTTGAATTTGAAAAGTCAGAACTATAACTGTCTCCTATGATTCCAGTCCAATTCTATGGAACTGGCAGTTCTTGATTCAGTTTTAAAATAGCATAACTACCAATTTTTTTTTTTTCAAGTTAACATTTAAGTAAATGAATTTCAATTACTAGTAAGATAAATTTTAAATTCAAAATAATAATTAAGTATAAGAGTTTAAAGTATTTAAATAATTTTTCAAATTTGTTTAGGATGCTCATTTATTTATCTACAAACACATCCAACATTAATTGTAGTGTTAGTATGTAAGATTATAAAAATACTCGAAAGGTTGAAAAAAAGTTATACAAAACATAGTGTCACATTGTTAAGGAGAGAAGTTTATATAAACTAAATTATATGTTTTTAAGTTATATGTATTTGTTGTGTTGTTAAATACGTGTAAGATTTTACTATTAACAAAAAATAGCTTAAACATGAATAATGACATATATAATAGGATTAATGTCATAAATGATACCTAAACTTTAATAAAATATACAACTACGTACTTAAAAAGTCTTAAAATTGATCAATTTAATACCTGAAAGAACTTTTCGTATACGCCAATGGTATCTTCGTCAAGTTATTTTTTGCATTAAATTGATCAATTTTAAAGCCTTTTAGGTATTAAATTGATCAATTTGAAGGTTTAGACACTGAATTGATCAATTTTAAAATTTATGTACCTAACTGTATATTTTGTCTAAGTTAAGGTAACATTCATAACATTAACCATATTTAATATTACTTTTAAAATTTTTTTCTCAAATTTTCTTTCTTTTTCTAATGGAAGCCAACAAACTGCCTAAGAATAGAAAAGTTAGTTGTTCCAGTCCTTAGCAAATTCTAAAACCGACTAACTAGTTTGGTTCTAGTTTCATAATTGCTGGTTATGGTTACGATTCTGTTTCTGATATGGAACAGAACCATGACCATTCTAATTGTGCATGGTGCGTTAGGCCATGACTATGGATGGTTCTATTAACGTGACTTTGAGTGGTTCTATGGAGAAGTGGATAGGTCTAGTTTCTTGACTTATTGAAACAAAACTTACATGGAAGCTGTTCTTTTTAATTTCTTTTTCATTGATTGCAATTAACCAAAAAAAAAAGAAAAAGAAAAAACAGATGATAGGAGAGGAGGAAGCCTTCAATGGGGAGAATTTCTTCAAATGGACCTTATAGAAAGAATACGCTAATGAACTTGGCATCATTTATAACCCAAAATCTTAAGGTATTAGGTTAATGGGTCTTCCCTCTTATAAACTCTTCACGTAAGTCTCATATTTCCTATGTGAGATTTTCCTAACCTCACACTTATACCTTAACAAATCACCCTCCAAGTGTGAGTCTGCACAATAGGCTAGGTTATACTCCCTCAATAAGAGCTTAACAAATTGACTCAATTAAATAGCTTTTTGTGAGTTGTCCGTTTCCCACCTACTTACCACATATGAAGGGTTCCACAAATAAGTCACACCATAGAGCTTTTTTTCCCACATGGATGGCCAACCATGGAATTTCCTAGCTGAACCTTCGACTCTAATACCAGTTTAATAGGAGAGGAAGAAGCCTTTAGCAGGGAGAAATTCTTCAAATGGACCTTATGAAGGAATATGCTAATGGGCTTGACACTATCTATAACCCAAAATCTTAAGATATTAGGTTAATGTGTCTTTCTTCTTATAAGCCCTTTACGTAAATCCCATATTTTCCATGTAGGATTTTTTAAACCTTACACTTGCACCTAGCACCAGGTTTCTATTAGATTCTTTTTCAAGTTTAGCATTCTTTTTAGTTAAAAAGATTAAAAGCATGAGAGGGAGATTATTACTTAAATTTTGTTAAGGAGAGATGAAAAGAATAAAGCTTTGTGATTCTAATATAAAATAGACTATTACTAAATTCAATAAAAGTACTACACCTATCTTAGCATAACAATATGTTATTGCACCACATCAAAATGAGTATTTTAAAGCACCATTTCATGAAAAGGGTAAAAAGTCGGAATTTAAAGTATGCCAAGTGTTTAGAGTATGGGAATCTTGAACAAGAATGTCCGAATGAATTTGCAGTAAGGCTAATAGATGGTGTTAATAAAGAAAATGCAAATGAGTAAGAAGTTTTGGTAGTTGTTCAAGAGTGATTTTCCACAAATTTAGTGGTAAAGAGGCTTCCTACAACTATGGATGTTGAGAGTGAAGTTGACAATGGTGTTGAACAAATGATAGAAGAAGAATCAATTAAAGAGGAGAACAATGTATATTTGGCTTTGGGTTGGACTTGTACGAGGTAATAGCAATAATAAGAACAATGATAACTCTAGTAGCTATATATATGTATCAAAAGGGCACTTACGACATTGAGAAAGGGGATGAAAATTATGTTAATGGAAAATAAGATATCAAGTAGTGGTATAATTGGAAGTAGAACATTCATGGGTTAAAAAATGAAAAAAAAAAAGTTAGATTAAAGAATAAAAAGGGATACTGCACTTAGTGCAAAAGTAGTTCACAAACTAAAGATTTTATTTTCAACAAAGCAACTATAAATTCATAATCAGATAACCTATTAAATCACGAATTGCAATGAAACTTCGATTATTAGATTCTGATGCAGCCTAGAAGCATAAAAGATAGAATTGAACTCATCGGATGATTTTTAAAGCACAATTAATTGCAAAACATGCAATTTCTAAGAGAAATCTCTCTCAATTAAAGTTTAAAAGTGTATAAAATGCTTTTATTGCAAAAGCAAGCCAAAAAATTATTTATACTATTACATAAGTAAACCCTAAAGATAAATAATAAATACAAATAAATCGTGCAACATAAGCCGATAATTGATGCTGGAAATAAAAGCTGTAGCCTATAATTAATGCTGATGGTTTAAAATTTCAAAAGATGAAATTGTTAGCAATGTAGGCCAGCTCTAACACTGGTGACATTTCTTCTAAGGTGGCGGCATTTGAGCATCTTAGTGCTGCTTCTTCTTCTCATTCTCTGACAACTCCTGTTGTTCACATATGTGTCTTCTAGGTCATCCGCATCATTCTCTCCCACCTGAGAAGAACTCGACCCCAAGTTCTCTTCTAGATACAAAGATGTATCGCTCGGGTAGAAAGAGAATATATCAACCCAAATCTTTTTAAAACTAGCATCAGCTTCATACAATTCTTTCAATTGCTAGAACCCTACAACCTTAGTATTTAAAGTCACAAGAAGATTAGCTTTCTCTTCCTCATCTATTTTCTCCTTGTTTCAATTTCAACTAGTTTACTTTTGTCTCCTCCTTTGATTCTTTACAACCACTTCAACTTGTGGTTTCTCTTCTTATTTAGCTTCAACTACTTTAATCTTCTCATCCACAAGTTTTCTTTCTAATTTAGTAGGAACAGTTTTTGAAAGTTCGGATGAGGTCTCTTTAAGGGTCTCTTCAATACGTTCTTTCCCATTTTCTTTTAAAGTAGGAACTTCTTCAACCACCTTCAAATTGTTACTTTGCACTGACATTATAAACTCTGCAAGATATTCATGCATAGATTTATTTTCCTAATGACGTCTTTGGTCTGGTTGAAATAGGATTTCTTCATAATTTAGAGGAAGAAATTCATCTTCTAATAATAGCTTCATCTTGTACCTGGTTCTAACAAGTGTTTTTCCTTCATGACTCATCTTTTTCTACAATCTCTCCTACCAAGCAGATGCATAGCCTTTAAACATACATAATACCAACCTTACCCTCTTCTCCTTTAGCACCTCCATATAATTAAAGAGATACTCAACTTCATCAATCCAATCAATAAAACCCTTAATCCCTAAATCTCCTCTAAAATATGGAATATCTGCACCTAACTTGAAATCATTCCTTTCATATTCATTCTTACCTTCATAACAATCATCTTTGTAAGCATGTGACCTACGATTCGCAGCAATAGGTTTGACAATAGGATTGCTGCGTGCATACTCTACCTTTGGTCGTCTCCCATAACCATTCCAATTCTTATTGGCTCGGATCGATCGATCAGGTCATCAAAGCATTGTTCTATATAGGAATCTCTGACCCATGTTTTCCAACACCACCCTTCAAACTTGTGATTCAGTTCGTAGACTTCCACATCTTGAACAACACCGAGGATGTGACCGCCTCCTAAAATGTTGTTAGTTGCCATTTTCACAGGAGTTTACCTTACTCTGTACCATTATGAAGCATGTAGAAGCATAAATAATAGAAATCAACTGATTGAATGATTTCTAAAATACAATCCACTGCAGAACATGCAATTTGCAAGAGAAATCTCTCTCGATTAAGGTTTAAAAGTATAGAAAATGTTCTAATTCAAAAGACAAGTAAAAACTTATTTATACTATTACATGAGGAAACTTTAAATACAAATAATAAATAGAATTAAATTATGTAACATAAGCTGACAACTAACGCTGAAAATAAAAGCTGGCGGCCTATAATTAATGTTGACGGTTTAAAAATTCAAAAGATAAAATTATTAGCAATGTAGGTCGACTCCAATGCCGACGGTGTATCTTCCAACATCAGTGGCTTTTCTTTTTAGCTGGGGATGTTTCTTCCAATGCTGGCGATGCTTAGGTGGCTTATTGCTGCTTTTCCTCTCATTTTCGGATGACTCATCTTGTTCACATGTGTCGCTAGGTCATCCGTATCAGATTCATGGTATGTAGTACTATAAGGTTATTATTACCATTTCTTATCCATTTGAATATGTGTTTTTTGCATTTTTGTGGATCGTTTAGTTTTGTGATTTTTCAATATTCACCAATTTGGTAAAGATTTGGTTATTCACTAGTTTAGCCATCGAAGAAAATATAGTAATCCCATTATTTGCATATAGGAAGGTTTTAGGCTGCATTCCTATGGTTTTTCCCTATTAAATTGTTTTTTTTAATTAGTTAATTATTTTAGTTTATCATATTGTTTATTGATTATTGACAAATGAACATATATTTAATTTGTTGTTATAGGACATTAGTTTCTTGCAAAGTAGAAGCTATACAATAGTTGAGGATTCGATGTAAAGGGTTGAGATTACATCAACAGTGACGAAGGTAGATAGTGAAGAGGGCTAGCAGTGGTAAGGAATTGTAGGAATTGAACATTTGCATTAGGCTCACAAAGATTTGAATAATCATGTTCTAGATGAGTGTTATGAAATATCTTAAGGATTTTTTGTTGATAGCATGAACCATATTGCTAAAGGGTTAAGTGCTTCTATAGTTGATGATGAAATGCTCTGGGAGATGTCACTCCAAAAAGGAATTACAGAATTATTGTATGTAGTTCATGGGGCTGGCTTCACTAAGTATTATGACTTACTTTATATGAGTTTTGCAACTTAGTTGTTGTTTTTTTTTTTTTAAATCCCGGAGGAGATTTATTGTATTCAAGAGTAAATCTTCTTTGGATGAGGGGAATGATAGGGATCGGGTCTGTTTGGATGGTTTGCTTTTTATTTGTATCTGTACCAAAATAATATGTGTAAATATATCTGATTTGTATTTATATTTTATCTATATTTAATTTATTTGATCTTTTCATAAGAATTGTCAATTTTTTTTATCTATATCTATTTTTTGTTAAATGATTTATTAAATTTTTTTTAAAAAGTGTCTATATCTTTCAGGAAAAGCTAAAACAAACTCCAAATTGTCTAGTCTGTATTTTTTACAGTTTATGACTCATTCATGAAGAGCGCATGCTACAAGAGTTGTTAAAGAACATTATTCATAAACTCAGTGGCAAGGATGCCGTAAAATTAATTACACGCAAGGCTGATTCACATGAAAGTGTTTTCATGTATTTTATTATTTTAAGATTCGTGCAATTTTTTTTCATTTTACGTTGTTTTGCATGGGTTATGCAACACATATATTATGTGTTAGTTTTAAGTCCACGTGAAAAGTGGCTCACATGTAGGTTGTCATTTTGTTTTTCATTCACTTCTATTTTATTATTATATACCAGTTCTATTTTATTGTACCTGTACTCCTAAGGTAATAATTGAGGTTTCATTATAAATATCTTTTATCATATTATGAATATTAAGAATGAGTGATTATTATTTTAGAAGCCTCAAAGAGAGTTTCTCCATTTTTTTTTTTTTTTTTGCATTATCAATTCATAACAAATTATAGTGAAACCCTTTTTTATTTAATTGAATTGTGCGTAATACTAAATTAATATATTAATGTTTATTTTTTTTTCATATTAATTAAACTATTTAAAACCTTAGTTCAAACTAATATTTAGTGATCATATCCAATAAGTCAACTTGTTCATAATACCTTAAAATCCACAAAAATCACAAAATATAAAGTCAATAAAATACCAAATTTTATTTCCTTTATTGCATTTACCCAAATATAAGATTTTATTTATATTGCATATTCATGTGTCACATATATCTAGTTCTAACGCAGCAAACAACATGTTAAGTTACTTAAACTTAAGTTCGTCAACCAAATCATTTTTAGTGTCCTAAAATATGTAATAAAGGAGTACTCGTGACTCCATAACACAATGGGGATCACAAGTATCCTATTTCAAAGGGCTATAGGGGTAGTAGTAAGATATAGGTTCTTCATCCAAAAAGAAAACAAATTAAAGCATAGTCTCATAAGGAGATAACTATCAAATCTACCATAAACGAGCAAAGCCTATAGTAACTTAGGGTACCACTACCCTAGATGACACTTGCAACAACATCCTTCCTACTCAAGCTGATGCTGCTTGTAATGAGTTTTTCCTTTTAACTACCTACTAAGCCTTATTACACCACTTGTAGGGGTGTCTAAGTGCTTAACTACTGGATGATTCAAGTAAATGCATTTGCAAATGCAATCTTAGCCTAATGGCACGTTTGGTATGTAGGAATGGATCGTAATGGTATCGCGATTTCAGCTTTCATTCTCTTTTTCAATGTTCGAAAGCGTTTTGAGAAGGCGGAATCGCAATTCCATTCTACCCTTATTAATTATATGTAGTGTAATTACTTTTTTTATCCTATCATGTATTCATATTGTATTTATTACTAAGTACATTTCCAATAATTACACTTTTTAGCCATTCCATTACATATAATCTTTCAAACATAGAAATAGATTTGTCATTCCTAAACTCATTCTATTCCAATCCATTCCAATCGAATCTAATCCATTCTATTCTTAATCATTCATGCGTATCAAACGTGATATAAATGTGTCATCTGCTGGATCAAGACACTCACTCAACAACTAACACTCAATTAGTTAACAAAGTGAGTATCAGTCTTTTATTCGGTAATTAAATTTTATTACCCTATTAAGTTATTTTTATCTGGTAATTGTTCATCGTGATAAAAAGCTTCAATTTATTATTATTTCTATACAGTGATTAAACTAATTAACATTAGTTTTAGTAACATTAGTTTTAGTAAACCATTCATGGTTGAATTGATTTTTGTGAAGTTGTGTGTATTCCGGTCCAAGTGGACTACTCTCTGAGAGGGCTGTACAGACTCTTGGTCGGTCTAAGTGTTGGTTTCTTAGTACACTTACAGTAAGTTAAAACAATTAAACTCATTTCAAAAACATGTTTACTAAAATATGATTTAGTATTAATACCATTATGGGCTATTTATGTATAAATTATTTCATTTTAGCAAGTTATATCATTTAATATAATTGTTTATTCAAGACGCAAGTTTAGAAACTCTTTTTTAGTTAAAAATATTGATGAAAATGTTTTTCGGAAAAATAATTTTTCATTTATTCATGTTTGTTTAAGAAAAAAAGAGACAATCAATGAGAAATATTTTCTCTTATTTTGAAAAATTTAGATTCATTTATAGCTTATTTTTATGAACACAACTTATGAGATATAAAAGAGTAAGTCATTTTCCATCATTCACAAGTTCATCCACCAATCATTTATTATTAAAAACATTTATTATTAACATTTTAATATTTTTCATTTAAGTAGATTTATTTCACATTATAATATATGTATTTTTTTTTTTTTTATATTTAAAATATATTAATTACCTTGAAGTTATATACAAATAAAGAAAGATTATTTTTATTAAATTAGCCAACCATTTAAAAATATATTACTTTTCGAGAAAACTTTTTCATGGAAAAGCTTTTTTTATTAATTTTTGGCAAAGTGCCACTTCAATTATTTATTATTTAAGGGTATACTAAGAATTCGATTTCTATTCATCACTATTACTCATCGCATGAACATAGCATCAAGAGCCCAAAGCACATTAAGATTCATTAAAGTTCCCTATGAGCTCTGAGTAGAGGTCGGCACGGTTCGGACCCGAACCGGAACCGCGGTTCACGGTTCCACATTTCGTGGAACTGGAACCTGAATCGCCAGAGCCGGGGCGGTCACGGTTCCAAGGAACCGCCGGTTCTGGCGGTTCCGGTTCCGGTTCCATGAACCGTTTTTTTTTTCTGGTGAAAAATATGAAAAAAACCAAAACCTTACCCCTACCGCCCAACAGTAATCCCACGCCCAGAAACAACTGCATGTCTTCATTTTCTTTTTTTTTTTTTTTTAAATAAAATATATGGCGGTTCCGGACCGTTGGAACCGCCGGTTCCGGCGGGTCCTTAGACGGTTCAGAACCGTCACCGACGGGGCGGTTCCTGGGTCAGGAACCGCCGGTGACGATTCGGGACGGTTCCCGATTCGGAACCGCCCCGTGATGATGTCTAGCTCTAAGCTCCAACGGGGAAAAGATTCATAAAATTAACATAATATTAACCTAAGTATCATGTTAGTCCTCCCTTCTTATAGTATGGTCGAATGTTCTTTAAAAATTACCACTTTTTTCATTTAAATCACTCTAGTTGTGTAAACTATAGCTTTAAACCTCCTAAACAATATAAGGATTATTTATAAGTACTCTCTAATAAGTTTGTGAGGTATTTAGTACCACATTCAAAATTGAGAGGATTATTTTCAAGTCTTAATGTTTATTTGCTAATTTATCAAAATTTATGGAGACCAATTATCTGAAATGTTTAAAAGTTTAAAGAATAATTTCATACCCAAATCTCAATTTATTAGGGATGTTATTTGCATCATAATGAGTTTTTCTTTTTTTTTTTTTTTCAAATACTATCATAGCTGGTGTTAGAAAAAACGCATGCATGCATGCTTTTATAAACTATTCGCATTTAATTAGTCTTCCTGGCGGCTGGCACTAGAGGGCTAGAGCCTTCTTCTTCCAACCTATTTAAATAGGTGTAGAAAATGTCCAAAAGAAACTTTGGTCAAAGTGAAATAAGAAGGATTGATTTTTATTCTTTTTAATATATTTCCAACATTAAATAAAATATGTAGAATAACCGGTCACATAGCTAACCAGTGAGTTCACAGTGCCATCTGATATATATACGTATATATACGCTAAAAGTGAATATATAGATATATATTTTTCACAAAATGCATTGCTTAACAACTAGTAATTGTATTGTAATTTTGTAACCTGTCACGTTATGAATAAGCAAAGTCAAGAGCCATCGTGTGAAAAGCAAATTAAATATTTCCTTAATTTTCACATGACTGCATGCCTGTCCGCACAAGGTTGTGTGTAACGTTTTATCTTACCACGGAGTTGATATAAATGCGAAACATGGAAACTGCGTTGATCAATTTTATGCCGCATGGTGGAATAATTTCTCGGGGACTTTATTACAATCTCATCATGATCTCATACAAAAAATTTTAAATAATTTCACGAGAGAGATTTTTATTTGTTTATAGATTTATCATAAACTATTACCAAATATCAAATGCCTTATATATATATATATATATATATATATATTGCATGTTTAACATTTGATTTACCATTTTTTTATTAGAAAATTTTATAGTTTTGTCATTTTTTTAGCAGGATAAGTCTTATTAGTTATTTAACAGCTCATATTTAAATCTAATCTTGCTTACCCACTAAAATATTTATTATAGTACTTACTATATTTATTTTAATAGTCAGATGATGGTATAAAATATCCATAAACAAGACCATAGAAATTCTTCCATTGCTATTATATGTTCACATTTAATATGCGATTTTATGAAGTAGTAAAATTCTTAATTAATCGTATGTAATACATGCAACTTCTTTGATTTTAACTTAATCTCATATCTTACATGTGATTTTGTAATGATATTTATGCATTTATTTTTATGTGATTTTTGTTGATATGATTTTATTTTGTAAGATAGGTAAACATGGGTTACACCCGATATATATTCATATATATTTCATCCATCAATTTTTTTTTTTTTTTATCTTTCTGATTTAGTCTCTTTGTATCTTCATATTCGAGTCTTCCATCTTTGCTAAGTTCCATATAATATTTTACATCTTTGTTTCTATATTTTTAACTAATTTGATGTGTTTGCAATTGGCTCCAAACTTTTCTGATTTATCTTTTTTCCCCTTTTTTTATAATTTAGAGCAATACTTCTCACATTCTATTGAACCTTATTTTAAAAAAAAAAATTGATATATTAATGGAAACGAATGGGAATTTTGCCTAAATTTTTAAGGTGGAGAATAGTTAAAGAAAAAAAAAAAAAAAATAAATAAAAGATGGAGTATCAAATTTGTTATTTTCTTATGAGTTATGACTATGTATGATATTATGATGATTATTATTGAATCAATATTTATTATTCGGGGACTAAAAATTATTGTTGTTGATCTAGGGTTCAGTCAAACCTTTTCGATCTCGATACTAAATTAAAATCCCAAGAATTTTTTCCTTCTTTATCATCGTTCTAAGATCCGACCAAAAATTTTTGGGAAAAAAGAAAACATGAAAAAACGCTAATTTTAGAATTTCGTCATCGACAATACACTTGATGCTGCGTGAAATAAAAAGAAATCGATCAAGCATCCCAGCATAAGGGAATATATGTTTACGAGAATATCTCACCCCTTTTGTATCCAAATTGGAGCACAGGGGAGACAACATTGTCCCCTCCTTTTCCTCGAATTGTTAACTCGATTAATTTATGGGCTTACCACAACGTAATCGTAAACCACGGATGTTACAACTTCAAGAAATTGTTTCGGTAAAACGGAATACAAACGGGGGCAGCAGTAGTTTGTTTTTAGATTAATTGCCCAATGGAGCACGCCATGATATGTATAACTTTTGTGCAGGCAGAAAAAGAGAGAGTAATTTATACATTAAGCATTAAAAAAAAAAGCTTTACTATTATCGCGGTTGTTTAGATTTCTTATACAATTCCTATGCAATTCGAAGTTTTCTTCTTCTTCTTTTTCTTTTGAATTTTAATGGTTTGCTATATATATTGTTAGCATAGATTATTAAATCCGGATTTGAATACTTTAAATTTACATTTTAAAAAAGAAATTTTCCTTAAGATTGTCTAAATTACTATTAAAACCCTCTAGAAAAAATCACTATGAATTTGGTATAGGAGAGTGCTGCTAGTTTTCCTTTTTCTTTTTATCAAAACATATTACAACTTTATGTTTGATATAAGAGAATTGAGAGGGAATGATTAGAGAGGAGGACACAAGAGGGATTAAGTTCCATTTAATGAAAATGGATAAAATATTTTTGTTGGGTCTCATCATTTTTTCCCCTCAAGATCCAAAGAAATAAGAAGGGGGGGAATTTTTGAAATTACACTTATATTTTTTTTTTTTTATAAATTACTTATTATCTTTTAAAGACATATAAGGTTTTTTATTATTATATCTTATTTTTTCTTTTATAATAATTAACATTTTGTCTATTTTCTTCATCTTCATTATCCAAACACATATAAGGATTCAAATTCTTCAATAATTTTCTCCTCTACTTTCTTTTTTTTTTTTTTTGCAATCTTTTTTTTTTTAATTCATTTCATTGTGTCAAACTAAATGTAAGAGAGTGAAGAATCGAATCTAGTTTGAGCCATTGGGAGATTAATGTCCGTGCGAGTAAGGTACAGCAATATTAGCATGTTGCTAAATTGAAAGCTTGTATTTACATAGGGGAAAAAAAGTTGTTTTCTTTTTCAAGAATATATTCCATATCTTTTAATGAATAGGGAATGTTCCAAGAAAAAACACTATACCAATAATGCATAGACATCAGTACATTACACAGTGATTAAGATAAAGAAATTAAAGATAAATTTTGGTATATGCTTTAACATTAAATATTCATATATTCATGTGACCATCAATCTTATCCTAAATTATTGCTAACTGCAGCCATCAACCACAGATTTAAAGGGTAGTGCGTTATATATCTATCTTTTAGATGAATTATGTCACACCTCCCAAGCATTATTCAACTACCGGTCACTTATGGCCAAAAAGGAAAAATTCACCGTCCACTTGATCAAAAAGGGAACAATAATGAGACAATACAACATTAACTCACTACCCATAAAACATCTAATCCTTAATGCCAGCTTGTCGAGACATTTCGAAGGGATAGTGGAGAGACAAGAACGAGATGCACTAATAGAGCCTTGTAGGGTATGCGTACAGATACAAATACAAGACCTACAGTTTTCAAGTACACGTTTTTAGGCTCTAGCTAGTTGTGTATATATATATATATATATGTATAGCTTTATCATTATTGGGAAATGAAAATTGGTATGACCTAACAATGTCAGTAATGTCGTTAAGGAGATGGTCAAAAAGAAGAAAGGATCCAGATTTAGTAGGGTTTGATGAAATAAATTACGTTTCCCGACGTACATTTAAAGTTTAAACGTACGCTATGTATGATTTTTAGAAAAGACGATGCACGTTTCAAAAACCTTATTCAAATTAGCATTTGCCGGGGCGTTATCTCGTATGTCAGGCTACCATCACCATCTGCCATTATGGTTTAACATGCATTATTAATTTTTCAACTGATGATGAAATAAATGCTTTACCTAGAGTGGAAAATTTAATTTGTTAACTAACTTTAGACATGAAATAAATTTTAGAAAGGCACCATAGTCAAAACCTATGCAACGGCCACTTTTAAAATATTAGAGTAATTATATATTCATCTTTTATGTTTTCTTTATATAGGATTAGAGGCCTAGTTTTTTAAATTGAGTATATAGACCTCTTGATCTTTAAAAAGATGTTTTAAGCCCATATTTCACTGTTTTGCCTTTGGATAAAAAAAAATTAAGAGAAAAACTCAAAGTACTTTTGTATTATTTTATGTAGGGTGAAATGATCATATAGGGGGCAGTTTTTTTTTTTTTTAATTTAGGGTCTAAATTCTCAATTGAAAAAAAAAAAAAAGGAAGAACATGAGAGGGTCAATTGGCTGGGTACACAAAGAAATAATATGAAGTAAGTATACAATTTACCCAAAGTATTATTCTAAAATCACAAACCTAATAAGAAACAAAAAGAGTAATGGTATCATATGAGTTGTATAAATTATAAGGTAAATTACACCAAAAGATATTAACTTTTATAAATAAAGATTATTTAAAGTAATAATTTTTTAATTAAGCAGTTAAAAAGATGTATTAATATTTAAAAAATTAATAATAATAATAATAAAAAAAATATTCAAACTTTCATACTTTAAATGAATTTTATAAAATAATTATTCTTTGTTTTATTCACTTTACAAAACGTTGATTTCTTTGATCTATCACTTAAGATATTAGTATCTTAAATGAATCTATCATCAAAGATAGATATTTTATTGTGTAATTTACTCCAATTCATAGCGCATTGCCATTAGTAAGCTTGAATTGAAGGTTTTTTGATAGCAAAATAGGCACTTCAGATAAGTAAGTGAAGACACAGCGGTTAGATATTAGATAAAAATCGTGAAGAAATCAAAGAATAACATGTAATTAAAAAAATACTCTGTGAATTTTTTCAGAAAAGGAAAAAAAATTAGATTGATAACATTTTATGAAAAACAAACATAAGCTAATATGAATTGCCAACTAGAATATTGCCGGATACTAAGTACTAACAAAAAAATTGTAGCTAAAGGCCCAACATTCATGTCAAATTGCTGATTTTATATTTTGTTTATTAATCACATCCCGAAAAGATACTATATTATATATAATTTTGCATGCAACCATCAAGTACCTAGCTATGCTTTGCATTGATGATTACATGCTTTCTTTAGGGCAATAATAGCAAGGTAGCTAGCTACATGGGAAGGAAGAAATAAGGTGCTTTGCTGTGGCAAACAAATTATGTAGGAGGATGTTTAAAGTGGGGTTCTTTCTCTCTCTTATCTTTTCGTATAATATAGGAGACAATCAACTTTGTTTTATAGGTCCCATATAGTGCAAAAGTTAAAGAAAAAAGTGTAAAATTATCTTGACCCATTATCACCAACTTTGAAAAGAAAATCCACAAATAAAATATAAATCTATCAAGAGAACCAAAAATCCATCTTTTGGACTATACCTATAGATCGCTTTTTCTTGGTAGGATCATTATCCACCTTATATGCTAGTTTCTTTTTGATCCAAGCACTACTACTAAAGCTATAACTAATTTGCTTTGATGCGTGGAGATTCTCCAAATTGTAGGTGTTGGGTATCTTTCTAATAGGAAATAATAAAAGAAAAAGCGTCATAGAGAAGAAAGGAAGGATACTCAATAATAAAGCAATAGCGCATAATACTCGGATGAGCTGAGAGAGAGAGAGAGAGAAAGAGAGCATATCTAGGCTTTTTTTCTCTATGTTCAAGGTCAGGAGAAAAAGTTATGTTTTTTGACGTTCCAATGCCTAACGAATAATATGGGTATAACTTTTTCTTAAGGCTACAATATGTATTCAAGGTCTACTTGCAAAAGATCCTCTACTATTAGACAAAGAGCCATGAGAAAAGGAAGGACTGTTCCTAAAGTACATACGGGCATATTGAGAAACTCAATCCTCAACGAAATCCCTTAAAAGCGATGTTATATATCACGTGTAATACATACGTAGTGTGTAATAATTATCAATCATTATCTATCACTTAATCATATATTTATAGTTTTTTTAGAAATTACTCACTAACTCATCCATGTATTAAAATGTCTTTGATAATTACCCAACACATATACATATATGTGATATGTACAATCTATCGAATATTTTTCCTTCAAGTTGAATTTTTTCCTTAGATAAAATACGAACATTCTTTGGAATTTTATCTACTATCACAATATGTAGTGTACAGGATAGAATTTCATTTTCCAGCTATAATAAATCTAATTGGACGAATGTTAGGAAAACGCAACAATCGATGGTTCATAATTGGGTGATAGCCAATCACTATAGTATTTCGGAGCTATTAAGCAAATAAGTAAAATTTGCTACATTGACCCAAAAGTTCACCGCTTTGAGCTTAAGGCACTAAGGGTTGATTATTTCGCGGCTTTATGTTATAGGGTTATTGGAGTTTCATTTGGAAACGCTAAGTATATTAAGGTGCATGAGGAAAGACGAAAAAATACTAATTATTTTTTCGCTAGGGTTTTGTAAAAGGTAGGACTAGGGTTTACTCTATGGACGACTTAGGGGAGGAACGAAGATGTTGCTACTGGGATTTGATGTGTAGTGGATTGTAATAGAAAAAGAAGACTACGTACCTAGGAGTAGGCTCGAGGAAATTGAAATTAAAGGTGACGAGACAAAATAATCATAGAAATAAGTTGTCAGAAGAATCTATATCAGCATGTGTGAAGGGACATGACGTGAAGTGCTAACACCAAGCTCGTTCACAATCACAAGTTGTTAGGTGAAATGATTTTTGGTATAGTGTTTAAATTGGATGTGACTTCCTCTTCTTTTGCACATGGCTTACCAAATAAGAAGAAATGCCTAGGAATCAACTAATCTAATACTACTAAAAAGGAAGGAAAGTTTTGGTGTTTGTAATAAAATGGATTATTAAAAACATGTAATTGGGAAACTTAATAATGAAGGTACGGGGTTTGTAAAATTCCTAGTTACAAATGGAAAAAAAAAAAACCATCATAACACATAATAATGGTATGATATTAGCAGTTGGATGGGTGAACAACCTTTTTTATGGTATGTAGGCTTTCATAATCGGCCAATCAAAAACCCGAGTCGTGTGACTAGAAGATTGGTTGTCTGAATGACCTGCTTCTAGTAGTCAATTGGTGATTAAACCTTTTGAGGTTGACAGCATTTCATGAGCGTTTGGATGAATTAATTGCCAGTTGCATGACCTCTTCTAATGAGCTTGCCGTTTGAATGGCTTAGATTGGCTATTTAGATGGCAAGTGTTCTTCTTACATTATCTTTTGTTATTCAAATTGTTGTAGCAATCTTACCTTGTCTCCAAATCTAAGTGCTTTGATTCTCAAAGACACTAACCTCAAACTACCTAAACTCTTGAAAATACAAATTATTAAATTTAAGTGGTTGTTATATATGATTCATAATACAATTTATAAACAAAAATAGAGATGTCACATGCATGAGTGCATGTGATGGGGCCAAGGGTAAGGGATCCATATCATCACTCTAAAAGGCTTGGAGATTCGCCTTTACATATGAGTGGTCTTAATTTCTTAACACATAAGGGAGAAAGGTCCAAAACATTAATTGCAGTAAATATGACATATCTCTAGACATCTCTAAACAATAGGCATACATCAATCACTTTAATCAAAATCTTAAAAGGTCCATCAACTCTCATTACAAACTTAAATCCCCTTTATCCTTCTATTGTTCCCTTCCTTAAACGTAATACTTGGTCTCTTGGCTAAAAAATTACCTTTTTTCTTCCCTTATCACCTTGCTCCTATTCTTCTTGTCTTGCTTAGTCAAATGTTCACATACCTTCTTAACTTAGATCTCCTTGGTCTTGTCGCTCTACTAATGTTATCCCCGTTTATAGTAAGATATGGCAACTCTATAGGAATGGTGTCGTTGTAGCCATAAATAACTTTAAATGGCATTTTATATATTATGCCATGTATTGAACTATTTATAAGTGATCTCAACTAAGTACATGTCCCAATCTTCAAGATTCTTTCTAATAGTGTCCCTTTGTAGCACTCTTAAATTCTAAGTTGCAAACTCAATTTAATTGTTTGTTTGTATGTGGCATTTGGTGTTGAAGGGTAATTTTACATCCATAATGGACAAAATATCATGAGGAACTCCATGAAGCAGCATAATCTTCTATAAGAAAAGGTTAGTTAAAAAGATTTGGACCCGCTTCAATTCCCTATGGGTTTCTGAAACCCAACCTTAAACCCTATAGAATCTTTTCCTTTATGATATGATCCCCCAATATAGGGTTTTGATGAACCTAGATTCTTATCCTCCCTACCTTAATTAATTTATTCATATTGAACTAAACAATAAAATCAAGCTAGTATATCTAATAGTATATTGATGTCCATAGTATTTGAATGTAACTTACTACTTAACAAATTTCGAAGATTTCATGACATAACAAAATAATTTATCAACTGCAACAATTTTTCCCGAGTTGAGAATGTGTTGAACTTATATGTTCAATATGGATTTTGATGAGACAGTATAACACACAATTAACTATTCAATTATTGTAAACTGCACTTAATTAGTAAAATATATATATATATATATGTATATTATGCATCTTTGTGGAGTTTCTGTAGGTTTTTAGCAAGAACGGTATCAGTCGAAGATCAAGTCGAGAGCTTGACAGCTTCATTCACTAAGGCATGACAAACTCAAGACTGAAGCTCAACAAGTTAAAAAATGTAGAATCAATGGTTTAGGAGTTCATCGAGGGCTTAACGAGGCTCGCGCAACAAGTTAAAAGACCAAAATGCAACAAAGTTAAAAATACATAATCTTGGTCAAAGGCTCAACATGCTGATCAGTTTGGGTGTGACAAGCCTAAAGCCAACACTCAACAAATTCGAACAAGCACAGTATTGGTCGAGGGCAACGATGAGGCACAATACTTTGAGATGCGACAAGTCATTAAGGCTCGACAAGATTGAATTTAAGATTTGATGGAGTCCAAGTAAGCAAAGACTTGTCAAGGGAAAATTTGAAGGCATGATACTTTAAGACGCATTTAATTCTTAGTGAGTTAAAGATGTTATTTCTAACGGATATTTGAATTCTTAAAGGCTATAAATACTCTATCCTTGGGAGATTCAAATAGTATGTGGTCAAACGAAGAAAATTGAGATATGATTATTTGTGAACAAACAAATCATTTATTTTCTTGTTCTCTTACTCATTAGTTTGTAAATCTCAAAAAGATATAAATATATTCTAGTGCTTTATTCTTATATTTACTATTTATCAAAGAGCAACTAGAGAGAGAAAGGAAATATTATATTTTTTAAGTGCATTGTAAAAACTATGTATTTCTCATCTTGAGCGAGTTTTGTGAAATTAATATAGTATTAGTGAAGTCCTCGATTGGAGGCACTTGTGGACCGTGGAGAGTAGGAAGTAGGCCAAACTTTACGTTATATCTATATTAATTTTCTCTATCCCTATCTCTTTTAATATTCATATCGTATTTGCTATTGTATATATGCTGCAATTAAAGTTATTTTTTCATTTGCTAAATTAAAATTTATTGTTCGAGCTTTTTAGGGCAAATACTCAATTCACACCCCTTCCCCTTGAGTATTCTTAGTATGTTTTCAGAATGAACATAATATGTGAATAATAGTAACATGTTAATCGCTAAAGAGTGATGTGATACCAAAACATTAGATTTTCAACAAAACTACTAAATTAATCAAAATTACTAGTACGGGATGTCATAGGTTGTGATAATGATGAGGAATGACACTTCTATGGCATTTCTAAGACAACTTTGGACTTGACTAATTGAGCTAAAGCATGCTTGGTAGGTTATGAGACATGAAAAATTTCCAAAATCTAGGGATCAAAATGTGAGTCCTTAAAAGATGTAGATAACAATATGACAAACATGCATAGTTTATAGTCAAGATCTTGAGTAATTAAGCAACTTAGCATTAATTCAACAAGGATAAGTATGCCATAAGCTTTACTAAGCATAACATTATATTTAAGATCCAAAAGTTTTAGCATCCACATAATCTATACTACATCTTCAACATATAACTATATAAGCCCAAGCCATCTTGTATAACCAAAAAACAACATCAATATTTCTTTCTTTCGCTACCCCTACCCAAACCGTAAAGTTTCTCTTACTCTGACCTTTTTTTTTTTCACTTATATGGAAAAACCATATGAACTTTTGAATAAATCATCTGTACTTTATTTTTCTACCATGAAATTGAGTGAATCTTCACTTCTAACTCTAGAAAATCTCTCCTCATGCAATGAATAGCAATGACTACAGTAAAGCCAAAGTCTTCATTAACAATTTACATGTGTTTCAGTTACTTACTCTTAGTCCTTATATATCCAAATTTCTTATCTCATTTTCTTCCTCACTTATCTCCATACCTATAAAAAGGGAAAATATATCATATAAAATATAGTGGAAAGTAGACAAAAAAGTTTTTCAATGAATAAAGGAACTTAGATTTTATGTGATCAAACTCGTACCTATTTTTTTATTTAATAATTAACTCTAGGTACACATCAATGTCTCTATTGTATATGGATTAAGTATGCTTCTAGGTAAATTAATCACCCTATTGATCGGTATTAAATGTGGATCCAAAAGCAATTATAGACACGGAATTGGCTAACATGACCCTAGCTAATGCTTGCATTGTGGGTATTTGATTCCCTATGATTTCTACCATATGAGGATATCAAAATTATAACTCCAACACAACCCAGGCTCTTCCAAGTAATGATCTAGCTTTGACTTTGCTTGATCATCAAAAGCAATGGTGCTTAAGCTCAAGTATTCTCTCAATGTTGTTGTTTTTTTTTTTTTTTAAGAAAATAAAAAAGATTACCATGACCATCTATTGAAGGAGCTAAAGAAGAACTACTTCCCATATTCTTATTATTACAAGATTAGCCTTAAATTGGTACTCCAAAGCAATTCATAGCAAGAGTTTCTAACCTTTTCTATCTCTGCAAATCCCCTCTCACCATGGACAATAGGAAAAACAAAGTCTACGCCTTTCAATTTGTAACATAGATCTTAAACAATACATATAACCATATTAAGGTGCACATCACCCCAATAATTATCAAACTCTTCAAACATAGTATTAGCTATTGTACTTGTCACGCCCCGAGGGTATCTTAGACGGGACAGTTCCGCCATACACAATACCCGGCTTAAGATTTAAATCATAAATCTCTTAAAGCCATAAATATTGTGCAGAAGCGTATCCTGAATAGATAACCAATGGGTTGGATAGTATCAGATTAGCCATATAATATACAACTAATAGCCTCAAAACTAACTAATAATACTGCAGAAATATAACATTAAAAGAAAAGTAGTTTAAGAGTGTATATAACAAAGCAGTTGGATTACTGATCCTATAAATATTACAATCCTGTTTCAAAGATTTATTTAAAAACCCCTCCAGGAAAAAAGAAGAAGGAACTCTCTTCAACCCTCGTATCCTTCCCTCAAAACCCTGAATCCAAAGAGGAGCTAACCTGAGGGTAGCCTCGTCCTGACTGGTACCAAATATAGTCCTGTGACAATAAACTGTAAGGGAGTGAGCGATCCACATGCTCAGCGAGTTATACTCCTCACTCTATACCATTCAAGCAAGTTATTAATTCAAACATATGCAATGCAAACAATCAAGTGGACAAATATATATAGCCAACCGGTAACCATATACATATTCGGATTTGCGCCTCCGAATCCGGGGTTGGGGTACATCCACTCATCAGCACCCAGATTAATATACTTCGGGAATCAAATTTCTCAAGAAAACTTTTTATATATCAAAATAATATACATATAACAACATCCCAGTGAAGTAATAAATCCGAAACAATGACCCGGCGCGATTCTAGGAAGGGCCGTTTTCCCAGGACGACTTAGTTCCCATTCCCCTAGAACAAGGCCCATGGTACACTAGGTATATACCACTTCGGTCCTCCATGTTCACCATCCTCCGGGACAGTGCGGCCCATCCGGGTCAAGGTGTAGTGGTGATGGCCTTCTACGTGCATAAATGTTATGCATGAATGTATTCAATTATTATGCCAGATTGTTTTATATTTATTTACTTGGCATGCAAACAAGTTTCATACACTTTCATTTCTATTCTATAGCATCCAATGGGTTAGAATATAATCACAATATTTTATCAACCAGTTCAAGTAACCACAGTCATAGTTTATTTCCCAACCCCTTAATATTTTATTACTTGATTAATTCTATTCTACAACCACAATCAAGTATAGAGATCATAGGAATATACTCACCTGTCCATATTTCTTGTCAGTCGTAATAGTCAACAGGCTTCCTATATTTAATTAAAGATGGAAATATACTATAAGAATTGACTAAAAAACTAATATATATATATATATATATATACTACAGACTTCCTATATTTCCGTAATCTAGCACTAAACCTTATAAGCTAATTTAAATCGATTTAACGTAGATTATATGTACAAAGGTGGTTTACTAATTATTTTAGAGTTATTTGAAATATAAGCAAACTAATAATAACAACTAATAGAAATAAAATATTATTATTAAAGATAAAGAAATTTTAACCAAGTAATATAAGTAACTAAACATATAGATATATATATATATAAGTACGTATTGAAAGGTTAAAGGAAATAATTTAATAAACATGAATAATAATAATAATAATAATAATAATAATAAATAATAATAATAATAATAATAATATATATCATATTTAAGTCTATATTATATAAGTATATTATAAAACAAATAAATCAACATACTTATATTATATTAATAATTTAATTCTTATATATAAATAAAGCATAAATATATATATAGCAAGAAATATGATATCCTATAGTATATATAAGTATAAATATATAAATATATAACATATAAGGCTTATACATATACATATAACATATACATATACATATATATATATCCATGAGAAGCAGCAGGGCTGCTTCGGGAAGGAGAAGCAGCGTGGCTGCTGCCGCTGCGTGGAGCGCTCATCTGGAGCGCTAGCTCGAGCGCTCCATGAGCGCTTGCTGAGCGCTGCTCAAGCGCTTCTGAGCGCCAGCTTGAGCACTCCATGAGCGCTCGCTGAGCGCTGCCCGGTGAAGACAGAGCAGGGTGCTCTGTCTGGGTGCGGTGATGTGGGTGTGTGTGGTGGGTGATGCTGTGGTGCGGTGGCTGAGGTGGTGCAGTGGGTGCTGTGGGGTGCTGTGGCGGTGCGGTGGTGTGCTGGGGTGGTGCGGTGGTGCGTGCGACGAAGAAGGAGAAGAGGAAGAAGAAGAAACCGAAGAGAACAAGAAGAAGACAGCAGAGAAAGAAAAACTTACTCCTTAATGATCTTTGGACCGTTGCTGCCAAAGGAAGAAGAAAGAAGAACAAAGGAAAGAAAAGGAAAAGAAATCAAAACAAAGAAAGAAGAAAACAGAGAAGCTCCAAAACGGAAAAGGAAAAAGAAGAAGAGGGACGCAGCTCAATGTATATATATATATATATATATATATCTCAAGACAAAAAGGAGCTTAAAGTCAACAAAAACAATTGTCAGACATATCCTCCGCAATTGATCTTATATGTATATATATTTAATAAATTGATCACAATATGGATCTTGCTAAAATATTTGTTAACTAATTGTCTCGGAAAAATTTAATCAAAAATAAGAAATATCCAAATTAAACAAAATAGCACGGTTTAAAATTATAATAGTAAATCGAATAATATATTTTTATCGTATAAGATCAAATACTCAGACAACTTTCGGACAAAGAATATATAAATAAAATCTTTAATTAATACTGTTTAGAGTAGATTCATAGTTGAATAAAGAAAAATTAGTTTATGAAGAAGTTTATACTCTATTTGATAAATAAATTAAAATAATCAAAAATAATAATTAAAATTATCAAGACAATTTAAGAAATCAGAAATCGGAAATTTTTCGGAGCTCACAGTACTCATACTCAAATCAGAAGAGCCTTCCAATCTATTATGGCTTCCCTACTTACATTAACTTTTTAAAAAAATAATAACTTTCAATTAAATAATCTAAACCAAAGAGAAGATTAAATATCTCATAAAATATGTCTAACTTCTTGCAAATTTCTCCAGCTAATTCTAAATCACCATCAGAAGGAAGATATGTATAGTATCTATCCATATCCTAACCTCCATAGAAAACCTTCGTATATCCAATTACAGCAACAAGCATGTGATATATGGAATTCTACCTTGTTTTCCAATGTAAGCAAAGCTTTCTATGATAAATCACATTCAACTACTTGCGAGCTCTACTCGGATGGTGTGGCTAACTAAAATGTAGCATTGTCACATATCATCTCTATTACTTTTTCAATGATACTCACCTCCTCCTTCACAATCAAATTTGAAATATTCACACAACGATGCATATGAAGTACCCTTCTACCAAGAATTAACTCATCCCTTCATAGTTTCATCATTAAAGTTATCATCATGACATTACTTTTTGAACAATTATCTACAACGAGTGTAGATAATTTTCTACCTAAAGTCATTCAATCCATTGATTGAATAAGCAATCAACAAGTTGGAACAAATAAAAAAAAAAAACTACAATATATATATATATAGTTAAAAAAGAAATTTAGTTTTATAATTAAACAAGCATAATAATGATAAAAAAAAAAAAAAAAAACTTACTTGAACAATTGACTCTAAAGCCTCTAATTGCTGTCAATGAATTGTTCAATAATGGTCATATATCTTCCTTTTTTATTAGATGTCCACATATCTATTGCTATTGCAACCCATGAATTCAATCCTTTCAATAAGACTCTCAATTTTCTCTTCTCCTCATTATAAATGTCGATAATCTCTTTCTCTATGGTCGTATATCTTACATGATGGAAAAAAAAGGTTGTATGCTCTCAATAAATTCCCCAAATTGCTCATGTTCAACTATGGAAATAAGATACTCATTAACGATAATTGCCCTTGTAAGTTTTTTCCTTGTGCTTTGTTGACTAAAAAACCAGTTACTCATTGTCATAACTCTTCCACTGTTTCTTTCCTTTCTCTCCATTAATAGAAGACATTGTCTGATATCTTTTTGTTTGTTTCTTTATACACATCTTTGTAAATGGTTATGCAAGTGCGTAGTTTCCTTTGCACCATTTTCTATTAGTTTTCTCTTACAATGATTACACTCAACAAAAACTTTGATCATTAATTGTATTTTTTTTACCATTCCACTAAATATACGAAAAGTTAACTTACATTTATTTAAATTGTTAGTTTGATTTGCATTACTTGTTTGTCGAGAACATGGTGTTCTTGCTTGTTTTCTGATGATACCTCTGTTTCAAATTCATATGGAAATGGAGTTACATCATCTTCATTGTTACTAGCATCCATCTCCATCTCAAATTCTTCTAAATCCATGTACCCCAAGCAACATAAAAGAATGCTTAATGCAAATGATAAAATTAGCATACTGACAATAAATATATAAGCATATTGACTACCAAAATCCAAAGAGGAGACACTTTCCATAAAATATTTTCAAAAACCGAGCAATTCATGAAAATCTTATTGGTTCCTAATCGAGCGTTCCATATTAAATGGATTAAGTCTAATACAGTTTGAAACCTTTAAGAGGGTATGAGTGAAATTTAGGTTCAACAAATCAAAGTGATGATTGGCAAAAATCTAACTCATTAAGAGTTGTCGCAATTAATTGTTATGCTTGCTTCAAATATGTTTGTACATAGTTCCATTGGAAAAACACCTTTTGAACCTATTTGTGTGTAATCTAATTATTCAATGGATTCATTGTCCATAATAACTTCTAAGGAAAAAAGTTTGGGTGGGTCTAATGAAGCATAGTAGGTCCAAAAGCCACACTAAAAGGTTTCTTACTATTTGTCCAAGTAGGTGACAAAGTAGCATGAATAAAGAAACAAGGAAAAAGAGCCAATCATATTCTAACCAAGTGATCCACTATGGTTTCACTCAAGTAAAGAATGTTTTCTAGGAATATTCAATGCTTAAAAATCAGTATCTTAAGCAAATGTTCATCTTAGTATTCAAGAGAAAATCAATCTCGCCTGTAAACTTGAACTAACGAGAGATTCTAGCACTTTAATTACTTCAGATGCATCAAATTATCCCTATATGTTTAATAGAAGATAAGGACCTCAAAGATTAAAGGGAAAATACCTAACAACCCCAGGGCAAATAAGCCTATCAAGGATAAGAAGACGCCTATTGATGATTTTAACGTCCACATAGAAGTCATTGAATGGGAGTAGTTTCTTAATTTGTGATGATGTAGTCATAGGTGATGAAATATAGGTGGAAGCTACTAATAAAAATGTTCAAACTTATGTAACCATGCATTTGGACCTATGGCTAAGAAAGAATATAGAGGAACCTCAAGAAGGTATCTTTATGTGTCCATAAACTTGTCAAAATCTAACAATACAAAATGTTAAGGGAACATCCATGATACTTCTATTTGAACAGGTTTTCTAACAGAGTCAAATGAATTTAATTTAGATGTAATTTCATCATTTATGTTCTTTTAATGTAATTTGCCGTTGTTATTCAATTTTAGTTAATGAAAATAATACCTATAATTAAAGATCAATAGGGGTTTATATATCCTAATTTGGTTTTTATTAATCTTCATGATTATGATGAACAATCAGTTACTTTAAACCATGCATTGGTTTAAGTACAAATGTCATCTTTATAGGTGCATTACTCAAGAAAAAGAGTGTTCATATCCATATATTACAAACACATTATGGAGATTGTCATGATCCATTGTGGCCTTTATATGTGCTTTTCATTACATGTTTCACGAGGGACATCTAATAGGGAAACTTGATTTAAATAAAGTGATAAAATTTTACTAAGCATTGATTAGCTTTTTTATTGGGATTAAGGCGGATTAAGTTCCTATACTTTCAATATTTTGCAATTTAGTGCCATTTTTAGATTTTGGCAAATTAGTGCTCGTACTTTCAAAATATGTGTAACTTAATATCTCTATTAAGTAATATTTAATGGACATTTATTTTAAAGATAAGACAAGGGCAACACTTACCAAAAATTGCCAAAATCTAAATATGTAGTACTAAACCACCAAAATATTGCTAAAAATTGAAAGTACAGACTCTTGGTTTGTCATTATTTTATTATGAAAATAAACATCTATCAAATATTATTTAATAGAAGCACTAAATTGCATTAAAAGTATAAGCACTAATTTACTAAAATCTAAATACAAGATACTAAATTGCCAAAAATTGAAAGTACAAACACTTGGTATGTCATTATCTCTTATTTTATTCTTTTATCAATATCGTTTATACATTTGAATAACAAACTAATAAATAAGAACTTATCGACAATGTCTCCTAACCTAAGTAAGCCTACTAGCGACAACCAGATTTGCAACTTTAGGAATGCAACTAATAAGTTGATTCAATTCTTATGTTTTCAATGGCATTAGGTAGAATATATAATAGTTATAATACAATGCATTTAAATGTTAGAGTTTATCTTCAATAGGAATCTTATTTCAAAATAGTCATTAGATGAAGTATTAGCTTAGGGGTGTCATAAGTATGTACGCATTTATCATATCATGAATCTTATATTTTGTTAGTGTAATATATAGTATTTTAATTAGTTTAGTATCACAATAGTAATAAATTACCAAGCTAAGATGAATAAGACAAAAGCATAAAAAAATGATCAAATGATGAATTATAGTCAATTCTTATGCAAAATTATATAGGTTTTAAATGAATCTCTGGATGCTTTCTCTTTGCAATTTAGACTACACGAGTCATAAAAGATATTGTTGTCATGTGCATAATAGATCATAGCTAATCAAATGCCATACTCCATTCAGTTACTTTCCAAATTCTATGTGAGCACTAGCTCAGTTTCAAGAATACAAAAGTATAAGGTTATCATTTGACATCTCTTTAAATACCATCAGGACATGCTAAACGTTATCCAATGTTTAACAATACATATCTCGTATTAGATAACCTTACCCATCCAAATCACACTCAAAATCTTCACCCCTCTCTTTTTAAATTTATGCAAACCCATAATATAAAAATCAAAACTTCAAAAAAAAAAAAAACATAGAAAGTTAAAAACCTCATATTGATTACAAAATTTAATAAAAGCAGATACGTGGAAATTCAATATAACATACCAATTCATTAACATATAAATTTAAAAGGAGATAGAAGATAGAAGAAGTCATACTTGATGAGTGAGAGTGAGAGAGAGAGAGAGAGAGAGAGAGAGAGAGAGAGAGAGAGAGGGGGGGGGGTTGGGGGGGGGGAGAGGAGAGAGAGAGAGAGAAAGAATGTAAACCCTAATTTCTTTTAGGTTAAAGGGATGTTAGTGATTGAGTATGCCCGTTTATTTAAAAGAATACACATCGATTAAAACAATTATGCTTTAAGAGTAGTTGTACTGCCATTAGATTAAGAAAACTATATTCCAACATTTATTTCATCTAAAATTCTATTACCAAGATTACACTTTCCAACATTTGCTTCAACTTGCAACATCAAACCAGTAATATAACTAAAAATATCATTATACCTTTAGTTGTTATTATGGAATAAATAAAAAATTACTTAAACCTACTTTACGTATATACATATATATAATATTTGTTAAACATGTAATATATATATGTTACATATAAAATCTAAATTGTATGAAACATATATACAACATATTGGTTAGGTATAATAAATGAATTACATATGTATATATATAGATATACATATATATATGAACACGTAATTTATTTACATGTTATATATGTTATATGATTTATATAACATATAGACTATATTAGTTATATACATATGAATATAATATATGTTAGGCATTATTTATATTTTATATATTATATATATAATATTTACAATATATATGTCATTTATAGTATATATTAATGTAAATTTATATAATATGTTATATATGTTGAACTTAAGTGTTCAATATAAATTTTGAGGAGATAATATAATGCAAAATTAACCATTTATTTATTATAAACTACACTTAATTAGTCAAATATATATGTTTGTGTGTGTGTGTGTGTATGTTTTGTGCATGTTTATGGAGTTTTTTTGCAAATTTTTAGCAAAACAAGAGCATGTCTAGGGCAAAACAAGAACATGTCAAGGGAAAAATAGGACCATGTTAAGGCTCAAATTCAAGCCACGACATATCAAGAGTTTACAAATTAAAGTGCCAAAAAGTTGCAGCTTGATAAAATTAAAGAAGCAAATAGTGCTGTTGAGGTTGAGTTTAGAGATCAACGTGTTAGAGTTTAGGAATTGACAATTCAAATTTTGAAGTTTGACAAAGCGTGCATAATAAACTGTCGAGGCCAAAGTTTAGGTATGACAACTATTTTGAGGCACACCAACTTAAAAATGAGGCCGACGTGGCAAGAAAAGAGCCATTGGAGTGCATATAATGCTTGGCACTTTTATAGACGTTATGTCGAACGGACTTTTGAATTTCAAAGGCTATTTATAGACAAAGTTTAGAAGACCAACATGAAGGAACATACTACAAAACTCTTTTACGAAATAATTACTACAATCAAACAATTTTTTTTCTCTTGTATATAATATTTGCAAATTATTAAGAGAGAAAGAGAATACACTCTAGTGTTTAGTTCATATTTATTGCTATTTATGTAAAAGCACTTATAGAGAGGAAATTTTTTGTTTCATGTGGGTGCAATATTACTCGTCTTGAGCAAACTTTTAAAATTAATTGAAGCAATGGTGAAGATCTCAAAAGAGGCATTTGGTGGACCGTAGAGAGTAGGCAATAGGCCAAACTCCATGTTATATTTATCGCTTAGTTTTCTCTATCCCTTTCTTTTATTTTATACATTGTATTTATTGTTTATTTAATCCACTGCAAATCCTTTTATTGTTAATTTACTGATTTCGACATTTCTGGAAAATACTCAATTCACCCTCCCCCCCCACCCCCCTTTCTTGAGTATTTGTAGTGTGTATTTTCAATTGGTATCAGAGCCAATCTATTGTTTTGTGCTTAATCACATAATAGAGTAATAATCATGGCATCTAATCTACTAAGATTTCTAGAGGGTAAACTATAAACAGACCTCTACTTTTAAATGGGGGTAATTACGCTTAATGGAAGTATAGGATGAAAATATTTATAAAAGCCTAAAATAGATTAATATGGAATGTTATTAAAAATGGGCCTTTTAAAATTAAAGGAAAATCAAAAGCTGATTTTACAAAAGATGATTGGAAAAAGCTTGACTTATACAAAATTGCTATGAATATTTTACGCTGTAGATTAAATGAAAGTGATTTTAATAGAATTTGTACATGTTATACAGTAAAGGAAATTTGGCACGAGCTAGAAAAGACTTATGAGGGTACATCTAGATTTAAAGATATCAAAATAAGTCTTTTATGCGGAGAATTTGAAATTTTTAAAATGCTTCCAAATGAAACAATTATTGAAATGCACAACAATTTTATTAACATTATAAATATTTTAAGTGTGATTGGGAGGAACTTCACTTCTAAACTTCTCAAGTCACTTCCAAATGATTGGGAAGCAAAGAGGACAGCAATAGAGGAAGCACAAGATCTCAATCCCTTAAGCAAGAAGAACTTTTTGGTGTACTCAAAACCCATGAGCCCATCAAGAAACAAGGCGAAAAAGGCAACAAAAAGGCCATTGCTCTGAAGGCCATAAGGCAATAATCAAGCGATGAGAAGAAGAAGAAGAAGATGAACAAGAAGATCTTATCTTGATAGCTAAGAAGTTCAAAAAGTTTGACAAAATCAAAGAGGATAGAGGATAATAGCAACTCATCCAAGCATAAGAGAAAGGATGCGATCACATGCTATAACTAGCAAAAACCAGGACACAACTAGCAGTATTGCCCACTGCTTAAATAGAGATCAAAGGAGGAGAGAAGAAGGGCTATAGGCTACATGGAACGTTGAGGACTCGTCAGATTCAGATGATGAGAATGGATGCTTCATGGCCTTAAACAATGAGATAACATCTCTCTGTTCTCCTTCATATAATGAATTGCATGATATGTATGTGTGCTGTAAATTGATGAAAGCTGAAAAAAGAATAGCATGAAAAACTTTAATGGCAGAAATTGGAGAACAATTAGAAAGTTTTCAGACTGAGCATGAAGAAATTAAAACTAAAAATGAAAGGCTAAATGATGAGATAAACAATCTGAATATAAGAAATGAAAGGATAATTATTAAGTGCAAAAATTTGAAAAGCAAAAATAATGAGTTAAAGGAAGTAAATGAGAAATTAAAGATTGAAAATGTTTGCTCGACATTGAAATTAAAACCATAAAAGATAACAACATCACATATGTTGATAGTTGTAGTAATGAGATGATTAAAGAGTTGGAAATTTTGAAAAATGAAAATTAAATTTTGAAAACCAGCTTGAATGATTAAAAGGCCACAGTAGTCAAGTTCACAAATGAAAAGAAAAATTTGAATACACTTCTTGGGAGCCAAAAGTGTGATTCAAACAGATTTAGAATTAGCTATAATGAACAAAATAATTACAAGTCCCTTAAAACAAAATTTGTTAAAGCTACTTAGGGACCTGTAATTATTGTGGCAAAACAAGTTATATTGCACATAACTGTGTAATAAGAAAATCTATGAATTTGAACCATCAAAGTAAGTTTGTTTGGGTTCTAAAAAGAGAAGGTTTTTACACCCCTAACGAAAATGGACCTAAACTAAAATGTTTATCAAAGAAGTAATAATTTATTTTGCAGGGATCCCTAAATGGCAATAGCAAAAGGTACTTGAACAGTGGTTACTTTAAACATATGATAGGAGACATGTCCAAGTTCACATCACTAAAGTTGAAGGATTAAAGGAGTATTACCTTTGAGATAATAGAAAATCAATCGTTTAGGTGAAGGTAACATTATCATTAACAAATATTTATATATTAAAAATGTTTTGCTTGTAGATAATTTAAAACATAATTTCTTAAGTGTTAGCCAATTGCACGACAATGGTTCTAAAATAACATTTTTTGCTAAATATTCTATTGAAAGAATTGACAATAACCAAGTATGTTTTGAAGGATATAGACAAGGAAATATTTACAAAATTAATTTATATGTTTTTAAATTTTCAAATGAAACATGTTTATATTCTAAAAATGACAATAGTTGGATGTGGCATAGAAAACTAGGACATGCTAGCATGGACATCATTTCAAAACTTGTTAAAAAGGATCTTGTCAAAAGGTAGTTAAATTTTCAAAAGGACAAATCTTCCATGCATGTCAAAAAGGAAAGCAAACTAAGACTTCTGCATCTAGACCATTAGAACTATTACATATGGATTTATTTGGTCCTATCCAAACCCTAACTTTGGGAGGAAAGAAGTACACCTTAGTTATTGTTGATGATTTTACTAGATACACATGGACTTTTTTCCTTGCCTCTAAGAACGTAGTTAATCATGTCTTTTTTAGGTATTGCAAGAAAGTCCAAAATGAAAAAGGTCATAATGTCGTAACAATTCGAAGTGATCATGGGAGAGAATTTGAAAATCATGAAATGAAAAATTTTTATAATACTCTTGGCATTGAACAAATTTTTTCAGCTCCTAGAACACCACAATTGAATTATGTAGCTGAAAGGAAAAATAAAACCTTGATTGAAATAGCTAGAACCATGTTGTGTGAAAATAATTTGCCAAAATATTTTTGGACTGAAACTGTGAATACATCATGTTACATTTTAGATAGATTTTTCATAAGGCCAATTTAAAAGAAAACCCCCTATGAACTTTGAAAGGCAAAAGACCTAACATATCATATTTTCATCCTTTTGGCACAAAGCATTACATTTTAAACAATAGCAAAGAACAATTGGCCAAATTTGACTCTAAAAGTGATGAAACAATTTTCTTATGATATTCTTCAACAAGTAAAGCTTATATAGTTTTTTAACAAAAGATCTTTAGTTGTTGAAGAATCTATTTGTGTTGCATTTGGTGATTCTTTGCCTAATGTATGCTCAAATGATGATGTTGATGCTGGTTGTGTTGATTTAAATAGATTTTCTCTTAAAAACAATAATAAAGAAGTTAATCAACAAAGATTGGAGTTGATATGCATGAGTTTGATAATGCTAATTTGCCTAAAGAATGGAAGTATGCTAAATTCCATCCTAAAGATTTGATAATTGGAGAACCTTCTAATCGTGCTCAAACAAGATTATCTTTAAGGAATTTAAGCAATCTAGTTTTTCTATCTCAATTTGAACCTAAGAATGTCGATAAAACCTTAAAAGATGAATTTTGGATAAATGATATGCAAGATGAATTAAACTAGTTCATAAGAAATGATGTATGGTTTTTGGTTCCTAGACTTGAAAGTAGACCTGTTATAGGAACCAAATGGGTGTATAGAAACAAACTTGATGAATTTAGTTTAATTTTGATAAGAGCTTTGCCAAGGTTGCTAGACTAGAATCTATAAAATGCTTTTGGCATTTGCTACTTATAAGAGCTTTACTCTCTTTCAAGAGATGTCGAAAGTGCTTTCTCAATGGTTTTATAAACAAAGAAGTCTATGTAGAGTAATTACCAAGCTTTGAAAATAATGAATTTCCGATCATATTTTCAAGTTAAACAAAGCTCTTTATGGACTAAAATAAGCTCCTGGAGCTTAATATGAAAGACTCAGTAGTTTCTTGCTAAACAATGGTTTTTTAAGAGGAAAAGTTTATACAACTTTATTTATTAAAAATTGTAAGTTTGATACATTATTGTACAAATCTATGTTGATGACATTATGTTTGGAGTTATAAATATGAGTCTTATAAAAGATATCGTTAAGTCCCTAAAAAATTGATTTAAATGAGTATGATAGGAGAACTCAATTATTCTCTTGGTCCCCAAATCAAACAAGCTAAAAATAGAACATTTATCGATCAAGCTAAATATACAAGAGATTTGTTCAAAAGGTTCAAAATAGATAATTGCAAATCAAAATCAACACTTATGAACACAAGTATTAAGCTTGATAAAGATGAAAAAGGCAAAAATATGTGTGAAAAGATGTATAGAGGCATGATAGGCAGTTTATTATATTTGACAGCTTCTAGACATGATATCATGTTCTCTGTATGTGTATGTATATGATTTCAATCTTTCCCAAAAGAATCATACTTGAATGCAGTAAAACGCATTTTCAAGTATCTTACTGGCATGATTGAAATTGACTTATGGTATCCAAAATTTACGTTTTTCAATCTCATTAGATACTTTAATTCTAACTTTGTTGGATGCAAAGTAGATAGGAAAAGCACAAGCGACACATGCCATTTTCTTGGAAATTCTTTAATATCTTGGTACTCTAAAAAGTGAAATTTGGTTACACTTTCAACTACTAAAGCTGAGTATATTGCAGCTGGTAGTTGTCGTGTATAAATTTTATGGATGAAACAAACTTTACTTGATTATGGTTTGATTTTTGAAAATACTCCAATTCTTTGTGATAATATAAGTGCTATAAGTTTCACAAAAATTTTGATCCAACACTCAAGGACCAAGCATATCAAAATCAGACATCATTTCATTAGAGATCATGTTCTAAATAAAGATATTAGCTTAGAATTTATTGATACAAATAATCAAATTGTTGTCATTTTTACAAAACCCTTAAGTGAAGATCGTTTCTACACTTTAAGAAGAGAATTGGGAATGATCAAGCAATATGAGTGCTAAGTATTATTGAACCAAGTTGACATAAATCCGAATTTTGGGCTAGATAATCTACTAAATATGATATATGCCTAAAAATTTGGTTTGTACTTGAATTGGATCTGTTTTTATGATGATCTGTTTTGATTGATGCATATTTGTGAAGATAATGCTTTGATGTGATTGTGGATATGTGAGCTTGCTAATTGTATGAAGTCCTCATGAAATAAGGCAAATGTGGTGAAGTCATATCTGAGTATAGGCAAGTGTTGTTAAGTCCTACATGGATGTAGGCAAGCGGTGAAGTGGTGAAGTCTTACGTAGGCGTCGGCATCTATGGTGAAGTCCTATCAGTGTATGGGCATGTGTGTGAAGTCCTATATGAGCATAGACAAATGTGGTGAAGTCCTATCGTGTGTAGGAATGTGTGTGAAGTCTTACATGGGTGTAGGTAAATGTGAAGTCCTTTGTCAAGGCATTTGTTTTGAGCTGAATGTTGTATATCTATGCATCTTTCCTTACTGGCATGTATTAAATCTGTTGTAGTATTGTTTTTTATGAGTATAAAGGGGGAGAAGTGGATGCACAATTAATAGTTTACACGAAGTATGTTTTGATAGGGAGAATTTGACATATGAATTGTAGTTTGTATTTTTTTTAAAATTAAGCATAAAAATCTATTTTGAAAACTGAAAAATTGAAAATTTTCTTAAAACTTGGATGCCTGATTGAAGGGGAGTATGTAGTAGTGAATATGAGTTAATTGTACATAAATTATCCTTATAAAAAAAGGAGAGATAGTTCAACTTGAGTGCTCAATATAATTTTGATGAGACAATATAATGCACAAGAAACTATTTATTTGTTATAAATTACACTTAATTAGTCAAATATATATGTGTGTGTTTTGTCCATGTCTGTGGTATTTTTTTTTTTTTTTGTAGATTTTTAGCAAAATAGGAGCATATCAAGGGTAAAATAGGAGCATGTTAAGGCAAAATAGGAGTATGTCGAGGGTCGAATTTAGACCTTGACATATCAAGAGTTTAAGGCTCGATGTTCCAAAAATTATGGCTCAATAAAGCTAAAGAAGCAAACAGTGCTATCGAGGGTCAAGTTTAAGCTGGAGGTGTTGGAGTTTAGGGCTCAACAATTCAAATTTTGAAGCTTACAAAGCGTACATATAAGAAACTGCTGAGGGTAAAGTTTGGGCACGACAAGTGAGGAGCGACGACTTAAAAATGGGGCTAATGTGGCAAGAAAAGAGTTGTTAGAGTGCATTTAATGCGTAGCAGGTTATAGACATTTTTTCGAACGGACTTTTGAATTTCAATGTCTATTTATATACAAAGTCCAAAAACCAACATGGAGGATCGAACTGCAAAACTCTTTTATGAACTAATTATTAAAAGAGAGAAAATACACTCTCATGCTTAGTTCATATTTACTGTTATTCATATAAAAGCACTTAGAGAGAGAAGAAATTTTTTATTTCTTATAGGTGTAATATTATTTGCCTCGAGTCAACTTTTAAAGTTAATTGAAACAGGGTGAAGACCTTAAAAGAGGCATATAGTGGACCATAGAGAGTAGCCAAAGGGCCGAACTCCACATTATATTTGTGGCTTGATTTTCTCTCCCTCTCCTTTATTTTACACATTCTATTTATTGCTTATTTAATCCGCTGCAAATCCTTTTATTTTTAATATGTTGATTTCAAAATTAATTATTTCAAAATTTTGGGCAAATACTCTATTCACCCCCTCTCCTTACTGTGTATTTTCAATATATGGTTTTATATATGTGTTTCAAACACATACATGTAACATATACAATTTATGTAACAAATGAATATAACATATATTATATGTTTATAATTTGTAGTTTTTATACATGCAAAAATATGCCATTAACACAGTGGAAGAAAAGATAAATAAGTATCACGATCCATTGATTTTGCGAATACTCGAAACGTGACGATTAATAAAATCAAAATCTATTGAATCATGCACGATTGACAGAAGATGATCTTCTATATGTCTGTCAATTCTAAGAATACCCGGACAAATAGGTATCAAAATTTGAAAACTCAATGATAATGTGAATTTTGGAAAAGAGATAAATATTGCAATCTATTGATTTGCACATAACTACCATAAAGCAATCTTCTATCAACCTATTGATTTTATAAAATACCAGGAGAGATAGAAGAGACAAAATAATATTTTATATCATAATGAATCTCTGTCTCAACATTTACAAGTCTAGTCTATTTATAGGATTGAAATGGAATATAATTTTTTTTTTATCAAGAAATGAAATCTAATTAAATGAATTGAAATAAATAGAATGAAATGAATTCTATTAAAAAAGATTATGCTCCTATTAAATTAACATTAATCCTATTAAATCTAAAAAAAAAAAAGGAAATCGTAGTCTTCTTGAAGTAAGAATATGTTCTTCATACCCTGCATCATCCTCCCCAAGGTGGAAAGAATTCACCTTCGAATTTTCATCATTGGCTTGCCTTCACCGTGTGATGACATCCTAAGACAAGCTTCAACTTTGACACCAATTGAAGTAGTGGAAGAAAAGAGAGATAAGTACATGATTTGTTGATTCTACGAATACTCAGAAAGTGACGAGTGAAAAAATTGAAACCTGTTGAATTGCCCATGATTGCTAGAAGACAATCTTTTATATGTTTGTTGATTCTGAGAATATCTAGACAAATAGTCATCAAAATTCAAAAACTCAATAAGAGTGTGAACTTTGGAAAAAGGATAAACGTTGCAATCTATTGATTCACGCATGAATACCAAAAAACAATCTTCCATCAACCTATTGATTCTAATATCAAGAGAGACAGGAGAGACAAAACAATATTTTTTTATTCCATAATAAATCTCTGTCTCAATTTTTACAATGTTAGTCTATTTATAAGATAAAACAAAATATATTAAAAAGATTTGACATATAAAAAAGATATATATATATATATAATTTAATTAAAAGACTTCACATATATAAAAAGATATACTAATCTTATTAAAAGATACTATTCCTATAAATACTAATTAAATCTATCCAAAAAAGAAAACAACAATCTTTCTAAAATAATAATATGCTCTTCTTGCCCTGCATTATCCTTCCCAAGGTCGACAAAATTCACCCTCGAATTTTCATCATTGGCTTGCCTTCATGGTGTGATGATATCCCAAGACAAATATTAGCTCTGATACTACTGACTTAGGGAAGAAAATAGAGATAAGTATCACAATCTATTGATTCTGTGAATATCTAGAAAGTAACGATTGATAAAATAGAAATTCATTTAATCATGCATGATTCTCGAAAGACTATCTTCTATATGTCTGTTGATTATGAGAATACCCAAACAAATAAGCATCAAAATTTGAAAACTCAATGAGAGTATGAATTTTGGAAAAGAGGTAAACATTGCAATCTTTTGGTTTATGCACAAATACCAAAAAGCAACTAACACAATGAAAGAAAAGAAAGATAAATATTAGTATTCGCTGATTCTCAGAATACCCAAAATGTGATCTTCTATATGTCTGTTGATTCTAAGAATACCCAAATAAACAAACATCAAAATTCGAAAACTTAATAAAAGTGCTGATTTTGGAAAAAGATAAACATTACGATCTATCGATTTGTGCACAAATACCAGAAAATAATCTTTTATCAACTTTTGGTTCCATTGAACATCAGGAGAGTTAGGAGAGACAAAACAGTATTTTATTCCATAATAAATATGTCTTAATATTTACAGGTTAGTCTATTTATAAGATTAAAATGGAATCTAATTAAACGAATTGATATGAATAGAATGACATTAATCCTATTTAAAAAGATTATGCTCCTATTAAATTAATATCAATCCTATTGAACTTAGAAAAAGAAATCGTAATCTTCCTAAAATAATAATATGTTCTTTATGTCCTACATCAGTCATATGCATAACTATATATATTATAAATATTTATTATATTTGTTATGTGATATACATATATTATATATTATGATATATATATCTATATGATATATGTTATACATAATTTTTAGTTTAAATGTATATATAATTATTACAAACTATAAATGTTATATATAAAATATATAGTTAAATCATGTAGATTTATAATCTATATATCAATATCATTTATATATTATGTTATATATGATCAATATATAGCATATCCATTTCATATAACAAATAAATTATAACATATATATATATATATACATATATAACACATAATTTATGTGTTTATATCTATAGATCTTATATATGAGTAGATAGGTAAATATATACACATCATTATAAATTTTTATCATATATATGTTATGTCACATGTATATTATGCTATGTATATTTAAACGATATACCTTAGATGTAATCCATACTTTATATGAACTTTATAAGTTACATATATTATATACGATCTATCCATTTTATAATTGTTTCGCATATAATCTCTATTTTTATACAAACATATATAATATGTTATATGCATAATCTTTGCATAACATATGGATGGTGTATTTATAACCTATAAATTTAATATATGTGCATGTTATATCAATACATAAAATTATTATAAATATTTTATTTACATATTATATGATATATATGCTGTGTATATATATATTATAAATGTAGCAAACAAATCAACTATATATTATATATAAATTATGTATATTTTATTTGTTAGATAAGATCTATATTTTTATATATATTATATGTATGTTCTATATATAATTTATAGTATATTATACCTATATATATATACACTTCCTTTCATATATGGATCATTTTGTCATTTTATAATTTAGTAAGGGATAATAATATTATAATTCGATAAAAAAAATAAAAAGTAATAAAATATTTTAACAAGTTCGCGGGTTTTTAAAGGAGTTTGGACCATAAACTAAGACCCAGACACATTTAAATTTACGTCATTTCCAGATTTGACCCATTTATTAATCGTATCGACTTTTAATTACCCAAACCTTGTTATAATCTTGTCGTGTCATGTTTGGGTCCACGGGTCAAGTCCCAAATTACCAGCGTTACTTACAAAGATAAAATAGAGGTTAAGATTTTTGTTTAATGGTGCCCATTATTTTTTTTTAAGAGTCAATCTATTTGGCAAAAATTTTCATCTCCTATCATAAAAATTGAAAAGAAGAAAAAAGGTTAAAGATACTACCTATCCATTCACTTGAGGAGAATAGTTATTTATTCCCTCATCATTCTACATAAGAGTGTTATTATGGTTGTTGCAAGTATCGATTTGTTGGTAGAGTTAGGTGCAAGAGCACCGTGGACTAGCAAACACAGAACATGGTTACTTAGTTAGTGGTGCACTAGGGGTGGTCTAGTACATTCATTCCAATGCTTAAGTTAACTATAGGTTCTTGAAAGGAAAGAATTAAAGTACCGTGTGGCGGATATGAGATTTTTTTTTTTTTTTGTTACTCTCATAAAGATGGTGACTATAACAAGATTGGGGGCACATAAAATATTTGCATTCCATTATGAGGATCTTCAAATTTGTTAGCTGACCTGGACCTAAGGCATGTAACATCGTCAAGCATGGAAAGTGGTCAAGTTGGTGTTTGTTCCCTGGAGGAGATGTGGACATTAAATAGGTTGTCATGGGCCTCCGAGAATGGAGTCGCAACTATTGAGACCACGTCACCATAAGCCTTTATGTAAGGATTTTTTATTAAGGTTATACAAGACCTTAGCCCTTGTGTGGACCAAAGTCCTCATGGAGCATGAGGGTTGGGCTGAGGTCCCTATGTGGGGTGACAAACAGGCCGAGCTATTCGCGAGCTACTCGAACTCCGCTTACTTCAGGCTCGACTCGGCTTAAGCTTGATTAGTAAACAAGCCAAATTTGAGCCCAAAGTAAAACTCGTTTAACATAATGAGCTGAGCTAAGCTCGAGCTTTAATTTAAGCTCGCGAGCTGGCTCCTGAACAAGGTTATTTAGGCTTATGAATAGGCTTGCAACTAGGCTCGTTAATAGTCTCATTAATAAATTCACAAGTAGATTTGTGAATTTCTTATGCATGATATATTATCTTTAACTACATAATAAAAACAATAAAAACTAATTTCTATTTAATAATTATGTATATATATTATAGCAATACATATATATTATATTTTAGATTTTAAAAAAAATGAAAAATGAGCTATCTAACAAAGCCAAGCACGAGCCTCAGTTTCAAGCTCGATAAAAAGCTTGGCTCAAGCTTGAGCTCGCTAAATTTCAACAAGTCAAGCCCGAGCCTTTAAAAGCTCGGCTCGGCTCTCGGCTCGGCTCGGCTCGGCTCAGTTCGGCTTGGCTTGGCTTGACTCATTTGCAATCCTATCCCTATGTGCTTAAAGCTGTTGTAGGGAAGGTTGAGGTCGAGGTCGAGGTCTTTCATGGGTTAGAGGCTTTTTGAGCCAAAGTACTTGGAGGGCTTCTTGTAGGCATGCTAGTTCCTTGGGTTAGCATTGGGTCCAATAAGCTATGGCCAAATATTTTCTATCAATAATAGTGTTTAGTTGATGGGAATACTATTACACAAAATAATAAATAACAACCCATGTCTTCACACACATGAATTATCTTTCTATAATTGTTTTCAATTTTTGTCATAAATATCCTTTCTTAAAAAAATCACTATATAATTGTCATCTCTCTGTAGAAAAAAAAAAATGAACATTATTTTTTACTTATTGATTAGAATTTCATTTCCTACTTAATTACATGCAATGAAGTGAACGATGTGTATTAACTTTGCCAAACAACTTTTCCGTTGAATCCAAAATTCTGTAGTAATTAAATAAGTAAAATCAACTTCATTATCGATGGATGATGCTAAGTACATTATGTTGTTCTCAAGAACCGAACTTGAGATAAATCCACTGCACAGCTATTAGAAGAATTCTCTCCTTATGGTTAACTCATTAGTCATTATTATTATCATTATCAAACCATTATTGTTTCCGTTGTTAATGGCGTAATGCTTTCTCCCCATCCCGATATTTTAAATCTGGTTCCTCAACACCACACAGCCACACCCAAACTTGAAAATCATGCATGTGCCGCGGGCATTGCATGTGCAATATGTACAAAAAACCAAACAACTCCACTAAATTCGAGGCGTGTATTTAATTTGAAACTTTAGGGGAAAAAAATGTAAGGAAATACGTCACAATAACGCAATGAGTGCCCATAGAAGGCAAACATACCATAGCATTATACCGTGAACTAATGCACCATAATAATTGAACCAAAAATAGAGAATTAATATCACAATATAAATTATTATTTAACGCAGAAATCACAAAAAATAAAGTTAATTTACAATATAAGCTGAATACTGAAACCCAGATCCTGGTTGAAAAGTGTCCTAGTTTCAGTACATTTAATGATTTTTGGCAGAGAATGTCAGCTACGTCTTCCTAAAATACCTCATCCTCTCATATCACGTATGAAACCCTAGTTTGTGAAAGTGGTCCATTGGAACTAAAGTTGTCTGCTAAATCATCTTTTCCTCGTTGACAGGGAAAACAAAAAAAAAAAAAAAAAAGTTGGCTTTGATTGGACCTGCCAAAGTTAAAAAAACAATGGAAAAAAAGGCATTGGAAAAAGGAGCACAAAGAGGCCTAGTCTAAGGTTCAAATCAAAGCCAAGCAAAAAGTTTCGCGTATAGGGATGATGGAAAGGCCATAAAACAAACATGTAGGTAGATTTTAAATAGTGTAATGGAGAACATTTCATGTTTGCCCTACTTTTAATATGTGAAAGACTGTCCATAATAAATTCTTAAAGAAAAAAATTATGAAAATTTGTCGATGGAATATGAAATTGTCTCAAAACCTATGATGATGTCTGTTTGGTAAATAGAAAAACTCAATCTTGTGGGTGGCACTCGTCCTTAAACAAAGAGTTATTTCCACATCATCTTTGTCTATTTATATATAAGCTTATCAAAATTTGCAATTTTAGGTAAAATGGTTGAAGCACATGAAAGTGTAAAGTAGTTTTAAAAAAATTATAAATATACTTATAATAGTTGTGAAATTCTTAAAAAAACAATAAATATACAAAAAAAATTATTTTTCATAACAACTGTTAATCCATATTATAATCTACACACGAAAAGGGTAAGTAGAGTAGAACTTAAATTATTTTCTATTATTTTATTCGGAAAGAGTTAATAATTGAAGAAAATCAAACCTTTCAACTTCTTTTAAATTTTTTATTGTATATATAAAGTAATTGAATTCTCTAATATACCTTGCATCTAATCTGGAATTTAAATATGTGCTATAAATGTCAAACATCCAATCTCGAATTTGGGTATGTGCTATAAATGTCAAACAGGATGATAAAAATATATATCACTATAATAATTGATGACCCGTAAAAGTACAGATTTATATAAATATATATTATATATGTATTTTAGCTTATTTTATTCAAATAGTTGTAACTGGTAAATTTAGTTGAAATTCTGAATTCTATCGAGTTTAACACATAGATTCTATAATAAACAAAAATCATAAGATAAGAAAATGATTTTATGTACAAATTAACTTGGACGAACTTTTTAAATTATAACTTGTAAAACCAAATCAGTAAAATCACAATTTTGGTAAATATATTCACATCTCATTAATAGCGCTCAACGTGTATCATGCAAAGGTAACATTCATCACAAGAGATGAGTACAAAGTCAAAATTATTGTCGTAGAACATTCCATGTGAAAAGATGACATTAAGATTTCTAAAAACTGGGGTGAATGGGTAAATTGCGAAGACTAATTGAGTTCTTATTATGTTCGGATAGCCCTTTTTCTTTAAAATTGAGCAAAAAGACCCTTATTCTCACAAAAGTGTCACATATATGTAGAATGTTTGAATTTTTTCCATTAACATTAACCTACTCAAATGTGACTTTTAGATATGTTAAAATGCCCATTTTACCCCATGAGCAAATACATCAAAAAGACGAAAAAGTTCAATGTATCTTACCACTTTTTGATGTTTTGATCCTCTTGAAAGAGGAAGAAACGGGCATAATGGATAATTCAACTCTTAAAGCCACACTTGCACACATTAACAATAAATTTTTAAAGAATTTAGATCTCTCAAATCTTTTTTCCTCTTGATTTAACTCAATTTTAATATATTGAAAAATAAAAATTATTTAGCTCTTGAAATACTTTGTAACATCAGTATGACGTTATTTTAATATAGTATATCTAATCACTAAATACTCATGACAGTATTTTAAAGGGATATATTGATAAAAATAAAGAAAATTTATTTTCAAATGTAAATGCCCTCACATATAGGCGCTTTTGAAAAAGCTGAAGTTTTCAAGTAAATAAAGACTACGAAGATTGACCAAAAAAAAAAAAAAGAAAAAAAGAGGAAAATTCATAGGGCTTTCCAAAAGCAATGGGAACAACTAAATCCATGAATGCGAAAGATTCTATTGACAAACTAATTATGATAATTCATTAGTTGGGATATTGGAAAGTTGTTGGAAGTCTTTGCAATTTACCATTCTATGTAAGAAACTGGCTGTTATGTGGCCATAGGATGAATAGTCCCAAGCAAGAGGACATACTCTATGCTTGGACGTATTAGAAACAAGCAGCACACCGTCAACGTAATTTTCATTCTATCAATGCTAACTTTGTTATAATTGTAATTTCATGACAGTCATAATCCTTATGAATGACTATAAATGTCTATACATATACATCAGAGTTTCCATGGAAGATTTCTAATTTCCCAGCATGAATGGCACCATATTTTCTGTTCATCTGTACACGAAATTCAAACCACACTAATGAAAAATTAAGAGAAGAAAATTGCTCTAAGAAGCAGTCCCCTTATACTCCTGAATATCCAATTGATGTTCTGCAACCATAATGCAAGAATCTTGTTCCAAGGATGACAATGAGCTCTTGTTCTTCAATATTTGTTCCTTGGGAACATTTAACATGTCTGTTGAGCACTGTACATCAGGTGTTATGCCAACCTTATCTATGTCATGGAGTGCAGGTGATAAATACTTAGCAACTGTCACAAACAAAGCCGATCCATCATGGAGCTCCGTTACACTCTGTATCAATTGACAATCATCAGATGTTAGTAACCGAAGCCAAACAAAACGGTGTAAAAGTGTATTAAGGCAGCATAATACTACGTGGTATAGGGAATAGAACTAGAGATTTGGCTTTCATCTTCTCCATGAAAAACCAGTTGCTTAATATGCACCTGAATCTTCCCTTTGCCAAATGTTTTGTGCCCAACAAGAATTGCACGGCCATTGTCATGTAAAGCACATGCCAATATCTCACTTGCACTTGCACTTCCCTCATTGACCTGTTTAAGATAGTATCATATGAGACAGCTAAAGACCACAGAGGCGGAATGCAGACGAGTTTTGAAACTAGCCAGCGGTTGATATTTTAATATTCTCTTGAATGGTTAAGGAAATCAAGATATGTTGTCCATTTAGAGCAAGTTGGCAGCAACATTATCAAGATTGCGTCATAAGATTTGAGAAAATTCTGCCTTATCCAATTTAGTTGGATCGAAGCAACATAAGAAGCATTTAGTGCTTTTATGAAAATAACCAAAAGTCATAAGAAGCTCCTTTTCTCAGAGAAACATCTGCTTTCAATGGCTTTCAACAGCATTCGATATGAAAACAATAAACCACATGACCAAGTGTTGAAAATCCCAAGATTGGCAGTATGGATTTAGATTTATACCATCTACTGGTTGAAGCTTTGAAGTGGATGTTATATGATATTCTATTTCGTACCACAAAAGTCCTTAGCATGCAAAGAATGTCTCAAAGATAGTAGATAACCAAGTTCTCCTAATTAAAGCTTCTCCTTTGAACATGGAATAATCTCACAATCTCAGACATAGAGATTTGAGTAAAACTTTAACTTACAAGCACAACAAGTGGATCGTGCGTTATTGCATGTCCATTGACCAAGTTGATGGGTAGCAAATTTCCATCACGGTCAATTGCGTTAACAAGTGTCTCATCACCATCCAGCCATATCTGTGCGACATCAAGTCCTGCTTTTACAAGACCCCCCTGCATGGTACATTACAGCAATCAGTACAAATGAAGAAAGGAAGGAAGACATGAAAAAACTCAATCATTTGTGCAGTAGTTATTTTGTCACTAGCATAAGATTATTACCGGGTTGTTTCTCAAATCCAGTATGTATGAATGGACACCTTGACGCTCCATTTCTTGAATTGTATATTCCATATCTGTAGCAGCACTCTGCAAAATCACCCATTAGCAGCAAACCAGTCAGCATCACAAGCTATAAAAGGTGCTACAAACATAGTACTTAATCAGATATTGAAAATCTGATCATTCAAAAAAAATATCACACATGAGAACAAACAGAACATCTTTTTCATGTCTATAGCAATTACAATTACCTGAGAGAAAGCTGACAGCTTAACATAACCAGTCTTGGACAGGCTGCCATCTGGGGTTCTATGAGAAATAATTGCACTGGATATTGGAGAAAGTTTAATGTACTCTCGGGGTAATTTTACCTTCAGAAATATGAGAGAGTTTGAGATCAATAAAAAAAGTGCAATGCTACTAGAAGGCAAATACAAGGAAAAATCAATTCAGGTGAGAAGGTGCACAAAATGCTATAATTCAACCAATACAAGTTCAAGAAACAAAATATGAGTACCTCTCTCACAGTAGAATCACTGCCCCCATTTACACCCTGGAAAACAGAACCACGGTTACTTTCGCTTGTGTAACATTAATGAGAAACAATATTCAAATTATTAATAGCAGGAAAAAGTGCTACTTTCCCACACTCCTTCAAGGGGAATCTAGTTTTAACAGCAAAAGCATATTTTGGATTTCTTTACAGAAGGAAAAATGTCTTTATCTGACATTTTGGGTCTTATAAAAGATAACATAGACATTTTATGAAGTCTGTATTACTAATAACAGCAATTATGAAGTTACTCTCATTATTTGGTTTAATGGCAATAGGAAAGTGACAGTTAAGCAATGTAGGAACAGAGAATAAATTATTGCAACAGCCACTTATAGCGACATCAATATTCAGCAGGTAAAGATTGGGGCCATATTACCTTGTGGACTTTCACTGTAACAGTGGTTCCAGCACGGCCTCTAAGCTTCTGCGCTGCAATTTCACTAGCAATGCCATCAAGTCTCTCCCCTGAGTTGAGCAACATAAATGGAACTCAGATTAGGATATGCCTATGGCATCGTAAAAAAATCAGGTAGGATTATCATACTCCCAAATATAATCCAATCACCAGGAAAGGTCCATTTCAGAACATTTTGGAAGCATTCTACATGTACATACCCTCACATGTGTGTGGAAAATAAGGTGAGAGAAAAGAAAAACCAAATGTTAGTTATATGGTATAACAAATAAATATCAGACTTATTTTGTTATTTTTTATTTTACACAGATTACATTGTGAGTATTTCAATAGATATTATTAGAAAATTGTTATTTTTTAATTTTAGAAAGTTGAATTGGATATGATTACAAGAAAAGTAATCTCACAGGAGAAATATACAAGCTATAAGCATTGACTTATTTCATTTTTGCTTATCTTTCGTTTATGAGATTGAAGTTCTCCCCACCAAGCCCTCAAAACCAGAGATGAAAATGATCTCTCTAATGAGCCATAAAAGTGATATCTTTAATAAGCCACCAATCCTTTCTTTATTTGTTTTAACTGTGACTAAATCCAGCACCCAAAGTCATAACAACTTGGAATCTGAACTAACCGTCATGGGTGATTTTTTGCAACTAATTGTTGCATTAGCTCAAAATTATAAGTGATATCTTGATAAGATTGAAGCTAAAAAGAATGTCCTGGCCACACAACAATTAGAAGTGGCCCAACTAGGAATGAGCATAGGCAAGGGACAGCAGCTAGAACCGGCAACCATCAATGGCGAACAGCACCGGTGAATGACAAATGAAGAGGCCGAACCTATATATCTAGCCACCATGAATAGTGTCTGGGGCAACAACCCAGCACATGACCCCACTCATTCTTAGACCTTCATAGTTCACTCAGGCCCCCACATGTGCCCAACTCGTTCAGTGCAAACAACTTGTGCAGGACTCTTTCTTCATCCACACACCCAAATGTCGCAAACTGGCAAGAGAAACCACCATGCCATCCTAGATTTAAATGCACGTAAGCTCTATAGTATTGGTGAACGACTACTTGGTAAGCTGTCCGACTGGCACACACGACCTCCCAATGATCTCTTGAGTAGCATAAGCTCATGGGCAGAGAGAGAGTAATGGTGATTGGAGATCAAGCAATTTGTAAGAAAAATTCATCACCTTTCACAAGCTACCAGACCCATTTACAATTTTCTCAAACAAGGCAACTACAGGCTCCATATAGTGAGGTCATTAGCGTTCAATCTTGAGGGCAAGCTTACTTTCAGAGAGAGAAGCAACGCTGGAGATGGTAATGCGGCCTCTTGATTTTAGATTTCTCTTTTTTAGGAGTTTTAAGTAATTTGATTACTAAAGTCATCACGTCTCTAACTTATCAAGTCAATATTCAAATTATTATGTTCCTTGGTGTCATGTCAATATTTAACTAGAATGTTGATGCAGGATATCACAAGCAGTCTCTTCTTCGTCTAAATACTAGGACATTGATATTTTTAATAGAATATCATTTCTTTCAGAAGTTCTTATGGGATATTCTTATATCAATATCTTTCACAATTAAAAGCTTAGTCCCAGTCTTGTATAATTATCTCATTAAATCAATAAAACAAGTCTAGACTTGTCATGAAAATTAAAGTAGCAATTCTTCCCTTAGGAAGTTGAAGATAGACTAACAAGCCCAAATCTTGAATACCAGAGGATTCTGCTGGTTGAGTCCTAAACCTCTTCTTTACATTGCTCATGGACCATGCCCATAAGAACCTGGTATTAGAACCAGCTATCATAGGTGATTTCTTGCAGCTATTCATTTCATTTGCTTAAACTTACATGCAATCTACTTTTATAAGGTTGAAGGTGAGAGGCATGCCCTCGCTAAGCAAGGGGCAGAACTTGCCTAGCAAGCACATTAGCATCAGCAAGGGAGAGCCGTCCCATCTGCCAACCATTTGCAGCAAATAGCATAAAGAAGCAACACACAAATTGAGGCAAGTTCTAAACATCTAGCCACCACGAATTGTTTCGGGCCCAACAACCCAACAGACGACCCCATTCACATTCAGACATATATGAGCATCCAACACATGCCCAACTCATATGCACATCAATTCTCGTAAGTCAATGAAAGGGTAGACAAACTCATATGCCACTTACTGTGATCCTAGATTTGAACTTATATCTCTAAACTAACGATATAGAACCACTAAGTAAGCCATCCAACTTGCACAAATACACTCCTAGTTATCCTCACTCCTATGAAGGGTAGCACCACAATCATATAATCTAAAATCTTAAATTTATAGATATAATTTCAGCCAAAAGAAAAAAAAAAAAAAACTTATAGATACGAAGTGGCTATCATATTAATTATATAATACTTTCCTCATTTGTAAGCTGGGACTTTCACTTTAACTAAAGTCTATCAAGTGGACGACTTAATTTTTTTCAATAGGATTGAAATTAGTGTGCGGGAAATCAAACTTATCACCTCCTACTTTGCTACCATATTAAGATTAGTACCACAATTATCGGATCTAAGAGTTTAAGTTTATAGATATAGTATAACTATTATATTTCTTATATAACAACTACAAGGTACCACCTCTTGAGTATTTAAGCGTGAATAAAAGCTCATGGCCCAAGAGCAATGTAATGCTAGGGATACAGCCTAGGAATAAAAATAATTGACTTAATTTTTTAATTTTTAAGCATGAGATACTAATGTACTGTCTTCACTTTGGAAGTTAACAGTATTAAGCTTGTATAAGTAACCAACCTCACAAGAGAAACTAAACAAGCCAAAAGTATCGAGTTACTTATTTTGCTTATCTTTTGTGTATGAGATTGAAGCCCTATCTAATAAACCCTTAAAACTAAATATAGACGGTTTCTTTTTTATGAGCCCTCAGTCCTTTCTTTATTAATTTCTCAGAACAACATCTGTACTCGGGCTCTTAACTCAAATGTCCCGAAAGGCATATATAAATTGATGTTGACGCTTGGATTGTAAAGAGAAACAGAAACAATGATGCAGCTTAATGAAATAAAAGTACAAAAAAGTACTTTCGGTGATCTAAACCATGTTTACAACAGAAGATGAAGCATAGAACAGAACATATTTGGGTAGATACTATGAGACACGGAATTTCTCTCTTTAGATTTTACTACAATAACTGAGAGTTTACTTACGGAACACCATCTGAAGAAAACAGAAGGATGCAACATGAATTGGAAATACATTGATAACAATTCTAACATTGGGCACAACACTTCTAGCAGCATTTGAAAAGATCCCATTTCATAGAAGCATGAAACTACCCTTGCCACAATCTAATAAACTCAATACTCGATTTTAAAAAGCAAATATGATGTTGTTCATTGTATGAAGATGTCACATACTACAACTTGACATCTGCAGCTACTCTGCGTATAGTTCCATGGTATTAAGCAATTATAATTTGACATAATAAAGACATTACCGTATTTCTTAACCTAATACTAAGGAATTCTAAAGAATAAAGTAGACATTCAAAATCTCAGTTACATTGTGGTATCATTAAATAAATGCAGCTTAAATTAGGATCATGTTTCCTTAAAAATTACCATCAATCTCAATCAATTCATCGCCTTCATGTATTCCAGCACGAGCTGCAGGGCTGCCTTCTACACAAGACAATACAACCTGCAGCAATAGTGTCAGCCATTACAGCAGCAGATTACAACACCGCTGATGTCATGAAAGCAAGACAATATCTAAGCATGAACATAAATCTGGAATAAGTTTCCGTCTGACTACCCACTCTTTCTGGTGCACATAAGAGAAGATGTCACATGATAAATATAGAAATCTGATCATGTTGCTATACCCATTATTTATATATTAATATGGGAATAAGTAAAGGATTTGATAATGAGAATAGATGATATACTGAGCTGGATCCTGCTCGATACAACATAATTTATTAAACTGTGTAAGTTGCTTCACTTTCCACGGCTTGCAATTCTCCACCTTAATCCGAGCTTAGAAATTGTTAAGGTGACGTAGCGTGAAAGCATTGTAATAGAAATCCACACACCGATAGATCTCTAGAACACAAAGCAATTGCAAAGATCGCAACTTTCTTGAGAATAAACTCTCAATAGAGTTCAAAAGTATATCAAAATATCAGTCTATCTTTTCAAAACCATAAAACACCGTATATATAGTCCCAACAAAATAAACAAATAAAATTCATACGAAACACAAAATTAAAACATAAGCTGGTAGCCTAGGCAACCAACGTCAGCAGCCTAAGGATATACGCCGATGGCGTATACTGCCGGCGTTGCCTTCTTCCAAAACTCCACGGCCGTGATTTGAACCGTGGTAGAAGCTAGGCATCAATCTTGCATTCTGCGCCAACCCAAAGCCAACGGCCTTCATGGCAAAGCTGGCGGCCTTGAGGCCGGCTTTGACTGGAGATGGATGCACTACTGCATTATAAGGTTAGCACCTTAATAATCTTATCTAAAGTTTAAGCTTGTTGTAGATAATGGTGTGAATTATTATATTTATTCTGCAACACTTCCCTCACTTGTAGGAGGGGATTTTAACTTTGATAAAAGCCCACAAGTGGATGGACGACTTACTTTTTAATAGGATTGAAATGAGTGTATACTCTAACACAATATTAAGGTTAGTATACACCACATTAAGGTTAGTATACACCATAACTATCTGATCTAAAAGCTTAATTTTGTAAATATGATGTAGGCTACTGTATTTATTCTACAATGGAAATGATAAAGAGAAGACAAAACAGTTTGCTTTTAATATGCACTCAATGGTTCTTCATCAAAACTCAGAATGCCTAGTGGTCAGGAAAACATTTTTGAGTCAACAAATTAAAGGGTTATGAAGCAGAATGGCATCTCCTTTTCTAAGTATTTTAGAGGAAAGCATATGTGAGAGAGGGAGGCACAAAACCTGAGAACATACTGGTTCTTTTTCCGGCCATAGACATTATACTGACCCAATAGGGAAATAATGGGAGCAACTGGAGATTGTATGGATGACAAGTCAACCAATCAACTAAGTTGATATCATAGGGGCACATTGTTTATTTAAGATGGCAGGAAAGTTTAGAGTTCGAGAGGATTTATCTCGAGTCTCTTTTTTGGTGAATCATCATATATCAGGATAGAAAATAGCAATAAATAACTCTCCAAGTCATATTAACAGAAGTTTTCAAAAAATCTAGGCAGTCTATCTAGATAACACGCTATGAATTGTCCCACCAATATAGCCAAAAATTCGAGAATGATATCGATCTTACTGATTGTATCAGCAAACACAACCAGTTAAAAAACATGTTTGCAGAACTGACCAAATGCCCAGTGTTTGGCTCAGCATTGATGAAGACACCAACTCCTTGGAGATTCCCATCACTTCCAATTCTGAAACTTTGGAATTCCTGTAGAACCAATTTCTATTAGTTGGATGAACAGTCAATGTTTATAGCACAGGTATTTAGCATGTCATTCCTCAGAAACACGTTTATAAGCATACATATGTATACATACCATAGGTGAGTACGTATTAACCTGTATAGCACTAGTTGCTTATTATTTCCTATGTAACACTACTTCGTCTTTTTACATTGAAAACAGAAAAGTTATGGTCTACAAGACCTTTGGGCTGACAATCCGAGTAAAGGGGTCTCCGAGGGTCGAAAGCATTGCACCAATCTTCTGGTATGCTGCATCTGCTGATCTTAGAGGGAACATTTCGGCCATTGTTTGAGATAACTTTGAATCCCAATCTGCAAGGCAAAGAAGTGTCTGTTCAAAGTCTAACACATTGATTAAAAACATGCTGAGCCACTTGAAAGAAAAGGATGAAAGAATGAAGAACTAAAGACTTGAGGATGATAGCTATTCAGCCATCATTTCAGAGTAGATCAATTTACAAGTTGGATAATAACTTTGCATAATGAAGCAGCCTTAGTTAAAAAAACCTAAGAAAGCATATACAGATTTTATTTGACCAAAAATAAAATTAAGAATACCTTAAGTAAACTATCATTGTACAGCAACAGGTGGTACAGCAGTAGGAATAGTAGTAGAAATATCGTGCATAGTACTATTGCAATTCGCTGAAAGAAAATTTTTCTGTACCTTGGTGGTTGAACGTTGGATCTACAAATGTCTCTCGAATCAAACCCCATGCCTCCACAAGAGTTCTTTGAACTGTATTAACCTAGCAAAAAAAAAAAAAAAAAAAAAAAATGCCACCATTGAGCAATTCATATACAGCAACAGGACACATAGATATCCTAGGTTCACCATATTACATCTATAGAACCTACTTTCAAAATTTAGATCAACACAACCAAAAAGACTTAGATAGTCAAGGGACAGCATCAAGTTACAGAAATGTCTATATAATGCTCCATTTATATGTATATTCAACAACCAGATCCATAGTATAAATAAAAAACTTCATCAAAAGATAGAGAAGATAACCTCATGTAGCAGTTGCGACAACATAGTATTAATGTTACATAATAATCATAGGAAACCCAAATGCTATAGCACTAGAGCGGAAGGGAAAAAAGGGGATCACCTCGCGGACACGAGAAGCAGGGAAAGCAACAGTGAGAGATTCAGCCACGGCAGGAGAATCACACCAAACCGAAGCTAAAGCAACAGCTGTTGCAGCGAAACCCAGAACTCCATTTGCAACGGACTTTAACTTAAGCTTACCATTATCATCGTCATCCTCATCAGTTTTCAATCCTGAACCAGAAAAGAAGCTCACGTTCAACAGCACCGACTTGCTGGGGCCGATCGTGGATGACACCAGAGCAAACGATGATGTTGAGGAGCTAAGGAGGTGGGTCTGGGTGGAGGTGTGAGTTTGAGATGGAATCTGGGACACGTACTACTACTTACAGTAGTCGCAGGATGCATTGTTTCCTGGTAATGGGAAGAAGCTTTGGCTATTCGTGAACCACGTAAACAAGAAACATACGTATGGACTGTGGAGGGAGTTTTAAGAATAAATTAGTATAAAGCTGGAAAGTTGGGGTCCACATGAATCTAAGTCAGTTGTGGTTGTGAAGGAATCTTGAGATTTTGCATACAGGTGAAATAAACGTGCAAGTATCTCCTTCCAGAAGAAAAATCAACACAACCCCGACCTCAACTTTTGAGACACCTCAAGCGTATAAAACAAAATTAATAATAACACGTCATATTTAGATAGATATATATTTTTTATAATAAATTTTATAAAAGTAAATAATATAAATTATTTTTATACATTAAAAATTTTATTAGCAATTAACATGGTAATACTATCTTTTCTCCTCACCGTGCTTTTTATTTTCAGTACTTTGCAATTTGTTATAAGCTTAAGATTCCATATTGTAATTAAAGGCAGGATTAGGCATACATATAATTCCACTAAAATACCAATGAACTCGTAATCTACTAGCATAGTAAAAGATATTAGATATGAATTTTACCGCCGTGGTAATTGTAATCGTTAAAAAAAAAAAAAAATCCTCTTAAAGACAATACACATTTCAGTCGAAGATTTTTATCTCAATTGATTTGGCACGTGAAACTAGAATTGGGAAGATTACGTTGAAACAGGGTACGTTTAAGGAAAATTTAAATAAGAAATCAAAATTTTAGATTAATATTAAAAAATTTAATATTGTATGAAGTGGCTCAAATAAAGACTATTAAAGCATAATCTATTCAAAATTAGATGGCACACCACAGCATGTTATCTTCTAACTGGGCACAAATAGACATAGGCCGGTTCGGTTCGAATCGAAAACCGAACCGAAACCTTCACCGGCAGTTCTAGAACTGACTAAGAAGTCGCTAGTTTTCCAGTTTTTAAAAGGTTCTAGGTCTAAAACCGGTTGAAACTAGCGATTTCAACTTGTTTCATTAAAAAAAAAAAGAAAAGAATTATGTAAAAAAAATTAAAAATTATATTAAATATATAATTATTAATATTTACATTATTTTCATATGAATAGTAAAATTTATTATTTATTTATGATATTTAATGTTTTATTATCAATAATACAAATAAACGTAGCTTAAAACTATAAATAATTTAGTTTATACAAACTTCTTATAAAAGCAAAATTCATTCTTTAATAACGTGGGACTATTTTTTGTATTACAATTTTCTTGTCATCTCTAGAGTATTTCGCGATCTCATATTACTAATAATAATTGATGTTAGTTGTGTTTATATATAAATAAATACATATTATGAAAAAAAATAAAAATTTTGGATAAATAATTTAATACTTTTAGACCCAATAATTATTATTTTGAGTTTAAAATTTATTTTATTAAAATATATAATTTTTTTTTTACTTAAGAAAAATATTGTTCTGCAGCTCCAAAATGGAACCGAACCACCGGTTCCATAAAAACGGACCAAAACAGTGGAAGATGGTTCTGGTTCCGATTTCTCATTTTCAAGACCTGAAACAGGTGGTAAAGATTCAGTTCGGTTCTAGACCGTGACGATGCCTAGGCATAGGCATAATTTCATTTGGATTAATATAATTATGAAATTCAAATAGAGGATAAAAGGGGTGGGTTATGATGTTATTAATTCAGGTTCATTTAATAATGTCCATGAAGATGGCATTGGGTCTCAATCAGGAGAAGACGGAAGTAAAGGGCTTATCTCTGCTTGTACGCCGCCTTCCCATCCTGCAGTTCAACTTTCCCTCACTCTGGTCTTCCTAAGTTCTCACAGGTCAGTCGTGGTCACTCTTTACATTTTGTTTTTAGTGCACAAAATTGTCTGGGATAGAATCGAAAAAATGAATGTAATTAAATAGTGAAGGAATTTGGAGAAGCAAAATGGTAATAGGATGCTATTTATTAAAAACGTTCTTAGTAATTACGAATAATTAATATGTTGGATAAGTTCTTGTCTTTTACACATAGTTGATTAAATAGGTTATGAATTAAGATGATTTAGGAGTTTTTAAATTAGGGTTTATGTATTTTTATTTTTAAACGTTTCACTTCACATTGTTTACTTTTTAAAGTTCATATTAAGTATTTATTCTGTTAATTAATCTATTTAGATAAATAAAAAACATTGTTTTCAAGGCTAAAACTATTATGTTAACATATTGGGCTAAGCCCCTTAATTTAGGCTTGATTTTGGACTAAGCGATAAGGTCTACGTAGTTCAATCCATAACTTGGGGGGTTTAGCTTGGTACGGTTGTAATAAAAATCATTGAACCAATTAATTTGTTGGTTGTTGGTATTGCATGAGTTTCACATTTAAAAACACAAACATGAAGCTGAAGTTTTCTAAAAATTTATAAAAATACTAATAAGTTTTGTTCAACTCCAGTTGCAATCACCAACATAAGTAAGCACACCTACCAAAATAGTATAGAAAGTATTATGCCATATTTCTTAGGAATCGTTAACATCTACCTTACTCACTTCTCATCTATTATCTAGTCAAAAAAAGATTTAGAAGAACATTATAAACATTAAAAAGCTAAGCTAAGGTTAAAGCTAATTATATACTTTTTTAAGGTAGATTAGGATATAAATTTGTTGATGCAAGATAGGGCATAGGATTTACTTGACCAGGTCCTTATCATGTAATTTCTTGACAACTCAAAGAGTTGTATGTTGGGTATACTTATATCGAAAGATTCACTAAGATAAGTCAAAGCCTCTCTCATGGTCAGAATCTTTAAATTTAGATCAAACCACTGAAATTTCTTCACAAGACATCAGTAATTTAGACCGCATAAAGATTAAAAATCCTTTGATTAAAAACTTATTTTAATGAATTTTATAACCAAGTGACAGAAAGTTCCACCATACTATCTCTAGGTGATTATGAGCAACTTTATTAACAGCCTAGATCTATTCATTAAAATAACCTCTTGATATATTCTAACAAAATTAGATATGAATCTTCATGGTGCACTCACATGAACTCATGAATTAAGATTCAAGATTCTAATTACAAGTACCCAATCAATATTCAATTAAAATGCGTTTGAAATCACATAAATCAGGTCTTAAATTCATAAACCCTAAGTTAAGCTAATTATTCTCCATAGATATAAACATTAAGCATGGATTCAAGAAAAATAATGTGAAACTAAAGATGAATATTACCGATTAAGCACAAAAATCTTGCAAGAACAAATATTGGGTCAAATATAAATTTACCTAGAAAACTTGAATTTCTCACTAGAGAAGATTTTCTCTCGGTAGAAATTCTCACACTACTCTATTCTATGTCAAAAATTTGGTACATATGGTACAATATGATTCACAATGTCTGTAATATTTATTTATAAGTGATAGACACGGAAATCATGATGATTTTATTCGTTGATGCAGCAAATTTTTTATAACAAATTTTGTCCATATCTTCACGCACGTGACAGCAAGGCAGTAAACATATGAGAGGGTCACTTATCGCAACTGGAATTGCAGGCTCAAAATTTAGCTGCAATCTAGGCCGAGTCTTTTCATTAGAGGTGCGATTTAGGTTCAATTCAAACCACGGGAGCAATTGCAGGCATGGTGCTTGGGCGCAATTGGAGTTGTATCATGAATCACAAGGTGTTGCTGTCTCAGTGTAAACTGTGAGGTAGATCGAGGCGCGATTTAGACTTTTGCCTTGTTTTCTTCCCCTTGATTGGGATCTTTTGCAACCTCGGTTAAGCCTTGTCTTAAACTGTTATTGTTGTTTTGCTCCAAATCTGATCCTAAACATTTTGTTTCTTCTTTTCTTTATCCTAAGAGCTGCAAAATAACATTTTCATAATAAAAGCATAGAATCGCAGGAATTTATCTAAAAATAGATTAAGTAAAGCATAAATTCTTATGCATGAAATAGAGTATAAAGGACTTATCATTTGCCTACAACCTTTTTTATGTAGGATTAAGCTATTAGACTTAAGCTCTTAACAAGTTCATTTCACAACCTTACTACATCTTATCTAGTTATTCGTCAATTCCTAATATGATATGATGATTGTTATCAAGTCCATGTGCCTATAAACACCCAGCTATTTTTCTTAATTTGGAATGACTCAACAAACTAACTAAATGAAGTTCCACTATTAAATCTCTATTATCAAGGATCAAATAAAAATTCAACTAAATTTAATTCTCTATTACTCAAGAATTACATAGTTAACGCCTGAGGTTCTTTTGGTATTTCTTATCTATCACTTGTATATTTAAAGCACATAAATTATTTATTCCTTCTTATCATTCACTCTAAGTTATCCCACTAAAGGCCATCTTTCTATTACTACTTTAGAAGTCACATGTAACATAAGGCTTGCATGACACTCCACATCTAGCAAATCCCCACATTTATATGCTTGTAACTTTGCTTGTGACCATAGGCTTAATGTTTTTTAATCTTGTAGGGCGGTCTTTAGTTTGAGGGAAAAATGAGCAAAGGAGAGGATTTTAATATCATCTTTTAGGATTTACAACATGTATGAGCAAGATAGAGTGAACAAATCATGTAATGATATATAGACATCTCTAGGGTTGGTCTTGGCTTGTATCCGCCTAATGGGGCAGGTCTAACCCGTAGCCATGGACCCAACGAATCCACAAGCCTTGGCCAAGTCTAGTAGCCAAACTTGTGGATGATCCATGCATGTCCATTTGACTAAAAAAAAAAAAAAAGAAAGAAAGAAAAACCTTGGGTTGCCATGCATTGCGTGTCCCATTCCATTTGAAATGTATATAGAAGGGAAAAAAAGGCTAATTATAGTCATAGACCTTAGAGGTGGACACAAATCGATTAAAGTTTTTTTCCTTCTCAAACAAAACCTTAAATAATAGTTTAGTTTAGTTTTTGTTATGGATTGAATTTTTTTTATAGTTTTTCTAATAAATTTTCTTATAATGTAACATTGTTGTGGTCCAAAGCTATTATACCGACTACTAATTAGAAGACCCACGTCATTAAGTGATGGATGTCCAAATGTAGTTCTTAATGTTGAGCATCCAAAAAAATTAACCATGCATTTCATCCGGGTGAAAATTTTTTTTATCTACTTGTACAAGTTTTTTGCAAAATCCTCATACTAGAATTTGAGAAGACAAATGTAGTACCATATTTTTCATTGGTAGAAGAACGAGAGGCATAAATTTAGCACATCTATTACCGACACATTCTTATCTCAGTTTATGGTTTGAAAAATCTAGCACATCTAATGAACTTTCATCGAAGAAAGAGAGGTATCTCAGATCAAATTTGCAAAATCCTTGTACTCATTTTTTGCAACAAATGTTCATGAGAAATTTGGTAAAATATTTCTTGTAAAATATTTCTATATTTTCCTAAAATGATTTGGTTCGGTATTATGGATTGGTGCAATTTACCCCTCCAAACCAACCATAAATTACAGATTGGTTCGGACTAGGAATTTTTCAAACCAAATTATTTAAAAAACATATATTTGATTTGATTTAGTTTGGTTATGGATTTGTCCGGTTCGGCTGGGTTTTTTACCCCAGCCTAGTAAGCCTACAAAAGCAAGCAATGAAATAATGGTGCCCCCTAGATATCTTTTCTTTTTTTTTCCCTTCAACTTAAAATTCGAAGAGGAAGCTTTGTATCCTCATAGTTGAAAATAATTTGAAATTGTGGGAATAGATTTTATTTGTGAAAAATAAGAGGTATATATATACAAAAAGGGCGCTAGAGGCTCCTTAACACAAAAGGAAACATAAACATGCATAGCTAATGTATAACTTATGGAGGGAAGGAAATAAAAATATTCCTATACCTAACTAATGTATAACTTATATAGGAAAGGAAATAAAAATATTCATATACAAGGAAGCAAGGGCAAACACGGGATGAAAGGGGGAAGGGGGGTGGGTGGTTGGGGGTGCAAATTTTAGTTAAGTTAATAATTAATTATCTATATATATCTGGTTACTATTAATACTATATTGCATTTTATATGTGTATAAAAAATTTATTAATGATTTACTATAATATTTTCTAATTTCATAAGTTTGAAAAAAATTCAATAAATAATTAAGGGTATTTTATGAATTTGGTAACATATTGTACATATATTACTTCAAAATTAATTATCAATTAAAAATAGAGTTAATAGATAATATAATTAGTATTAGTTAGAAATACTTTATGCGATAAAATCATAATATTTGTAATATACACAATACAATTATTAGTTATAGTGCACTATGTATAAAAAAATAGTTATTTACAAGAATTTATTTAGTTAAATATAATTTTATGATAAATAAATTGAATTCTATTAGTGATTGTGAAAGAAAAAAAAATGAAAAAAAAGAATGGGTGAGAGAAAAAGATAATGCAATAAATGTATGTTGAAAAAAGGAAAAGAAAGTGTATTATATATACGCATGGGATTCGAACGCATAACCTCATGGGTGTATAACCAAACACTTAACCATTAGAACATATTTAGGTTTATGTTATTATTTTCTTTTCATAATATACATATAACGCATATTGTTTTCTTATTTAAAATAAATTTCAAAAAGTTAACTTTTTCGAGGTTTAAGGGGGTCAAACGTCACCACCCCTGCAAGGAAAGAAATAAAAATAACTTTATACGGCTTATATACAATCTCATTTCTAATACTCCCACTCAAGTTGGAGCATGAAGATTTGTAATTGCCAACTTGAAAACTAATGATTGAAAAACTTCATTGCCTAAGGCTTTAGTAAACAGATCAACAATTTGGTTATGAGATGAGACATAGTAGGACTGAATATCTTTGGCAATAACATGGTCATGGATGAAATGATAATCAACTTCAATGTACTTCATTCGTTTGTGAAAAACTAGATTGTTATTTATGTATAAGGCAACTTAGTTGTCACAAAACATGGACATGGACGGCTTGTTCTCTAATGAGATCATGAAGCAATGCAAATAGTCATAATAAAATAGTGAGTACCATTGACCAATATTCAAATTCGATACGGGATCTGACAACAATTCCTTTGCTTCTTTGTTTTCCAAGCAATAGGAGATTCGTCAAGCTTAATAAAGAATCCACTAGTAGATCAACGAGTAGCCCCACATCCTGCCCAAACAGCATCACAATAGGCCGATAATCGCAAATCATTATCAATAGGAAAAAATAATCCTTGCCCAAAAGAAGACTTGATATAGCGTACTACACGAAAACAAGCTTCCATATGTGTCTTGCAAGGCCTTTACATAAACTGACTCAACAAGTTCACGAAATATGTAATCTTAGGGCCTGTGATAGTGAGATAAATCAAGCGGCCAACCAAACTCCTATAGGTACCAAGATCATCAAATAGAAGACTGTCATTTGATGATAACTGTTAGTGTTACGTCATTGGAAAAGTAACATGTCGTGAATCTGCCATACCAAAATCAACAATTATATCATGCGCTGAGTTAGAAAAATGCCTTTAGTGTTCTTGACACTTCAAGTCCTAAGAAGTACTTGAGATTACCTAAAGTCTTTGATGTGAAAAAAAGTTTGTAAGTGGTGTTTGAGCTTTGCAAACCAACTAGGATCATTCCTTGAAATGATTAAGTCATCAATATAAACCAAAACAACAATTATAGATTTTTTTTTATGTAATAAGAAATGATCTACCTTTGACTAATGAAAGCCATATAGAAGGAGAGCTAAAATAAGCTTTGCAAACCATTGCCTTTAAGCTTGTTTTAACCCATACAAAGACTTCCGCAAACAACATACTTGATTGTCCCTTACTTTACTGAAACTAGGAGGAGGAAGCATGTAAACTTCTTCATTGAGATGACCATGCGAAAAAAAAAAAAACATTATTAACATCCATTTGATGTAAAATTCAATGCTTTGCAATAGCCACTGCAAGTAAACAACGCACTATGGTTAATTTCACTACTACAGCAAAAGTCTCATTGTAGTCAATCCCTTCAACTTGAGTATAGCCCCTTGCCACTAACCGTGCCTTGTACCTTTCCACCGTACCATCTGCCTTAAATTTCATCTTATAGACCCACTTGCAACCAATGGGTTTTTCACTTGGGGTAGAGCATATAAATCCCATGTATGGTTATTGGTTAACGCTTGAATCTCTTCCATCATAGAATTTCACCATTTTAGTCCTTCATAGCTTGAAAATCAAAATTAATCTCCTTGAGGGTGTCAATAGAGGCTAGGAAAATTTTGTGAGAGTCATTAAAGAATGAATTTGACAAGTAAGAAGACATACGATATGCCTTACTAGAAGAGATCACGTTGAAAGTAGGTGGGATGAATTATACCGTTTCTCGAGCATTAACCACATAGTCTCACAAATACGATGGAGCCCGCCTTATGTGCTTGGGTAGCACAACAGGAGGCTTAACATCTACACTAACAACTTCTTAAACTATTTGCATAACAGTAGGTGCATTGTCAATAGAGTGCATGGTGGATGAAATTCCCTTTGAGGCTGATCAATTGTGGTTTGAGTAATAGACACAATGGAAAAATCATCTTCTATAACGAGTAAATTACTAGGAATTTTATTCTAAACAAAATATCCATTTGAAGATTCATGAAAAGAAAAATATCCTCATAAAAAATAAAATCCCTAGAAATCATTGTGTTTGGCTATCTAATCGTAAACTTTATAACCCTTTTACCAAGACGATAGCCAATGAAAACACAATGATGTGCACTAGAAGAAAACTTATCTCTTGACCTATTAATATCATGTACATAATAAAGACATCCAAATTCTTAGATGATCTTACTTGGATGCCTTGTTGAACAAAGCTTCATTAGGTGACTTTCCATTAATTTTGGTGTGGGTGTAATGTTAATAGAATAGCTGCAATGAGTACACATTCACCCTAAAAATGAATGGGTAGGTTGGCTTCAAAGCATAGGGCCCAAGCAACTTCTAGAAGGTGTCTATGTTTATGTTCAAGACTCCATTTTATTGTGGATTGTTCATACATGAGTTTCATGAAAATTTCCTTTTTCTTCTAAGAAGGATTTCATAGGTGCTTCTATAATTTTTTGGCATTATCACTACGAAGTCTTTTGATGTTACTATTAAATTGGTTTTCAATTAAGGAATAAAAGATTTGAAAGCAATGGTGAACGTCAGACTTATTTTTCATCAAGTATACCCAGTACATCTAGTACAATCATCTACTAAGGTAAAAAAGAAATATGTACCAAAATGGGATGAAGTTTGATAAGGACCCCAAATATCACAGTATGTTAACTCAAAAGCAACACTAGATTTATTATGACTGAGGGAAAAACAAGTTTGTTTTGCTTTATGACATGTCACAGCATTCTTTAGGAGTTTTAAAAGAAACATTAGACAATGGAGGAATAAAAGATAAATGCTAAAAAGAACAATGACCTAGTCTTGCCAACAATTGAGTGATGCCTTAACATTATTGCAAGTAATTCGCAATAGACCTTTTTTCTAAGTAATATAATCCATCACGTTCTTCACCTACTCCAATTAGTCCTTCATAGCAAGGTCCTCCAAAACACAAAAGGCAGGAAAGAATAAGGCAATATTATTCAAACTTTTAGTACTTTTGCTAATGGAAATCAGGTTACATGCAAAAGATGGAACATGCTACACATTATTAGTATGTATATCTTGGTTAAGTTGAATTGTTCCACAGGAATCAACAATGATTTTTTGACCATTTGAAAAGCTAACTGAACTTTAGGACTTATAGGCAGTGAATTCATCAAGCAAGAATCATTAGAGACCAAATGTTTGATGCTCCAAAGTTAAAATTCATTCTAATAATTCTTGAGAAGAGGATACATTACCAACAAAATTGGTACAAGCATTCAAGTTTTTGTCGGATTCAAGAATAGACAAAAGTTGTGCTATTTGGTCTTATGACAATCCAAAATTGCTTCCTTTGCTTTCAATGCTATAAATCGATGAATTAGCTCCTATAATCATTGCAGCATATGTCGTGCCCTGTTGCTGATGTCTACCTCCTCTATTGCCCATCGTACCCTAATTAGTTGGATAAACAACTAAACAAAAACAACTTTCCTTCGCATGGCTTGTTTTCCTACAATGGTTACAGTTAGTTCCTTACCTTCTTCAACATCTATAGGTTGTGTTTGTTGAGGGGCATGGCTGTGATTGTGTCGTGATCAATCTTCATTTGGTTTCAGAACAAAAGCAGCTACTTTGACAATCATTCTATTACTTCCAATAAACAACTGCTTTTCCTTGTTATTAACATGGAATAAGCACGATTAATAGATGGTAAAGGATCCATACTAAGAATTTGTGATCAAGTAGTCTTGAACCTATTCATGTTAATGCCAAATAAAAATTGATGAAGTCTTTCTTGTTCTCGTTCAACATGTAATTCTTTCAATCCTCAATAAGTACAATTTAGAATCTTGGAGACAATATTTATTTCATCCAAGGAGTTTCCATCTTTGTGTAATATTTAGCAACTATCATGTTCTCCTGCTTTGTTCAATAAATCATATCTTTGAGTTCAAACAATCAAGTTTGATTTGAACCAGTAAATCTTTCCTAAGGATCCATCCAACTTCATGTGTTATTTCATAGAATGAGATACTGCTATGTTAGTCTAAGGCTATGGAATTGTTAAGCCATGTGATGACACAAGAATTGCATTTTTCCCATGCAAATTCTTCAACACTTACTTTACTCTATTTTCATAGAAACACATCCATAAATCCTAATTTATTTTTATCTCTCAATGCATTAATCGCCGTCCTTCTCCATATGGAATAGTTTGATAATGTTAAAACGGTAGTGATTAAGGTTGTGGTAGAGTAATCAACAGTTAAGAGATAAAAGGGGCTAGTGATGTTTTGCATCGGGTATAAAGTTTGGGTATTATTAGTAGAGTTTAATGCATTCAATAGGCTAGCAACGCTTACAGCACTAGCTAAGATTTCAGACTATTTAGCAATGATATCCTTGTCCTTTTTGATAAACTACTCACTCATCTCGTTAAGGGCTTAAAGGATGGTTGCATGCTCTTATACCATGAAAATAATTTGAAATTGTGGGAATATATTTTATTATGAAAAATCAGAGGTGTATATATATAGAAAGGGCGCTAGCTGGGCTTCCTGAAATAAAGGAAACATAAATATGCTTAGCTAATGTATAACTCATAGAGGGAAGGAAATAAAAATATTCATATACAAGGAAGGAAATAAAAATATTCCCATACCTAACTAGTGTATAACTTATACAAGGAAGGAAATAAAAATATTCTTATACAGCTCATGTACAATCTCATTTCTAATAATAGTAGCTCCATCAAAAACATCTAAAAACCCTGAAATTTTTTTCAAGTAGAATAAAAGACCAAAATTTGTATCCTCATGGACACCAAATGTAATTCCAAATGCTATAAATATGAACATGGATGAGATATTTCTTCATGAGAGAAATGATTCAACACAACAAGTACCTTCCTCCATGTAGAGGCTAGACGAAGGCATATATTTTCTTGAGCGGAGAGAGAATATTAGGTTTTTTCCCTACGATTATCTTGAGAAGAGGGCTTTAGGGGATAGAGCTTGGGGAAGTGGAAAGAACATTTAGAAGACATATTTTTTCTTTTGTTGTGGCAGAGATTTGAGTTTTTTCGAGATGTGATCATGGTGATTTTTCTATTGATGTTGCTTTTATATATTTTTCCTTGTTTTTTTTTTCCTTTTCACGGGTTAGACTTGGACTAAACCTAGCTTGGAACCAATGGGTTCACGATTCAGGATATGCCCCATCTCTAGTCAGCGGTTCCGCCTCCAACATTTTCATCCCTGGACCTAGTGGATCTTGGTTGAGTTTTAACCCCACGAGATGGCTAATGGTATACATTAACGAGTTTTTTTATATTAAAAAAATTCTCTCCATTTAAATTCCTTCAATTTTTTTTATTTACTCTTTTAAGATTCCATCATGTATTATGATTACTAAAGTTAAAAGAAAGATAGTGATATTATGTTACAATAAGATTATAAAATATTTTAAGAATTTAGACAATTTTGATCATTGATTAGTAAATAAAAGAAAAAATTAAGAAGAAAAATGGAAAGGATTAAAATCCTTTTCTTTTCTTTTTTTAATGTTTCTATGGGATTTCAAGTAAAAATTCGTATCAAGGAAATTGGTACTCGGGACTAAGGATAAAAATACATAAAAGTAGTTGTACTTTAAACTTTTAACAATATATTGCCTTTTTACTTTACTCTAATAGTGATTTTATTATAGGGTTTTTGGGTCGTTTTAGGTCTGTTTAAAAAGAAATATGCAAACACGACGCTTTCAAAACAAATTTGAAAAAGTAGGCGAGTGATGGCGCTTTGTGGTAGAGGTGTTGTCGGGCAAACTATGATGCCTTTAGTGTAAATAATGAAGGTGTCATCCTAAACGACGCCTTCAATGCAAACTTGCACAACACATAGAACAAACTTGCCAAAAGCCAAAAATTAGCACAAATACATAATAACCAATTCAATACTTCAAAGTTGCAAAAAGATATCCAGCAAAAGTTTGTACTCCACACATCGTTCCCATACTCACAAGTGAAATATTTCTCCTTTTGGACACTTCAAACCTGCAGAAAATTATCCAACCCAAATTTCACACACTATGCATATACTCACAAGTAAAATAGAGTTCATTATAGAAATTGAAATCCAATAATATACATGTTTTTAGATATTAGGATTCACTAACATCAATAGAAAGGTGATCTACAATCTTATTGCCTCCTACTACCCCTTCGTATACTTCGAGCAATCCTTGACACTATAGATCATCGACCTCATTGTGTAGGTTCTGCCTCCTATTCATCTTCCTCATTTTTTGTTGTACTAAAATCGGGTTGAACTAATGGGCTAGATTGGGTATGACATTGAAATTGTCAAGAGTTGTGTCAAACCCTCAACCCATGTCCTAATCACAATCACTAATTGCATGTCTCTTTTATGGTACAGGTGGAGTTGGATGAAATGATGCTCCACACTTGTTGGATGGAGTGTAATGTGATGGCAATGAAGATGTACTATGCCATCTAGCCATAAACGCAGATGTAGCACAAGATATGGATGGAGCATGCTAAATAGTCTGATACTGCTATTGCTACTGCTTTTCTTCGCTATCGCTCTTGCCATGCACAGCTCTACCCTCTCCATGCGTGTTGTGTCGAAACTCAAGGTATAGATGATCAATGACCCCATGCTCATCCACTGTCTCAATGGCATCATTTGTAATGGAGTGAGTCCCCACAATGACAGAAGTTAGCCATATATGTCAAAAGTGATCGATTAACAAAAGAAGTTGAAACAATGGAGGTTATAATATCAAGTCTTGCTCACCATTTTACATGCCAAACTGAAAATGCATAGCTTACTAACGCACGGAATCTATCTCCAATGTGGTTAATGTATCATCATGTCACTCACTTGTACCAACGAACATAGTCTGGGTCAGCACAGAAAGAGGGACCAACCAATCTCGCTTCTCATTCCACATCTCGTGGTAGGTAGCATGATGAACTAGCCAATCTATCTCGATTTTGTCTCTAATGATGAACTAGTCAATCTATCTCGATTTTGTCTCTAAAGTCAATTTAATGTAAGTCTAGATCCGTGTTGATTTCCGAAGTGATAGTTTGGCAACCCCCAAACTGTCGAATGACACGGTCAGGGAAATACCACTCTATAGAGCAGAGTAAGGGATACAGACCATCCACATATCAACACCAAATCAACAATAAGATGTAAGTCTACTCATAATCTCGTTTGTGTAAGGCATCCACACAATCTGTCATATAAAACAAAACTCATTGGACAAAAGTAATGTTCATCAAGAAGCTAAGAAAATGATGGGAAATCAAATGTACCTGTCAAGCTCCTATCATGACAAAAGCCATCCTGTATGTTGAAACCACGTGCGAAGGGAACTAAATCTTGTCTAACATAATGCGCTATCAAGAAGCAATGCGATGCCATGCAAGGGTGGCCCAAAACAAGCACAATGAGCAACAATAGGAAATTGATCCTGTGCCCCAACCTGCAATAAGACAATTAGTAAACCGCTAGATTTTATGCTAATTTTATGCTTAAATCTTATAATCAAAAGTCAACCTAAAATCCTAAAAGTAAATACAGTCTATAACAAACCCTAGTATTTAGATCCGACAATCTCGGTCAATCAATCTTAGAACAATAAAATTGAGATAATAGTAGATTATAGTTCATAATAATATAGTGAAGCCTAAAAAGATCATATTCGTTAAATTTTAGCTCGTTTCAGACCCAAACGGGATCAGTTTTCAAAACCGAGGTCCGAACACTCAAAACAATGAAAATATTCTGATGACACCGTTGAACTTATGATAGTATAAGGATTTCAAAAATATTAGTTTTAGAATTTTTCAGTAACTAAAAATATCATATATTGCACTTTTATGCATATTTTCTTTACTATTGCGATTAATTTGTCTTGTCTACTATTCATGTTACTATTTTACACTATTTACTATTATTCATCTATCTCTACTTTTTCTTACTACCTATTCTTACTACCTATATACCTATTTCTTACAATTTTCATTTTCAATACTACTTTACATCTATAAACTCTTATACATTACTTACTTTTGATTTGTATTTCCCCTTTGCACCATAAGTCTGGCGCCCCCTCTCTCTCTTACTATTTAATTTTTTTTCTTTTTCATTTTATTTAATTACATCTAATTTCTCTCCACAAATCTCCGTAAATACCCCATCTCTCTCCATTTATTCCACACACTTCACTTCACATAACAAAACTCTTTCAAATTCTCTCCACAAAATTCTCTCTACAAATTTTCTCTCCAACAATTTCCTTCCCAACTCCCTCCTCTTCCCGCACCATCACTAATCTTATACAACCAACAGCATATTCTTTCTTCCTCCATCTCCACATAAACCTTAGGTAAAAAATCCCAATATTTCTTCTTCATGTCATGTAACTTAACATGGTCATCGTGTGTGTTTCCTAAACCTATGAATGTCTGGAAGCAACACTATGTTCACGTTTCGTTCTTGTTCATGCGCAAAAATTTCATTATGATGTTATGTTATTATATTGTCATATTGTTATTATTGCTCTAATTTAACTCCATATATATATATTATATGTATATGTATATCTACATTTCTTAAAGCCTAAATGCTTATTAACCTAACATCTTATTATTATGCTTTTTCTTTTCTTTCTTTTCTTTTCTTTTCTTTTTGGAACTAGTCTATTCTTAGTTCCAGAAAGCCTTGATGAAGCTAAGGCTCCCAATACTTGACCTTATATATATGCTTATTTGCTTCCTATATTTTTATCTTTCTTTATATGAATTATTCTCATCTTTCATAAAGCTACATAATCATATTCATACAGGACCATAATGATGTTATCACAATAAAGATCTCTTCAAATGGTAAAGAGAGTTTTTTTTCTTTTATAAATAGGAACTAAATCCCTCGTAGAAATAATTTTTAGCACTTAAAAGAAAATTTCCATTTAAATTTACGAATTTAACCCAATCACATCTTTTACAAAACTTAAATAGGTTCATCATAGACTTTAAAAATCAATTAAGTAAGCTTCTATAAGTCTTAATTTTTAGTATTTTTATTCTCTTTTCAAAGTCAAAATGAAATTTTTCTAAGTTCTAATGTTAATAAATCTTCGTTATTAAAGCTTTTCTTAAAAAAATATCTAAAAAGAGTATGCCACGACTTGATAAATATTAAAAACAAAACAAGTTTTTCAAATCGAGGTAAAATCAATCCATTATTTTAGAAATCAACTTAGAGAAATAGAATTTGCCAACAACCTAAGAAGTAAAGTTTTAAAATGATAAACTTATTTTATAAAAAAGTAGAAGAATATAAATATGATGAGAGAACATACATTTAACATAACTCAAAACATTAGATACTACCAACAACTTAAGAAAAAATTTTGAAAACCATATTTTTCAAATCACTAGAAATAAAATTAGTAGATAACTTAAAAGATCAAATTTTTGGAAAATGAATTTATCCTTGAAGAGTTAGGAAATAAAAATATAAAAGGAAAACACTTATTTGTAATAACCCAAGAATTTGTAGTTTTCTCTCAAACCACTTAGAGAGAAAATTGTCAAAGTCCAATTTTTCATACCCATAAGATAAGTTGTTTATGAAAAATAATTATTGAGACAACACCAATAAAATCATACATGAAATATGAGTCTATTTATATACCAAAAATATTTTCCAACCATATAAATATTTATATATATTTTTAAGGATTTTTGAGTGAAGAAAAGTTAGAAAAATTGTATATTTGAAGGCTGGGAATTCCATCAAGAATCTATGCCCTATTGTTTCGAGACCCAAACGACTTTTTATTATAGATGGATCTTTTCGAGTGGATAGAAAACGATATAATATGCTAAATTCCAAGTTAAAATGAGCAAGTTATGACCATTTTAAGTTGGAATTTCCATAAATCAATTAGAAAATTTAAGTATAAATTCTATGAAATACTCATTTAGGTATTTCTTTTGTCTAGGAAACGAAAGGGCGACACTTCCTATGTCAAGGACTACTTTGACTAAGGAAACTATTATCAAGATATGGTCGAGTGAGTTTACTTCCCCTATTTTTTATACTCATGTTTGTGCTTGTAGTTTAGTGATACTAGAAATAGGAAAAGATAAAATTTGAGAAGTGCATGTGATTTATAATGATTGGTAAAGTTATGCTAAGCATATCAAGTCTTGAACTACCTATGATAACTTGTATGTTATATTGCCATGTTGGATTGTCTAAAATTGTATGATCACCCTTAAGATATTATAATTATATGCTATCATTAATTAATTTGATTCATCCACTTCTAATAGTGAGTCTCATTGCATTTGCTATTATACATTTGGTAGAACAAATGCATAATAGTGTTGGTCTGCACAACCGGTAGTGTCTACATGTGGCTAGTAGTAGCCGGTATGATATACAAAAGTGGCGAGTAGTAGCCAATAGGACCTACATGTTTTTTATGGTGAGTAGTAGTCGGTAAGAACTATAAAATTATTTGGTAAAAATGTTGGCCATAACTGGCCGGTATATCTAATCTCGAATGAAGGGCGTAAATTCATTCAACATATGGTTCCTGGAAAACCATATGTCTTGTATGCTCACGTGTTTGTTGCATTTCACTTGCTTGATTAATTTAAGTTGTTTAATATCTTTGTTTCGAGTATGGTAAACCGGGAATATTTTCACTAAGCTAGTAAAGCTTACATCCCTATAGATTTTTGTATTCGTAGGATCACTTGCTTTTGTACCCATGATCTTCGTATATCCACATAAGACTTCTTTTGGAAGCTTTTGGGGGAAATCTAATTATGGACTTAGATCGAACTTCCTTTAAAATCTTTGGTGATATTCTTTAAGATTTATTGTAAAGATTTAGTTTTATGATTCGATCCTTAGAGACTTTAGCGGGGGAATGCTCCTAAGGCTTTTCTAATAAATTTATGAGTTATATTATGTGGGTTAATATTATTCTAGATTCTTGCAAGCTTTATATTACTCGCTTAAACTACACTTCCTACCGGCGTCTCTTATTACCGTGTTCTGTGCCTTACATATGATATTGAGACTTTCGTATGACTAAGGTAGTCATTCTTAAGTCTTGATATTATATGCGGTTGACTGCCATGTTTATAGTACTCTTTAGGTTGTAACACAAGTACTCCATTGATGTCGACCACATTCTTAGTAGATGCCTGACACAACTAATGGTACATCTAGCTAAGGCATGCCACTCCCTTGCTATACTATCCAATCTATGTGAAAGCCTCTAGTAAGGGAAAGAACATGCGAAAATACATCAACCCATAAGCTGGAGAATGTATGCACATGCAAGCCTCATGATCTACTTCTTTGGTGCATCATCGAGTAGATGAGCAAAATTGTTGCACAACCAAGTAAGGCTCAGACAGCTCCATGCGACAAAACCCCCTTAAGGTCTGCTCCCTAGCAACCTCATACATACTGACCTCCATCCCGTTAAGTTGGTACCAACAATTGGCAAGCCATCGACTAGCAGTCCTAACTTGATCTCCAAATGTGGGTAATGGTCATCTCCCCTTATGGCATATGAAATGTATGTGTCTCTAGCTTCTATTGCTCTATTAATGCAATGAGAAGATGCCACTCGAGTTGAATATAGGGGAGGCACACAGGACCTAAGAATCCAACCTGCTCTAAGTAAGGGATAAGGTGCTCATCAATGGGTTGTCTAACCTACACATGCTTCGATGTTGGCTCCTATCTTTAAAGATGAAGGCAGTAGCTGAAGCCTGAAAAAGAAGAGAAAGTGTGATGCCGGAAAATATTAAATGAACGATCAAATGCAGGATAAAAAAATAATGAAAAACAATTGTGTGCATCATTTCACAATGTTATTAGGACTACATGTCAAACCACCTATCCACGCTCTTTCTCGGCCTATTAGGACAACTCTTCTATTATGGCCCTCCTACCTACATATACCACACAATACTTTATCAAGTCACTCTCTATAGTCCATTCCATTTTATGTTGCTTCATTCTCAGCTTGCCTTTAGGTCATGCAGTATTTGGATCAGGGACTAAGCAACGGAAGTTATTTGTGTAGGCCAATTAAGCTCATCACCAAATGGGAAGAAATGAGATCGATAGCACTGGGCCTGGTTTATCCATCTATATTACAGTTCGACAAAGGAATCTAATCTACATTAGAATATCGTGCAGCTGCCATTGCATGTGAATATGGCAGTCGATATATTTGTCAATTGCTGCACATGCAGGTACATTTTGAAAAGTCTACCTTATGTGCACGACCTCCTAGTCTGAGGTAACCATTCTCCTAATGGGTGCCAGTTTGCACCTCAAACAATCTAGTACCTCTATTAAAACTATTAACCTTATGTGAGTTGGCTCTTGAGACCCATAGATCCATCTTCTTGTTTGCATATAATGTGAAAACCTCTTTACCTTTTATGGTATTCATCGCAACATCGAGTCTCTTTTCCTAATATGTGATAAAACTATAGAAAATTTTCTTAACTAAGCCCACTACTGGTAAGCCCCCCAAAAGGAGTTGTATTTTTCTGCCATATTGCTTGTCATGTACCCAAAACGGTAGAATCCATCAAATACTAGAGTCCATGCTCCTCATTCGAGTTAGTCTTGTTAAACCATTTAATTGCTTCTTCATTAGTGTTCTTCATAAGCTTCATATACTTTTCAAACTTACGAGGTTATGAATGTAACATATGTTACCAAGTTCTTGCACCTTTAAGTCATACACTTTGTTGAAATTATTAGCAATGTGCCATGCATGAAATTGATGAACTGCAAAAAGGTGGTTGCAAACCATTCGATGCATCATCAATTGCTTTGATGATACTCGCTCTCTTATCTAAAATAAGGCATATGGTCCACTCTCCTCTATGTGCTATAACTCCTTGTTAGTTTCTTAAAAACCAAGACCATGATGTCATAGACTCAGATGGTGCAAGACAAAATGAAAAGGGTATGATGTGATTATCACATCCACACCATGCTACAAGCAAGACATGCTTGTATTTGCCATATAGAAATGTGCGATCAACACAAGCAATTGGCCTACAATGCAACCAAAAGTCCAGAAAACCCACTTGAAATATGCTTGATCTGTTTAGGTGATCTTGTCTACCCCTATTCAAATAACATTCCAGATTAGTGGACTTGATTACATAGAATAGCATTGAGACTTCATTATATGATTTCACCCAGTCTCCATGTACCATAGCAATAGTGTTTCTCTTACCTTCCTAAATTCGTCTACAGGAAACTATTTACCTTTATATAGTCAAGAAATGAGACTCAAGCTCCTTTGCTTTGTAATCAGGAATTTTTCGAACAAAGCTGATAAATTCTTAGGCCAAGATATTGGAGTCTATTTGGGAGTGGTATTGTCCAAGTTTTGGATTAATACATGAATGAGGGCCATCAAGCTTTTGATTACAAAAAGACCTGCTAATTTTTTTCATTAAACCCTTATCCTCCATGAGTAACCTTGGTCACTTTTCGTGCAATGTGCCATCCATAAACTTTTCTTTGAATCTTCAACACGGAAATTGCAAATTGTTCTTATATGGAACGCTTGCACAGCCTAAATTAGATCATATTCTATCTTGAACATCATTTCTTTCGCTAATTCTTAGCTATCACAAATATTAATACACAAAGCATTCACTTCATCTTCAAATGTCACACAACTATCCTCACTTCCACCTACGTTAAAATATGGGATTGAATCTCTCACCATTGCCTGCCTTGACATTGATTCCTAAGTTATTGAACATCGGAAGATAGCCAAGTCTACCATATCGCACCCTTATACCTCTTCTACCACTTCATCATCCTCCTTTTAGTCTCCCCCATCTTATATAATATTCCCATTTTCATCAATATGATAATAACCATTGAAATGATCATCTTCTACCCTAGAGTTAAACATCGGTACCACTTCCTCCTCAACTCTTTATTCTCCAAGTCTAGAAGTGACTCATCCATTGGCATAGGATCATATTTTTCACAACTCATTGGTGAAACTAATACCACATCTTGCTCTTGTAGAGGTACACTTGCAAATGATCTAGGGTAACAATATTGGCTTCCTAACATGTGAGCCTGTTGGTCGTTCACATTGTCTCCACCATGAATGAAATCATGTGTAATAGTATCGAGTAGTGGTTTTCACAAATAATTACTAAATTAACCTAGCACCCAACTTAACAGCAATTGAAATTAGATCATCAAGATTATCATCATCCACATTGGCATCAACATGTACACAAACCCCATAGCTCATATAATGCGTACCTATGAATTATCTCCACATCATTATCAATTTGATCCATCCCAATCTTCCTAAAAATCACTTCCTTAAATTATAGAAAATTCACATTCGTTCTGACCTTCACTTTCCGATTGGAGGCTTATCATATTGTGGTCCATCACCTCCATCGACAATATTTCCATTTGCATATATAGTGAACCTTATGTAGTTAGCCATTTCTAACCTATTGATATCAAACTATGACATTAGATCATACTTCACACAATTTAAATTATAGGAAACATCTTCATCAATTCGAACATCAATGATGCACACACATTAACTTCAATTTTCTCGAACAACCCAACCTTAACCCACTAGGGTATTTCATCGAACACAATCTAAGCATCCATATTTATTAACCAAAACTACATAAATCAACCAATGCAAGCATGAAAATCTCACCAACACTAGATTAACTACTTCTTCAACAACTTAAACATCAATGATGCACACATATAAACTTCAATTTTCTCAAGCAACCTAACCTTAACCCACTGGGCATTTCACTAAACACCATGTAAGCATCCATATTTACTTACCACAAACTACATAAATCGACCAATGTAAGCATGAAATCTCATCAACACTAGATTGACCACTTCTATTACACTCACATGTTAAAATCATCTTCTAAATCACACTAAATCAACTAAAATTACTCAATCACTTACCAAAAAAGTTTCATATGGTTTTGACTGAAACAACATGAAATAATAAAAAAAAAAACCAAAGGAATAAGACATACTTGATTTTAGGAGATAGATCTAAGTTGAGAGAGCCAATGTTACGAAGAAAAAGTGCAAGGTGGCATGGAGGCCAGGGACAATTTAGAGAGGAGATAGGTGAAGAATGAGAGAAGAAATGGCATGGGAAAGGGTGAGAACCGTGATTTATTTAGGGCTACAAAAGGCACTGTCTTGGATGACGCCTCTATAATTTACCCATAAGGAGCTGTCAAAGACAGTGCCTCCATGTCAAATGCGAAGGCGTTGTTTATTACAGTGCCTTCAGTCACTTACTTTTTGAATATCTTTCAAAATTGTCCTATTTGTGTTTTTTTTTTTCAGAAAATACCTAAAAACACGCAAAACCTATAGTTTTGTTTGCATCTAAAAATTACTACATTGTGAAATTACGTTTTAAACTCATAATTCCAAAGAATTAGTACTAAATAAATAAATAGTCATTCATTACTCAAATTGAAGAATAACAATTCAATATTGGAATTATTTTTTTACCAAATTGCCCTTACTAAATATAAAATGAAATATATAAAAATTGTATTACAACTATATCCATTTCCTTAGTAATATCTATTACACTAGAGTCATATTCTATTCCAATAAGTGAATGAATTATTAGTATTTAAACTTTTTTTTAATTTAGTACTTATTTTTTCAATTTAGTGTTTATACTTTTTATTACATTTTTGTGCTATACATTTTTTCAATTTAGATTTTTTTTTTTCAAGAATGAATAATCATTAACAATTGTTACATTTTTGTGTTTATACTTTACTTTAAACTATATTTTGATGAATGTATGTTATTTTGGTGCATTTTAATCTTTATTCACTAATTAATTTATCAAAAATACTTTATTTTTCAATTGATATATTTGTTCAAAAAGATATTAGAAAAACTAACATATTAAATTGTGCATGGTAATTGCTGTTATTATTCATTCAAAATGTAGAAACTAGGTATGAAAAGATTAATTTCAAATTCATGTGATTGGAAGTACTTAATTATCCTTAGCTTCATCTCATGAGATTTTTAATGTCACTAGCCACAATTTCTTCTAAGCTTTGGACATGAACATTCATCATTTTCACCCAAGTAATCTAATAGATGATTGACATCCATTTTATTATGATATCAACATCTTTAATCATTTTCTTATGCATGCTCATCATGAATGCTTTCTTGAGAAGTTGCTTCATTTAGTTCCTTGAGGCTACTTCATCCCTAATGAATTTGCAATGTCAAAATCAATTTGCTATTGTCTTTTGTTGAACATTTACCATCTAAGTTAAGACAACAAGATTAATGGCATTTAAAACATTAATCTTTTTTTGATCAGATTGTCTCAACTTATAGCCTTCCAATATCTTACAATAAAATCTTCATCTTGAAAGTTCTTATTATTCTAGCATTGCATTATTAGATTTTTGATGTCATTTACATGGCAAAAAAATATAATAATAATAATATCACAACATTATGGCTGGAAATTCATCTACCACCAATAGAATTATTCTACTATGCATTTTTAAGTCCAGCCAATGAATACATTTGTTAAAAAAAGCATGTTAGTCATCCATGTTTTTCATTAGCAAATTATTAACAATTCAAGCTGTTCATGTTGGCATTCTTGAAGCATGGCTTTGCATTCTTCCTAATTATCCATTAAGAACTTTTTTCCGAGTCATATTCGTTGCAACAAATAGCAATTCTAAACCTTTCTTTGTCATGTTTTCTTCCTTCAAGTTATTTTGTTGTAAGAAAATGATCAGCTTGTAGCATGTAAAACAATCTAGTTTTGTCTAGTTTAAAAACATCTTTCACATAGAATTTGTTTAATTTTTTCCTTATAAACGCTAATTTCTTCTTCACGTCTTGTGTATCAATCGAACCACTCTCTTTGAACAATGAAATGACATAACATGCCTTAGCTTAAACTTATAAGGTAAGCCAACCTTGAGAAACGGTTGTACTTAGAATGTTGTTGAAGGTATTGAAGTTTCATTGTCTCTTTCACCTCCTCCAAACTTTCACCCTTTAGTTATATTCACACTAACTTAGTATCGAATAAACCACTTATAAACAACATTCTCCATGTCTAAATTTTTACTATTTATGTTGCTTCATATTCCTTATTTTTCTAAGTTAGTCAAAAGGTATTTAGATGATCACTTGAAAGTATTTGATATGGTGTTATGCATAGAAATACATGTGTTAGAAGACTCCATAATATTTGAAGAATTACGCTACTTAGATTACATACAAAGATTATTCTTTACATGAGTTGTACTCGTAACAAGTGGTCCCGTACTTAGTATGATAGCTAAGCATAACAAACTAGAACAACCTTTTATGGAGAGATAAATACAAAAAGAAAAGCAAAAAGCAGGGAACCTTTTGTCTCATAACAAACACATTTCACGTAAGAGTCCTACTAGAACTCGAATCTAATACTCTTTTCCTTCATTATTGTTCCTAAAATTCATACTCATAAAGTCAATAGTATTATTATAGATTGTAAAAATCAGATTAATAAAATACAAAGTAGCATAGACTCTTATCTGTATCAAGCATTGGTAGAGTTATTTCGCACTTTGATTACCTGTATGAAACCTTAGAACAGTTAGGTTCTGAATGGGAAACAAAGAGCAGAAAGAGGAAAAGTAAGAAAACGTACCTTCAAGAGTGTCCTAAAGAGTGATATGGAACTTAAGGTTGCACTATCCTCAAGAATAGTTTTGGACGGGCCTGTCTATAAGGCTTAATATGTTGTACCTCGACCTTTCAAATGATATTTTTTATAATGCCACTACTACAAATATATTTGAGTGCAAGTGGGGTAATATCCCTTGTGCACACATAATGCTATACGTATTTGGTCATCATGGTTGATTTTTAGATACCTTATGATTTTAAGAATTTTTTCTATATATGTTATTTGTATAGTAGTTCTCTTCATCACCATACGTAAAATGTATTTAGTTCTAGTATAATAAATATATAGATGCAAGTGACTTGTATTTTACTTTATTTAAATAGTCGGTAGAATGACTATTGCCTAAGTAATTAAAATAATTACATTTTGTATTTATTTTCATAAATATATATGTACATTGAATTTTTTTTAAATTAATTCAAAAAATGATTCATATATCTAGTGATATTCAATGATTTTTTTTGTGTAATTGAACATATATTTGCTGAATCGAAAAAAAAAACTCTTTAAATTAATAAATTATTAATTTTATTGATTAATTAATACCTTTCTAAATTTAATAAAGTTTTATGGTCTAGCATTTTTAATTCTTACAGGTTTTACTTTAATGAGTTTTTTTCATTTAACGAGACAACAAGATTATGTTATTGCACTGTATTGAATTACTCTTTTCCTTCATTAACGATAACTTCATAAGATTATTGAATCAACCCAAAATAGGCTTACGTAGATGCAAGAAATTCAAAAACAAAATCAATCTCGACCTAAACTCAACCAAAAGTCCAACAATGTTCAATATTAAATGCCCTAACAAAACTGTGTCCAGGTACAAAGAATATCAAAAATTTGTACAATCATGCCACTATTTTCTCTATACATCGATAGTGACAAAGTCAACCCTAGATCTGAAAATGAATCTTGAAACAAACTAGATCTTATTAACTCGAGGCTCTAAAAGAAACAAAATGAATCTTTGACACTTGAAAAGGTAAGTAGTTTATATTTTCTTTACTTAAATCTTGAACACGTTTCTCTGCAAATGTAATAGAATGAAAATTAGTGTTTGTATGTGTATTATGTTTATGACTATAGCTAGATGTGTTTGTTGTATTTTGTGAGGGAAAAATCTAAAGGACTTACTAGCTCTTCGAGTGACCAATTACTCCAAACTCAAGAATGAGTTTAAGAAAATAAACAGGTGACTCCTATTCATATCCTATCTATTATGTACTTGATGCTTTACTGTATGTTCAGTAATATTTGTTTTAAAAGTTGTAACCATGCTTGTATGTTTTGGTTATTAAATGTTGACAAAAAATAATTCCAACTAAGAACCCTATTAAACATACTATTCTGAGTAATTTGGTCTGTATTTCATTTGCTTACTCTTATCAATTTCCTCTCCTTTTGAAAAAATCAACCTTGTCCCTAAGATTAAAGTATCAGTAATCAACCTGAAACTCCTCTAGATATATCCAAATAGCATCTCTAGCATGAAAGATTCCATTGAACTAAATCCATGGATGATCTTCCTCTCTTGCACATAGAACGTTGAGACAAGATAGCTAGAGGTTTAACAATAGGATAATTACCCAAAGCTTCTCAAGATAGCTGAATGGTCTCATCATGTATACCTCATGATTTCCTAAGTAAGGGAATATGAAAAACAGATGAATATGTGACTCCTTAGACAACTTTAATTTGTATTCCACTAAGGCAACTTTCTCTAAAATTTGAAAAGGACCATAATATCTTCTAGCCAATTTCTAACAAGGTCTACTAGCAACTGATGATTGCCTATAAGGCTATAGTTTAACATACACATATTCGCAAACCTAAGAGCCTTATCGACCCGACTACTATCAACAAGACTTCATAGCCTGCTGATCTTTAAGTGAATTAGTCTTGCAAACCTTGATTACTCATCTCAAGATGTTAATTTAGCATCTATAGCCTCAACAGAACTCAATCCTCTAACATAATCCAGAATGGCAGGCAGTACTCACCATACAAAGCCTGAAATGGAGTTAACCATGTACTACTATGAAAACTTTTATTAAAGGAAAATTTAGCTTTGGGTAAAAATTTAGGCCAATCCTTAGGAACATCCATAACAAAAGAACGTAAGTAATGCTCTAAACATCTGTTGCCAACCTCCGATTGCCATCAGTTTAGGGATGATAGGTAGAGCTCATCCGTAGTTTAGTACCACTAAGTTTAAATAACTCATTCCAAAACTTGCTAATAAAGACACGATCTCTATCACATATTATAGAACATGGATTGCCATGGAGCTTTACCATAATGTCAACAAACAATTCAGCCACAAAATAGTTGTGTAGCACCCAAAAGTCCAAAATGAAAATATATTGTTAAACGGTCAACAATGACCAGAATAACCGAATACCCTTGAGAAATCAATAAACCTATAATGAAATCCATAGAGATGTCTTCAAACATTTTTATGGAATCGGTAATGGTGTTATAAACCTTGTGGAACTTAAGCCAAATACTTAACTTGTTGACAGACATGAAATTTTTTAGCAAAATCCATAACATCAATCTTCATTTTTTTTTTAAATGAAAAGGGAAAGCCTCTTGTATTTTTTAACACCCCCATATGACCACCAGTTACAGTGAAATTCCATTATCAAAATGGGAATAACAATGGAATTGGCCAACAAAAATATTAGAGATCTGAACCACAACAATTCTTCTTTATAAACCAATGGCCAAGGAATAGAATCTCCTCTTTGCACCTGTTCACCAAGTTAACCACTGAGCATCCTTAGAAAGTGTCTATTTCAAAACAGTTTAAAAATCAAAAGAGGGAATGGTTAGTGCTAAAAAAATGACTCCTTAGAAAAACACATGGATGATGAGTTTGCTACTCGATTTCTACCCTTATCTTACTAAATGTCATAGTGATAACCTAAAAGCTTGACTAATAATTGTTGCAACTTTGAAGTTTGAATAACCTGTGTTAAAACTCCTTGAGACTTCTCCGATCTATTCTGATAATAAAAAATACCTTCCCACAAGATATTGATGCCACTTCCTTATAGCTTCACAATGCCACCAATTTTCATACATAAGTACTGACCTTTTGGAGTCGTAAACTGAATTTCTTACTAAAATAAGCAATAGGGTGATTTTCTTGATGCAAGACAGCCCCCATATCTGTTCTGAGCATCAATTTCTATAATAAATTTTTTGGAAAAAATCTAGTAAAGCTAAACTAGAATAGTAACCAAAATTTGTTTTAGCTTCTCAAAAGCTACTTGAGCTAATCTGACCAAACAAACTAGTCTTTTCTTAGCAAATTTGTAAGTGGAAATGCAATTTTAGCATAATACTTAACCAACTTGCGATTGTAACCAGTAATGCTTGAAAAACCTCTCAATTTTTTCACATTTAAAGGATGTGACCAATTGTTAATAGCTTTGAGCTTCTTTGGTTCAGGGCCTACTATTCTAGTCGATACAACATGGCCTAAATACTCAATTTTATCTTAGCCAAAAAGACATTTGGATTTCTTTAGAAAAAAAGAATGATGCCGCAAATAGTAAAAAGCTTTCTCCAAATGTTGTAAATGTTCATCCATTTATGTACTATAAATAAGAATATCATCAAAGAGAACAATGATGAATTTTCTCAATATGGCTTAAAAATTGTATTCATGATAGCTTGAAACGTAGATGGTGCGTTTGATAAGCCAAAAGGCATTACCACGAACTCATAATGACCTCATGTATGCAAAAAACTGCTTTGGAAATATCATTAGATACATTCTAATTGATGATATCTAGCTCGTAAATCCATCTTGGAAAATATAGTGGCTCCTCCTAATTCATCCAATAACTCATCAATGGTAGGAATTGGAAATTTATCTTAAATGGTGGCTTGATTCAAAGAATGATAATCAACACAAAACCACCAAGACCCATCTTTTTTCTTGACGAATAAAACTGGAGAAGAAAATGGGCTTGTGCTAGGTCTAATGACTCTTGAATCCAGCATTTCCTGAACAATTTTTTCTATAATCCCCAAGTTTTTCCATATATAAGTTTAGAAGATAGAATTAAAAATCAATGAAGTTTTAGTTTATAATTTTGAATGGATGTTTTGATGATTAGATTTAAGTGTATTGACATGTATGAAATTAGATAAATAAGACAAAGAATTCAAAACTTCATTTAAATCTTTTTAAAGTTGTTTATTAATTTAATTAATTTGAAATTTTTCATTAGCTAAGTCTTTAAAGATCTAATAGTTCAAGTAACTCATTTCAAGTTATATATCAATTATTTTACTTCTAAACTTCTTTAGAAAATTAGATTTCAAATATTTAATCTTTAAAACAAAACATTTCAATGTAAAGTTTCATAAGAAAATTTCCTTTCAAATAAAATTCATAAGCTAAATTATTAAAACTTTTATTGATTTCAAAATTAATAGTTTGTTGATGTCTTTTAATAAAAATTTATGCCTAAATTTCTACAACTTTTAATCCCATTTCCACCATAATTAACATGCTCTCACACACACAATATAACTCTTGTATATGCCAAAAATCAAACCAAGCCTGACCTATTTTATAAGAGATGACTATCAAAATTTTTGGCAAAACTCATCTCCTCCTCTTCTTGCACCGGACGTGAAAAACACACACATCCATACTCTCATCTTCTTCTCTTTCTCTTTCAAAATTCATCAAAAACTCAACCTAGTCCAATCAACAAGTCAACCTAGCTCAAGGAAAGTTATAGTTTCTCTTTTGCTTTGTTGGTTTTTGTTTATTTGAGGAAGAGTAGTTTGTGTTGGTATTGGGTTTTGATGGTTGGAAGGTTTTTGATGAGTTTGATGTTGGAAAAGTGAAATTGATTAATGATATTGATAGTATGAGTCTTAAATTTTTTATAGCATAGGGTTTTGTTTGTAAACAGAGTTGATGGAGTGTCTAGTAGATTGTGGAGCTTAGGTTTTTGGTAAAAGTGTCTATGTGAGGTTGTTGAAAGGGTATATGATGCCTGTATGTGAGTAATGGAGTGTGTTTAATGAAATTAAAGGTCAATACAAGTGTTTGAAAAGTGAAATTTTGATGCAAATGAAATAGTGAAAGAGCATGGGAGTACACTACTAGTATACACGGGTCATGTAGAAAGACTCATGACTAATCAGAACATGGAATGAAAGGTTCCAGTTGTACATTACCCCCTACACGGGTCGTGTATATCCACTTGTGACTCCATAGTAGCCAAATTCTATTTATACTACTAATGTACACGATTTGTGTATATCCACTCATGACAGCCTCTTTTGTTTCATAAATTGACCGTAAATTTTTCATTTGGACTCGAATTTAGGTGATTCAAGAGAATATAGAAAGCTTAAAAAGAGCTCTATAACTTTTATGTTTTAAGTTTTGAGGGCCTCCAAAAGTGTCAAGGCTTAAAATTTGATTGTTTCATATAGTATCATACTCAATTCAAGTTAAATACTCGTTTTACTAGTTAAGCGAAGATAGTTAAGCTTACTACTCTATAATTTCTCAAAGATTGATGAACCAGGATTACCATAATAAAAGTTTAGAATATTTAAGTATTTATGGAAGTCTTACATAAGCACATGCGTAGTGAATTTTATTTATTATTTTATGGATCTTTTGATCAAGACTTGGACTTTCCAGCTAATTATTACGACAATTAGCCACCATACATGGTTGAGTAATTGGGTCTTCTCACTTGGATTGTGCTTGTAACATAGTAGTTGAACATTGCTTTAAATGAAATTAAATTGACAAAATGCATGGGGATTGGGGACTTTACTTGTTATATGTCTATGAATGAGCAATAAACACTGATATTCAAAGTGATAACCTTGTTGGATGATAATGGTTGTGTAGTTTGGAAGGATGAGTGCCTGAAATTGAATTAATCACCATATAATACGGAATAAAGCTTATTGGACCTTAAGTTTAAATCAACATGCATTACATAACATCATAATTGCATTAGCATGGTATTTCATGTCACTTGTTAATATTTCGATTCTATGGTAATGCTTATGGAGTCCAGTGAATCTGGTTAAGATTACCATAAGGTTGTCAGCTCCACAGGAACTAAGCAAGCTTCGAAGGAGGTCCTATGTTAGAGTTGACTATAGAGTATTAACACTTATGGGAATTTCCAAATTCTAAATGAAGTGGAGATTATATGTTATAACTATTTATAAATAGTAAATGATTTGAAACAGTACTTCTTCTTTAGTTTTAGGATTCTCATAGGCATAAATTACTTAACTAATCCTTCAACCTCCAGGGAGGGTGTAGATCCCCGTAGGTTTGGTTTCCAATTATCCAAACCATGTTTGCTACATATGCTTGATTGATGCATTGCATATGATTATTAACCAACCATTGTTGTTACGAATGATTTGAGTTAAGATTTTGATACTTATTGAGCTTTTTAATGCTCAGGCTCCCTTAGACTAGTGTTTTACAGGTATATAAGCAAGATGACCAAGACTAAGACTAAGACCAGGTGTGGAAGTTAGGATAGAAAGTGGAATTATGTATGTATTTTTGGAAAGAAGACCTTGAGATGTAATAAAGACTTAGAATGTAATGTTGTAATAGATTAAGTTATGTTTTATTTATTTTCTTCTAAGTTCTTTGTATAAGTGTTTAGGTGAAGTCCATGAAGACCTTGGATGTAATATATTAAGCGATGACTTAGTCTTTGTAATTTTTGTTATCTTGGTTTATGACTTATATGTATACAATATCTTTCTTACTCTAATCAACTTTCGATCCTATTTTATATGTTCACTTTATATGAGGCATGCTAGCTGTAAAATACTTATGTAATCTCCTGGAGGCCTTAGTTGGTTACATGGTGTACTATTACGACTAGGGTACCCTGTAAGGGTGTGACATTTTCAATCTCTGATTTCTAAAAATGTGGGTACTGATAAGGTCTCACATTGACAACTTGAACCTCTTTCTTTAAATGTATGTGATGTTGAAAAGGGAATGATGATGGAGTCATAAAAAAATCATTGAATCTACTTAATAATGCTTCTAAAGCATCATTGCTGGTGGTACAAGATGATGAAACATCCACCTGAGCCACAATATTGAAATAATAAGCCACTGAATCTGTTTTCACCATATTCATCAACTATTTAGAAAAAATTCCTTATAATGAATATCTATTGAACCGTTTAGACAAACTACCATATTCTTCCAGCTAAACTTCATAGTTAGTTTGTTGTAATCCAAAGTAACAAGGCCCAAAGTAGTCAAACATTGAATACAAATTTCTAATTTAGAACCTTGAATTGGTAATACGTAGAAATGTACTGAAAAAGTGACTCCTAGCAATATTAAAGGGAGATTTCTACATAACTCAGTACAAACCAAGTTATCGCCATTGCCAATCAAAACTAAAAACTAAGGTATCACCTCAAAAGGAATTTTAAACTTATGAGCCACACTTGCTTGAATAAAATTGTGTGTACTCCCTGAATCAATCAAAACATTTAGAGCTACTCCTTTCACTTGTCCCTAAAGTTGTAGTGTTTTTGGAACAATTGCACCCGCTAACGCATGATAACTGATCTCAGCCTCTTTCACTTCAGTAGCTAACTCAATATAATCAGGTTAACTATCTCTATCCTCATTACAATCCAAAAATGGATCACCATCATCATCAGGAGGAATCATAAGAAGAAATTTTGATTTGCAAACATGACTCATGTGATATTTATCATCACAGTTATAAGATAAGCCATTTTCTCTTCTCATTGTTAATTCATTTGGGGTCTTCCTTTTAACAGGCAAATTCTTCTTACTAGTCTTATCAGTGGTCAACACAGATGTCTGTGTAGCTATAGAAGGACTAAGTGAATGCGCTTTAGAGTTATTGTAGAAAATGACCACTAATTTGCTAGACGATGCAAAAGAATTATTTCTATGAGTAACATTCATGTAATAACTCAATTTGTGTTCTTGCAACTTTGCTAAACTAATTGCTTCTAGTAAAGAAAAAGATTTAAAAGATAATACCTCTTGTTGCAAAACTGGTTTCAATCCAGAAATGAAACAGCTAATCATAAAACTTTGAGATAAGCCAGAAATCCAATTATAAAGCTTCTCAAACTGCAATTGATAGTCAACTACACTATCTTGTTGAGTTAATTTGGAAAGTTGACCCTGATAATCCTCAAATATAGATGGTCGAAATCTGATTTCAACTACTAAAATAAAAGAGGACCATGTGGAAATTAAATCATTTATGGTCATCCACTGAAACCACTCCAACACATCACTTTCCATGGCAAATGAAGCTAACCAGACTCTATCTGTACTAGGCACCTAATGAAAGTAAAAAATTGATTAGCCTTAAAGATCCAACCATGTGGATCTTGTCCAGAAAACATGGCAATTCCAATTTGATTCCTTTCATATATGATAATGATTCTCAACATGGCCTTGAATGTGATGGAGGCAGACTATTACAATGTGTCTCAACTCTACCCCAATCCTCAACTTGATCCTTTTCAATTTGCTTTTGTATATATTGTATAAAAAATCATAGATTATCATCTATAGTATTAATCCTTTCATCCATTATGTTTAATTTTGATCGCATTATACTAAATTTATCAATCAATTCCTTAATTTGCTTCAAATGCAAGGAAATATCACCATTCAAGTGAAGAACCCCTATAGTTGCCTTAGCCATAGTAGCTAAATTCAAAAGACTCAACAAGAGCACTAAAATTGATAGGATTATTGAATCAACCCAAAATAGGCCCACTTAGACAAAAGAAATTCATAACAAAATTAATCTCGGCCTAAACTTAACCAGAAGTCCAACACTATTCAATATTAGATGCCATAAAAACACAGTATCTAGGTACAAAGAATATCAAAAACTCATACAATCACAGCCACTATTTTCTCGATACATCGATAGTGAAAAGTAAATCCTATATCTGAAAATGAATCTTCAAAAAAACTAGATCTCATTAACTTGAGGCTCCAAAAGAAACAAAAAGAATCTTCGGCACTTGAAAAGGTAAGTAGTTTCTACTTTCCTTACTTGAATTTTGAACACACTTCTCTGCAAATGTAATAGAATGAAAGTTAAGGTTAGTATGTGTTTTCTGTTTATGACTAAAGCTAGATGTGTTTGTTGTATTTTGCAAGGGAAAAATCTAAAGGACTTACTGGGTCTTTGAGCGACCAGTTGCTCCAAACTCAAGAACGAGTTCATGAAAATAACCAAGGTGACTTCTGTTCATACCCCATCTGTTATTTATCTGATGCTTACTATATTTTAGTAATATTTATTTTGATAGTTGTAACCGTGCTTGTATGTTTTAGTTGTTAAACTGTTGACAAAAGATGATTCTAACCGAGAACACTACTAAACATACTATTCCAAATACTTTAGCTTGTATTTCATTCGCTTACTCTTATCATAATTTTAGAATACTTCCAATCGAAATTATGTATTTTGATGTTTCAGAAAAATGGATGGTTAGTTTGGCAATATAGTGAAATTGGAGTTAAAATAATCAATCTAACTTCCTTTATTTTCTAATACATATAATTCCAATCCAGTCTATTCTTCGGAATAGTAGCATTTATACTGGAATTGGTATAATAGATTTAGTTAACTACTATCCTTTTATTGACCTTGATAAGACCTTTGAGGTATGCTTGTCAGTTATCCCGCCGACCAACATATTGTACAGTGCATTATGAAGGATTTCCAATTTCAAATTTTCTGGAATCTTAATAACTTAAGTTGCCGAAAATTTTGGGACTATATATATTCATTGTTGTACCATTAATGGGTGAAAACTGGAAGAGATTCAATCTCGTTTCCATATCTTCTATAAAATTTATTGCTAAGAAGAAAGTTAAGAAAGTGAGGTTGTGTTCAGAGCAAACAAGAATAGGACTACGATCGATTTACTCATTTACTGAAACTTCTATGTGTTTCTAATCTTTATCATTCTTATATTATGAGTGGTATAATTATGATGATGTTAGTCTAACGTTCGAATAATTAATTCATTTAGGAAAATTATTTAAAGAATTTGATATTTATATGGTACATAGGTTAGCAGAGAGGCTATAAAAAAAAGGATAGACGATCCTTAAACTATCCACCTTTAGCAATATCCTCCATTTAGGTCATCATTTTTATATATTTACAACTTTTCCAATTTTGCAGATTTCGTACGATTTCAATATTCTCCACATTCCAGGGAATACTACATTTGCGATTTTCACGCCATACTCTAACAAATTTTATAAATCAATGAATATGTATAATAAATTAAGCTCCTATTAATATTGTCGTGTTAGAACTTAAATGATTTATTTCCCGTTTATTAAACTAATATATTTGGAGTTTAGGTTCTTTCGGATTTTCGGGATGAAGCCACGAAACAATGCCATGAACTCAAATTATTCAATTAATCATCTGCCAATTATAATACATATAATAATTAAGTAGTGGTGATATGATCTTATATAGAATTTTCAATAAAGTCAAATATATTCAAGAGTTTCATAACCATATATGGAAAATAGATCATGTCCATATCCTTTCAGTTTCAACCAACTCGCAGTTTATGGTAATAAAATAATCTGCATATATCAGTCCAAATTCAATACACCAGCATATTACTATATCATTAGTAAGAATCAAATAGTACCCGGCGTCCACAAGCTATACATAAAGACATCACCCTTAAATAGAAAGCCATAAACAATGCCATCGAACCACAACCAATCAGTATAACCATCATAAAACAATGATCGATTTCACCCTAATTTACAGCAGCCAGATATAAGCAAGAGATGCAACAGCAGCTGAGATGAGAGCAATAGATGGTATGACAGATAACCCATCTCCTGTCACCATAGAGGGCAAAGGAGCAATGTTGTCAACTTCCTGTCCCATATTTCCATATATGCACAAAAGCAAGATGAACACAACCATAGGACCGGTCAGGTTACCTCGGACTGCCATCTTCCAGCTGTGTCAAAGCAAACAGGAAGAGAGAAAGAGAGAATGTGTTTGTGTTACTGCTGGTGACAAAGATAATCTAGGCAGGATGGTTACTTATATGGCTTTGTCTATGCCATGTGCATGTACCATGATTTTATTGTAACATTTGATGCATTAACAGAAGTTGGGATTAGATGTTACAATATCAACATCAAAAATTAAGTCTATCATGACTTTTGATTCAAGCATTATGAAGTAACACTTAAGAAGAAAGGCCATTTGTCAATAAGTTCATCTTGGCAAATTAAAGTCGAATGTTACTGCACAACCACCACATGAATGTTACAGTTAAGAATTTGCAACAAAGCTATTATGAAGATTTTTATAGTGGAGAAATATGTGACCCTTGTGGTTGACCTATGGCTTAATGGGCATTCATTCACTTTGTTTCTTTTTTGGAGAGACTGTGAGTTTCTTAGAAAGATTTTTACGAACTACACTATTGAAGTTGTTATGTAAAAAACAAAATGGGAATTCGGATGTCTTGTTACCACTTTAATTTACAAGTTGAAACACCCAAGTTTAAAAACAATTGCAATCCACCATGTGTTCATTATATGTGTAGACAAATTAAGTCTCAAAACATACTAAAAACGAATAATTTACATCATCATTAACTCCAAAATCTCTCACCTATTAATAATTTCAATAATAACAAATTTCATAAACAGCCATATAAATATCTCCTTATGGTATTTAAGAATCCAATTAACAGATAACTCTAAGTGCTCGCACTTCATAGTATGGAATAAGGGGGGAATGAAATTCTAAGTCAAAAGGAATGTAATAGGATTGTAATTAAACATAAAGAGAGTATAATTGTATTGATGATATTTTCAATATAGGGGTATTTATATTAAAATTAAAAAATAAACAAACAATTCATGGGATGGGGAACATAAATTGATATTCATTATTTTACGTAATAATAATTCATTATGAATTATCATTCACTCAAGTAAACACCATTATTGCAGTTTTATGTTGAACAAAGAGGGAATGAATTATTATTCATGTCAAGTGAATGAGCTGTAAGAGCCCATCATACCAATACTACAAGGAGTAAATATTATTACTAAGAACATTACTATATTGTAAATGCCAAACACATATAACTATCCGTACCAACTACACCTGACCAAAGTCTCTACTTCTAAATTTTAGCAAATATCCTTTATTCATCATTGATAGTCTTCAATGCTAACATAATTCTCAAAGCCACTAATATGTTTGCATTTAGAGATACAATAGTCTATACATTTACTACTTGTACCTGAAAAAGAAAAAAGAATAAGTCGAAGCATAGTACACATATATCACAACCACACACATGATCAAACAACAACATATTAACATGCAAACATACCACTAATGCACAACTAACAATTTATTATCTTTATTTTAATCTGAGCATGCAACACAAGAACAACTCAGTATCCTACCACACATAATATAGTAAAATATAGTAATGCATGTATATGATGTTAGGTATTCCCCAACATTTATGGGTCCATGAGTCCAAATCTCCTAGATCGACTTATAATCCTCTCTGATTACATTCTATGTAGAGACAACGCCACACAAAGACCATTGGGGTACTGCATTAACAACAGTAGTACTCCTAGTCCACTAATCATAGTCTAACACACGTAATAGACACACTTATGGCTAGATATTAAATTCACTGATTTCGATCCTGACAAGTATAAGCAATAAACAAGATATATGCATACCTAGAATACCAATCCGTCTTAAGTTCTAGTATCTCACTAACCTGACTTACGTACTAGTTAAGTCATTAGAATCACTTATACTACTATACTCACATAATATCTACACATGTGTAGCCCTTGCCTATACGCCACTAAAAGCTAAGCTTTTAAAGTCTTAGAATGTAGAAAATTCTTAAAGAAAGATATTAAATAGATATTAATTTCTTTTGAAAAGAAAAAAAAATGTTAATTTAGGAGGAAAAACAAAGTGCACAAACTGGTGCATAGCTAGTGTACTCTCTTTTTTTTTTGCCCAAACGGAACTCATTATTTCAAAATAAATCAAGAGTACATATCCTCAAGCGGTCTAGAGCCTACATCAATATAAAGTAAAAGAGATGAATGAGATGGGAGATCGAACTCTCGGAAAATCTAGCACATCCCCTTTTTGTCCTAGTTAACAACCCAATCAACAAAAGCATTAGTTTTTCTAGAGACTAACTTTGAAAAAATGACACTTAAAATTGTCTTTAGGCCTTCTAATATTAGTTTGGACCACCAACATGCTTTATTAATGTCTAATGTACTTGAAAAAACCAAAGAGCTATATGTTTCTACTTCATCCTTCGGCTAGTTATTTGATAGTACATGGCAATAAAGTTTCAAGTCACCAAGAGGTACATGGCCTAGTGTATGAGCTCGTGCATAGGTCATGTACTTTTACAGTGAAACCTTCATCATTTTTATAGAGAAGTGCACAACCAGATGCACGAGCTTGTGCATTAGTCATGCACTTCTAGATTTTACATATTTACAACTCAAATGGGTACATGACTTGATGAACAGGATCGTGCATGAGTCATGCATTTCTAGAAATTGTTATTTTCTTGTCTCCAAAAGGTACACAGCTTAGCATGTAAGCTTGTGCGTTAGCCATGTACTTTCAAAAATCCTCCTGTTCGACAAATTTTTTCCATTTGCAAAAACAAAACATGTTTAAACCCTTTTCATAGTTGTTTTATCTCTCTAACACCCCTTTTACACACAAATTTACCTTGATGACATGAAATTAACACTCTAAAGATTAAAATTCATATCAATTCCAATTATCTTTTGAGATTTTCAAATATTTCACTCTTCCAACTCTTAGTTCTCTCTACATGAAAATTTTCTTAAAAAAACTTATTCCCACAACTCAACATTGTTCTATAAGATATCATTATCAATATAAAATTCCAAAAATTTATTAGCTGAACATTTGTTTTGTCAAGAATAATAAAAAAAGAGAGGGATTTTTCACTTACCATATAAATTCTCTAAGAAACCTTCAAGAATTGCAAAACTTGTTTGAAGAGAGAGAAATTCTGTAGAGTATGGTGAATGAGTGATAATAGCAATTACCCTCTGCAGTTTAATATGGTAGTTTTTCTAACGTATCTTTTTAATAGGTTGGACCATATTGCTCTTCCTTAGAATCTGACTTACTTCTCTGCTCTTTAACTAATATTTTTATTTATTTTAGGATATTTCACATGTATTGCTATTAATTTATATAGTTAATTGACAAATTTTTTCAAGAGACCACGAGTCCCTTAAATATGACTAAAGACATTTAAAATAGTGTAGTAGACGCTAACTTCTTTTATTGCACACTACAACCCCTACTATACAATATTATATTTAATTATCAACGAGTTTCATCAAATAAATAAGTTTCTTTAATAATTTTAATTACTAACACAGATACATCTTGATAATTTTTTCTTATAGATGGTAATTAATCGAATAATACAAAAAATTGGACATACCAATGTAATTTTTTAGTGGTCTGTATAATTTATCTTAAGATATGTCAAATCAAACAAATTACGAATTTTTGAACATATTTGTTAAAACTCAATATCATTTGGTCTAGCAGCATCTTTCCTTATCTCTTACACGAGAGGTCCGGTCGACTCCCTCCTTTCATTGTAATAAGGGAAAAAAAAATGCTAAGGTGGTCCACAATCATAAATGGTTAATTTTATGGTGAGTAATGTAGTAAGTAGGAAATGAGAAAGAAATAAGGATGGGCCACCCACAATTGGAGGGGATGGCGGTGAAAAGTAGCCTTCTTGTTTAATGCAGGCGAAGACAAACATCGGTCAGATGAAGCTGAGACGGAGTCGAAGACATGTGGAAATAGCTGTAGTACCACGATTGCCGGCCACTCAATGCAAAAACATGTGCATTTTAATTAACATGGAAAATTAAAAGGCTGCACAGATATTAATTGGAGGGTTAAAAAAATTTCAATTTACCTTTCATCCATACGTCTTGGCTCTTAAAACATTTTGGAAAACCAAATCATACTTTCAATATATATATATATATATATATATATATCCCAACCACGAGGCAAGAGTAATACCAATTTTACCATATTCATCAAAATTACCCTTATGCCTTTTTATTGATTATCTTAAAATTATTAAACTAATAAAATAAAAGATACTATATGAAGGTAGTTTTAATATTTTCTACCAAGTTCTTTCATATCATTATCTTTAGAAAGTTTTATTGTGTTATATATATATATATTTATATATATATATTTATATATATATCATATATATATACATCTTACATTTTCATCCTTCCTCTATTTATCTTCTCATTAGATTGTCTTCACTGGTTTCTCTCTCCTTCATTTTCTATTATGTATAATAATTTTCCTTTGTTTTATTTGCAGTTTCATGTTTATAACATAATTTAAAAATTTGTTCTTTAATATTTACACAATTTTCTTTCTCTCACCCCCACTTTTTCTAGTAAGCCAACTTTCGGTTTCAGTTCCATTATTTTGATTTTTGAATGTCTTCTATTCTACTCCATAATATATTTGATTGTATGGTGTAGGGTAAATGCCATGAATGATACTTGAATTTCAACAAAATATATAACTAGATATCTAAATTTTGAAATTTATCAATTTAATATCTAAAAGAACGAAGAAATGATTGTTGAAGATAATTAGAGTCTTTGTTAATTAGACCGACTATTCGTGATGATTATAATTCAATTTTTTATTACTATATGTTGCACGAGCTAATTTCACCAGTAGAGATATCTCCTACAAACACAGAAAGAGTAGTTAGAGGAGAGCTGGGGAGTTGCTCGGTAGGCCACTTTGATGCTTAAGTTAGTCTGTGGGTAAGGATGACAAGTTTGTGATAAGGTAGAAAAGACTTCTGCTCCTCACTTCTCTTAAAGGGGAATGGGGTATTTATAGTTTTAGGGTCATACCAAGGTAAATTTCTTTCTGACAGTTAACTCGGTACCTGAGGTAACGGAGATATCCCGCAAATATAAAATGAAAATGAAAGGCTACAAAGGAGATGTAACATAAGGTCTTGCAGTGTCAGGTCGGCACACTCGAGGCAAAAATGTAGCTATTGCACCGAGGCAACAGCCACTAAATATGAGGACAAGTGGAAGGGCATGAAGCAAGAGCGAGATTCCCTATCACGACAGTTGAGTGGCTCCCAATTGGGGTATGCAAGGTAGAGGCAAAAGCTCAAGTTATCCACTTTAGAGATTGGTAAGTTGGGGGAGAGCGGTCGGTCATCCAATTTGGAGCAAGAGAGCTTAAGGGTAAGATTATTTCTATTCATTGCTATGCGATAAATCATTGTTGTTCATATTTTGATCTCATTATTTCCTTGTTATTGTTTAAGGTACAGATGAAGGACTCGAAGAGTGGTCGGTTTGTCTCAGGGGTGACCAACAGCGAGTTTCGAAAGAGCTCTTCTAGAGCAACCAATGGAAGGAAGTGTAGGTCAAGCTCGTCTTTGATACAGCAAAACTTAGAAGGAAAGAGCTGCTAAAATGGTATCTAAGCTTGGACCTTGGTTTTCTAGTCATGCATTTAAGCAAGGTTCCTGCAAATGCTTCTAAGAGTGACAAGGAGGGTAATAGAGATGGAGATGAAGGAGGGAGCATCAGTGTTGTTGAGGCAGGTCAAGTTAAGGTTGTTGTCATAGCTAAGGCCTAGAAGTCAAGCAAGGTGAACTTGTTCCTGTGGTCATGACTCAGGGACCCGACCAACAGATCCTAGGGTTGGTGGCTGCATGATGCGGTCATGGTCGAGCCCTAAGCTAAGGGTTAAGTCGAGAGGCAGGCCGAAGCCAGCATCGTAGCTCCTCGGCTCATGACAAGTGAAGAGATTTTTGGTGGTTATGGGACTAATTGATCTCAGTTCTTCCTTTTTTTTTTTTTTTTTACAGGCTCTGTTGTTGGCTCACTCTATTCATTCACCTTCTAGTGCCTTCTCTGATTGAAATTTCTATTCGAATGGATGTACTTTCTTTGGATAATGTATGAGTTGGTTTTCCTTAGCTTTGCTTATATCTTCCTTTGGCACTTATAATTTTATCGTATCTTTGGTCGGGCTCAACGAGCACAAACTTTGTTATTGTTGATCTCATTTCCTTTAATTTATCCTTCCTTTGGACATGTTACATTTATCGTTCTGCTCCTAGGTCGACAATAGGTTATTGGTACAATTATTAGTTAGGGATGATGTCACTCTATGAGAAACTTGCATGGGCTAAAAAACTTCCATTTCCAAGGTTCGCAAATTCCCCAAGCCTGATCGTACAGCAAGGGGAATCCTGTACTTGGGATCCTCAAGATTTGATCACATTAAATGTGGGTTCTAGTATGATTACCTATTGCCTATAAATAGGCCTTTTCAAGTGTAGTGTATCTTCATATCCCAACTGTGGTTTATCGTATATGGATCCTTTCTGATATGAGAAATTCCTTTTTCTTCAAATCTTTCTACGAGGATCATGTATGTGTTTTTAGCTAAGCCTTTTTGGTTAAAAGGGTCAACTCCTTGGGAGCCTCCACCAAGGAGATGTTTTTGATGCTTTATTTTCTTTGTTTAAGGGAGTTGGATGCTTTAAGGTCCCTGTTTATGCAGGTCCATTGCTAAGGTTAACTAATGAGTTGGGTGTGTTATCCAATCTTAGGTCCTCAAGGTCGACTTGGCTACTTGATTAGGGGATTGTTTCTCTTTGCGATTTTTTGGTTGATGTAGCTAAGCTTACGTCCTTGTTGACGAAGCTGTGGTGATTACGATGATGGGCACCGATTAGATAGGGACCTACTCCCCACCCCCCTCCCCTCCTTTCCTTAATGGTCTGGTTTCCAAGTGGAACATTTAGGCTAAGGTTATCATAGAGGGGGTGTTCAACCTCTTCCTACTTCCCAACTCCTTTCTTCATGCCATTTCCATGGGACATGTAAGAGGTAGGATTTTACAATTGCTCATATTTGCCTTCGAGCTCAGTCTCTTGATGGCTTATATGGGGATGAGGTTGTTGTGGAGGAAATGATGTTGACTCCCTTCTCTCATACTCGAAGTTCCTTTCATTGCGCACCCTCCCTTGCCCCTCCCCCCTATAGGCAAGCTAGCTAGTTGGGCAAAGGCTAGGTATTTGGAGCTCTTTTGCTCCTCAAGCTGGAGTTCTTTGTCGCCCTTAGTCAACTTTTGGTAGTCGACCTTAGCTATTGGAGGGCCTTGGGGATCTGATAAGCTTGTTATGTTAAGGTCAAGCTTAGCTCAAATCTACATTTTCAAGTTAGATTCGACCAATTTCAACTTTAAACATCCCTCAAAATTCCCTAGCTCAAAGCTTGAAGTATCTTTGCAAAATTTCTTACTTGTAAATATCTTTTCCTTGTATATTTTTGGCCGTGATGCCAGTTAAACTAACTTGGCTAAGATGCTAATCAAAACTACTGTAATGATTTGCTTCAAATCAATGAAGTTGTTTACAACTTGTTCAAAACTTGCCTTTATATAAATTTATTATTTTTTGCAACCTTAATCTCTTGTTGCATGTTTTTTTTTTAAAGAAATGATCTAAGTTCTTTGGGGGAGTTACCCTTAGGAGGTAGTTACCTAAGCTCATGAAGGCAGTTATCCTTAAGGGAGAGCTACCTAAGCTCACGAGGGGAGTTACCCTTATGAGAGAGCTACCCGAGTTCACGAGGGGAATTACTCATAGGAGGGAGTTACTTGAGCTCAAGAGGAGAGTTACTCTTAAGATGGAGTTATCCAAGCTCATTCAGTACGACAAGTAGAGTCCTTTAAACTTTCGAGGGCCCTATCGAATATCTTTTGTTTGTTCTTTTGCTATTACATACATAAGGGCAAGATCTTAGAGATATGCTTTTAACATAGAATCTTCATTTCATTTGTGATTTTCTCTTCTCATAGTCACATTTTACACATAAGTAAGCTGTAGCTATTCAAAGAACTTCCTCAAGTTGTTTGCATTCCAAGTTCTAGGAATGAGCTCACCATCTAGTGTTTTGAGCTTGTACGCTCCATTTCCCATGATTTCTTTTACCCTAATGGGATCTTCCCAGTTTAGCACGAGTTTTTCTCATCTCCTAGGAAAACCTTATGTTTGACTTTCTTGTCATAATATTGGCTTACCCTTTGTTGGTAAGCAGCAACCCTTTAGCTCTCTATGTCTTGAGTCTCTTTTGTGGCATCGAGCTCTACTCGGAGGCCAACATAATTAATTAGTTCGTCATAAGATTGGGTTCGGATGTTTGGTAATTCAAACTTGATAAGTAGGAAGACTTCTGATCCGAAGGCTAAACAAAAGGGGATTCTGTCTATTAGGGTTCGTTGGATGGTACGGTATCCCCATAAGATGTTGGGCAGCTCATCGGCCCATTTGCCAATCTAGCATCCACCCTGGCCTTTAGACTTTGCATGATAATTTTGTTTATTGATTTGACCTGCCGTTAGCACAAGGGTATGCAATCGAGGTGTAGTGTGCGACGATATGGTATTCAGCATAGAAGTCTTTAATTCTTTAGGCACTGAACTATCTTCCATTGTCCATTACTATGGAGTGGGACTCCAAACCTAACTATGATGTTTGTGTAGATGAAGTACTAAATGCTTTTGTCTGTAACCTTTGCCACCACCCGGCTTCTACACATTTTGTGAAATAATCACACCCAACTATTATAAACTTCCTTTGACCTATCAAGGAGGAAATGGGCCCAAGATGTCTATTCCCCACATGGTGAATGGTCATGGGTTGATGAGGCAAAGTAGATTTGCACGTGGGCATAGTCTGTGGGAGCAATCTTTTAACAACGCTCACATTATTGTACAAATTATTTTGCATCAACCTTCATTGTTAACTAGAAATAGCCAACTCGTACAACTCAAGTGTGCAATTATTAGGCTTTGACATGGTTGTTGCACTCCTCAACATAGAGGTCTTCTAGGACTTGTTGTCCTTCCTCTGGGCACAAACAACAAAGGAGAGGAAGCTGAATCCCTTTTTGTATAGAACCCCATTGATTAGGGTATAGTTGGTTGCTTTATGCATCAAATTCTTTGCTTCCATTTTATCTAAAGGTAAGGGTTTTCCCTAAGGTACTTCTCTATTGGTGTCATCCAGTTCAGTGGTAGAGTTACCTATTATAGGTCTAGAACCTTGTAGGCCCCCATAATGGTAGATTTTTCTAGGAGGAACTCGATGAAGATTTTTCCTTAAATCTTTCCTAGGTTAGGAACTATCATGGAGGCAAGCTTGGAAAGCTTATCAACTTTTGAATTATCTACTCTAGGTATCAAATGATATCCCAAGAGGGTAATTCTTTGGTGAGAGATCAAACTGCTTATAAGTTTCCGGCCATTTCTTCATTCTTTGTCTCATACATGAGTTTGACTTGTTGCACCACGAGCTAGGAGTCTTAGGAGTCTAAAAGGATCTTGAGGTCTCCAGTTTCTACTCCAACACTCATAGAGAGCCTAAGTCCGACTAATAGGGCCTTATATTCCATTTCATTGTTGCTTGTGGGAAAATCAAATTTCCAAGCATAGCTGATCTTGACTCCATAAGGTGCTCTAGGACTAGGTTAGCTCCACACACTCTCCCCCCCCCCCCCCCCCTCTCCTTTCTTTTTCTGCATGGAGGATCTATATAGTCTTTTGTTTATCATCGCTTGGTGTCCTAGTATATTTGCACAAACTCTACTAAAACTTGTGTCTTCATGGCATCCAGAGGTTGGTATTGCAACCATAGGCACTGAGCTCAATTGCATATTTCATCATCATTCTTGAAAACACTTGGCTTTTGGAGAACTACCCTTATTGGTACATCAATGAGGACAATGACCTGATACACCTAAAAAAACAGATGTAGGCAACATGCTAATATTACAACCGCTCAAGCAAACTTTTCCAGTTTTGTATATCTTTGTTCCAGCCCTTGGAGGATATGGCTAATGTAATATATAATCAATGTTGTCTTCCTTCTGCTCGTGTTAACACAGATGAGAGAGCTCGATCACTCACTATAAGGTAAAGATACAAGACCTCACCTAAGATCAAGGTCGTTAACAATAGTAGTTTTGTTAGGAAGTGTTTGAGCTCATTAAAGACCTATTGTGAATTTTCTATCCACTCGAACTATTAGGTTTTTTGAGGATTTTAAAGAATTACAAGCATCTGTCAGTGTTTCTAGGGAGTAATCTGCTTAACGCAATTATTCTAGACTTCCTCTTCAATGGCTACTTGTCTCTCAGGGGTGAGGTGTCTAATTTTCTAGCGAATAAGTTTCTAGGTCTTGTTGATGTTCAGCTGATGTGTGACCATTTCAGTCTTGTGCTTGTCATGTCGATAGGCAACCATGCAAAAATATCTCCATTTGCCCGCGAAAGCATAATCAAGCTCTCTCTTATGTCTAAAGGATTTGATTTTCCCACCTTCGTGATGTGCTCGGGGTTATCATCCAAGGTAACACTTTTGTGAGCTCAGCTGGTTCATCTCAACGTTTGGATTTGTCGTCAGGTTCGATGTCTACAACACATACATGGTCTCCTTTTAGGGCTCTGATATACAGTTTCAACATCATGATGTCCTCACATACCTACTCTAGTCAAGGTGGGAAACTTTACTTTGAGGTGGGCTGGGAAACGATCATGCTAAATGTTGACTGCATGGCTATAATCACTAGAATTTATGCAATTTGAATATAAAATCATTAAGTATATAATGTAAAAATTTTTAAAGGTTTAAAGAAAAGTCGCAAGAATTACTTCTGATTTTTGCAATTTAAGAATATTAAAATATGAATAGCTTAATGGTCATTGAAGAATTTGAATTGTTATCAATAAAAATTTAAGATACAATTTTCATAAATTTTTAGTAATACCCCACAAATATAAATGATAAATTCGATATATATATATATATATATATAAGAGCAAAAATGAGACATCTTGATTACGATCTTGTCAAGATGCTCACACTAATGAAAGTTATAAAATATGAAATCCTTGATGATTAAAAGAATATGAGCCCTATACATTTTATATGCATGTTGTCATATATATTCAGATAAGGACAGAAAAGAAAACCTACAACCTTCATTTGTTGAGTTGTTGTGTTGTTTTCATTGGTGTTAGGTCATCATGTGTCATGTGAGAGAAGAGTTAACATGAGTCAAGTCGAGTCGAGTGGAGTCATCAGTCTTCTTTGTTGAGTCTCAAGTAATGGAATGTTAAAATCACTAAACTAAATCCTACTATTTCATATATTCTAGATTGCATGAAATACCAATCATATAGAGTTAAAGAAATACTAGAAATTTTCAAATTATCAAATAAATGATGAACAACAAATGTTTATGAAAGAAATGATACTAAACCTAAACAACATCAAATTCTAAGACGTTTTATGAAATGAAAATAGCAAGAAATACCAAACTAATGTAATAAAAGAACAAAATGATGTAATCATATAGAACATTCAATAAAAAAACAAAATTCAAAACAAGAAATGATTATAAAATAATACTGAGTTTCGATATGCTTTACAATAACGAAAATAGTGCAAAATATCAAATAAATATGATAAAAGAACAAAACAATGTAACCATAATACCTATAATATATAAATTTAATAAATATAAATGTTTGACAATAAATCAACATTTCTTTAGAAATGAAAAGTAGTAACAAAACTTGAATTAGAATTCAATTTGGAAATTGAACTTAGATAGTTTTAAGTTGAGTAAAGCAAAATATAAGATAAAATTAGATAGATTAACAAAATCAAATTAATAAATAGATTAACTGAAATTTGAGATTTCAATTGTTCTCTTCATTTAGCTTATCTGCTTTAACAATCATTTTCAACAAATCAACTTTTATTATCTTTTGTAGATTTCAAACTAAACTTCTTTTCTTTCGAATTTAAATCTCTAAACTCTTGGAAAAAATTCAATTTCAATGTTTAGTAAATTTGTAAACTCTAAACTTTAGTCTATTTCATAAATTGAGTTATTTAATTCTTTATAATCATAAATTTGAACCATTTTTCTCTCAATTTATAAATGACCCAAATTTCTCAGTTCATTTACCTAAATTGATAAAATGTAGTCATTTTAACCTAAATCATATTCCTTTAATCCTCATAAATTTTGGATTCATCTAATTGTTTAAAAATGTTAGTTCTTAAGCATAAACTCAAACTAATATCAAATTTAAATTTCTAAGCTAGACTTTTTATTCAAGTAATTAATTTCTATTCTATAAATCCTCATATTTCTTACTAATTATTTTCTAAACTTCAAATAATCATTTGAAAGTTTAAACTAAATTCCTTATCCATAAATATCCTTAAATATCTTTAATCCTTATCCATTTTTCATTTAATTTTGCTGCATTCCTTTTCCTTCTTTTCTTCTTCTCTTCCTCTCTTATTTTCCTTCTCTTCCTTTCTATGTTTCTTCTCTTCTTCTTCTTCAAAACTCAAGCTCTAAATCTCATTTTCAATAAGAATATAGAAGAAAGTAAAGATAGAAAACAAGATGGAAGATGGAGATTAAATATGAAGGAACAACATCAACACTAAGAAATAGTAGTAATGAAGTTTTGGATGTTTAAGTTTTCCTAAAATAAGTAAGTTGTTGTTTTTCTTTGTTTGATTATTGGTTATGCGTGAGAATGATGAATTAGAGTTAAATATAAGTAGAAATTGTGATAAAATTGATAAACTAAGGATGTATAAACATATATGTTAAAACTTTTATATGTATGTACACATGTAAATTAGATGTTTGATGAAATAAATTGAAGATATAAGAAGTAGAAGTATATCTAGAAGTGTTATCAATTATGGCTATGCCTTATATGTTAAGTTTGTGATGTAAAACAAGTAGTTAAACTAGTTGAATATTGAAGAAAAGAACAAGGAAAAATGTGAAAATCGAGGACACTCATCACGGGTGTGGCAAATCCCATAATAGTCTCTGTTCTTTGTAAAATTTGATGAACATGTGATCACGAGCGTGATCAAGGGCATGATGGCCTCTAATCATCTTTTTCCCTATGATCACGAGCATGATGACCATCACACCCTCCATCATGGGAGTGATCAAACCCCCTTGTAGCACAACAGTGTTTCATATTTTAATCATAACTTTTTCATTCGGGTTTGGATTGTGGTAATTCAAGATGCTACAGATAGCTTGTAGAGAGCTCTAAAATTTTATGTTTTAAGTTTTTGGAGATTCTATCATGATCAAGGTCTAAAACATATTTTTTTTTTAAATTACAACATATAGGCATAAACAAAAGAACATAAAACAAGTCCAAACATATTCCAACTATTAAATACTTGTTGTACTAGTTCAGTGCGTGTAGTTGAGTATAACATTTTATAATTTCCTAAGGACCAATAGACTAAAGGATTTATAACACAAGTTTAGAACTCTTAGAGATAAAATGAACTTAGTTAATCAACCTAGGTTCATCATGGCTTAATGAATCTAAATGAATTAAAATGAACTAGACTAATTAAGAACCTAATAGATATATGATAATGAATTGGTAGGATACGTGAATATGACTTAGTAATTAGATTAAATGATTAATTCTATATAACTTGACTAAGCTAGGTTATGTCTATACTAAATATAACTTGAAATATAATAAACTTAACACCTAACTGGATTCAATATAGATGTTAAGCATAAAATGAACTTAGATAATAAACTTTAATAAGCTAAAATGAATTAAATTGGTTAAGTCTATCCAACTTAGCTAAGTTAAATTAATATAGACTTAGAACTTGTAAATGGCTTAGATATAATCTTAGTATGTTAGACTTTAAATGATAAAGGGAATATGTTGTTTCAAATACATGTTTGCTAAAATAAGTTTTTCATGTAAGTTGATAAATTATTAAAATACTTATAAGAATGATAAAGAATAGTGATGTCTTTATAATAAATAATTGTAAACAAAGGAAAAGAAATAATTGGACAAACAATGGAGAGCTATAGTATCTTGGAGGGCGGTTTACATAGCCATGGTAGGGTTCCTACTTAGTATATGATCAAATAGGAATATAAGTCTATGTTTCAATCAAATGTAAAAAAATAAACTGATAGTGAGTTTGGCAACTAAAATGTTATAGTGAGAAGGTTAATGAGTAAGTATTATTGTTTTTTAGAGGCGGAATAGATTAATCTTTAGATTTTCTAGAGATTGTTGTGACTTAGCTAAGATCACAGGTGGGTAACATTGACCTTACCACATTATTTGTAATTGTAATGTAGTTGTGTATGTGTTAATACATACATAATTGGCTTTGTGTGGAAAATTGGGTACTCATTGGTTGTTTGGTGACTGTTTTGTTTAATAATTCATTAAAATTAAACTGATAATTATTTGCTTGGTGTTGATAGTGAAATATGAATTGAGGATTGTTTGAAAGTGGGATGATCATTAAATAATATGATATAAGTCTTAATTGATCGTTAAGTGAAATGGACATGCATTGCATGATATCATAACTTGCATTAGCATGATAACCACACTACATATTAGCATTTCAATTCTCTAGTTACGCTTTGTTTTTTAAGATGAAAATTTCTTAGTTCTACACAAGGTTTCCACTATTCTATCAATTCAACAGGAACTAAGCAGACACCGAAGGACGTCGTCTATTGTGTTGACAAGAAATGGCTAATACTTAGTGGAGTTTCTCTGTTCTAAGGTAAAGTGAAGATTATATTATGCATATATATATATATATAAGAATGAAAAGAGTTTCTCTCTCCTTAGTTCTTTATCTTTTTTGGGCATAAATTACTTAAGCTGGTCCTTGAACCCCCAAGAGATAGTGTAAATCTCCATTGGTTTCAATTCCGATCATCCAAATTGTGCATGTTATATGGTTGAGTGTTGCATTGCATATGCTTGCTAATAAAATTTGCTTGGCATTTATTTGATGTGTGGTTTGGTCTTGTTATTCAATGAGCTAAAGTTTAGCTCACACCCCGATAGGTTTTTGTGCAAGAGTAACTCAAGCCAGGAATGGAGTAGGACTATGTGAAAAGAGAGCTCATCTTCAGTGAAGTCCTTAAAGATAAGATAATGAACTTAAAATGTAATCCATATATTTAGTATTTAAGTTGAAGATTTTGTAATGTATAAGATAAACTTAGAATCAGGTTAGTTGTATAATTATTGAATTGTAATATGTAGTTGCTCTATCCTGTTTTATTGTTTGGTGGGGATTACGATACTCTGTGGTTCTGGTGGACTGTGGGAATTCGTATTTCCTTAGTTATCAAAATGTTTTTATACAATTAAAAATTGTATAGCAAATATTAAGTAGAGTTTTGTAATTCTCTGACTCGCAAAACGATTCTTATATTACGGACGCATACATGATATGATTACTTTAGATTAATCCTACTAGGCCCCCTTTTGAGGCATGATAGTGGTCTTTCCTAATATGGTGTTATAGGGGGAGCAACAATCAACCATAAGAAAATCTATCTAGTGCATGGTGTTACATGACTCTTTACCAAGCTCGAAGGGTAGAGTGATGATTCCCGAGGTCAGACGGGCCAATTATAAACCATTGGGTCATGATCATAAGGCCTCAACTTTGGTTTCAACTCATGTTTCATTTACTCGTTTGCCTGATTGAAGAGGATGTTCAATGCTAACTCTTATATCGATTAGCACCCTTTTGACTTTCCAGCCCAAATGTAGCAAGATCACCAAGGTGTCTTGGTAAGGGGTTTAGACCCCTTCATAATCCTCGTCGAAAAGGGAATGATGGTATCGACCTAGCATTTTTTATGTTCTAGGTTCATTACTTGTCAAGATGAGCTTGAGCAAGGCTTACCTTACTCTCGTCGAGGTCAGGAGTCCACCATGATACTATTGATTTCGCTATGGTAATCGATGAAGTTCGGCTTGATCTAAGCGATCTCGAGTGTTTGTGGCTTCCCCTTGTTCATTAATCTTACGTTTCCATGCATGTGGTTTAGGTTGAGGTTGTAGTCAATTACTACTTAAGCCAGCGTGTCGTATGACATCTTCTATGGCACTCTTAAGCTGCCAACAATTCTTTATAGCGTGCCTGTGATCATGGTGATACTTTGCAATCTTCCTTTGAATCTTTTTGTCTCAAGTTGGGTCTCATTGTGAGGTGGAGTGGTAGGAGGCCATGATTCCTTATCTCAGGAACACATCAAACATTAGTAGTTTTAAAGGATGAACTCATCGTACATTAGGAAGAGTTTCTGTTTGTCTTATATCTACGACCTTGATGTGCATCGACTCGATTGAAGTTGTGGTGATCTTTTTGTCGTCCCTTATCTCAAGGTGGATCGCTTTTAATCTGCTCGAGCGTAGTGAGTTAATATTTTGAAATGAAGTCGAAGAACAGACTATCCGCAAGGACTCCTTGTTTGATAGCCTCCAAAGCTACTCCTTAGTTGAGGCTCGAGACTTCCAAGCATGCTTTGTTAAATCTTGTTAGGTAATCTCTCAAGGATTCACCCTGCTTTTGTTGTACCATATAGAGGTACGAGGTATTTTTCTCTAGTGTTTTGCTTTCCATGAAGTGTGCCACAAAAAGGTTGCTGAGCTGGGTAAACAAATCTATCGTATTAGGCTCAAGTTTGTTAAACTAAACCCGAGCTGCGCCCCGAAAGGTGGTGGAAAAATTCTTGTACCATATTACATCTGAGAAATTGTGTATCGCCCTGATAAAGTGGAACTAAGCTTTGTGGTCCTCTAGATCAATTGTCCCATTGTAGGATTCTAGGATAGGTAGCCGAGCCCCAGTCGAGAGCACCTCGAAATGAACCTCGGCCACAAAGTGCATCTAGCCAGGGAGTGTTTTGGCAACAGGTTCATTCCTAAAACCTTCTCTAATGGTCGACAGTCTTCTCATCATATCTTTAATTTCTTCGAGTGTAGTGTACGTTCCTTATTGGAACCAAGTGGTTATCATTGGTGACAAGAATGAGTGCATTGTCCTCGTAACCTTGAGTTAAGCCAGGACCTATAACCTCACCTTTATATGTTGCTCGCCATCTAGTTGGTACCTTGAGATAAACTCGATCTGAGTGCTAAGATGTTGTGTGCCCTCACAAGATGCTGTGAATGGCTTTTAGTGGGCTTTTGGGAGCATTGTCTCGATATACACTTAGGAGCAATCTCAAATTGTAAGATCGCTCCCTGGCGGAGGCACTAACCCTACGGCAAAACCACAACATGCTGTGGTCCCTTTCATAGGGTCCTCCTCAAGCTTAGATATTGTTTGGGTTGGGAAGGCACTTCGTCATGCGGTAAAGACTTCTTCTTCCAAATGCAGTTCTCTCAAGCCTTCCAACTCTGTGATTCTAGCTTGGAGGGAATTGGTTCATTTATTTACTACATTTTTGTGCATGAGTTGTCTACACAAGTTTTCTAGCTTCAAGATACATCCTGGGTCTAGAAGACCTTTTTGGCGACAATCGGCTCAAGAAATGGCAACTCAAGAGCTTCACCATCTATTGGGTTAGCAATGGGCTATATAGGGCCATAATCAAGCTAATTCTTACTCTGTTGTGATCTAGTCATTGTAAGGAGTGATAATGTCTATTGGGGTGGCACGTTATGGGTTTTAGAGGGGTTTTAGTAGAGAAGACCATTGAAGAAGAAGTTCCCATAGACGGCACCACGTGTTACATAAGCTAATTCCACCGGTAGAGATGACTCTTGCAAACACAAAAGAGCGGTCAAAGGGGTGTCGGGAGGTTGCTCGGCATAGCCACTCTAATACTTAACTTAGTTCATGGGTGAAGATAACAAGTCTGTGATAAGATAGGAAAGACTTCGTCTCTCCTCCCTTCTCCAAATGGGAAGGAGGTATTTATAGTGTTCAAGGTCATACCAAGGTGGACTTCTTCCTAGCAACTGACCTGGTACCCGAGGTAATAGGGATACCTGAGCTGAGGAGTTGTGACTTCGCGAAGTGTGGCCAAACTAATTATGTCTCCTCCGGTCACAAGGTGTGACGGGAGTACTTGCTTTGTTTGAAGATCATGAGGTTATCGAGCTCATCTCGTAGGGTAACTATTGATGAGCTCGACTACCTTTCCAAGGCGAGGGTCCCCGAGGAAATCCTGTGTCTTGATGGGGCCTTAGGTTTCCTTACCTTTTGTGGAGGTCGAAGCATCGTAAGTAGTGAGCCCTTTTTGAGCCTGTTAGTGTTCTTGGCTTTCCAGGCCTAGAGGACTAAGTGAATTGATGGTTATATTCCACTATCAACACTATCTATGGGTTAAAGGATGGCATTATTGTTAATCGTGAGCATGTTGTTTTATTCCTTATTTAGTTAATTCTGTATCAATTTCTTTCGGAATAATGATAGGCTAAGTGCTTATACTTTTAATTTTTGGTAATTTGGTATCTTATCTTTAGATGATTTAATATTATTGTTATATAATATTTTATGGTTGTTCATTTTGTTGATAGGATAATAGCAAGCTGAATGCTTATACTTTTAATTTTTTGCATTTTTTTGTCAGTTTGTACCTCATCTATAGATTTTAGCAATTTTTTTTCAAATGTCCAACATTATCATATCATCAAAATGAACGTTCGTCAAATATTATTTAACAAAAGTATTGAATCGTACATACTTTGAAATTACGGGCACTAATTTGCCAAAATCTAAAAATAAGATACTAAATTACCAAAAATTAAAAGTATAAGCATGTAGCCAACCTTTATCTCACTTATTCAATATGAATAACATTCCGACACAAACTTCAAGAAATATACGAAAGATAGGACGGATGAATCTTCCTTTATAGTGAAAGATCTATTATACAAAAGGTGACTTGTGAAATGTGGGAGGGTTAAAACTGCATAAATATCATAATCATGGTATGTTCCATAAAGAGAACATTGAGGGAGTTAAACCAAAGGAGAAGAATGTTAAAAGTTTTTAAAGCCAAATAACAAACTTACTTCCATAAAGATTAGCAATATTTATTTAATTTGATATGATCCTTGTATCCTGTAAATATTAATTTACTGGACCCTCAAATCCTTCAGGTCTGGGGGACAAAAAATCCAATAGATAGACATTTATCATCCCAAAATTATGTCTTACTGGTTTTCCCACCCCTTACAACCAAAGTCTTAATTAGATACAAATTGGGATGTTTATTTATCATTGCCATATTTTAGGCGTCTAGAGATAATTAATAGGGGACAACTGTGAGACCTTATTTTTAAGGACAACAAATATTCATCTTGTAATTAACTTTGCAATTAATTAAAGTAAAAGAGCAAATATCACCAAACAACTTTTTTACTTCACAAATATCTTTAATAATACTGTGAGGTCTCCAAAACGTTACTGAGTTGAACAAGATCATATCATAAAGCTCGCTTGGAATCCGTCCGAGCATTGAACATACATACTCTTTTGGACAAAGGCTAAGTAACTTCTCCATCATTTGAAAAAACACTTATGCAGTGCTGCTTGGAGCAAGACACCTTCAGAATTTTCACAAGACACTGGCCTTGTCTCTTGCTCTATTGTAATTGAAAAATTACATCAGGACTGCAATAATGCAATTTTAGTGTTCTTAAAATAAGGTGCAACACTGCAACTACTTACTCCTACTCATGTAATATATTTGTTGTTTTTTCTCTTTTAGTTTTTTTTTTAAATCCCTTAATTGAATTCCAATATTTCAGTGAAAAACATGTTACATGTGCCTTATGATTCAAAAATAAAAAGAAAGAAAAATTTACGTTTCAGTGTTTAATATTTTACTATATTTTAATTAAAGTTTATAATCTGATCTCTATGCTCTTTGAGTAAACATTAATAAATTGGAACTTTTTTTTAACACAATTAAATTTTCCGTTAGTATATAATATTTGATATCTTCTTATTCATCTATATAATATATTTAAATTAAACTTATAATAAAATTTAAAAATAAAACCTAGAAAAGGTTAGAATATTAAGAAATTAATTAGCTCTTCTAGAATGTTGAATAGAAGGATCAAAAACAAATTTAAACATAAGATGGTAAGAGACATATTGCTCCTTTGAGGATTGAAATGAATTGAAATTTCAAGATAAATAAGTTTTTTTTTTTAACTTGAAAATAGTAACCAACTTCTCTTTTTTCTTTTTCCTTTGTTTTCCAAAAGCCTCCTATTAAATTTGATGATACTGGAAATACTTTAAAAGCACATTTCTATGTGATACGCTAGTAAAGGAAACACAGGGAAGTATCTCATAGAGATGTCTAATCTTAATACATGATTGAAGATCATTTAAAGTTATAATCTACCAAAGACATTCATGTGCTCCTATTTGATATCTTCTTGCTCAGTTTGGTTCTTTCAAGTTAAATTATAACACCTAAAAATGGAAAGAATCATAATGAGTTGATTGCATGATATGTTCAAGAGGACGAAAGATTAATAAGAGAAGATAAAGCTCACATGGTGACTCGTTTTCAAGACAAAACTCCCATTAATTAAAAAAGGAAAATGGATCAAAGGAGCAAAGGAGCTAGGGATGCTGAGACTTTATATGTACTATCTTAAAAAAGCACCACTCAATTTATCACCTTGAGAAAATAATTCTTGCATGATCACTTTTTCAACTTTCAGTGAGCAAATTAACCATGCTACCATGAAAACTGGCAAAATAAGTCTACCGAGGCTCAGTCAATGCATGCATTTTATGTTGCGCTAATAACAATTAACAAACTAAGGGTAACTCGATGGTCAAGAGTGAGGTTTACTCTTCCCCTCCCAAATCTAATGTAAAGGCATCCATGCCTCCTTTGCTCATAAGTAAGCTCCTCCAAAATCATTAATGCCATTAACTACAAAGCTTCTATAAGAAGCCTTAGTAAAGTAGCATACTTATGCTACAAGAGTCTTATCCTTATCATTACTAGAACAAGGAAGCTCAATTGGCTTTCTTCTCAACAATCAATCAATAACACGATAAATAAAATAACATCTATTAACTACAAACCTCACACAAGGAATGATGAGTCCTAAGCAACTTAGGTTGTCGTCATCAACAATATGACATCATAAATCTTGCATATCAAACATAGCAAAGTTGTTCTCATGACCAACAAAGGGTTCACATAATATTGCCTTCAACTCTAGTTCATTACTCAAAAGACATTGCAAACCCTAACAAAATCTAACACTCTAGCTGTATGTAAACCTAGAACAATTGCATGATGAACCAAGAAGTCTCCAAGCTTATTGTTAAGAATAGTGAATTAATATTCTCATTAAGTGCCCCACCAAAGAAGACACCAATCAACTAACAGTCTAATTACACCCCAAACATTAAACCAAATCAGCATGACCAATTCATAATGTAAAATGAGCCCAATCCTATCAAATGAAAGATATCTACCACACAGCACATGTAATGAATGACGACTAAGATATGCACCATCCCTAAGTTCAGCTAAAGTGTCCTATTAAGTCAACTCCAACACAAATTCTCACTAAAAACCAAGCATAAAACTAACTTCAACAATCAATCAAATAGGTTTGAAAATACTCCTACAAGATAGAACTCTGAGTTTGACTGCTAGCTAGCACCATGACTACTCTATAGGTAACTAAAACTAACATATGGGTGCCCCATTAACACCCAGTCTATAAGGGTTGCACAATGTAATACTCCACAAAGGACGATTACAACAAGTGCATTGGATGTTATGAAAGCTACATTAAACCTTCAAACACAAAATAAGTCAATCTACAATGCTATATATATATAATAGGAGGTAGCTATCAGTATAGACCATCTAACTGTAAAAATAAGGCCTATGTTGGATAAAAAATAATAAGGAAATACTCAACATCTAGAGCTAAAATTCCAAAAGAGAACAAAGCATCTTCTTCTCAGTAATAGATTTTAAAGGGATAATCATACCCTAATGAGTCTTTGGTGATGCAAGCCCAAATCACCAATTATGACAATCATGCAGTGCTCGTCGACAGAAGCTAGATAACAAATATCATTTAAAAAAAGAAGGGCTTAAAATAAAGTAGCCACACTGTCATCTTGGCTTGTATTGCATGGCCACAATAACCTTGGCTTCAACAATTAGCCAACTCGAGTTGCCACTTTCATCATACGACCTCTTCAATAGGGTGATACCGACCTTAAAGTACTAACAATGGTCTGCTTCTTAGTGATGGATGTGCAATTGCCTTACAACATTATATTAAGGTGACCTTCCCAAAACAAATGAACCAAAATCTTATTCATCATATGTCTCAAAACTAAGTCCCAGACACCAACTAGAACATGCATCTATAAAAGGGCCAATAGCTTCCCTAAAGCCTACTATGTTCAAGCCCTCTCCCTCCAATGATCAAGCATAGATATCTAATGATAACTTCCTCTAGTAGAGTAACTCAAAACAAGCACTAAGCATATCTTAGCTAACAAGTCCATCCCCTAAGCAATTTAACTCCATCAAAACACCTTTATGGACCTTATATCTATGGTTGTCAAACTCGCAATTTTACATAAAATCGTTAAAGGTTAAAGGGTTTGTAGAATCAAAATATAGTAATGTAAATTTCTACAACCCATACAAAATGGCTTTGAAAAACTATAGATATGCTTATAAAAGTCATAAAAAAAATATGAAATACATAATGGATATAAAAAAAAAATAAAGAAATGAAGTTCTCTTTTTCATAATAACTTTAAATTCTAGGCAAAAAAAGACTTAATCCATAATATAACATTCATAAAAAATAAAAAATAAAAAGAGTGAGTAAAGACAAAAATAAGTTCTTTTCTATTATTTTGTTTGAAATAAGTTATGAATTGTAGGGGAATCACACTTTTCAAATTCCTCATAAGCAATAAACTCAATCCATTACCGTAAGTTCCCCTTCCAACCCCTCCCCTTCTCATCACCTTAACCCAATCATAAACATTTCTTCAAATCAAAGCCTTACACATCTGGTTTTCAGCTGAGCAAGGTAATAACAATACCCATCTACCTACTATCCTTACATAATGACAAGCCAGAACAAATAACCCTAAATCCTTCACAAGCAATTAAGCTCAATCTACCAAGTGTAAGTTTTGTAACCCCATATGCTATCATGTCCTAAAGGATACCCTAAACGTGGTAGTTTGTTCTACACAGTATTAAAACCTAGGAATGACTACCTTAGTCATGCAAAGGCTTTCATATTATGCACAAGGCTTTCTTCACAATAAATGGAACAAATTGGAGTAGAGCGATTTATGACAATAGTAATTAAATAGCAAAGCAAGAGAGTTATATATTATTAAACTTACATGAGGTAGATTACACTTCTTATAGGCATACCACTGCTAATGTCCACAAATGGGTCAAACTTAATAGCCATTTACAATAATCTGCCAAGTAAAAATACATCTACATAAAAGGTCTCCAAAAGAACTTCACTTCAAGCTTCTAAATCTTTCCGTATTTCCAAAGTCCACTAGAGATTTCCTTATCATCTCATTCCTCGAAATAAGTCTCAAATATACCTATTTTAAACAAGATCTATGGGGATGTAAGCTTATAACATGCTTAGTGAGGTATTTCCCCATCACTCGCACCGACATAAATAAGCAAACAAGTTTGTTAGTTAAAGCATATGCTATGCTATGCATCAATCACATGAAAATCACATATATATATATATATAGTTACCCAGAACTTATACATAAAATGGATTTATGCCATCAATATCAAGGGTTAGGGAATTATTGATGAAGGTCTCATGATTTCTACTGCTAGTCTCCAAGCACTCACTCATAGTGTTCAGTTAGCACGGCTCTGAACCTAGAGTTACATTCCTCGAATGATGTGGATTCCTTAGGAAGGAACATGGTCACGTCCCATCATGATTACAGCCCATCCAACTCTGTACGTACGAGTAGTAGCCTTCTAAAATGTGACTCGACAGATGCTATGCAAGACCACTTCTTTTATTAACACTAATATGTATTAAGTTTATTAAGGGCGATCAAATAGTTTGAACACACAACATAGCAACCAAGCACAAAGACGAATAAGCATAATTAAACAAACATTTGATGGTTACGATATACTTATTATTCATTTAATCACACAAGCAAGAAATGCATGCTTAACCCTTGAGAATCCCCAATACATATCCATGTTTATCTTTTCTTAGCATGATAGTGCAACTACTTTACAGACACAAACAAGGTAACAAACTTAGGAGAAAAAACTCACTCGTCTATTAGTGTAATTCCAAGTTGAAATAATGGACGACTATTTTCTTGTCAAATAAACAAAAGAAATACCCATAATGAGTATTTCATAGAGGTTATACTTAAATTTCTAACTTTATTTATTTTATTTGCGTCATTTCTCTCTATTATGAAAATTCCAATTTAAAATGGTCATAACTTGCTCATTTTAAGTCAAGATTTCGCATATTAGTAGTCATTTTCTACCTACTTCGAATGATCTATCTATTTCTAAAGTCATTTTAACATTTAAGGTCTTTTAGGGCTCAGAATAGAATGGTACATATTGCATTTAAATCGTTCCATCCCTTGATTCTTTTTAATTTTTGAAGTTTTGCTTCATTTGGACCTTCTAAGGTGAGCATAAAATATTTCCATTTTTAGAATTCATATAATAGTGATAGTAACTCATATTACATACATGATCCTAGTACTGTTGTTCCAACTTTATATATATATATAACAATCTTTTATGGAAAGTAGCAACGTTGAGTTTTATAAAAAAAAATCACCTTTTGACTTGTAATAAAATCCTTTACCTTAAATTTTGTAAACATGTGGCTTAACAAAAATCATGGTTTAACATACTTTTTGAAACCTTAAAGGTCTTATTTTTATTTCAAAAACTTCATTTAATAATTTATTTTACATGATATGGGTTTTACTTATTTGTGACATAATACTCTAAGTGTATCTCCCTTGAATTTTTATTAAGTTTGGTTTTTAAATAAAATTTCAATTCTATGATTTTTTAAATGTAAAACTCAACTCAAGAAAATCATGGTTTTATATTTATTTTGAATCATATTAAACTTCTTTTAACAAATTATTTTCCAAAACATGAATTTTTATATGTTTGTGGATAAAATTTATTCTATGTCATTTCGTCTTTAAAATGTTTTAAGCTTTGGCTTGTAAGAAAGAATAGGTAAATAACTTGTTCTAAATTTTTATTTTTAATTGTAAATAAGATTTCTAGAAAATTTTACATAACAAAGAATTATCAACACGTATAATTGAGAAACTCATTTGCCATTTTAAAAATATACTTGATGTGTTTTCTTTAAATTCTTTATCCTTAATGAAAGGATTTCTCAAGTATTGGAGATAAGATTTTTGTGAAATATTTTGCAAACAATCTCTTATCAAAGGTAGTAAGTTAAGTTCATGGAAAATTTTCTTTTGGATTCTTAAATAAAATCACCAACCTTTACTTGTTTTACATGTGATACTTGGCTAAGAAAAATTATGGTTTTATATTCATTTAATTCCATAAATATTTTATTCTTAAATAACCCCTTCTTAATTAGTATTTTTTTTTTTTTTTTACACATAAACCTTTATAGGGTTGTTGGAAAATTCACTCTAGGTTGATTTACATTCAAAAATACCCATAAGGTTTGTCATATGAGAAAATTAGAAAGTTAACTTATTCTAAAGCTTTATTTCAACAAACAATCAGTATATGTATTATAGATAGATTTTTAGAAAAATTTGTATAACAAATAATTATCAATAGTCGTATTTTTAGAAAAACTCGTTTTGATGTTTTGGAAAGTTTTGTTGAGTAACTATTTTTATGACCATATTTTCTAAGTGATGAAAACAAGGTCTTTGAAAGTCATTTTATAAAATAAGAAAATATAAATTTTCACATCTTTGATAGTTTATTATGACAACATCACTTATGAACATGTATGTATATGAGTAAAAATATAGCAATATACTAAAGATAAAATCATTAGCATAGACTTATCAAAACATAAAAATTAGAGACAGATAATCAAAAATAAGCAAATATGAAAAATAAAGGCATGGGATCTTAGCTTGTCATCAAGACTCCCCAAGACTTGAATAAATTCCAGTCACCAACAAAATAAGAAAACATAAAGAAATAGGACATTGAAGTCTTAGACCTTTTTTAAGGCTTCCCGAGACTTAAAATAATTCTAGTCTCATAAATAAAAATTCAAGATAGATAATAAAAGCACAGGAGTCTTAGATTTTATTCAAGGCTCCCCAGAATTTAGAAATAGAAAAGTCCCCTTTTTGCTTTAACTTGAAGATAGACGAGTCTAAAACTAGAAATTGACTAGTCCTATAAGTAGATAAATAAATAAAGTGCATAAATAAATAAGCACATGAAAAAAATAAATGTTAGATTAGTGAACAATAGGCTCTAAAGAATATAAATATTACATATACATATTAGAATATAAAGTGTTGGTTAACAACATGAAATAAGAAGAAAGAACATAGTATGATCATGAATATAACATTGTGACATGAATAATATGTGTCTTACATTTCCATTTCCTAGCATATGCATAATAGAGATTTCATATGGAAAATAATTAAAGACATAAATATTCATGCCACTTGCATAAACAATATGTATGAGGAGGGTGTTATTGTTTTTACCTAAAATAAGATATGGGATTTGTATATGGAAGAAAGAGGGAAGGAAAGTGAAATACCCCAAACCTTCACATATATTAGAAATTAGGTTTAGATAGATTAAATGACTAAAATGAATTATAGGATTTAAATAGACAAGTTGGCTTAATTTAATTAGCTAATAATTAAGTTGGTTTGAGATTTGAGTTTCAAATTCCCTAAACATGTCATCCAAGTGTTTAGAGAATTCCTAAAACCTTGATTCTTAGCCTAAACACTAATTCCTAAATCTCAGTAAAATTTGAGTTCATTTGCTTGAATAAAAATATCAGTTCTTAAACCCGAGCTCAAATTAAATATCTTTTATCCAAAATAAATTTCTAAATTAAGTTGTTACTTTGAGTTCTTAATTTCTAACCTATTGGTTTTGAAATTATCTCCTAAATATTATTAGAACTAAAGATATTGATCTGAAAGTTCTAAATTCGATACCATTATTTTAAAATATCCTAATTTTAAGCTTTAAACTTCCCTTTTTTATTTATTTTCCTCACCTGCTCTCTCTCTCTTCCTTTCACTTTTCCTTCCTTCTATTTTCTTTCCCAACCAAGGCCTTTGTTTCCCTCTTCCTTTCTTCTTCTTTTCTTTTCTTTTCTTCAAATTTCTTCCACAAATCTCAAGATTAAAGCTATCTAGAAGAATAATCAAAGCTAGGAGAGAAGTTAGATGAAGGAAAACAAGTTAGAAATGTAAAGAAAGCTCAAGTGTGCAAGTGTTCTAAAGAGATAAGTTGTTATTTTCTTGTTATCTTTGTTATTTGCATTTGTAATTGATGAGTTAATGTTGAATTGGGTTGAGAGTGCTGTTTATTTATGTATTTATTGATATATGCTTGTTGGAGGTCGGGTTGTGAAGGAGGAAGAAGATGATGAATAGTAGTTATGGAAGTTGATGAAGTTTGAGATGTTTGATGTGGTGAATGTGAAGTTTATGCATGTTTGAGGATGTTAGAATAGATGTAGGGTGTAGTATGATGGTTGTAAAGTGTTTTGGAGAAGGTTTGAAGTGTAAAAATTTTGTAAAATTAGTGTTTGAAACAAGGAATTTCGTAAATATGTCACTACACCTGTCAAAACACCCCTGTTGCCAAGGGTGTAGTGCTATCGGATCAAAAATTTCATTTCCCCTGAGTTGAAACGGCCTCCAAAACACCCGTTGCCAAGGGTGTAGTGTCCAAAACACCCCTGTTGCCAAGGGTGTAGTGCTCTCGGATCAAAAAATTTCATTTCCCCTGAGTCAAAACGGCCTTCAAAACACCCCGTTGCCAAGGGTGTAGCGCTCGCGGATTTCTTCCCTGACGCGACACTGTTTTGTAAATTGGTCATAACTTTTTCATACGACCTCCGATTGAGGTGATTCAAGTTGCGTTGGAAAGCTTAAAAAGAGATCTACAATTTTATGTTTTGAGTTTTTACAAATTCGGAAACTTATCGATGCTTAAATTTTAGTTCTTTCCAGCCTTTGTATTTTCAAACAAAGTCAAAAACTTGTTTTGTTTGTTAAATGTGTTTTTGCTTAGGAAATGGATCTTTTTGAGCTAAAATGAGATAGATAAGTGATATTTGATGTGTAATGATGATTGAGGGATATAATTAAGCATGATTTAGATAGATTTATAAATTCAACAAATAATTGAATTTCTATGAGTATTAAACTAAAAGTAGTTATGTTGTATATATGATTTCCATTGCTTGATTTATGATGTTGTGATGACTTAATGAAACTAAATGATCTTGGTAAGTATATAAATGATGACTTATGTATCTATATGAATTTTATTTGAATTTCCTTCATGCTAAGTTTAAGATTTGTTTATTATTTGTTCTTATGATTAGCTTGAACTTAAATGAACTTAGTTAATAACCTAGGTTCAACTTGACTAAATGAACTTGAATGAACTAAAATGGATTAGATTGTTTAACTTTGATGAATTTGGCTAGGTTTAAGCTAACTTGGGATTAAGTGACTAGATCTTAGATGTATAATGAATTAGTAATTAATCTAAGTCCAATTTGACTTAATGAACTTTACTAAGCTAAAATGAATTAGATTGTCTATGTTTAATCAACTTGACTTAGTAAATGAATCAAATGACTAATTTTAATCAAATTGACTAAGGTTAAGCTAAAATGGGTTAGTAACAAATAATTGGATTAAATGAATGAATTAGGATGATCTTTGATTAATATGGGGAATATGTTGTTTCAAATGTGTGTTTACTTGGAAAATGAATGTTTTTGGTTTGTGAATTCTTTGTTAATGCTTTTGTAATAAAACACTATAAATAAAGAGAAAAGAAATTCTTTGACAGACAAAGGAGAACTGTCCATATTTTGGCGGGGCGATCTTCGCAGCCATAGTGGGGTTCCACATTAGTGTCTGATCAAATAGGATTTAATAAAATGAGTTAGAGATTAGTGAATAATTGATAAGTTCTTGTATGAGTTTGTTGAAGTGGATGTTGGTTTAGGTTTTATAAGAGTTGTTTCTTGAACCAGTGGTAGATATGAGATATATCTTCTGAGATAGCTTCTACTCTATCTTCTGAGACTCTGTTTGGATTTCATATCAAGGTACGCAGTAACTTGCGTGTTGAATGTTAGGATAGGCATTCCAAACTGATTAAGACTTAAACTCGGCTTAATAATTGATGAGTATTGATTGTGCTTAAGTCGTTGATTCGTGTCCGGTGAGAGAGCGACCACTTGTCATGATGCAATGACAATATTATAATAGGCGCTTAGGCCACTTGTCATGATGCAATGACATGGCCCGGCGGGTAATCGAAGGGAATATAGTAACAGTGTAACATTTACTTAAACTTGGAAGGAAGTACCATAGTTTAGTTCAACGTTTATGGGAACGTGTGAACTAGATTCATGTTATGGACTGAGTCTAAGTAGAGTTGGGTAACGGCTATAAAACCTGGATGATGAGATTACTGTTTCTTTTCAGTGTAACGTTATCTAGGAGATATAAGTAATCGGGCTACTTATATCAACCCCCTGAGCGTCGTGAGCGTTACTCAGGACCCCAGATTCCTATTGGCTTGTTCCGGAGTGTGAGTGCTCCATTGTTGATTTGTTTATTTTAAAGAAAAGATAATGACTTGTGGATTGATGCATTACTTTTAGTTAAGCTCGTGTGCCACTCCGTGTGTGATTGTATTACTGTGTACTGGGCTTCGGCTCATTCTTGTTGTTGTTATTCTTTCTACAGGTTTTGTTGTTGATAAGATGATGTTGATGAAGTTGATGGATGATGAGATGATGATATGATGATGTTGTTGCTATTGATGACGCCTGACTCGGGTTTTGGGTGCTTGTAATGATTCGAAGAGAATTTATGTATGAGTGAAGTGAGTAGGAGCGTGGATGTAGTTAATTATTTTATTTCTTTTTGTTTTGTATTATTGAGAGCTGGATTTATGATTTAAACTTGTTATATTCTTTAAAGGGCATAGTAGAGCCCATGTTTTATAATTTAACTTTTGCAAAGCTTTGTTTAATATAGTAATTCTCCACTTGAGAAGAGTGGGAGTTTTGAAATGTTTTTATTTCTAAATTGTTTTATAAAATTTATTTCCGCTGCTAAATCCAGTTGTTGCCAGAATCTAACTAAACGATTTCATAATCTAAAATTGAATAGCAATGTTCAACATAAACACCTTCCTTTAAGACAACCTTACGTATAATTTGTAAGAGTTATACGTGGTTGGAGACTTGGTGTGCTTAATTTGAGAATTGAGCATGTCGGGTCTTTACAGAAAGTATTTGAGAGAAATTTTAGAGAGAGAAGTTTAGTAGAGTATTGTTATGGTGAAGAAAAAGTGTGAAAAGTATAAGGGGATGTAGTGGTATTTATAGAGAAAAATTGTGTGAATTAAAGAATGAAAAGTAAATGAAAAAGAAAAAGAAATTAGAAAGGAAGAGAGGGGGTAGCCACTACTATTTTTTTGTAAGGGAGAGAAAAAAAATTAATCGTAGTAAAAAAGTATAAGAGAAATTAACTAAAAAGTGTAGTAAAAGTTTTATAGGAAAAGATAATTATAAGAGATGTAAGAGATGAGTGTAAAAAAAAGTAGAGTAAGATAAATAATAGTAAATAGTAATAAATAGTAAATGAATAGTAAACAAGATAAATAAACTACCGATAGAGATAAAAATACATGTAATAAGTGATATCTGACATTTTTAAGAGCCATAAAAATTGTATCTGATATTTTTATGAATTCTTATTATATTACGTGTTGAGATTGTGTTTCAAAATATTTTCCTCATATTGTGTGTCAGTACTTTGATTTTAGAAACTGATCCTGTTTGGATTCGAAACAAACGAATTTTTGGTGAATATGATCTTTTTAAGGTATATAACATTTTTTCACATTATAATCTAGGGTCATCTCATTTTTATTGTCCTAAGGTATCAAGGGAGGTCTTGCCAGATCTAAGGTCTTTAAAACTTATTGTTGACCTAAGTTGGCTTTTAGGATTTCGGTTCTGAAAATAACTCATTAAACTATCACAAAAATCTAGGAGTTTATGTTTATACTATATATTTGGTTCATCATTTGAGTTTAACTCTATTTTATAATTTATTTAATATTTTATGATTCTCGGGATTGTCTAATCGAATCTAGGGCTTCAAGGTTAAATGTTGACTCGATTTCACTTTAAGGTTCTAGCTTTAGTTTCTAACCTAAGACTCTATTTACAAGTTGACTGTAATACATAGCAGTTTACAATTTTATTTTTTATTGTTATCTGGTGGTATTATCTCGATTTGCATGCTAGCGATCGGTACAAAAGCGATTTGGTTCAACCGATGAAATTTTAACTTAATAAATTATCACTATGTTATAGGAAATTATTCTGTATTATTTTATTATTAAATATTATTTGGATAGACTACCTCAATTTGCATCTTGGAGGTCAGGTAGACATATTGTTTAACGTAAGGTTCCTAAATCAAACAATAATTGGATTTGCGTTTTGTTTTCAAAGGTAATCATTTTCTTAGGGTTCAATATTTTAGATTTTCTATTCATGTGTTTCTTATCAGGTAATTAAGGTTATCCGACTTATCTACTATCATCTAAGTTTGTCGGAACTTATGATTAATTAGGAGCAACTATAGGGTTTTCTTGGTTTTAAGGTTGAATCGAATTGATTAGGTTGTAGTATGTGAAATTGTTTTTACGGTGATACGTTTTTGTTAAGTTACTCACCTCTAAGGTTTCAAGCTTTGTTGAATTCATCTAACTTCCTAAGGATTCTTTATTGATCCCGTCTGTGGTTTCTAGAGTTCAGTTTTAACTTAGCTTGATTTTTGGGTTCTAGTTTTGATATTAGGTCTAAGATTTTCATCTAAGAGTATCGAAAAATCTGAAGGCTTACATGTGCCTCCAATACCCCCTCTCCCTAACCCCTGCCCCCCTTGAAATACCATAAACCTTCACCTAACTAAATTAGGAATAGTTTAATCAAATAGTATAATAAGTAGTTAATTTTGAACTTAGATTAGATAGTTTGAATGAAAAAATAAGTAAATAATATAATATGATTAGACAATTTGATATAAATAAATTAATAAATAGGTTAATTGAAATTGAGATTTCAAATTGTTCTTTTATAATTGTCTAATTGTTTTATTCAACTATTTCTACAAAAGGAAATTTATAATCTTTTCTAATTTTACAATTATAACATCTTTTCTTTTGTTTCAAATCTCTAAACTCTTAAACATTCAAATTAATTGTTTTACAATGTTCTAAACCTTTGAATTATGGTTTAGCTTCCATACCTTATTCACTATATATTTTGAATTTATTTACTTATTTGAAAATATCAATTTTAAGCTCAAACTCAATTTAAATATTGATTTTCTCATAAATTAAACTTTTAAACTATATTTCTAATTCAAATTATTATTTAATACATATAGATTCTCAAATCATTTCTTAAACACTTTCAGAACTTAAGATAATCCTCTAAAAGTTTAATATCAAATTCTTTATGCATAAATAGCTCGTAAATTCCTTTAGTAACTTTACCCTTCCCTTTTTCTTATCATTTTCCACCTGCCTTCCTTCCTCTTTCTTCTTTCTTTGTCTACATTCTTTCTTCTTCTCCTCTTTCTCTTCACTTTTCCTCAAGATCAAAACCTAACTCTAAACTCGATTTTAACAAGATTAAGGAAGAAATCAAAGTTAGGAAAACAAGATAAAAGATAGAGTTTATGCATGAAAAAGCTACAACAACTAAGGAAGAGTAGTGGTAGAGAAGATCAAAATTCATGTGTTTACCAAAAAGATAAGTTAGTTCTTTTTCTTGTTTTGATTGTTGCTATTGTATAAAATTGATAAGTAGATGTCAAATATATGTAGAAATCATGATAAAATTGATAAATTAAAGATATAGAAACACATATGTTCAAGCTTGGATATGTGTATGCATGTGTAGATTAGATGTTTGATAAAATGAAATTTTGGTATGTGAAGTAGAAATATATCTAGAAGTAGTATACATGATAGTTGTAAAATGTATGTTGAGTTTGTGATAAAAACAAGTAGATAAAGGAGATAGATTTTGAAGAACAAAGAAAGGAAAATTCGTGAAAATCAATGATAAGGCACTCATCATGGGCGTGGTGGAGCCCGTGATGGTCTCAATTCCTTGAAAAATTTAAAGGAAATGTGATAATAGGCAAGATCAAGGGCGTTATGCCCTCTGATCACATTTTTATGTTTGATTACATCCTTTATCACGAGCGTGATGAAGGGAGTAATCAACCCATTGATGCCCATCACACCCTTCATTACGCCCATGATGGAGAGAGTAATAGCCTCTGATCACTATTTTTTTCTGATCATACCTTTCATTATGCCCGTGATGGAGGGAGTGATAACCTCTGACTTCCATTACACCCTCCATCACCCCCGTGATGGAGGGAGTGATCGCTACTGATAAAAAAAAAGAAAGAAAGATAAAATAAAATAGATGAATGATAGATGATATGACATGTTAGTTAATTTATATAATTAAGAGTAAGTTAAGAAAATTTATAAATTAATAACATATTATATTAAATATAAAATTTAAGTATAAAATGAATTTAGTATATCAATATAAGTTCAACTTGACTTTATAAATCTAAATGAGCTAAAATATGTTAGATTAATCAAGATTTTATAAGATATATTATAATGCCTAAATGAAATGAATACGTATAACTTAGTAAATAAACAAAGTTTAATGTAATTTTGAATATGAAGTGAGCTTAGTTTAAAATTGATAAACTTAGATTAATTAAGATATTAAGGGATATATAATAATGATTTAGAAAGATATTTGAATATAACCTAGTGATTGAATTAATTGATTAAATCTAACCAACTTAACTAAGATTAAGTTATGTTTATATTAAATGTAACTTGAATTATAATAGAGTTAACAACTAAATTAGATGAAACATAGTTTTTAAGTATAAAATGAATTAGTTAATAAATCTAAGTTCAACTTAACTAAATGGACTTTAGTAAGCTAAAATGAATTAGATTGATTAAGTTTAATCAACTTGACTAGGTAATTGAATTAAATGATTAATTCTAATCAAATTGACTAGGATCAAGTTTAAATTGTCTTAATAACTAATAATTGACTTAGACTAAATGTTAAGATAAAACTATAGTATAGAGAGTATGTTGTTTCAAATATTTGTTTTATTTAGGAAAATGAATGTTCTTGGAAATGAAAGATATGATCATGCTTTTGTAATAAATGATTATAAACAAAGAGAAAAGCAATAATTTAACAGATAATGGAGAACTATTCGTATTTTGGCAGGGCGATTTTCACAGCCATGATGTGGTTCCTAATTAGTATCTGATCAAATAGGTTTTTAAAATAAGTTTGATGTGATTGGATAATTAATTTAACTGCTTATATAGTTTAATTTCTTAAACAGATGAATGGATGATTGATCTACCCCTGCCTTTCTTTTAGATTCCAAACTTTATCAAAACTATGCAGTGACTTGCTTGTTGTTTGTTAGGATAGGTACTCATAATAGATTAAAACTTAAAGAAGGCTTAAATAAATGAGTGTTGCTTGTGCTTGTCTCATTTAATCCAATTCGAGGAGCGACAACCTTGCTTGGCGTCAAGCATGGTAGATTAGGCACTTAAGTCACCCCATCATGATGTAATGACATTCATAAGTGACTCCGCAGGTAGCCAATGCGGCAAACGATATTAGTGTAAAGTCTGAAGAGAAGTAATATAATATGATTCACGTTTTATGGAGGCAACTGAACTAGATAATGTTATAGACTAGGATGAGTAGACTTGTATAATGGGTGTGAACCCTAAATGATGTTATTTTCTTGTAGAGTTATGTAGGAGATATAGGTATTCAGACTACCTATATCAATCCTCTGAGCAGTTGCTATTACTCAGAACCCCTAGATTCCCAGAGATTGTTCCAGAGTGTGAGTGCTACCATGTTGTTTGATTTACTGTAATGGAAAGATAATAACTTGTTGTTTGATGCATCGCATTTAGTTCAAGCTCATGTGTCACTTCGCGTATGGTTGTGTTGTTATGTACTGGGCTTTGGCTCATATTGTTGTTGTTATCTTTTCCATGTATTGTAGTGATGATGACGACGATTTGATGATGGTTTAATAATGATGATGATGATGATGGTGTTGTTATTGATGATGTTGATGTGGATGATGATGTTTGGCTCGAGTATTGGATGAGGCGAGAAGCATTGCTAAAGAGTGAAGTAAGTTAGAGCCTATAGATTTTTGTTTTTGTTTTTATTTTGTTTTTAAGGACTCAATTTGATCTTTTAAATTTGTAATTTTTTTAGGGTCTAGTGGAGCCCACATATTTCATGATAAGCTTTCAAAGCTTTGTTTAAATGAAAGTTCTTCCACTTGTATGAGTGGAAGCAAGAAATGTTTTTATTTAGATCGTTTTCTCGCCATAAATCCAGTTATTTTCATAATGCAATTATATGATTTTATGAATTAAAATTGGTTAGCAATGTTCGAGATAAACAAATCCTTTTAGGAGCTTGTGTATATAATACTTATGGTATTATACATAACCGAAGGATTTAACTTACATGAAATTTTGATATAAGGTAAGTCAGGTCCTTACACCCCCAAAAGGGTAATTGTCACATTGGATACTTGAAGCTTGAAAGTGTCAATTTGGTACCTAAATTTTATCCATTTTTTAATTAACTATGTAAACTTTGCTCATTTTTTTTAATTAACTACCTCACTAAGATAGCATGAATGAATATGAAAAGTTTTCAAGTAGTAAATTGACACTTTGAAACTTAATGTAATCACTTGCACAAATGGGAAAGGTTCAAATGCCAAATGTTCTACCCTTTGGCCAAAAGAAAAAAGAAAAAAAAAAAGACATATATATAACGCCCACCCCCTTTTTCCCCTAAAATTAAGGACATTTTATTTAAGGTTAATATTGTGAATGGTACATAAACTTTAAAATTAATCAATTTAGTACCTAAAAGAACTTTTTATACACACCAATAATCCCTCTATCAAATTTATTAATATCGTCATTTACGTCGTGTTTTTAAACAATATGACAAAGGTACTGTTACTGTGTATGAAAAGTTAATTTAAGTATTAAATTGAGCTACTCCAAGTTCGAATACTAAATTGATCAATTTCAAAATGCAAGTATCTAATTGCATATTTTGCTAAAGTTCAGGTACCATTTGTTAACTTTCGATGCCAATTACATCAAACACCAAATGCCTTTACATCCATACCAATGATCAGGCCTGCAAGCTAAATAGGGAACTCACACTCTACAAAGGCATTAAACTAATCAAGCTCAGGCCCACAACCTACCAATATAAATAAAATAGAAAGCTACCATTGGTCACCTTAACTTACACAACAAGTGCACTAAGTACTTGCCACAATAGGCAAATCAAAAATGTTAGAGCACTCTCCTCTTAAGCACGACTACTCAAATACTAAGCTTAAAGCTCACACCATTTGGAAAAATAAAACATCTTGTCTAAAGTCTAAATGATCGAGACATTCCCTACAAATTGTCATACAAAGAAGAAGTCTGTGGGTCAAATCATCATGATAAAGGCAGATAGAGAAGAATCCAAGTACAAGCAAAGGTACAAAAGAATATATTGTTTCATTTGCCTTTAAAACCAAGCAATAGTTACTAAAATGGGATTAGCGCACCAACTCAAATTTACATCAAGTAGATTGAGCAATCAATACAAACATATAAGTCCTTAACTATTATTGCAAGTTGAAACACTTACTTTACAATTAACTACAAAACGTATAATGTAATAGATGTTTTAGTACTTTTTAGTACATAGAAGAACAGGTGTGCGTTGACCCATGTTTTAATGCTTTCAAAATACGAATATGCTAAACAAAAACAACTAACTCACATATGCATCACTTCTCCTTCATGCAAACTTGCCCAATGAATGAGTTGGACAGCCAATACTCTTTTTCTCTCTGCAGAAGCCACTCTTCTTTAGGTAATGCTTGCTAGAAGCACAACAAAGAAATAGCAAATAAAGCAATTTAGCATGAACTCCAAGCGGCTACAAAGGCCACCAAAGCAGTAAACTTAGGTAAAAATCTTTTCGTGGAGCCTTACTTCAATGACCGAGATAATAGCTTCTACCAGGATACCCTGCATAGAGGTAAGAAGGCATAAGCCATGATATCACTGGCATTCCCTCTACAAAGGTACCAAGCTACCTAAAAATGTCATATCAACTGAAGAAGTACGGGTATGAGCCCATCAAATGAGTCTGAAATTGGGACAAAGAGGATAACCTTAGCTTGCATTTGACAAAATAAGCTATGAGAGCTTAATCACTGAAGCCTCCTTAGCTTCAAACCTGCAAGACAAAAAAAGGACCACACCTTTAACTGCTAACCCTCATCTCTAACTTCTTGAAGGAAAAGGAACCTTCGCCTTCTATTCCACTTACCTCACATTTAAAGCAATACTAGACACAATAGGGCAATTGGATCATGTTAATCTAATGCAATACCACATGCTTTAACATCTCTAGTTGCTAGCAAGGTAAGTACAAAAATTAACGTTCTCATTGCTGCCTTGAAAGAGGAAGTAAGGCTCAGGAAATTTCACTCCCCATCTTTAAAAGGATCAAAAAAGCAACAAAGTTTTTTGAAAAATCTTTTGAAGATCAAAACAAGTCTTGAGAAAAGTAATGCATGAAAATCAATAACTCAACAACCTTATATATGTAGGGGCCAATGAATAAGGTCTTAAAAGATGAATAGATGTTACTTAACATGTCCCAAGTCACAAAGTCTATTCTCTTTTAAGAATTGTCCACATATTACAAAGCAAACATTCATGAGCTAATTAATCTATAATATTGTAAATCCACATTCAAATCTTTATGAAGCTTATGCAATCTCCACAACCTCCCTGTTCTTTAAATATTCTATAACATACAAGGTAAAAATCGTTAATTTCAAGAAGAAGTGATCATCACCCTTGAAAATCTTGTTCAACATGCTTCATCAAGACATAAGGCATAAAACTGTTGTATCTAACAGTTTACTTTATGTCAAAACAAGGTTTAATCCAGCTCAAGTCACTTTTCCATCCAAACCTAATTTGACCAACTTAACAAAACTTCAGCAAAAACAAATTAGCATAACCTAACTTCCTCCAATAGGCCCTTCTAAAGATTAATCATGACTCAGCAAAGACCTAATATAACTTAAATCATTCCAACAAGCCTTTCTAACGACCATTCATAACTCAATAAAGACCTAACGAGGTTTGACACACTCCACTAGGCTTCTTTTAAAGATCATTTCCGGCTTAGGAAAACCTAACATGGTCTAACACACCCTAATGAGATCCTCAATGATTGGTCATGACTCGACGAAGACCTATGATGACTCAAGTCACCTAAGTGAGATAGATCAGCCTTAGCTTGACAAAAAACCTACCATGCTTTAACACACTCAACAAGCCTCTTCAAGATTAATCTTCTGTCAATAAAGATATAGTTTGTTCTAATTTACCTAACAAGATCCTCTAAGCCTCATATTCCCCAACAAAGAACTAATGCGACTTAATGGGCTTTCCCAATACAACTATAGCTCAACAAAAGACCTCGCTTTTTTCCCACTTGCTAAGATAAGCCTTATACCCATCAACTTCATATGGTATAGAAAGTATCGTGGCCAACTTGCTAAAATATGTCTCCTTACTTAAGAAGAAACCCACCATGGTCTGAGTTCATCTTAAAAGACAACTAATCAACCTCACATAGAGCTAACACAAACCAACTAACCATGGCAAGTTTCTCCTGTCAACCTTTAAGATAATAAATTTAGCCTACTCATCTTGCTTCCATAAACAACTAATCCTAGGCTCATTGACCTGGGGGCTTCGCACTTCTTATCGAAAAAGGAAAGACCTGTGCCTAGTAATTCAACTCTCACTTAAACAAGCTAAAATAGGTTACTAAATCAGCCACGATGGTTGAACAATCTAACCAACCTCAACACAACAACTTGAGACTGCATTGACATTACTCGATTCGTTGCACTTTACCACCATACACTCTAAAATTCCAACTCAACAAGCACTACATAAGATCATTCAAGCGCCTTTTCAAAAGTCAACTACCTTAAGTTAAATCTCCCCAATAAAGGCTAATTTTCAAAGCTTTTAATGATGGCTTTGTTCGTCTATGGATCTTAGAAGGCCCAAACAAAAGAACTTCCTAATGACAACCAACGACCAGTGGGAATGGGTAGCAAATGTTGACGATCATTTAAAGATTTTATTTATGTGGTGTAGTATTCTTATTAATTAGACCTAGCTTAGGAGATAATTAATAAGAATATACACCAATAAATAAAATTTTAAATGCAAAATAAAGCATCATGATGCATGAAAGAAGTGTTAAAGGTTCTTAGCTAAATTCATTAAGCATGCCTTGTGTACGTATCCCTCTTCAATTGGAAAGAACCTTTAGATACAACCCTCGCATCCATGAGTAAAGGAAGGTTTTTCTTTTCCCATCTACAAAAGGTAACTAAAATAACTTTACTTTCTTATACCCATTATCTCTTAGTTAATAATACTCTATTGATTTTAATGTTAGAGTACCTGCACAAGGCCATTCTTAATGTCTCTTAGCTCATTTTATGCTATTTATGCTGAGCAAATCCCACCTAAGACCTTAGAGGATCCACTAGATCCAACCAACTGATAATCAATAAAAATATTACATGAACAAAGATAAAATCTTCAAATGCAAAATAAACAACATGATGCTTGAAAAAAGTGTTAAATTTCTTAGCTAAAATCATAAAGCATGTCATGTGAAGTGTGTATACATGTGAACTTTTCGATTTTCCATGGATTTCACAATGGAAAAGCCTCAAAATTGAATAAAATCTTATGTCACATGTAAGTTTTTTGTACTTTCTTTAAATTTATAGTAAAGACTATTAAGAAAATGAACATAAAGAGAATTTTTCATTTTATTGATTGTTCAATGATAATTAAACATATATTTTATTTGATTTGAAATGGATGATAGATTGCAGTGAGGAAACATGAAGAAAACAAAAAATGTGTTTGACAATAGTAAGAGAGGAATAGAATATGAAGACTATAAATGTGACTTAGAATCAGAAGAATTTGTGTAAAAGCTATAAATATGTGTTAAAGTGGATGAAATGTCAAAAAAAAGAAGTCATGAGATGTATAATAGTTATTTACATTGTAATTGGTTTGTATTGATATGTATTATATTAGTTTGACCATATCGGTTATATTAATGTATATTTGAGGCAGAGAAGGAAGTTTGTGTTAGAAAGTTATAAGTGGGAGAAACAAATGACATAAAAATCCTTAAGTAACCATTTAGATTTAGAAGTAAAGATGGATGATAATTATTCTAACAACAAATTAAGAAATACTATGAACAGAAATATGCTTCTGGAGGGCATGCAACTAAAGATGAGCATTCGACTTAATTAATAATAGATAATTATAAAATAACATTTTTGTCGGTTGGTGTATTAGAAAGGAGCTAATATTTTAAAAGTAATAATTTAATGCAACTTAACAGACAGGTGGGCTCCCATCCCACGAATTTAGCGAGAGGTCCGATCTTTCATTTTCTAAATTGGGGACAACAGTGTGTTTTTTTTGTTTTTCAAAAGAAGAAAAACCTGTTTTGACACATACATGATAAGATAAAAAGATAATTACATTATATATAATTAATAAGGGTGTAATGAAATATTGATTTCATCTTCTCAAGAGCGAAATCGAATTCCTCTTCAAAGTCAGAATTGTGGATTTCGGCTTCTAAAAATACTTCCAAACATTAAGAAAAGAAATAAAAACCAGAATCGTAATTCTATTTCGGCCCATTCTTGCGTAACATATCATAATAGCATAGAATTATGAGGCAACACATTCGAGATGGTTGTATTTCGAGCATTGAGGGATCCTCGAAAATGTTTGCTTGTACAACAACATAGGACCATCAACGCAAATAATAATAATAATAATAATAATAATAATAATAATAATAATAATCATCTTACAAACCCAGCCTCTTTTTCTTATTAGTTCTCTTAATAGTGTCAGTAACACATATTTTATTAACAGTAATACACAAACATTTACTTTTTAAGAAATTAGCACCTGAATCCTAAAATCTAAACTTATTATTTAAAATAAATTACACAAACACCCCCTACTTTTTTTTTTAATCAACACCTAACCCCTTTTATGCAATTTTAAAAGGTTTTAGATAACATCAATATAATTTACCGATATTAGTTTTATAAAAATGCAAACTTATATATATAGATTATGTACTGACATATATAACTTATAAGGGTCCTTGTTCCAGTATAATTTTAGTGAAGGTTATCTAAAATGGAAGTTGGATAATGGATACTTCCAACAGCAAATGAAATGAAAGCCACTAAATTACTAGCTCTATAAAAAGGCTCGACAGCTCCATACCAAACACGTAAAACCATTTCCTTTGCCAATACATCAACCAATGTTGTCTAAAAATGGCAACTACAATCCTTATATTATGTCCTCAAGAAAGCCCCCGTCATTCACAAGACTGCAATAACACAAAAAGGGGATAAAAGGAAAGATCTCTCGGTTTCCTTAATCTCCACCGAAAGAACCAAAACCTTGATTCGCTGATTTTAATTATCTCTTTCCATCCTCATTGGTCATGGAAGCAAATAAGATCGCCTGCGTCGTCCTTGTTGCTGCTGCTGCCTCCATGAGCGCAGTCTTGGCTGAGAATGCTTATGCCGCAGCCCCCGCACCCGCTCCAACCAGCGGAGCCTCCGCAACCATGCCCGTCATCGGCACCTTGGTTGGTGCCTCCATCGCCTCTTTCTTTGCCTATTACTTGCACTAAATTTGCTGAAGCTCCAAATAAGGGAAAAATGCGGATAAAAGAAGAGAACAAATAAAAAAAAGATATGTTATATATGATGGCAAGAGGCATATGGATATGTACCAAAGTTGTGTTGTACTCTAAATAAACTAATTACGTTATCCTTAAATTTTGTATCGTATAATATATCTCCTTAGTTATTCAAATGTGATACGTTATAGATCGTGTAGATGCATATGTATGTATTAATATGATTGTCTCAATAAATGCCCAGCAGTTCCTAGTTTCCTTATAGATTTACTTTTCTAAGGTTATGAAAATCCTCAAATTCCCGTCTTCTTGTCGAGGAAAAGGAGACATATTGGGAAAAGAAAAATCATGCAATGATCATCATAAAATGGTCGACTCAAAGGTCTCCTTGCATTTGTTTATCCCGAATTAGGTCTTTAAATAAATGTATAGTAACTAATAGTGATTATGGTAATTATATATGCTTTACCAATACATTCCTATACATGTTCTCAGAAAACATAAAATTATCATGTATGAACTAATGAATATAATAAAAGAAATAAAAGTTGCCAATACCGTTATAACTTAATAACATAATCATCAGTTTTTAAATGAAATTGATTAGATTTGATTTCCTCCTTCTCAAGCTGTATTATGCAAAAAGTAGATTGGATAATAATAATAATAATCATCATCATCGTCATTGCGCAAGTTGCAATAACCCTAGAAAGATAGTACGATTAGTATGCATTGATTAAATAAAACCAAGAACAAAATGGAAACTAAAATATAGATATGTCAACTCGAACTGAAATTAAGAACAATTGATTAATTCTAGACAAAATGAAAATTTCTTGATATTCCGCGATGCTCAATAAGAGATAAATATCACCAAAAAAGATGCAGAAAATGGTAAATTTGATGTTTCTCTTTTACTAGAAATTAATATATGCTATAGTAATAATCTAATCAAATAAATAGATAAATAACGATGCAGACCTGTAATTTTGTCTCATTAATTTCATGCAAACTAAAGATAAAAAGTGAAATGATGTATAAAATACTAAATTGTCCAATTAGTTTGTTATACACCTTTGATCGAGATATTATCAGTGATGCGTATCTTGACAAAGTAGGAAAAAAGGAAGATTAAACCATAACTAATAAAGCAAACACGCGTACCAATAGCCCTCATATTCTAATTCTTGGTAGAAATCTCATAAGGACGGAAAAATATTCAATAGGTAGAACATACAATGTATGTGTACATATAATAGGCAATTACCAAAAATACTTTAACACATGAATGAAGTAGTACATAATTTCTAAAATAAATGTCATCACTTGAATGATACACACCCACCATGTATGCAATCCATATGGTATATAATACCCACCGAAGCCTTCTTCATAAGAATAGGTCCTATCTGACCCAATCTAAACTATCTAATCTTAGACTAAACCTATCTCGTGAATTGATTAGGTATAAATGGGTACGAGACCCATAGGGTTCCCAATTCTAGATCAGTTCATCGTCCATAAATCATGGACCCAAAGGGTTCACTTGATTCAGAAAAGAAAAAAATTAAAAAAGAAAAAGTTTATATTATAATTGAATAAAGAAGATAATATAAAATTGAAGAAAATAAATAAAATTTAATATTTAAAACTATTTTCCATGTTAATAGAAACAAAATTTTATTTATTTACCATACTTAATTTGTTTTTCACAACACAATAAATAAATATAATTCAAAAGGTTTGCTTTATATAGAGTTTTACTAGAAAAACAATCTTAAGTAATTCCACATTATTGATATTACAACTAAAATAGAATATACTTATATATAAATAAATGCATATTCATGAAAATTTCTTATGATAACCAGCGATTGACTATAATATTTATAAGTTCAATTTTCATTTTAAGTTTGAATTTGTTTGAAATTTAAATTTAATGTTTTTAAAATTTGTTAAACATTAAAAAAGAAATTGTTCAAAGGTCGGTTAGGTCTGAAATGGTAGGTCCATAGTTCATAACTTGGTCCGGTCTAGATAGAGTTGGGTCTAATCACTACAACAAAGGTATTAGGGCATCATATTGTGTCCTTATAGAAGTGTTTTTGGGACAGAAAACCTTATTAGGACACAAAATACTTGTGTCCTGTAAGTAGCCTTAGCAATAGGTTGATTGTGTGTTATAATGTCAATACAATACAACATACTGTTGCTAAATTAATTTTAAGGAAACTAAATTATGTCATAATAGTTAAACATATTAATTTGAAAAATATTATTATGACAACTTTTATAGTCATCATAGTTGATTGTGTGCTTTTCTTCTTTTTTTTTTTTTTTTTTTTGGGATGTCTATTTTTTTTCCTTAAACATTACCTACATTTTCAATTACAATTCATGATATTACAAAGACATTTAAAATCCTATTGTCATACAACACATGATTAAATAACAATAAAATATAATCAAAAGACTTACAAATAAAGTAATGTTCAATTTTTTGCATTAAATTAATTATCTTACAAAGAATTATCTATACTATTAAAGCAAAACCACTTCTTTGGTATCTTTAGTGTAAATGTTTTTAATATAATTTTTTTAGCATATGGGCATAAAATATTTTTTCAAATCCTTGAAATCATGAAAATTAAATAGGTTTGAAAAAATTAAATAGGGGTTTAATAGACATAGTCTTTTCCTTTTCTAGCATATGGGCGTAAAATATTTTGATATCGTTGAAATCATGCAATTAAATAGGGTTTGAATAGAATTAAATAGGGGTTGAATAGACATAGTCTTTTCCGTGTAAAATATTTTTGGTATCCTAAAATCATGAAATTAAATAGAGTTTGAATAAAATTAAATGGGGATTGAATAGACGTATTCTTTTCCTTTTTACCATATGGGCATAAAATATTTTTAGTATCCAGGATTTGAATAGAATTAAATACGAATTGAATAGATATAGTCTTTTCCTTTTTTAGCCCAAGCCGATTTAAAGCTCTAATACCATATTGCAATTACCAACATGGAAAAGTTACCTATAGAAAATACAATTGTAATTATGATTTGTAATTAATTTCTTAATTTCTAGGATTTAATCAAGGTTGGCCTTTTCTAACCTGTCAAAACAATATATCCATTTAATTTATATATATTGGGTTGCTTTATTTGTACAGGTACATCGTCTGCTTGTATATGATTAAGATTATAGTACATCATAACAACACCATAAATTGAATGGATGTTTGCTATATAATACAACTAAGATAAAATCCTCATATTCCAAAATCTACCTAAAGAATGTACAAATCAAGCCTTGTTTCAATCTTATTGTTCATTCGATGAGAGTTGCAAATAATGAGTCTATGTAAGAATGTAAAAATAAAATAATTCAATATCTATCAAATGAAATCTAATGAATTTAAAATACCCTATTTGAAGGCGAACAATGATTACACCATAGCATCCTTTATAAACTTTAAAATGCTATAGGACCTTATTAAAGGCTTGTAATTTTTAATAGGGATCCAAAAATTTATAGCATACTAATCTTGTCCCAATTTTTCTCACCCTACCATTATTGATGGGTCCATATAAATAGCTATTCCAATAACATCCTTTTCTTCCTCATTAAACAAGACATAAGGAAAAAAAAATAGAATCTCTAATCTATAGCTTAAAATTAACCATACAAGAAGACAAAATAACTTAGCAAAATGATTGTAATGACAAAAAAAAAACTAAGCATTTCATTTTCTTTTACACTAATAATGAATATGTACTAAATTTGTATTCTTACACACTAAAAATTTAAATATGTCAATACTATAATAAAATACCATTTTTTTTCCAATACTAACTTACACTGCACTATAATGTAATACTTCCTGTACAAATATTCAAACTTTACTAGTGAAAATTCATCCACTTTTTGCAATAAGTAAATCAAAAGGCAATAATAGATTTCATAAAAAGATTCAAACTTTTGAGTGATAAAGGCCTAATACAGCCATTTTATGAAGTGAAATATTCCATAAAACTACCAAAACAACAGGAGAGAAAATGAGAGAAGGTTATATAGAGGCAGAGATCTTTGTTTATTCTTATATACTTTGAAATCCACTTATCAGTCGGAAACATGTGATAGTAAACTCAACACCTAACAACATCAAAGAAGAGAGATAAACACAAGAAACTCTTTTTTTTTTTTTCCTTTTTTTGTTAAAGAGAGAAAGTAAGTAAGAACTATTCAATGAAAAAAGCTCAATAAAAATGAATGAAATATTTAAACCGTTTAAAAAGGGGTGATGTTGAATGAGAATAAATAAAAAAATTCCTCTCTAACGACAAACAAAAGGACCTTAATTTCCCATCATTTTTAAGACAAGCAACGATGCGGAACATGACACGTCCTTTGTCTACATATTTCTACTCTAGGAAAGTCGACAGGCTAGAGGAAACCACTAAGATTGCACATATGAATTACTATATATGGAGCATTAAGCGTTAAAATATGGTAACCTTATGTGCAAGTAGTCATGCAATCATTGAACATTCCATATCAATTTTTGTATGGACATAAACTCATCATATCCATTAGTTATGCTATTCACCACTATAAAAATAAGAAGGTATTACTCACTTAATTGAAACTCATCTAGATTACCCATACAAGTATCATTCAAATGACCTTTGAGCAAGGATGGAATGAACATTAATCCAACCTGATTTGTATATAAGAAAACTAAATGGCATCACATATAAATAATAAAGTTGGAAAGTTAAGTTTTTTCAATTAAAATAAGTCAACATAATAGCGTGCAAAACAAAGAAAAAGATGCTACATTAACATGTCTCAACCCTATCCATGATTTACCAAAAGAATTGTCAATTATTTCTACAATCCTAACATTAAATAAAACTCCACAAATCCTAAGTTGCAATCCCAAAAATTAAAATTAATATTCAACCTTTAGGAAGAAAGACTATTTCTTAATTTTACATATCAATAAAATAATCAATGCTTCGCAAATTTACAATGAGCTAATAACATATATTGATTTAATCTCTATAAAAACTAAAAATTTAAGAACATGACTAACAATGTTTTTTGTACATACCTAGAGCGAAAATAACCAAGTCCTTGATCAAGGGAATGAACCAAAATGAGTGACATCCACTATAGAATTGAAGTAAATCATAAGTTAAATTAAACAAAATGGGAGAAAAAAGAAGCATGATTTTATGAGTTGTGTTCTAGAGAGGGATTGAAAACAGCTAATACTTGGCTAAAAACCTTATGGTACACTAAGAACGATGAATTTATGTATACAATGAAGTAACAACTATGAGTTGCAATTTGATTAGATTCTCTATATTAAATGTATCATAAAGAAAATACCTCAAAATACACTTATATAAAAATCAATTTTTCACTCAACTTTTTAATTGATTATAAATTAAAATCTATCACACAGATCTATATAGAACAAAAAAAAAAATTTAATATCTCTTCTTCAGCTTCTTACACAATACTATAAACACCAAAGACTTTCTACACAAAATTAAGCTCTAACTGATTTCTCAAGAAAACTTGGAATTATATTTAAAACATCTCGAAAGAATTAAAAAAAAGTGACTACTTGTTAATATCCACTTCTAAAACATGAATCAACAAATAAAAAAAAAAGAATACAAAATGTAATATGCCCTCAAGTTCCTTAGCCTTTGACTCAAAGATGATGTCCATAAGTCTCAATACCGTCATAATCACAACATACGTTGTGCAATGTATCAATAGAGTTCTCCAAACTAATAGGATAACAAATTAATTTTAAAATACAATACAAGGTTCATACTTTATCTCAATGATTAATAGATCATAAACTAAATTGCTTTTCATGAACACAAAAAGCTTATTCAAAGCATATGAATTTCAAGAAGTCAATTTCACTGAGGCCTAGTTTAATGAAATTCTTAGAATAAAAAATGAGCAAACAGCAATAAAAATGGATTACCTTAAAAAAGACTAGTCATTTGAGGAGAAGAAGTTTTTCTATCATTGTTGATGAAATCAAATTGAAGATGAATCAATAGAATTACATTAGCCACAGAAAGAGAAAGGGGGAGGGAGATAGAGAGAGACTTATTGTCCATGGAGGAATGAAGCAATCCCTATACAGAATGAACAAAATATGAAAAAGAACAAAAGAAGAAAAAAAGAAAAAGAAAAGAAGAGCACCAATGAAAAGTCAGAAGAATGGGGAGAGAGAGAGAGAGAGAGAGAGAGGCCTGAGCATAAGACTAATACCAAAATGAGCAACGAACATTGTCATGTAAAGGAGTAAAGAAAGATGAGAATGAAGGGGAAGAGAGAGAGAGAGAGAGATCAATAAGGACTAGATAAGCATGGTGAAATCTATGATTGTAAAATATGGAAGAAGTGGGAAGTTGAAGGGAAACCAAAGAGGAAAACAAAAAATCAGAGAGAAAATTTAATATTAATGTAAAATTTTCTTGTGTGCTATTAAATTGAAAATTGTGACAAATAATCAATTGTGTCTTATTTAGTTAACTAATGTGACTAGCTAATTTGTTGTGTCCCACTATATTTGTTGCATAAGCCTATAATTGTTGTAGTGGATTCTTGATTTTTTTTTTTTTAATTCAAGACCCAGACAGGTTTAGACTCAACTGGGCTAATAGGGGACTATCTTACCATATCTGTGCCAACGGCCTAAAAGTGACATTGATACCTAAAATGATTTCTCTACCTTCAGTAGGACTATAGGTGGTGAATTAGTCCTTTTATACACATGTAATATGAACAACATGAAACTACATATTAATTTGATGACTCCCTCTATTAATTATGGACTAAACAACCTTACCTTTTTCTATCATCAACATTAGCATCCATTTTATAAACAAATAGTTTTTCATTGTTTCATTGTAATTTGAAACACTCTTATTTTACATGTCCATCCCACTTATAAGTAGACATGGGTACAATTTGGATCGAAGCAAATCGGAACTAGAACCGCCAATTTCAAATCTAGAAAATGAGGAACTATAACCAAAACCGTCCCCTATGGTTTCGGTCCAGTTCTAAGAAACCGGTGGTTTCCTATTCTAGTTTTGGAACTACGAAACCACTTTTTTTCAAGAAAATAAAAATAAATGATTTTAGTTTTTAATAAAATAAATTTTAAACTCAAAATAATTAATTATTAGATCTAAAAATGTCAAATTATTTAACCAAAATTTTTAAAAATTTGTTTATACTTTATTTATATGCACACACAATCGATATCAATTATAGTTAATAATATGAGGTTGCAAAATACTTAGATGATAAAAAGAAATTCACAATGCATAAAACAATGTAATTATAGAAATGAATTTTGTTTTTAAGAGAAATGTATATAAACTAAATTACATGTGATTTTAAATTATGTTTATTTGTGTTGTTGATATTATTACATTAAATATTATAAATAGGTAATAAATTTTATCATTCATATGAAAAAATGCAAATATTAATAATTATCTATTTAATATAAATTTTCAAATTTTTTCCTTTAATTTTTTTTTCCCAATGGATCCCAGTCGAAACCATCGGTTCTAAGCCATAGAATCGCCTAGTAACCGAAAAACCAGTGGTACCTCAGCTAGTTCAGTAACCAACCAACTAGTCCGATTTCGGTTTTGGAATCGCTGGTGACAGTTTTGGTTCAATTTCCAATTTGAAACTGAGCCATGCCTATATCTACTTGTAACAATAACGTGTTATAAAATCTTGATTTAAAATGGGACCGTTTTACAAGCTACTATTTAAAGAGTATTGTTTGCCTAATGCAACCAACCCTAAAGTCTGCTCATCAGGTTTACTCCTTGACCTTAATATCTATGCCAAGTGTATCCTCATCCATCCTTAAAATTTAAATCATCATGACCATGAATCATTATCTCCCCTACACATGCTATAAACAATGATAGCATATTTTATCGTTAATCTTGACATTAATAATCTTTAAATCACTATTTAATAACTAAAACCATACAAATTCTTATTACTTAAAGTGCCTTCAAACATATGTTGGGTATATAGCCTTTACTTTAGAATTAACCTACTAGCTAGTAACTTTGTCATGTTATATGAAGATCGATTATATTCTTCTCATCAAGAAGCTCCTATAATACGTTATTTTATAACCATATCTGTAGTAACTAATCTCCTTAAGTATTGTCCATTGTATTGTAATACACCTTACAATATATTTATTGGAATTAGTTACTTCCAAAGAGATTACCCACCTTGAGAGTGCCGCTAAATTTGTTTAACCTTAAAGTTCAAGAAAAAATCAATTTATTCAATTAAATGAGTAGAGTCTCATCAAACTCTCACTAAGGGATATCATAATCTTCCCCATTTTTATACCTAATATCTTCATCAATTTTGTTACATAAGTTTAAAACCAATCTAGATGGGGAAGACTCTAGAGATGCTTCCCTATAAGTTCACCTGTAACTTATTTTGCCTTGTGCAGCACTTATGGATCCCACCTTCTACTTTGCTAGTGAACTACTTTAATAGCACTCATTTTGGAGTGAAAAATCTTACATTGAGACATTGTCCATTTTAACGTGATATACTCATGGTTTTGTTCTTCTACTAAATGTTTTACAAAAGATTATTCAGCTAGAAAATGTTTAATATTAAAAATGTTTAATCTTAGAGTTGCAATGAACTTTAGGTTGTCATACTAAAAGACACCTTAATGATTCGAATCACAATAAATGTATTATGCTAAAAGCTTTCTTATCCATTTAAATCCACCCATTATCAAACATATCATTAAACTTCCTCAATTTAACCAAAACTATCTTCTTCAATCTGTTACAAACCAAATATGCCTGCATCTTCATTTATCACAAGTTAAAATTGGAGTTTCCATCATACTTTTCAGCATCAAATTCCATCATCAATATCCCCACTAAAAATAAATACTTCAAGGGTTAAAACCAAGAAATAATCATAGCCCCAAATCTAGAGTTACAAAACCATACATAAGCAAATTGTCAGTATGGTTGTGTAGTTAATTTGTTAATACCAAAGTAAACATCGACACTGGCTCAAAACTAGCCTAAACTAGAGCAAGAAAGCTCGATTTTGGTCCGCATCCTAGAGAGCCACCGGTTCCCGATGTCAACCCCCACATGGTACCCTAGTAGTAGCAATCAAAATACTATATGGCATGAACAAATATCATAGAATTGAATGTTGATTAAAATAAGAAAGATTGTTTCCTTATAAGTAATATACAAGAATAATATTACAAAAGTCCTTAATCATTATAGTTCAACTTTACAACTTTTGTCTAAAAAACTTCAACATACTTTCTCAAACTATTACAAACATTAATCTCAATAGACTTCATTACAAAAACCAAAATTCTCTTTCCAGTCTATAAATAATTAACTCTAATATCTAAACTAGCTTTATCACCTTGGGTCTTATCGAGTCTTCCCCATTAAAACCTATAAACATAGTATATTCGAGCGTGAGCACAACAAGCTCAATGAATAATCAAATCTTAACACAATTCACTCAAATCTTCATGTTTTATTATCAATATACACACTATGACAATCAACCATATGAAAGAAGTACACTTTGGGATGACTGAAATCCAAACAATAAAAAATTTATGCCCTCTCTTTGGGGTTTAAGGACCAGCATAAGTAATTAAGTCCAGGAGTGATAAAGATTAAGGAAGAAGAATTTATTTTCAAAATCATTTATTTTTTTGTGTATATATTTTAAATATATGGAATGTAATCTCAAACTTCATCTTAGATCTTAGAAAGACCTAAGTATTAACTCTCTATCCAACTCTCATCAGGCAAACATCCTTCGGTATCAATTTAGTTCATAGGGCTAATATACTTAGGAGTAATCTTAACTAGATTTATTGGATACGACAAGCATTACACTAGAGCGAGAGGGTAATACATAACTTGAATACCAAAAAATGCAATTTATGGTGTCGTGCAATGCATGTTAAAATTATTTAATGGTCAAATGAAAATTAAGTCAAATTTCTTGGCAACCAATAATTTTTTCCTAACGATCTGTAATATACATTACAAAAAACAATTTTATTGATAAATTAGTTGTCACTTTAATATAAAGTTGTCATTCACTCAAACAATATATAACATGCAATATTTCCCAATCTTCATGCAATTTCACCAATTTAGTTATCATTAAAAGTATGTACTAGCATTACGACCATAGATAGAGCGAGAAGATTTCAGTTACTCACTTATGCATCTTGTCTCAGTCATCGTATAATCTACTGGAAAATCCATGTGTGATTTATAGTTTCTATAAAACAACAAAAACACTATCATTTAAGTATATAACTAATAAGGAATTTCTATTAAAGCTTAAGCATCCTAAACTCTGTTTTAAACTTTGTTAAACTGTTTATCTTTAAGAAACTATAAGGTACTATGAACATGGTGGTTCCAATTAGCCGATTAGCGAACAAGAGTCATGTGGACAACGTCCCTTTGGGGTCAGGTAGGCGCCCTTGAAAAACAAAACAAATTTAAAGATTCTGGCTCAGGAAATCTTAAGAAAAAGTTACATTTTGAATCATGGGTACTACAGTAATCATGGATAAACAAGGTAACAAACTGCACTCATTTTGTATAATTCATAGATTAAACTACGGGTCAGCGCGAGTGCGATCCAGACCACGATTAGACAGGGTCAAAAATCATAGTTTTGTGTAAAGTCACAGCTTAAAAACCGTGGGTTTAATTGAGGTCCCAATTTGATCGCATTGAAGCTATGTCCAACTTCAACTTTCTTGCTTTCTTAGACTAAACCACTGTTTGCAAATTTTAGTGCAACTTGGTCGCGATTGACTCCTAGTTAACAACGACCCATTTTTACTTTACTAAATAATCTTATCTCTTAGGCAAAACCACAACTAAAAACATAGCTATAAAACTGATTAGATAACTGTTTTAAACAACTATGATAACAAAACATACTATAATTTAAATCTAATATTCTGTCATTTACTCATGGCTTAAGTATATAGTAGTTGATTCTTTCTCTGTTTTCTTCACAAACTTTCACATTTGTATTTGTTAAGTAAAATGATATCTATTCATAAGTCTTTAACAGTTATACTACAACTTTTACACATGGTCAAAGTTACATAATAAGTCTACACATACTTTTATTATTCTTAATATGTTATATCATGAATCATTCACTTAACATAGCTGTTAAACTTAGTGTTTTACATCTAATCAGCAAAACATGTATGTTTACTAATGTGTTTGACAAATATAACTTACTATGACTTTAAAAACAAAACTTTCCTTAGTTTCATTAACATTTTTAATGTGATTGTTTTACTTCCTTCTTCAAAAATACTGAAAGTAGTCCTCAAGATGTAATTTCTTGGAGATTTTATGATGTTAGGGGTGAGGGTTCTGAAGAAATAATTTGTGCTTTAGTTATAAACGTAGGTAACATGAAAATGAGGTTATCATAGAAAAGTGATTGTAAAAGAAACTTGTGTTTATCTAGTTTTATGTTTGATAAAAGATATTTTATGCTAATTATATTAAATTATATTAGTGCAGCAAATTTGTAAAATATTTTGTATTTATCTTATAGTGATAAAGATGTCTAGCTGGTGTAATTTTTAAATTACAGCTTTTTTTTTTTTTTTACAACTAAAGAAAATAAGATAATCTTGGTTTGACAAAAGTCATCTAACATTTAATATAGAAAATTTTTATGAAAAGTGGACAATTTTACCCTTTGTCTTGAATCTTATGGTAAAACAGGTTTTGCAAGACCTTTTTGGGTAGTTTGGAAATAAGTTTAAGTGTAGGTGATGAAATTAAAGTATATAACGAGTATAAGATGAAAAATTTATGATATCTGATGGATAGTAATTACTATACAAACTGTTGGTCCCGAAAATAATCAAGAAGGGGGTTGAATTGATTATTTTTAGAAATTAAAATTTTGCCTTTAAATAATATCCCCTTTGTTTTTAAGTTAAGAGAACAATATGAACAATTAAACTACTATAAAATAAATTGCTGAAATATAAATAGAGAAGGGTTAAGAAGATCAGGCAGATATTTATAGTGGTTCCGCCTTGTGCGTCAGTCCACTCTTCCAGCTCCACGCTGGGATCCCCGTTATCCTACGGGTTGTGTTTCACTATATCAAATCAAATTCAATTACAAACTTGTACAAATCTCTCTGCTCAATTCTCACAGCTGTCTTCTAGCTACAATCGATCTACAAAGTCTAAACTTGTAAAATTACTATCACTCAAGAAGGTAACAACACGTTCCTTCTATAAAGGCTAAGTAGAAAGATACAATCAATGATATATGCACTAATTCGAATTTTTAAGATTGTAAGAGAGTAAAGTCGGTTGTTTTTCCTTAAGAAAATTTCTTGCTTGCTAAAAAAAATTCTCTTGCTGCATATATTAATAGTTCTATATATTGTTCCTTATCTTTCACGTCCATAAAACTTGTTTGAGAAGATGATATCATATCCCATGTATCTCGGCAAGAATCTGTTTCATCTTATCCAAAAAAAAAACATCCAGCCGCTTCTACCTCGGCAAAACAAATCATATGATAAGTGTTGTTGAGATTTTGTTTGTTGCAATTTGTTGAAAATATTTTGTTGGAAGTCCGTGATCTCCTCTTTTGATTTGAACAAGATATTGCATAAACTTCTTCTTGATATTCTCTTGTTTATGCGTGATCTTCTCTTGTCAACTTCCTTTGAATAAGCTCCAAGATATTTGCTAGATTTTAGTCCCATAAAATCTGGATTATGTTATTCATCCGATAAGGATAATAACAAAATAATATCATATCTTATCTAAATCATACCGACCTTATCTTTCAAGATATTTGTATATATCTTAAACAAAACTTGTCTCATTCAATCCTTAATACTCGATCTTTAATTTCCGAAGGCTCTACAAATAACTTTGATATGTAAATAACTTTCAATAAATCCTTAAAAAAATCCCATGATATCAAATCCAACTTAAATGAAACACATCAAGTATATTACCCAAATATACTTGACAAGTGGAGCTGGGTATTAAAAATATCATATTTTTAAAATATATATAAATCTGGAAAATTTCGTATTAAGCCTAACAATTCTGAAACAACTTCTGACAGACTTATTTTTTAGAGCTAAAGGTTCCGAAACATCTTCTGACTAACGTATTTCTTACTTCCGAGAGCTTATTTTTTATTTCCCAAGGTTCTAAAGAAACTTCTGACTAACATCATCAAAGCTTCTGATTAATAAAACTTAATCATGCTTTATTTTCATGTAAGATGAAGATTCTGAACTTGCTTCTGTCTATATAATTATAATCAAAATGAAGATTCTGAACTATGGAAAATCAAATAATATTTCAAATAGTATTGAACATATTCGAAATAGATATATCAATTAAACTTCATCTTTTGTCATCATCAAAATCATATTAGAATAATTCCAACACAAACAAATTATTAATTATTTCAAAACAATAAAATTAAAGATATAGTTTAGATCCTAAAGCTCGTAAAATAAATTTTCTATTAATATTTAGTATGTTATATTTATGGAATTTACTTCTATACTATTATTAACCACCAAAAAGATACTAAAGATTTAAAGGTTCGCACAATATTCAAGTTAAGAAGCTATCTTTAATTAAGAAAAACTTAGGTATTACACCCGGTCTAGTTCTAAAACTAGAGAACTGGCAAAAAAAAATTTATAATAATATTGATAAAGAATAAAAAAAATTGATTGAGTAGGAGCTTCTAATAATTATATTGATAAGTAATTCTTTAATGATTTTTTAAAACTATTTTAAAGAACTCCATTGAAGTTTCTAATATCCTTCCCCAGCCTTTACCTTCCCTCCCCTAAAAATTCCTTCCCCTCATCTCTATTTTTCTTCCGCCTTTTCTCTTCCCTAAGGATAGATGACACTTGGAAGTTGGAGGCTCTCCCTATATGGACCCCACTACAGCATATTCAATAGACATTGAAGTCCAACTTGTTGCTGCTACTTTTGTCTTCTTATTTCCTGCTAGTCAAGCTGCAATTACAGCATCATTCAAGACAATTTTTTTTTAACTGGATGGCATGGTTCGATTCCTGTTCTGGAACCGCTGGTGGTAGTTCCAATCTAGCTCTCGATTTAGAACCAAACCGTGCCTATGTCTATACCAAAGCATGCAGGCTGAATGAATAAGAAACTGATAAATTAAATAGATTAAAAAGAGAGAGTCACATATAAGCCCACATTAAAGTAGCAGTAATAAATAACACAAAAGAAAATTTTGGGACGAAAGAAAAAAGCCAAGCGGTAAAACCTGCAATGATTAGTCAATTAAGGGCAACGCGATACGGTTCAGTTCTCTTCCCAAACCAAATCGAACCAAAAATTACAATTTTAGCTATTTTTATAAAATCAAACCTAACTATACAGTTCAGCTCGCAAATTTTTCGAACCTAAAAAAGAAAAATGGTTTAGAATGGTTCGATATATAGTTCGAACCGTTTGTTATGAAAAAATAATCCAATAATATTTCTTAAAGATCAAGTAGTTGCTACTAGCAATTAGCATAAAGATAAATCATTAACTTTATAATAAATTCTATTTTTAAAATTAATATTTATATAATACATCAATCTTCTTATTAATTTTATAATATATATATAAAGCATTAATCTGACAACAACTTTTCCACCAAAAATTAATATTTATATAATGATACGATTTGATACTAGTAGCTTTGCCATCAAAAATTACTCCACGGTATTGTAAAAAGATTTTGATATACATAGCTTTGGCACTACAAATTTCCATTCACTATAATTAACAAACATTAAATGAAAAAACATCAAGTGAAAAAACATCAAATAATGAAACAACAAAAGAAAATATATTAAAAAATTATATATATATATATATTACAGGTTCGATTCGATGCGATTCACGATTTGATCAATTTTTTTGCTAAGTCCTATAATCAACTGAATAGGGTCGGTGTTTGATTGTTCATCATGGGAATTCAACTACTCGGTTTTTAGTATGTAGTATTACTATGATCATCTCTTCAAACAACATCAATTAACCTTCATATGATTGACATATAAGATTTAGGGTCAGTTTCATAAGAAACAAACCAAACACAGATAAGATACAGATCGGATTTAGATGATAAATAGACAATTTTATTCGTAAAAAAAATCAAATAGACTAAATATAAATAAGATACAAATGCATATACAGATGAAAAATAGACCATTCAAATAGATACAAAACCATCGTAAGCCGCATTTTACTATCCATGTCAAAGTTTTATAGGAAAATCATGAGGAATTAGAGGAAATACCCTTGGAGTTTGGAGAATTTGTCAAAATGAACATCATCCACCTTATCTTCTCTTCCCTCTGCTTACTCTTTTTTTCATGCTCTACAAAATAACCATTTCTAGAAAGTGCATTTACTTCATAGAAAAAAGATAAAATAATAAAAACATGCTTTTTCTATAAAGAATTTGAAATTCACAACTTCTTCATACAGATCATTATTGTAAAATATTTTCTTTTTCTTTTTTTGCCCTGATCATTTTCCCATAAGTTATTAAAAACTTCGGTGAATAAAATATAAAAAATCTATATTGTGACCAAAAAAATTTCATATAATACTTATTATCACAAATTCACCAAGATCTCCATACATACACTATTCATATAAAAAGATATAGAATTAAATTATTAAAATCTTTTAATGGAAAATATTGGGTATATCTAGAGTTAGATGCTGGTTAGGTCCAAATCAAGATCGAGCTTGAAACTAACCCAACAAACTAATTCAACAACCTAACTTGTAGAGAGCATGTCTAAAATTGACAAATCTAGCCAGCTTCAAAATTTAAAAGATTAAAAAAAAAGAGCAACTACTACTATTAGTAGGTCATACACCAATCCAATGAGATGGGAAGATAAAGAAACAAGGAGAGAAAGAGAGAGAGAGAATAAAGTTCAAATTTAAAAATGATAAATTAATTAAAAAAAATCCTAACAATGGGGACTAGAGCAACAAAACCAATGGGTCAATGAACTACCATCGATTGGGCATTCTAGTTACAATTCACAAATTCAAAACTTGGCAAGTTACAATAAGTACGGACTCATGCCCTAGTCTAAGTGGATCAAATGCTAAATCAAGAAAAATTATGCTTTAAATATAATTATTATATGAAAATTAAGGATATTTGAATTAAAAAAAAGAGCAAATTATTGTACATTATGCTTAAAAAAAAATCATTGAAACAATAGAATATAGCACATTTAAGGATTAAATGCATTTATGTTCAACTTTTCTAGTGTAAGTGTCAAGGCCAAAAGAAAAAATGGTTGAAAGAATAGAAAAAGGAAAATATATATATACACACATATATATATATTAGAAAATATTGTATCCATAATAAGTAGGTAAAAATGTTTGTAGTTTGAGTACTGCTATGACGTAACAAGAAGAATATAATAATTGCTTTTTAAAATTCTAAACTAAGATATAAAGTTATAGGCATGCCTTTAAGGTTTATGTTTCGTGTTCCAATATCAATCTATCATGTGGAGTTTACAATCCAAACCTAACACATGTAATGGTCTAAGACCCAACAAAAACCCTAAAAGGTTCATTGTTTTGGCTCAATGTGCCCTGAAAAACCTCATGGCCTAGCAAGTCTTGCTATAATAATAATAATAATAATAAGAAAAGGCCAAAGAAAGAAAGAAGCAAGCAGCTACTTAGCATGTATTAAAATCATGTCTCCTTAAATCAATTTATGAATAATATCATGAATAGTATATAAACTTAGGAAATGACAATAAAATCAATTGGATGAAAACTTTGCCCTCTAAAAATATATTTCTTTCTCTTTCTGTTTTCTTCATGTTATGCATTTTTTTTCAAATAATCCAATTTTTTTAAAGCAAAATTGGAACATGATTCTCTATACTCTTTCCCATCCTCAACAATTCCAAAACCATCCCACTTCCGCAAACCCGAAAAAAAATGCAATTTCAAAACCTTCACAAACACAAACACACACACTCTCTCTCACTCTCTCTAAAATGTCTCTTCTCTCCACACCTCAAGCTCTTCTCTTCTCTAAAAACCTTACCAAACTTATTCACAATCACTTGACTTGTATCAAAAATCCCACTTTCGCCCCATAATTCCCCAAGTCTTCCCTACGACCCTTACTCCTTATTCTTTGTTCATCTCTCTCTTCCAATAAATCCAACCTGGACCCACAACCCAAAACTCCCATCATCGATGAATGGGGCGAGGAAATAGAACATGAGTGCAACAGTGTCACTGTTGGAATAAAGAACAAAAAGACAAATTACTATAGAAATTGCTAATTGTTTTATTGACTGCTTAACTAATGTAAACATCATACCTTTAAATAGGCTTACAAAAGAGATAGAGTTTATCTCAATATCTCTACAAGATAAGGATAAAGAAACAACTTCACATAATCACTAAATAAAAAGACAGAAACCTATCAACTAAAATATCAAAACAAACTTTCTATACACATGGAAATAACTGACATAAGATAGACCCACTACTTTTAAATCACATCCACAAATTTTGAATCACCACATGAAATTGTTAATTGTTTATTCAATGCTTAACTGATATATACACCACGCCTTTAAATAGGCTTACAAAAGAGATAAAATTCATCCCAATATCTCTACAAGATAAGGATAAAGAAACAACTTTATATAAAAAAGATAGAAACCTATCAACTAAAATATCAAAACAAAAATTCTAAATATATGGAAATAACTGACATAAGATAGATCCACTACTTTTAAATCATATCTACTAATTTTGAATCATTATCTAACACTTCCCTTTGATTCAAAATTACAAAAAATGGTTATGGAGCACTTCTCTCCAGTCTTCTCAATCATGTGAAGCACTTCTCTTCACTAGATGATGTACTTTCATCAAAAACCTTATTGATGCACTTTCTCACCAACTCTAATCTTGTTAATGCCTTGAAAAAGTAGTGGGTTTATCTTATATCAGTTATTTTTATACGTTTAGAAAATCTGTTTTTATTTTAGTTGATAGGTTTTCAATCTTTTTTATCTAATGATTAAGTGAAGTTGTTTCTTTATCCTTGTCTTGTAGAGATATTGGGAAAAAACTCTATATCTTTTGTAAGCCTATTTAAAGGCATGATGTTTACACCAGTTAAGTAGTCAATAAAGTAATTAGCAATTTCTACAATTTTTTTTTTTTTTTTGCTCTTTTCTTTTAATGCTAAAAATTACAACATGATGTCAGAGCTTCATACGTCCTAAGGGGTTATGAGGTTTTTTATTATAAAAAAAAAAAAAGGAGTGTGTGTGAAAAAATGTCATCAATTACTTTTTCTACTCCTATCCTTGTTTTTAAAGGAGAGTATTACCATTCATGGCAATTAAAATGAAGTCCTATCTATAAGCTTTGAGTGAGTGGGAGTGTCACGCCCCCAGAGTATCTTAGATAGGACAGTTCCACCGTACACAATATCCGGCTTAAGATTAACTCATAACTCTCTCAAAGCCATAAATATTGTGCAGAATCGTATCTGAATAGATAACCAATAGGCTTGATAGTATAAGATCAGTCACTTGCTTTACAACTAATGATCTCAAAACTAACTAATAACAGCTGCAGAAATATAATGGTAAAAGTAAAAGAGTTAGGAGTATATATAAGAAAGCAGTTTGGTTTACTGATCCTACAAATATTACAATCCTTTTTCAAAAACTTTTAGAAACCTTTCCCAGGAAAAGAAGAAGGAACTCCTCAACCCTCTCATCCTTCCCTCAAAATCCAAATTCCATAAGGGAGTTAACCTGAGGGTAGCCTCATCCTGACTGGTACCAAATATAATCATGTGACAATAAACTGTAAGGCGGTGAGCGATTCATAGGCTCAGCGAGTTATAATCCTCACTCTATACCATTTCAACAAACTAAGCAAGTTGTTAAGTCAAACATATGTAATGCAATCAATCAAGTGGACGAATATATATAGCCAACCGGTAACCATATATATATTAGGAGTGTGCACAGTACGGTTCGGTTCGATTTGCATCTCAAACCGAACCACACCATAATTAACGATTCGGATCTTCTTTTAAATTCGAACCTAACTATACGGTTCGGTTCGTAATTTTTTCAAACCGAAAAAAAACGGTTCAGTACGGTTCGATTTGCGATTCGAACCGTTTTTTCATAAAATAAAAAATATATTCTATCAAAAAAGTTCAATTACATATTTCCTATCACTAATGCAAATATAAACAATAATATTTAAAATTAATCATTTATCAAATAAACATGTAAAACTTATAGAAAGGAAAAGATTTCACCCATTATAAAATTATGACTATGACTAGTCTCATTTTTTTGAATTATCTTGAACTATAATGATATACTAGAATTTATCTCAATATAAGACATAAAATGTAATTTGTTGTATGCTTCTAACTAACATATTACCAATTATATAAATCAATAAGTAACTAAATAATAGAACTAGATTAATTAGTAAGACAAATGGAAAAGAAATATGCATAATTTAGAATACTAGAGGTTAAATTCTAAAATCTACCTTACTTATAGATAACATAAAAATTAAAACATATTATAAAAAATCTAATTTTATTCTAATGAATAACACATATCTAAGTAAAAAAATTTTACAAAATTAATTTTTTAAAGTTAGAATACTATAGTTTAAATTCTAAAATCTATCTTACTTATAGATAACATAACAATTGAAACATATTATGAAAGATTTAATTTTTTTCTAATGACTAACACATATCTAAGTAATAAATTTTAAAAACAATTAATTTATTTAAAAAAATTAATTTTTTTTAAAATTTGTGACATAGATATATACCATTAATAAAATAATTAAGAGTAAAAATAATATGTTTAATTTTTTAATATAACGGTTCGATTCGGTTTGAACCATACGGTTAGGTTCATGGTCCCGAACCGAACCGCGAACCGTTTGCTCTTCAATGAACCGAATCACGAACCGAACCGTTTCAAAAAAGAACCAAAATTTCGGTTCGGTCCGGTCCGGTCCGGTTCAGTTCACGGTTCGATTGGTTTTTTTGCACAGCCCTAATATATATTCGAATTTATGCCCTCCGAATCCGGGGTTGGGGTACATCCACTCATCAGCACCCAGATTTTTTTATACTTCGGGAATCAAATTTATTAAGAAAACTTTTTATATATCGAAAATAATATACATATAACAACATCCCATTGAAGCAATAAATCTAAAACAATGACCCGGTGCGATTCTAAGAGAAGGGTCGTCCCCAGGACAAATTAGTTCCCTTTTCTTAAAACAAGGCCCATAGTACACCCTAGGCATATACCACTTTGGTCCTCCATGTTTACCATCCTCACGGGATAGTGTGACCCATCCGAGTCAAAGTGTAGTGGTGATGGCCTTCTACATGAATATATTCAATTATTATGCCAATTTGTTTTACATTCATTTACTTGGTGTGCAAACAAATATCACACACTTTCATTTCTATTCTAGAACAATCAATGGTTTACAATATAATTATGTTGTTTTATCAACCAAAGTCAAGTAACATCAACCACAATTTATTTCCCAACCCCTTGTTAGTTTATTATTTGATTAATTCTATTCTACAACCACAATCAAGTATAAAGATCACAGGAATATACTCACCTGTCCATATTTCCTGTCAATCGTAATAGTCAACAGGCAGGTCGAGCTTAGAGTCAGAATCACCTGAATATGATTGAAGATAGAAATATACTATAAGAATTGATATAAACATGTATTTCTTATGCTATAGAATTTCTATAATTCTGTAATTTTTGCACTAAACGTTATGCGACTAAATTATTTCGGTTTAATTCACATTTTTACGTAAAAGGCGATTTAATACTGTTTTAGAGTTATTTTTATAATATAAACAAAATAATAAAATAATGATAGAGAAAAAATTTTAATTAAATGACATAAATAAATAAGTGTACATAGATACATATCGAAAAGTTGAAGGAATTAATTTGAACTAAACAATAAACAACAACAACAACAACAACAACAATAATAATAATAATAATAATATACATCCATACATACGTACATGCATGTATAAATATATTATAAACTAAATAAATATACTTATATTAATATTTTAATATATATAGGAAATATAATCATATAAGACAAGAAATGTGACATTTAATATAGTATATGTTATATATATAACATACAGATACCTATACATATATACATACACCAATAATATATATGTGTGTGTGTGTGTGCAGCTCCATCAGCAACAAGGAGAGCAACTGCCGGCCGCTGCTGCTCAGGTGCACCCCAAGAGTGCTCTCTCAAGCACTCATTATGCGCTCGCATGAGCGCTCGATGAGCATAGCTCAAGCACTCCTTAAGCGCTGGACCAGGTGCTCGTTGAGCACTGCTCCGAGCACCCAACGTGCATGGTCTTGAGCGTGTGGGTGTGCAGTAAAGTGTGTGGTGTTGTGTGATGTGTGTGCTTGTGCTCGGTGATGGAGACAGAGCATGCTCTATTCGTGCGCGTGTGTGCTATGGTGCGGTGAGCAGTGAGCGTAGAGCGTGGAGTGGTGAGCGGTGAGCATTGAGCAGTGAGCGGTGAGCGTTGTGTGCGTGTGTGCGCTGTGGTAAGCTGTGCTGCATGGGTGTGTGCGTGCACTGCGATGGAGCGGAAGAAGAAGAAGGAGCAGCAAATATAATAAGGAAATAAAGAAAGAAAAAAAATGATCTACTTACTTGATGGGAAAACCATTGCTGCTGGTTGTTGAAGGGGAAGAGAAGAAGGAAAGAAAAGAAAAAGAAGAAGAAGAAGAAGAAAAAAAGAAAAAAAAAAAAAGAAACAATTCGGACAAAGGGAAGAAGAAGAAGGATACGCAGCCTCCATATGTATGTGTGTGTGCATATAATATATATCAATAAATAAGACAAAATAAGACCTCAAAGTCAACTTACAAGACCTTATCCTAAATTTTGCATAACTAAACTAATCATACTTATATAATATAATATATATATAAAATAATTAGTTGATCACAACATGGATCTTGCTAAATTGCTCGTTGATTAAATTGTCTCGAAATAATTTAATCAAAAATAGAAAAGATCTAAATCAAACAAAATAGTGCGGTTCAAAAATTAAAACAATTAATCAAACAATATTTTTATCGTATAAGCTCAATTACTCGGATAAAATTCAAAGCGACGAATTTATAAAAAAATCTTTAATTACTATTATATAAAAGTATATTATAACTTTAATAAAGAAAATCAAATTATTAAGAAATTTATAATCAACTTGATTTTTCTTAAAAAAAAAAAATTATCAAGTCGATTTAGTGAATCAGCGATCAGAAATTTTCCGAAGCTTACAGGGAGGTTACTAAGAATGATTTAGACGTTACTCCTCTCCATCAAAATCCATCGTTTCCATAACTCAAGAAACATAAAGAAGAATTGGCAAAAAGACCCAAGGCCCTCACTTGCATTCATTCAGCTGTATCAAAGAAGATTTTCACAAGTATAATGGCTTGTGAGTCACCAAAGGAAGCATGGTATAAGCTCAAAGAAGATTTTGAAGGTAATAATTGAGCAAAGCTTATGCAAATTTTGAATCTTAAAAGAGAATTTGAAATTTAAAAGATGAAAGAATTTGAAACTAATAAAGAATATAGCAGCAAACTCATATCCATTGTTAATCAAATTAGATTGTTCGATGAAAAATTCCCTAATCAAAGAATTGTGGAGAAGCTTCTTATGAGTCTACTCAAAAGGCATGAATACAAAATTTCTTCACTTGAGGATTCTAAGGATTTTTCAAAGATGACTATTGCATAATTAATTAATACTCTTCAAGCTGTGGAGCAAAAAAGAACAACGAGGTAAGGAGCATCAAATAAAACAATTGAAGGAGCATATCTAGCCAATACTTCTTCGAAAGGGAAAGGAAAGATTCCTCAGTGTAAAAATTGCAAAAAACTTGTCATCAAGAGGAAGATTGCTGGCATAAGGGAACCCTCAATGTTTCAAGTGTAAGAGATTTTGGGCATTTGTAGAAAAATTGCAAACTGCAAAATGAAGAACAAACAAATATGACAAATGTGACCATAGAAGAAACTATTTTTTAGATAGATGGTGAGAAGTACACCAAAAAAAATTGAAGAGATTTGCTTCAAGAGTTGGTGATAATATGCATCAACAAGGTTAAAGTTGGTGATAAAGTGCATCAACAAAATTAAAGTTGGTGAAAAAGTGTATCAACAAGATTTTTGATGAAAAGTACATCATCAAGTGGAGAGAAATGCTTCACACGATTGAGAAGATTAGAGAGAAGAGCTCCATAACCATTTTTTATAATTTTGAATCAAGGGGAAGTATTAGGTAACGATTCAAAATTATTAGATGTGATTTAAAAATAGTAAGTCTATCTTATTTTAGTTATTTCTATACGTTTAGAAAGTCTATTTTGATATTTTGGTTTATAAGTTTCTATCTTTTTATTAGTGATTATGTGAACTTGTTTCTTTATTCTTATCTTTTGTAAACATATTAGGATAAACTCCATCTCTTTTTGAAGCCTATTTAAAGGAGTGATGTTTACATCAATTAAGCAGTCAATAAAACAATTAGCAATTTCTACAATAATTTTCTTTCTGCTTTTTTCTTTTAATGCTAAAAATTCCAATAGTCACTTACTCTAAGTTCTCGAATTCAAATCCTATAAAGAAAGATAACAATTGGGGCGGTGACGATGGCGATGGTTATGTCAACAGAACTACTACTAAGGCTGCTACTTTGGTGGTGTGAGGAGACAATAGTGTTTAGGAGTTGAAGAGGTGCTTGGTAGACTGCTTTTGGACAGAGAGATGGTGGTCATGCTTGGTTTCGATGGGGCACCGTGGCAAGAGAGAGGGAAGAGAGGAGGGGGAGATATGTGCACTAGAGAGAGAGAGAGAGAGAGAGAGAGAGAGAGAGAGCTAGAGATAAGGAAAAGTTAAAAATAAATAAATATGTTGGCATGGATTAAAATATTATTTTTTTAATGTGGATTTTCTAACACGTCAGCATATCGCCGGACTTTTGAGTAGATTCCATCTAAAAGTATCATGAATGAAAGATTTTAAGAGTTTAAGTATTTTCTTGTGAGAAAATGTTGTTTCAATATAATTATGTTAAATAGAAAAAGTTTGTGTATCGTGAGAGAAATTAACCCCAAATAAATTCATGTAATCCATGTAGCTTTCTCCTTCATCACTTCATTAGTAAAATGATAAAAGTGAACTACTTTTACCACATGACTATGGCTTAACCCTTTCTCCCTTTCTTTATCAAAATGCCTCCTATATTAATATTTTCCCATGCACTATTTATCTCCACAACTCCTTTAAATCAACGTATTACAATAAGCATTAAAATCATTTTCTATAGTGCTACATGTACCGTTTTTCTTTAATTGATGAGCTTTCCATTCTCCTTATGTTTAATCATTTGCTTGAACTAGCTTCGACATCTGTAAAGAATATTTTGATTGATACAGATGTTTATATGTAATTAGAGTGAAGTGAAACATGAACATATCAAGAATTAGAGATTGACAAGACGATGATTACATTAATTTAATGTTGATTTCAATAGCAGCACTTGAAAAACTCAAAAGTATAGAAATACATGGAAATTGTTCAAAGTTAACATGTGTTGGAATCAGCGGCCATAATAATAATAATAATAATAATAAACATTAGTTACTTATTTCTTGGACATGTGTATCATTTGCTAGACTAATGTCAAAGTTAAAGCATGTAAATAAAAAGAAGCAAAAAATGTGAAATATTTTGGAGGATGATGAGGACATACGTTGATGACTTACATCTCATCGACATAAGTAATACCATAGAAAAAAGATAATATTAATGATTGGAATATATATTAACTTCTCTATGCATTTTTTTTTTTTTAATTCTTAAGTACTTTTCGACGTCGGTTTTGAAATTAACATTAGATTAATAAAATAATCATCATTATATATCTGATCTTATTCTTGACATTTATGTTTTGATTTTATACCAACCATGTGTTTTCCATTCAAGGAAGTCATTGACTGATGTGGAAGTTTAAACCTGTAAATGAAGAGGTCAAGAATTAAAAATACATCGATGGCCAAAAACGAATTAAAAACAGATTAGATAATAATTATTTTAATATAATATGTACAGCATTACATAAATATATATTAAATATGATTGCAATTAAACATCACCTTGAATCGAGTCCGTCCCAAGCCCAAACGTAACCCGGCCTGGCCTGCCACCAGAAAAAGTAGACTCAAAGCCCGCCTAGAGACGGCGAAACCAGATTCAACAGAGACCCATCGAGTGCCTGAGCCATCGTCTTAAACTTGTGAATAGACATCGTCATGGTCCGGTTCGGGTCTGGAATCGGACCCGAACCGCCGGTTCCCGGTTCCAAAAGTGGTGGAACCGGAACCTGACCCGTGGGAGCCGGTCCGGTTCCCGGTTCTTAAGAACCGCCGGTTCTCACGCTTCGGTTCCGGTTCTAGAGGAACCGGGAACCATGAAAAAAAATAAAAAATCAATTAAATAATTTACTTAATTTAACTAAGAAAAAATGCAAAATAAATTTTTAACTTGAAATAACATTGAACCTAACAATAATTGTTCATAGCATTAGTTAAAAGAAATTCTATAATTATGTATTTATTTATATATAATCACTTGCACTTTTTTAGTTGTTATATTAGCAAGGTGACTCTATAAATATTCAAAGATATAAATAATTCTCAATAACAAAAAACGAATCACACATTGTTAAGAAAGAAAGTCTACTTTGATTAGAAGTCTACATAAATTTAACAATATATGATTTCAAATGTATTTATTACTTGTGTTGTTAATAAGAACACGTTCAATATTGTGAATAGGAAATAAATTTTTTATTATTTATGCAAAAGTAGTTTTAAATATTTATTTTATAATTACAATTTTTTATAATTTTATTTTCTTTTTATTACTTTTTTTTTATAATTTTTTATGGTGTAGAACCGCCGGTTCTGCCGGTTCTTGAATCGACGGTTCCAAAACCGCCGGGTCATGCGGTTTTTAGGGATGGAACCGTAAGGACCCGTCAGAACCGACGGGTCTTTTACCGGTTCAGACCCGCCATTGCCGGGCCGGTTCCAGGTTCAGGAACCGCCGGTGAAGGGTCAGGTCGGTTCCCGGTTCAGAACCGACCCGTGATGATGTCTACTTGTGAACTCTACAAGTCCGCTAGGTCTTCGCTATAAATTAATTGAAAAAAAAAAAAGGGAGAAGAAACTGAAAAACATAATATAAGCTATGGAAAATTCCACATGGCAGTTTTAATAGGGCCGGTCTCATCACATTAATAGACGATCCAGATTTTTTTCAATCTTGATCAAACCTTTTAAATTTTTTTACACTAATTTTTTTATGATCAATTTAATTTTATAATATGACGGTACGATCCCGTGACTGAATTATAAAAGTTTTTCTATGTTTAAACTCTTTCTACATCAATAGCAATTATTTATGCCATATGTTTGTTTTAAGGATACGTATTTGATAATAGAAAATGTTTTTCCTTGAAAAGACTTTTCCCAAAGTTAGCATATTTTCTTATGCTTTGCTAATTTTATGAAAATAGTTCTCTTTTGTTTGTCTCTTTCAAATACGTGGGCAATGAAAATATCATGACAATTAATAATAAAACATATTATATGAAGAGAAATAAATCTACCCAAATTAAAAAAATTAATAATAGATGTCGTTAATAGTAAATGATTAATAAATAGAGCTCATGAAAAAATTACTTATGCTTCTGTAATTCATAAGTTGTTTTTTTAAAATAAGTTATATCGCACTTTTCTATAAACAAATATGGAAATCTAGATAATATTTTCATCAATAGAAACAAGTCTTGATATCTATCTATTGCATTTAATGTATTGTTATTAACAATACAAGAAATACACCTAAATAGAATGTGTATAGATTTCTAAGAAACTAAAATCTCTTTTCTAATAATGTGGTACTAGATTTTATCTTGTAATCTCTTCTTGACTTGAGTGTTTTTATTTTGTAGTCTTACATTATTAAGACTTAGATATGTTTATGTTTATGTATAAATAAATACATATCATAATAATTCCTTAGAAAGATGAGTTAAAAATCATAACACACTTAGACTAAGTGTTTATTTTGAGTTTAAAATTATTTTATTTTATATTATAATTTTATTACTTTTTTTTTTAAACAGTGAACGGGTCAATTGGGACCGAATCGAGTCAAATCTAGCTCGTGACGACGTCTAATTAAATAAATTCTGAGGTGCTTATAAAATTCTATAATGCATAAAAAATATTTAGATTAAAAGGTGAAAACAATATCTAAATTTTAGCAACTGTCGTATTCCATTCTTATAACTTTACACAAGCTTGTAGTATTATATCATCTACTTTCTGGCATTACATATGTATGCAAAGGGAGTAGTAAACCTCATGCATCTATTATTCCAATCGCATAAAAAAAAACCAGCTTATTAAATATTAATTTATGTCAATTGCATACTTGTGGATATAGCATTAAAAAATAGAAAACAGCTAAATAATTATTTAAAAAGAAAAAATTACCCTACCAACCGATCCTGGACCCATGGGCCACATGGTCACAGGCCGTTTCCGACTTGCCTAAGTCCATACTCAAGACGTGTTGGGTTTGCATAAGAGCTTGGCTACAAACGAGCTGAACTCTTAATTTGTTAATTATCTTTATTTGGTATTACAAGTTTAGAAAATCTAAAATACACTACAAAAATTAGAGGGTGAATCCTAACAGAGATGATTCCGAGAATAATATGCAATTCTCCTATAATATACTATATTATACTATGAGTTTATGGAACCTAAATGAGTCGATCCACGAGTCTAAATAAGAACTTAAAATCAATTGTTAACTAAATGAGCTTGAGCCAAACATGAGTAGCCCGCCCAATCTACACGAATTGGCTCAGGATTGGCCGGATTAGCCATGCCCATGTACATTCAAGAAAGAAAAAAGTGAAGACTTTTATGACCACATTGGGACTTCAATCAAATACAAAATAAATCTATATTTTACATTGATGGCAAGTGTAAGTAAATAAACAATCTGGAAGTACAGTTCCTATCAGCTATCTGAAATTTTGTTAGACCGCACTCTCAATGAAACAAATCTTACGGCCACAAAGAGGGTCAGATTTTAGAAGTACAAAACCATGCATAAACTACTGCATTCTGAAACAGACAACACTCCTGGGAAAACAAGAAAAAACACACCTCACCTTCGCATGTAGACACGGCGCATAAGTTAATGCGAGCTTCTTATGGGCTTCCACCATTAAATTTGTGGGAAGACATAAGGCTCTTTGTCAGCCAAATAGCCGTCTCTCTTGATGACACAGCTTCTTCTCCAAACGGTCTGAGCACACCCTGAAGCTCTTCAATCTTATCCTGCTTAAGCAGCTGTGCACATACCTCAAGTAAGGACTCTAGAGCATCCGCTCGTTGTTGGCCTGGGTTCTCCCAGACAATCTTAGGTTCTTCAGTACCATTGCCAGTAAGTACACTCAGGGATGAAATTTCAAGTTGTGTTTGGTCTGTAGCCCGAGAATCATCAGTCTCCGACTGCATAGAACCAGTGATATCGCCTTTAATTTCTTTCACTTCACATGAGGGTGATGTGTTGTTGCTCTTGGAAGATGAAGTGTCCGTTGAAGCACCTTCCACTTGAGGAATACCAATTTTACTTTCATTTGGAGAGCATCTCAGATCTCCATCAGTTTGATATCTATTATTATGCAGTTCCAATGACAAACTTTCATCATCACAAAGACCAACCTTTTTGATAGTGTCTTCACTAGGCATAGCCATCTCACGTTCATTTTCTGCCTTGGTATCATGACCATTTACTACTTGATCTTCTTTAAGACCTTGTTGACTAAAAACACAGTCTTTATCCTGCATGGTCTTCACCTCAGGAGAGTCCTCATTGAATTGGTGAACATATACAATAGGCGCAGAAGTAGTTGGGTCCTCTGGGACGTTCTGTGTCTCAGCACTTTCCTTATCTACACATGCAGATCCAGCTGCTTCACAGCCATTGGAAACAGTCGTCTCAGAACTAACGGAACCTTCTTTTAAACCATTGGAGGAGTTAGAGGCCTCAATTGAAGAGTGAGTGATTTTGGTCTCAGTTTCCTGTTTACTGCCAGATATTGGTGTTATCTCGTAAGTTTCAATTAAATGTCTTGGTTTCACTTCTCCATTGGCTTTGCCATTTTCAGATGTGTTGAACACCTGTATGTCTTCTTCTTTGTTGTTTTTCGTGGATGTTGAGTTGCTAAGTAGCATGGCTTCCTTCTCTATATCAATTAGGGGCAATACTCTGTCAGTCTTCACCAAATACATCAGGTTTGCATCTCCATTGACTCTGACATTGTCCAAGCCATTTAGCGCTTCTATCTCTTTCTCTTGGCTGTCCGTTCCAGATTTTGAGTTGCTAAGTGAGAAAGCTTTTTCCTCCAAATCAATTAGGGGCAAAATTTTGTCAATCTCTGCCAAATCCATCATCTTTGCATCTCCATTGACTATAACATTGTCCAAGCCATTTACCGTTTCTATGTCTTTCTTTTTACTGTCCATGCCAGATTTTGAGTTGCTAGGCAATGCTACTTCATCCTCCACCATGCGTGTGACTTTGTTAGAATGAATTGTCTTTGCATCCCCATTGACTCTAATACTGTCCAAGCGATTTAGTGCTTCTATCTCTTTCTCTTTGTAGTCCTTTTCAGATTTTGAGTTGTTAGGCAAAGCAACTTCATCGGCCAAATTAGCCATAGGTGTAACTTTGTCAGTCCTTCTCTTTGCATCTGCATTGGCTTTTACATTGTCTAACCGGTTTGAAGAACCTATCTCTCTTTAATTTCAATCACAGTCTTTGCCTTGCTAGATGGTGATTTCCTTGGTGTTTTATCCTTTGGATTGTTTACAGACTTTATTGGAAGGAAAACTGGAGCAGCATTACTGCACCGAAGAAGGTAAGGCTGCAAATGTGGATGCCTTAGCAACTCAGATGCCTGATAAATGATATATGTTAGAATGGCCAATTATTATATTGGTGTAATAATATAAATGAGCACCTCAACTTACATTAGGCCTATGTTCTGGATTCTTCCTCAGCATGCTCTTGATGATTTGTTTCCTGCAGCAAGGAAACTTTCCAATGTCAGTACACGGAGCAATTAGGCACTATCAAGATCAAAAGCATTTCCATTTTAGTCTAAAATGGAATGACACGTTGATGCATGCAGACAGTATTGCTTATAAAATCTCCTTACTAGCTGCTTAAATGGGATTCTGGAGGAACAACTTACAGTGTGGATGAATACACTATTGGAAGAGGAGAAATGGAGGATCTGTTTATCTTGTTAATAAGTCCAGCCATATCCTAAAAGAAAAGATAAATAATTTTAGGAAGCATCGTGCAGTAGTTGGAAATTATATTAAACTAGGCAGCAATGCATAAGGTGAAATTTATATAGAACTTACAGGTGCCCTAAATGCTGGTTGATGAGCGGCTATCTCAAACATACAGCAACCTGCAAAATAGGAAGTTCATGTTAAATATCACAAACATAGCTCTCTCAACATATTTTATTTTCCGGGTTCTTTCTCACCAAGAGACCAAATATCTGATTTATATCCATAAGGTATATCCGCAAGGAGTTCAGGGCACATGTAGTTGGGAGTGCCAACGACCTGAAACAGGGACACAATAGACTGAAGAAACGTTGCTTTGAATCTAACTTTAAAGGCATGCAACAGAGCCAGAAGACAAAACGCCATCTAGCAAATACTTCAGCATTCTTCAATGTTAACGTAGTTCACTGCAAAGTCAAACTAGAGGCAGGACTTTTGGTGATGAGTATTTAACAAACCAGAGAAGTCCGATTAACATACCGATGATGCAAGGTCTTCTGTGCCAAGTAGCTTTGCAAGCCCAAAATCCCCTGCAAAAATTATTTAAAAGCCAATCCTCAGAAAAGATAAACAACAAGCAAATAAAGTTGGGAGAAAAAAATTGATAGGGAAAGATCATGCCTCCATACCAAGACGAACATCAAAGTCCTTTGTGAGAAAGATGTTGGAACACTGAAACAGAGAAGATTATGTTATGATGTTACCACTAAGTAGGCACCTCTCTTTATAAAAACAGCAACATTACCTTAAGGTCTCTATGAAGGACACGGTTTGAGTGCAGATAATCCACAGCTAGCAATAGTTGTGTCAACCATTTGCAAAGTTTCTGCTCAGCAGAAGGAAAAAAAGAAAGCAGACCAAACTAGAAGGTAAGAACGAATACTCGTTTCACAGGAAGAAATAACTATAGGGGACCATACCATACCTCCTCTGGGAAATGTATTCCTCTGGCTTTCTTTATAATCTCAGCCCTAGTTCCAAAAGACAGAAAAAAGGGATATCACGTGATATATATATCCAAGTCAGTATGTCCAACTCCATCCAAATGTATCAGGAAAAACAGAAAAAGGCTCCTTTATCTTGACAATAAAACAGCAAAACTGTAACAGAACATTACTAAGAAGTCGCTACTTACATATCTCCACCTTCACAGTAACCAGTTACGATGCATATATAGTTGCCCTACAAAATTAGTTAAGGGCATCTAGATCAGAACCAATAACAACTTAAAGAGCCATGGCACCCTTGAACTAAATTTTCTAAACACATGTAACGGATGAAGAAAAAATTTAAAAAATCAAGCTTCACCTTATTATCCACCCATGAATCTCTGTACTCCACAATGTATGGGTTATTGAGTTTAGCAATCAACTCCATCTGCAGAAATATGAGGTAACATCTGGATTAGCTAGCAAAGTCCTATGGAGTACACTAAGTTATACTTATTGTTAAATCCATCTGGATCAGCTAGGACAGTCTACGGAGTACACTAAGTTATACTTATTGTCAAATCCATCTGGGTTGATATTTCCCCTTCCATAAATATGGCATGAACCATTGCCAGAAGCCAGAGAGAATTAAAAAGGCAAGACCTCTCAGATATACAGCCAGCGATAGATAGGCCTCCTTCATCTACAATACAATGATCCCATCTAAAATGCAAATGTTTGGACATTCGTGTTTTTTTTTTCCTTCCAAGTTTAGTATCTAAACTTGAAAAATCCAGACATTAAATTGCAAAGCAATAATTCCACTAAGGGATATCTGAAAGTTTCAAAACTGTATTCCATAAATGGATAAGGTTAGAATGATCCCATCTAAAGCTAGTAACAACATTTCAATTGAGAATCTGTTGTCTAAGTGGAAGCAACAAGAGAAGTATGCACCGCAAATAATCAATTCTCTATCCGAGATAAAAGCATATAATTTCTCTAACCAACCTCTTGGTGTGCTGTACGTTTGAACTTCTCTGTTTGCTTAGCCAATCTAATTTTCTTCAGCACATACCTGTCAAAGATGATGAAACAACTCCTCAGATGGAAAAGACTATAGCAAGCCAATTTCCTACTAATTGCCTAATCCTGATTACTCATAATGCGAATCTCATGCCAACAAATTTCCATCACAGCCAATGATGCTAAAACAACATCTTTAATTGAAAGAAAAAAAAAAAACCCAAGAACTTTAAATCCTAAAACTCCCTTCCATGTACCTCCAGTAAAAATGATCATGTCCACAAAATCCCTGCAGCCCAATTCCCAGAACAAAAGGCATGTACTGAACAACTCACCATCTAATCATGCTAATTCCAATCACTAACAGGTCCTATTCAATTTGAGACATAACAACCTTAAAATTAGACATTCCAAATTCCAGTTCATATGGAACAGAAACAAAGGTAAAGTGTTAACAATCAAATCACGCTCTGTGACAACTTCATTATCCACAACAGAATCGCTAACAAATAAAGGGACAAGAAGAGCATGCTTACTTTTTTTTCCGCTTTGTGGAGCACGAGAAAGGCCGATCCAAATGCTCCTCTCCCAATCTGTTCAATAACTTCATAAGCTTCCATCTTTGAGTTGGTATCACTATTCTCTGATTCCATTGACAGCCCTCTCCACTCTCATCCAAAAAATTAGAACTTTACGCTTCAGAGACAGACCCAGTTCCTACAATTTTCCTTCCCAAAGCAAATTCAGATCAATCATGACAAAAACTCCATATGGTATCCTAATGAGTACCCATTTGACAGTAAAGGCGCACACTTTGAAATAAAAACTGAAGCTGCAAGAAAAATGAAAACTGAGGTGGTTTTTGAGTAGAAAAATAGCTGTATGGCTGAAATAAATTGGAAGGCCACTGACCCACCAAACCCCAGACAGAGAGGGAGAGAGAGAATGTTGAAAGAGAGAGAGAGAGAGAGGGCGCGGTCTTAATTAAAGCTAAAACCCTTCTTATAAAAACACTTTAATTAGTGGCAGTGGTGGGTCGGATTGATCTATTATCGCCTTCTAATTTATTGATTTTAGAAAATTAAAAGATAGAACACAAATTGTTGTAAAGAGACGTATGATTAAAGAGAGAATATTTTCTCAATAATTAGTCAAATTTGTACATTTTATAAAATTTTATGAACTTGGGCTCTATTTTAATATTTTACATAATGTCTATCATATATCCATATAATAATATATATTTAAGTTGCATGATTATTGATATCTAAGCTGTATGAAGTGTTTATTTTCTTGTTATTATAATAGAAAAAGAAGAATCGAATACTACTAAACTATAAGGTTATTGACAAATAAACTAGTTAAAATCTTCTTTCAATTTTGTGAGTATATTTTTTTTGTATTTTCTAGTTATAAAAGTAATCATAACATTTTTTTTCAATATAATCATAACATGTTTAAGATAGTCATATAAATGAATAATCCAAATCTTTGCCAATAGTGATTGAACCTTTTAAAATTTTTCATATTATTTTTTTTTATAATCAATTTAATTTTACAATAACAACCATACGGTTCGATTATGAGACGGTTGAAAAATATCAGATTCTTATATCCTTTTTAATCACTAACATGGAGTTGGGACAATTATTAAGGAAATTAAGGAAAAGGGCAAAAATAAAAGAAAAAGAAAAAGGTATCTCTTTTCAGTTTGTTCTTGCTTGTATTTACAGATTCATGGAGAGAGAGTGATTTGATTGAGTTTGAAGATAAGGGCTCACTCAAAAACACTATACAAATTTTCTATCATCCTCATTGTCATGGATGGGAATGTTTATGTCTTTAAAATCCAGTCCAGCACACGCGGACACAGTTGGTATGTCTCCATCGTCTACCTTAAAAATCATGTCAGTATTTTTATTTTAGCTCACCAAAATTCTTCTTCGGGAAAGTTGCACGACGTTTCCTAAAGACAGCATAATCATGGCAATTGACAAGTTTAATTTATAAATTACTTTTAAGTGAAGCTTCATTCGTCTGACTTGATACTGTTTAATATGTGTATATGATTATTAAAAGAACAAATATGGATTTTGATGTTTTTTGTGTTTTTTTTTTTTTGCCCATGATGTTATGTTTGTTTGGTATATAATTAGATGGTGATCAACATTCACCCAAAAAAAAAAAAAGATGATTAACATCAGATGATTTGAATAATTAAAATCATTACATTAGTTTCATCATTTCAAAAATATATTTAATTTATGGGTAAGACAAACATACGTTATATATTAAAAATTTATTAGGTTAGAATAAGATTGAATTCAACCCTTAAAGTGGATTTGAAATCCCACTTTGAATTAGAATCGCTAATTTTACAACTTTTAAAAAGATTTTCAAAAATAAAAAATAAAATAAAATCTGTTAATCCAATTTTATTTTTGTTTATTTTCGCATAATCATGTATGCTCTAAGTATGGATGAATGAATTGGGAATTGGGTTAGATTAGGTTGATTATAACTATATTTTTATATAAAATAGTCACATTGAAAAGTTTTTTAATTTTAAGACACATCTATTGCAAGAGTGTAATCTAATTAATCATTAGAATAATTGTTAACTGTTCTAACAGTATTAACAGACACTTTGGTACTAATACTTTATTAAAGATAAAGATTAAAATGGTATTTATTATTTGAGGGGGTCGTCATGATTAGCTTTGGGGATTGCAGATGGTAGGAGAGCAGTACCGAATCAAAGACAAATTAATCAGACCGGACAGGACCCATCTGATTATGATTGCTACCATATAAAAGAAAATAACTTAATAATGACTAAAGCAAAAATTTTTAAAAAGGACTAACTCAAGTTGGTGGGTTGGATTTATTTGATTCAATTCAAATAGTGTCGTTACCTAATTTGGTGAGCCAATTCTTGGATGTGTTTGTATGGCCCCCAACAGCAAGTTTTACACACAAGTTTTACCCACAACTGCTGTGAAAGTTTTCTGTGTAAGAATTTTTGTATGGCCATAAGAAATTGACTGTTATAACCCACTGCATAAGTCATAAGACCCAGGTATCCAAATGTCAAGAGGCTTCTTCACCACTTGTTTACTTCATTGAAACTCTAGCAACATGGCAAAATATGAAATGCCAGAGTCCCCAAGCAAATAAAAATAAAAACATTAAATAAATGGGTTAGTTGATTATTTTATCAAAATATCAAGTCAAGATTCACTTTGTATAACGCATTAATAAAAGAAAAATTAGTTGAATTTATCAAAACAGTATATTAATTTGATGTGATATTTATTTTTTTTTTTTTTTGTATTTCTTTTAAATAGATACACATCAACAGTCAGCACATTAAAAATAAAATATGTTTAGAACTTCATATGCCAATTTTTAAAAAATAGAGAGCGTGTAATTTTAAAAGATTTTAAGAGATACCCATGTAATTTACCAAATAAATAATTTAAATATTTATGATAAATTTATAAATAATTATCTATATTTGTTTGCTTAATTTTGGGTAAAGTAAATTTAGGCTAGAAAAAGAAAACCATATAAATTTACAATAGGTTGTACCATTAAAAATACATGAGTGAACAAATAAAGACTAACATTGATAAATTTTAATGCTATAATTTTTATTAAAAGGGAACCTAAAATATAAAACAAGCAATAAAGTATTGAGCGAATTTAAAAGGAGAAACGAAACGAAACTCAAAAAGGCTTCACAGAGTATAGCTTGCTAAAAAATGGCACTGCAACGTACAACCTTATAAATATCAAACGAAACTTGCTTTTCTCCCCTGTTGTTCCAACAAGTTCCTCTTTACACTAAGGTTACAACAGGAGAAATCCGCAATCAGTAAGTTATAATCTGATAAGTATGTTTTCACCTAACTGTAGAAGTTTGTTTCTAAATTTTTTACAAGAAGATAGTAATTGATATACACTTGGCTTTGGAAATAATATATATATATATATACACTGTATTACAAAATTGATTGGAAATTATAAAACCCTAATCTTCCTAGTTCGCTTCCAAATCCCTAATTAGCCTTAACTAATTGAAAAATTTGAGAATTTAGTTATTTTCATTGTTAAAGGGCTCAAAGCCCACACTTTTGTTCAATTAGTAATAATTTTAAAACTTCAATATATCTTAACAATGTTTCTTGAATCGTACTCTAAAACTTTTTTTGTGGTAAACTCTATTTTGATTTCTAAATATAGATTAAGAAACCCCAGTTTAGTTTTTTTTTTTTTAATAAACTATTCTAAAATCCTAATTACTTGAATTCATAAAATGGAGAGCCCAATTCAATGAATCATGTAAAGAATTCACAATTCTAAATAGGACTGAATATAAGTTTTAGGTTTTGATTAATAATTAGAATTTCAAAATTCAAATCATGTATAGAGGGTGTCTTCCTTAGATGTCAAGTCACCTGACTGAGGAGGTTGGCCTATAAGGAGTGTATAATGGTCGATCGCCACCCTAACCTTAGTTGATCAATAATGAAAAAGCAGTATCAAGTTTTACGGTTTTATGGTAACATAGTTTTGAATATAAAAGCTTTAATAGAAATTATTACAAAAATACTTTATGATTTTATTTAAACATACAAAACTTAAACCAATGTAATCATAAATAATTTTACATATTTGCATAATAACTGAAAAAGGTAAATAAAAGATGGGTAAAGTAAAAATATAAGCAATATTCTATTTTATATATTTTTTACCACAATTTTCTAAATTAATTATTTAAACGTGGATAATTCGTCAAGAAATAAGAAAAGGAATAAAAAAAATTATAAGCAAGCCAAGGTAAGTAGTTTTATGCTATTTTTCAGTTATGCATGCAAGCTTAATCATCTAAATGGACTTAACCATATTTAACTTTAAATATAGAACTGTTTGAGATAGGTCCAAATGGAAGGATTCGAGGCTATCAGTGATCAAAAATAACTTTATAAACTAATGGTTGTGTTGATCTTGTTAAATTTGTATGCTCAATATGGATTTTGATGAGATAATATAATGTATAATTAACTATTCAATTATGAAAAATTGCACTTAATCAGTCAAACAATATGATGAATAACATGATAGAATATATATGTGTATGTTGCATGTTTTTGTAGAGATTGTTCAGGTTTTAACAAGAACAAACTAGTGATGAGCAGTTTCAATCGAGGAGCAAGTTGAGAACTTCGTTCACTAAGGTGTGACAAGCTTAAGACCAAAGCTCGATAAGTCCAAAAATGCAGAGCCATTGGTCGATGTCACATCAAGGGCTCAACGAGTCCACTCCTGAAGGTGCAACAAGCTAAAAGTGTAAAGCTCGACAAATTCAGAAAAATGAACAGTCTTGGTTAAGAATCACATCAAGGACTCAACATGTTAAATAGTTAGGGCGCAACAAGCTGAAAACCAACACTTGATAAGCTCAAATATATACAACTCTAGTCAAGGGTCAAAATTAAGACGTATAAATGTAGGGCATGATAATTTTGAATTCAAGATTCGATGGAGCCACGTGAGCAAAGACTTAGTCGATGACTAAAATGAAGGCACGACACTTTATGGCGCAACAAGATTTAAGGCACGACAGTTTAAAAGTATGAACCACTATGGCAAAAAGAGCCGTTGAAGGGTATTTAATGCTTGGCTATTTAAAGACGTTATCTCTAATGGACAGTTGAATTTTTAAAGGCTATAAATACTCTGTCCTTGAGAGATTCAAAAGAAAAGAGAAGTGTGAAAGTGAAAAAGTGCCTTTATTTGTGAACAAACAAATCATTAATTTTCTTATTCTCTTACTCATTAACTTGTAAATATTTAGAAAGAGAGAGAAAAATATTCTACTACTCTGTTCTTGTAAGTATTTAGAGACAGAGAGAGAGTAAATATTTTATTTCATAAGTGTTATAAAAGTGGTGTACTGCTCAGATTAAGCATGTTTATTTGATGATAAATAAAGTGGTGGTGAAGTTTTCAATTGGAGGCATTAGTGGATCGTGAAGAGTAGGAAGTGAGTTAAACTCCATGTTAAATTTGGACTCAAATTTTCTATCTCTATCTCTTTCATATTTCATATAATAATATGTTGTGTATTATCCGTTGTTGTTAAAGTTAAATTTGATTTGTTGCATTAAATTAGTTGTTTGAGCCTTTTAGGGCAAATACTTAATTCATCCCCCCTCCTCCTTCTCTCCAACTCCTTTTGCGTATTCTCTAGTATGATTTCATGTTTTCAAATCTAAGTGGAATAGATATTCAATGATGACATGATAGTTTAAGCACCAATTTCATTACTTGTGCGTTTTTCTAGACCATTGAGCTGTTGATTGGAGAGTTGCTTAAAATATGGCATGATGTGTAGGAAGGAAGTTGTAGCTAGGTTATGTAGGTTTTATGAGATGCCTATACAAAGAATTATAGTGGATTAGTAGTGTTAATAGCTTATTTGGTAATGGATCTAAGATTAAATAATTTGTCTTTAGACTTGTGAGTTGTTAGGGAATAATACCCACACACAAATATCAATGTGCAAAGATAGTGTGAATTACTTCAAAATCTAGGATGTCTATACGATGCTACTTATTTTGTATTGTTTACTGCATTAATCTAAGCATGATTGTGAATTATACTTGTTAGTATCCATTTATGCTAAGGGTAGTAGATTATTTCACTTGGCTTTTGCTAACCTTATTTGGAATCTTTGTTTCTGTTTCAAGTAATAGAGGGAGAACTTGAAGATTGAAGTGCACAAAAGTAAGCTTTGTATATTATTGCTAAGGCGGGAATATACGGCAGATTAGTTGCATGGCTTTTAGGTTTGAGGCATAACAAGATATATATCAATAGAGTATAGTAGCTAAGTATGTTTGCTATCCATGTTAAGTATTGTATTTGCTTATGATAACACAAGGTTCTCAAACCCGTGCTTCCCCTTAAAATTGCTAGAGGATCATAGGATTAAAACCTATAAATATAAGTTTTGTAGTTTATGTAATTTAACTTTCAAAAACTATATACTTAAAATAGTCATAGAATTGGGATTGGTTAATTTTTAAATGCCAAGAATCTTCTCTTGTGAGTTAAAAAAAAAAAGGAAAAAGAAAAAGCAAATTCAAGTATTATTTCACCCATAAGCTAATGGGCTTGTTTTAAATTGTAGAAGCCCCATTATTTCTTTTAGTATTGATAGCTCATAAATTAAAGTAGGAGAAAATGTAGAAATAATTGAATTGGTCATAAATTCGCTGTATGGATTTTAACAATCTGGCTTGAAACTTTAGCACCAATCTACAACTAAATAATTGTGTATCTTGTACCTCGCAATATAATCATGAAATAATAAACAAGTCTCACCTGACCTTTTTCTTTTTTTTTTAATGAATGATCATCATATAGTACCAAATTTAGATTGGTCTATATTTGTTTCACTATAATTCTTCTTATTACCTAATATTAATATTGTGTTTAATTTACTAAAATAGAATTAGTATTCTACTTTTATTATTATATAATAGCTAGTTTCTCGTTTGATTTGTAAAAATTGAATAAGAAATACTTATTTGATATAACGTAAAAAATAAATTAAAAAAACCTCTATCTCTTTTTTTTACGAGAGGAATTGCCATTACTTATGAATTTTTTATTTTAAAAATACCTATAATCATAATATAAAAAAAAAAAAATTGGCTGTATTCGATTTCAATGAATCAAATCTAATGTTAAAACCAGTAAGATGGAGATATACAATAACCTTGTGGGGTTTGATTGGATGAATGTGATCAGTTTAAAATGGAAAAAATATTCCGTGGAATGCCCTGTGCGTTTGGCTATCCAAATAATGGCATATAAGTAAACACACAAAATCGAAAGTACCCTCTAATGTTCCATCGGAAAAGAAACAAAAACAAGATAGTCTAAAAAGAGAAAACGGTGTGTCTCATGGGCGCATTCAAACACTGGATCACGAGGCACCTCATCGTCGGTTAATGAGTCGGCAATACATGATCTTGATTCTTGGGTGGAGCGGAACACTCGATAAAAGGATTTGATGGGTATTAAAGTCACAGAATCAATGCGTACATAAATATGAAAAGTTAGTTTTTCAAATAATTACCATGTAATACTTTAGAGTATGTTTGTTTAGCATATTTCGGTTATTTTAGCATTATATTTTTACCGTTTTCAAATAAAAATTTATCAATAAATAGATATCGATGAAAAAACTGACAGTTTTACTTACAAACTGATCAAATTGATACAATACAGATAAATCACATATACACATTGGATATAGATAAAAATCCAACAATCCAAATAGACCCATGCAAATCATATCTTATAAAAAAGCATATTAATATTTATATATTATGTTATAATGTATTATATTGTTTAAGTCTTTTCTTAATTGAAGGGGTCATGTCAGTTGATGTTGGATTTATGCGCTATGCAACACAAAGTTACAATGGGTTTCATGGCCAAATCCTACCGTTGCGTGGCTTCCTACAGGGGCAAGTCCAAAAGGCCACGATAGGCATGCCTGCACTCTCAACGAGAGCATCAAATTGATAAGCTTATTATAATAAGCCAAGATGCAAGCCCACAATTCTAGAAGGTCTACAAAAAGATTCCATAATTTGGCCCGTAGAAACAATATAAGTCCTTGTACAGTGTTAAAGAAAAATCAAATAACGTCCGAATACACAACAGTCTCAAATACTTCACACAGGAAAATACCTAGATTTAAGTATTTACATTAGAAAACATCAAAACTCACTTGATCAAGAAGCCGATCTCCAGAATGTTGTAATCTCCTTCTAAATTGATACAAAGATTTCTAGTTTTGAACTCTCGACACTTCTAAAACCACACAGATCTTCTCAGTCACTCAACATGAACAAGTAACTTCTTGAATCCACAACAATTATCCTTTATAGACTTGAGTTCATTTCTTGGATTTGAGTTTCAGCAACTCAAGTACTCAAGAATGAGACTCAAGTACCAGGAATTTTTTTTTTTTCTCTTTCCATATGCACTAATTGTTATGAAATTGTTGTTGTTTGATATTGGAAAAATTGTTAATTCAGTTGCTATTATTGATGTCTCTAATATGACATGTAATTATCTACTACTGGAATGTTATTTTGGTCCCCTCATATACTCTTTTAAAAATATGGACTTCTTAATTGTTCATTTACTCCTACTATTAGACGTATCACAATCCAAATTAAAAATGTACTAGTAGGCATCTACACAGGCTATACATGGATGCTAATAAATAATAAATAAGTAAATTAAATAAATTATTTAATTTATTATTTTATAAATATCTATTTATACACATGTATATATATTTATTGGTGGAATTTTTTTCCTCTTTTGATTAGTAACTTCCATATCCAAACCCTTTCACCTACTGATTTCTAATATCTAGTAAAATTTCTCCATACAGTCTAATATAAGTTATAACTCGTTATAACTACTTAATATGACGCATTTTTATAAATTTTTATAAATTTATAAACACTAATACCACATTTGGTACGCAGGAATTATTCAGAATGAAATAAATTGGAATGAGAGGAATAGAATGGAATGAAATGAAATGAGAGGTAAAATAATAAATCTATTCTTTTGTTTGGATACATTATGAAATGGATTAGAAAAGACATGTTATTTGTTAAAAACATCTTGAGTAATTAATGTGAATAATAAATAAGGGGTAAGTTACATTAGTAGGTCACAACGTTTGGTGGAAAGTTCATTTTAGGTCATAACGTTTGGAAAAGTTCATATTTGGTCATAACATTTAGGGGGTAAGTTTACCTTGGGTCACAACATTTGGAAAAGTGATTCAATCTAAGTCACGGTAGACCCTTGTCAACAGAAGAAGGGTAACACATGTCAACAAGAGGTGATATGTGTCAATAGGAGAAGATGACATGTGTCCACGATGACTTTAATTGAATCACTTTTCCAAACGTTGTAACCCAAAATGAACCTACCCCCCAAACGTTATGACCTAAAATGAACTTACTCCACAAATGTTATGACCCAAAATGAACTTACCCCCAAACGTTTGTGACCCACTAGTGTAATTTACATAATAAATAAGTAAGAAGATAAAAAGGTAATTTGATAATAATCATTTGTGAGGAAAGAACAAAATCACGCCTTCTCAAAGCGGAATTGAATTCCTCATTAAAGTCGAAATCATCAATTCCAGGAATAGCGATTCCAATTTATAAAAATGCAAATAACTATAGGAATGAAAATGAAAGTTGGAATTACAATTCTATCCTAAATCAATTTCTACATAACAAACATGACATAAAGGCACTAAAAAGTGTCTTTTTCTGCTACCAAACATGACATAAAGGCACCAAAGGGTGTCTTTTTGCTTTAATAATATAGATGAAGAACAAATAATGATATGAAAATAGATGTATTTTAGTGGTTAGATGCTTAGTTTATTATATTATCTTTTTCCATCTGTTTTTTTTTTCAACTTTTTTCTTTGGCAATAACTAATAAAATTAAATTCGGTTATCATAAAATTATATTTCAACTAAATAACTTCTTGTGAACAACTGTCTTTTATTTATAGTGCACCACAAATAATAATTATATTTTTTTATATAAATATTCTAATTTATCACGTCAAGTATTTCTAAATAACATTGATTATAAAATTTGAGATTTCATATATTAACTCAATTTTTTAATTGATAATTAATTTTTAAATAAAATATAGACAATATCTTATCAAATGCACTAAATACCGTTACTTATTTCTTAAATAATTTTTTTATACTTGTAAAGTTAGAAAATACATTAATAAATTCTTACACATATAAAAAAATATAATACGATTATAATAATAAGTAAATATATAAAAATAATTTTAATATTAACTAAATTAATACATGATTTTTACCTGATTGGCCTACGTGCACTGAAACCAGTAAGGTTAAAGCTGCGACACTGCCATGTTTCATCGAATTGGGTCGAAGAAGTTAGGTGTTCTCTCATGATGAAGTTAAGATAGTGGCGAATAGTACTTGGAGAAATAGGACAGAAACTGATTTGTTATCATTGGGTTATATGACAACCCTATCTAAAAGGAAATGAGCTAACTTGAAAAAGTCACTGCCTTTGGCGATGTGCTAGGCCGGTTTTTAGCCAAATTCCTTAATTTAGGACCTCAAACGGCCATCTTTTTGTATTTTTAGCATATTTTATTTTACTTATAACTTTTTATTGGAATATCGGTTTGCACGTCATCTGTAGTATTTTACTTGTCTTTATGTATACTTCGTTTTAAGACCATTTTATTTTTCTGATAATTTTGGTTCTATTTTTTTGCAGCTTTGAGACTAGCCTATATATTGTATGTCCTAGAGCAAACTCTCACTACAACTGAAATCACGTACGCTTAGTTAAAATGATATCAAACTTCTAGTATATTACATGACTATGGAACTACTTGACTACATTGTGGCATGGACAACTTAACAAGATCGGAGGTTATAAAGAATATGAAAGATATTGCATACGTATAAAACATTTATAAAAATATTTACCACAACACAACTAAGGGTCTGTTTGTTTTGGCTTTTTTTTCGGCAGATACAGACACTTTTTCAAACTTTTTTTCTAACAAATTATTTATCAAAAAATAGATATAGATAAAAAAATGTTGACAGTTCTCATCAAAAGATCAATAGAAACAATATAGATAAAATTTAGATGCAAATCGGATATATTACACATATCATTTTAAAAAAGATACAGATACAGATGAAAAACAGACAATCCAAACAGACCCTAAAGTTCTTACAAAAAGTTACAAACTTTGATTCCAAACACATAAACCCTCTCATTACATCAGAGAAACTAAGGAAATACAATGCTTAAACTTATACTATTACAAACATAGATCTATAAAATCTATTACAACAAAACTATCCTGGTCTAAAAGTATACAAAATATCTAACATCTAATCGGTCTCCATAATCATTGATCTTGGTTCCACTTCCCTCAAAAATCTGTAAACAATAGTCTATAGGAGTATGAGCACAATAAGCTCTGTGAATAATAGTATCTTGACACACCATAAGTAAAATCACACAAGAATTATTTAATACTCATGTGCAATGCAACAATCAATCATGTATCACAGACATAGTTCGGAAAACCGGAATCCAAACCCATGGAGATTTACGCCCTCTGTTAAGGTTTGAATGACCAGCACTAGTTTCTCATGCCCAGGAGACCCAAAGAACTAAGGAAGGAGTGTTCTTTTCAAAATTTGTTTATTAGTCATAATTAAGATATCTATATATGTCTCAACTCCACTTAAATCCCAGAATCTCCACTAAGTATTATCATTTCACACTAACCCTCATCAAGTGACGTCCTTCCAGCCTATATAGCTCCTGTAGAGTTAGCAACCCAATGGTAATCTTTGCCAGAATATCTGGACTTCTAGCATTACCACATAATAGAAACAATAATACGTGACACGAAAACCATGTATATGTAAGGATGTAAGAAATGCGATGCATGTTGGATTCCTTATTAATCCATTATAGATTAATTCAATTCAATTGGTGATCAATCAATTACAAACAATTCATAGTATGCTTTAATCAACCATTAACACACAATTGATTATCACATTTGGTATTAAGGTTTGTCATTTAACTATATAACATACAACATGCAATATTTCCCAACCCCATACATATATTCAACTTGAGTTGTAATTAAGATCATATGTAACTATTTTACAATCACAAACAAGTGAAAAGATCCAATTACTTACCTTTGCATTTCATCTTAATCATCGCAATAATCTATGGGGAAGTCTGAGTCTTGGTCTTGATATAAGGATCCTATAAGATATAAAAGCTATTATTGCTAAGGATTCAAAAAGGTGAAGTAGCATAAACAAATTCTAAGGCTCAAAAAGGATATAAAAAGAACATTTAAGGAGCAAAATTTCACATGTCCAGCACCATGCCCCATACCACAGGGCGTAGGAAATAACAAGGAAAAAAAGGGCAACCACACCCTTCACTACGGCCCGTGCTAGGGGGCGTATTTGACTAGGACGGAGAACAGAGGCTACTATGCCTCTTGCCATGCCCCCATATGACGCATTACACCCCAAACAACGCCCCATATTAGCCCAGAACAAATGACCCGAGAGTACCACGGCCCCATATGAAAAACACAATAACAACAACTTCGAAACTTCAAAATTCAACACATTTAAACCAACTCTAAGGACTTTATTCCCATGAAAACACCTTTACACCAAACTATAAGTTCCACCTATGCTCGTTTCACTTTCAAAATACTCAATCCTTAGCCGACCCATCATCAAAATTAAACACACAAAACCAACAAGTCACCATAACCTAACTTATCCATAGCTTAGGACTCAAAGTATAAACTTCATATCTTTACTTTATGATGGGAGATGGTAGGGAGAATCTGGTTGTTAGGAGATCTTGTATGACTCCTAGGGCAGTTGAGGAAGACTGGCTCAGGAATAATATTTTCCAATCCACCTATACTATTTTGGGCAAAGTGTGTCATTTCATGATTGACTTAGGAAGCTGTGAGAACATTATGTCCATAAAAGCTATGCAACAGTTAGGTATTTAAGTCTGAGCAGCACCTGAAACCTTAAAAACTGGCATGGCTAAAAAAAGGTGGCGAGGTAAGTGTCTATAAACGAGTATTAATTACATTTTCAATCAGTTTTAGATATAAGGACTTTGTCTAATGTGATGTGGTGGCAATGGATGTCTAAACATTTGCTATTAGGGAGGCCTTGGTAGTTTGATAGGGGTGCGACTCATGATGGGAGAGATAAAACTTACATTTCATATATAAAGAAGTGAAGATTGAGTTGGTTCTTAACACGGACAATAGTGAATCTAAATCTGGCAAGCAGGGTACTAGTTCCAATATGTTATTTGTAGTCAGATTTGAGGAGGAGATGCAAGATTTTGATATTGTTTTTCCTATGGTGAGGAAGGAGGTCAAAAAGGAGGTAAAAGTACATGAAGGGGTAGTTTCAATTGTACAAGAGTTCCGGGATGTGTTTCCTAAAGAGTTGTCAGATAGGTTACCACCATTGCATGATATTCAACACTAGATTGATCTTGAGCCTGGTGTAGCCCTTCAAAATAGGCCACATTATCGAATAAACCCCACAGAACATAAGGAGTTGAGGACACAAGTTAAAGAGTTACTTACCAAGGGCTTTATTCGAGAGAGTTTGAGTCCGTGCACAATTCCATCTCTTCTAACTACAATAAAGGATGGCACTTGGCATATGTATGTGGATAATCGGGCCATCAACAAGATTACTATCAAGTATCATTTTCATATTCCCTGCTTGGATGATTACTTGACCAGTTGAGTGGTGCTAAAGTATTCTCAAAGCTAGACTTGAAGAGTGAGTATCACCAGATTAGCATTCGAGTTGCCGATGAATGGAAAACAGTTTTCAAGACATGAAAAGGGTTGTTTGAGTGGTTGGTTATGCCATTAGGATCATCTAATGTACCTAGCACGTTCATGAAAGTGATGAATCAGGTTCTAAGGCCACTCATCGAAAAGTGTGTTATCATGTATTTTGATGACATATTGATTTATAGTGCTGACATAGAGCAATCTTAAACACCTGCGGGATGTTCTTTGTGTGTTGCGTAGGGAAAATTTATATGCTGCATTAAAGAAGTGTATTCATGACCACAGAGATACTCTTTCTTGGCTACATAATTTCTGCTGATGGTTTACAAGTTAAAAAGTCTAAAGTGGAAGCAGTTAGGTAGTAGCCTAAACCTATTGTACTAACTAAAGTTCAAAGCTTCCATCACAAATTGTATGACGGTAGGAAATTTCTATGGACTAATGAAGCAAAAGGGGTGTTTAAGCAAATTAAGGTGCATCTTACCACAACCTCAATTCTAATATTACTGGTTTTCATCAACCTTTTGAGTTACATGCAAATGCCTCAAAGGTAGGAATTGGAGTAATCTTGAACCAGAATATTAGGCCAATTGCCTTTTTCGGTGAGAAATTGACAAGGGCAAAGTTGAGGTACAACACATATGATGTAGAGTTCTACGTTGTGGTGCAAGCTATGAAGCACTAGCGTCATTACCTCTTTCGTAGAGAATTCATCCTCTATACTAACCATGAAGCTCTAACGCACTTGCACAATCAGGAGGAGGTGCCATCTTAACATGCTTCATGGGTGGCTTATTTGGAACATTTCACCTTTGTTGTGAAACACAAGAGTGGTGTCATAAATTTGGTTACTGATGCACTGAGTAGGTGTAGGAGTCTTTTGGGTAAAATGAAAGCGGAGGTACCTAGTTTTGATTCATTCGCTGAATTACATGAAAGTGACCTCTATTTTTCTGTTATTTTAGCAAGAGTTAGAGCTAACGACAAAATAGACTACTTGTTGCAAGATGAGTTTTTATTTAAGGATAATCAATTGTGCATCCCATATTGTAGCTTAAGAGATCAAATTATTCAAGAGCTACATGGTGAGCATCATGTGAGGCAAGACAGGACTTTGCAATTGGTGCAGGCATCTTATTAAAATGGAGAAGTATATGCAAAGGTATAGAATCTACCAAATATCAAAGGGGACAGCTACGAATGTAGGGTTGTATATGCCACTGCCAATCCCTTCACAGCCTTAGGTTAATGTGAGCATGGATTTCATTCTGAGGTTGTCGCGAACGCGGCGAGGTAATGACTATATCTTTGTAGTAATTGATAAATTTTCAAAGATGGTACATTTTATCCCCTGCAAGAAGACCATAGATGTTGTGTGTGTTTCACAGTTGTACTTTAGGGAATTTTATTAAAGCTGGACAAATGGGTCATAACCCATGGGTTGCCCGTTTAACCCAAAGCGAGTTAACCCGCAACGATCCAAGTTGGCCTACTTTTTTTTAGATTAAAAAAATAGAACAATTTAATTTTTTTGTATACGTATAATGAGCCTTCAAATTATGAATAAGTATAGGTATTTGTAAGGAAACCTAAAACCTATTTTACCCTACGTAGTTGAATAGGTTTTGAAAAAGTATTAAAGTAACGAGTTAGGCTTTTAGTTTTAATTTGTCAAAACTTGTTCCTAGACCATAAAGATACCAGTTTCAATTTTATCAGATGTAAAAATATTATAGATCATTTGGTGTTTCTTATCATAGATTGTATTTTTAATTAAGATTGCTTTTTGTGATAAATTATTATTCAAAGTTTTATTGTTAGGTTTATGATTTGTTCGTTTATGAAAATATGTAATTAAACATTATGTGATTGGATAGTTAAAACATTACAAGCTGATGATGAATGTATATATTAATTATAAATAAATGAATATATTAACAAAGTTGCGGGACAATTTACCTCAAAAATTTTATATCATACAAAACTACTACAAGATACACGAAGTATATTTAATCCTATGTATTCTATACAGTATAATTTTGTTCATACATTTTATAACTTATAAGATTGCTTCCGATAATAAAATTTAGAAATCTCATTATGTGTGTGTGGGTTTTTTTTTTTCCTTTTCCTTTTTTATTATAACTTAGTGGGGCTGGCCCGTTTAACCCACTAGCCCGGGTTGGGTTTGGGTTAGGGTTATAAATTTGGCCCGTTTATTAAAGTGGTTAAAATTTGTGGCCCGTTTAACCCACCAGCCCCATGGACCGAGCCAGGTTGGCCCATTTAACCCACTTGCCCAGCTCTAAAGTTATTGATTGCATGGGTGCTTACAGCTATTATGTCTGACAGAGACACCATTTCTTATTTTTGGCATAGTCTGCGGAAGATGGTTAATACTTAGTTAATTTCAGTAATGTCTAACACCACAGATAGACGGGCAGACTAAAATGGTAAACAGATCCCTAGGAAATCTATTGAGGAGCTTAGTAGGGGAACATGTGAAGAGCTGGATCAAAAGCAGAGTCAAGTAGAGTTTGCACATAATCAGCAATTAACCCGCAATATAGAGTTTAGTCCATTTCAGGTGATTTAATCTGTTGTCCCAAGAAGTCCACTTGATTTGCTACCATTACCTGACAAGACCAAATTCATGCAAAAGGCAAAAGGTTTTGTCCATAGTCTGCAGAGATTCACAAAGCTATTCAAAACATTTAGGAAAGGCTGCAGTAAGTACAAAGAATTTAATAGGATGAGGCGGCATGTGGAGTTTGATATAAAGATTATGTTTGGGCTATTCTTACTAAAATAGGTTTCTGCTGCTGAGTACGATAAACTGTCAACTGGAAAGCTTCAACCAGTGGAGATCATATAGAAGATCAAACCCATATGCATATAGGTTGAAGCAACCTAGCCACATTCAAACTGCAGATGTGTTTACTATGAAACACGTTATTCCATACTATGGGGATAACTCGGATGAAAACAATTCGAGGGTGAATTCTGTCCACTCTTAAGAGGAGGATGAGGTTGAGATGTGATGAATATGTACTTTGAGAAATAAGATAAAAACTGGTCTAATACTGTTAGGTGATCTGAACACTTTATCTGAAAGAAAACGAACTAACTCAAAAAAGTCATGCTATTAATAATGAACTAGGCCGTTTTTTGGCCCAATTCCTTTGTTTATGGTCTCAAATGGCCATTTTTTTGTATTTTGGTAGGTTTTATTTTATCGATAACTTTTTTATAAGAGTGTCGGTTTTTCATGTCATTTGTAGCTTTTTACTTGTCTTTATGTCTATTTTGTTTTAAGATCTTTTTATTTTTTTCTCTATTTTTTTTAGTTTTTAACCTAGCCTATATATTATATATCTTAGGGCAAATGGACGGTCATATATCATATTTTCGGTAAAAATTTTAAAGATATGATTATTTTTTTCCTCAAAATTTCGAATTCTTATATAAAGTTTCAAATTTTGATATCAATAACTTAAAAATTCTCAAAATCAATAGATATTAACGGGCCGTTCACTTCATTGAATGGAATAGCAATGTAATGAATAGCCATTCCTAATGAATTGCATAAGGATGTAATATGTTATGAATATGTATGATGTTGTTCACTTGGATGTAATGAATTACTAATACATTGTTCACTTGATTGAATTAAAACAATGAATAGCTCATGAATTGGTAAGACAAATACCAAAAATGCCCTTATCTTTAATACATGTATTAATTTATATTTTACAAGATATATAATTAAACATATATTTATATATTTAATATATATTAATATTAATATATTTATAAATATAAAATATATTATTATATGTAAAATAGATTCTATATATATTAATAGAATATTATATTATATATGGTATAGATATTACATAAAACAAAGGAAAGTACAAAGTTAAAAATGATGTTGTCAATATAAAGACTCGAGAATATTAAAAAAAAAAACTTGAATTTTAATTCCAACAAGCTAAAAATTTAATCTCATCAATAATATGATGAAAAATGATTTATATAATAGTGCAACTTCATTCGCTATAGCATATTATAAAATGTATCCAAAAGCATCAACATATCACAAAAGGATCTATAAAAGCAAGTATCCAAAAGCAACCCAACATAATCCAATTCATGAGTTCCCACACTATGTGGACTCTAAAATGTGACTAAGGTAATCAAAAGCAACCTAATGTAATCCAATTGACATTATGCGGACTCCAAAATGTCCCTAATATAATCCAAACGATCTTTTGATTCAAGTTCATAAAGCACAGCTAAATTGTCCTTCTGCTTAGGCAACTTGATCAAAGCAGCTTTCAACTCTTGTTGTGTTAGACCCTCAATTGTTCGAAGAAATTTGTTTAATCTTTTCACTTCCCTTCTTCCTTCATCAACTGACAAACGCTTCACAGCACGATCAATACTCTTCTTCATATCCCTCATACCAGTCTCAAAGCTTTTAATAACAGATGATACCTCAGATATTGCTCCATCTCTAAACAAGCTTCGCTTCCTTTTTGTATTAGAATGAGTAACACTATGATGAGATGAGTGATCGTCTTCTTCATCTCTCATTGGCAACTCATCTGCAACATCTTGTATTGTTGCTTCTTCTCTATTCAGCTCTTCAATGACATCCTCAGCAGTTTGTGCATCTTGACCCGTGGCCCGATCTTTTCCATATATCATAGAGAGCTCTTCTAGGTAAGGGAAGCTCCTATTCATAAAAACAGCAGCATCTCTATGGCTCTGCAAATTAAAAAAAAATATTAAAAACATTAAGAAGATCATTACAAGACAACATCAAATCCTCACCATCTCTACATAATATAATATTAGAGAAATGAGTTTACATACCAATAAGTATGCATCCCATACTTGCTTCTCAGCAGTCACCATCTTCCGGACCGGATCCCAACCAAACCCACTAGTTGTTTTCCCATAGACCATGTCATAAACTATACTCCAATCTTTCTTCAAGGTTCTAATGCGTGATTCAATATGTGGTTTTGCTTTCAAACCACAATTGGGTAACTTGATGAGAAGAGTCCTCTCTAATTCATTGAGATATCCACTCCTAAGCCAGTGTCAGCATTATGTGTTCCATTGTTGTACAATTCCACCATACACTCAACCAGTGCATTGTCTTCAATAACTGTCCACTTTCTTTTTATACCCTTTGTTACTTTAGCTTCCATTGTCTTCAATATAAATTAGATATTCGCAAAAAAACATGATATATAAGAATAACAATATAATAAATTGCAATAAAAGAAAACAATATAATACGAAGATTTGAATTTCATACTTTCAATTGACAAACCATAAAAGTCATATAGAACAAAAATACATCAAAAAGAATGTACGATGAAATTAAACATAGCTTAGAATTTCACTTATATCTATTCTAATTATGATTCCCTCCACTCCAATCATTGAACATTTGAGTTGCCAGTTGTTGTCTCCAAGTTGTCCAGGCATCATTACTCCCTAAGGTTGCAATAAGTTCATCTTCATTATCTATATTATTTTCTTCTATGGAATTCATGCCATCCTCAAGAGGGTCAAAGGCCATCTCTGTCCTAATGAAGTTGTGGAGTAAACAACAGGCAAGTATCACACGATTATGAATTTTTGCTGGATAAAATGACGGACTTCTTAGAATGCTCCATCTCATTTTAAGCAAGCCGAAGCACCTCTCAATCACATTTCGGGCAGATGCATGCCTCAAATTAAACAATTCCTCAGGAGATCTTGGTTGATGACCTTGGCGCCATTCATTTAAATGATACCTTTGACCCCTAAATGGTGCTAAGAATCCCTCACAATTGGGATAGCCTCCATCAACCAGATAATAACATCCTATATGAGTAAAAGAAGAAGTGAATAATGTTTTAACAACGACACTGCTTAAAGAAAACTAAATTCAAAATTTTGTGAGTTACAGCAAATCATACCCTGTGGTACTTTAAGGCCATTTCTCCTAGTGATTGCATCTCGAAGTATTCTACTATCAGCAGCAGAGCCCTCCCACCCAGGCAACACATAAACAAAAAGCATATTTGGTGTACAAACACCCAACACATTAGTTGCAATCTCATTTTTTCTAGTTCTATATCGAGGCTTATCTTTCATTGGCACTTTAATTGGGATATGTGTTCCGTCCAAAGCACCTAAGCATTTCTAGATAAGACAAAAATATGGGTAAAGTTTAGAATGATTTTCATTAAATTTGTATGAATTTAATGATCAATATGGGATTTTTTTACCTTGAAATATTTCCATCGCTCATCGATACAGTTCTCAGGAATGGGTTCAGGCCTCTTTAATAGGTGATTGCTCAATCGGAGAGTGGCATTCAATACACTGTGAAAATATTTACTTACAGTTGCTCCAGACCTCCTAAAATTATACTTAATCACCCTATTCTTCACATGGTGAGCAAGTATATGCAAGAACATTGCAACTTGTTCATCCACATGCATATTCCTTGTTGATTTTAGCCCTCCTATGCCCTTTAACATCTCACAAAGTTTGAAAAAAGCATGCCTATCTAATATCAATTGTTCAATACATGTCACATTATCACTATGAACAAGTCTCCTAATATATTCACGCTGTTGATAGGAATTCAAACTATAAGACCGTACACGAGGTCGATAGGAATGTAAGACCAAAGCATATAAAAAGGAAATTATGTGGCAAGCAATGTTACAATATTCCACACCTAAAGCTAAAAGAAAACAAACGATTTTCTTTTTCCTCCGTCGATCATCAACATGTAAACAAACTTTATCCATCACTGCAAAAATGACAAATAAACCTTTGTAATGTTTAAAAATCTTATGTTTAAAAGTCAACTGTTGGAATAATATATGCAAACACAATATGGAACTGAGCAAATTTAGCGGTCTTTGAAAGACAATATAAGAGCTTTCATCGTAAATTCAACCTAAAGAGAGATATTATTGAACTGGCTCTTACCGACAAAATCCCAACAAATGTAGAGTTCAGGATATGTCTCCAACTCAAAAATGTAACATTTACCCTGCATAAAAGTAATAACTTCATTTAATACTAAGCTTAAAAAAAAAATTGTGAGTTAGCTGTGTAAGTGGACATTTTATCCCTTTCCTACATTCGAGTTCTTTTGTAAATTCTTTATTACCATCAATATGCTTGTATCAATTTGTCAAAGAAAAGGTCATTTTATACAATAACAGAAGAACAAACAGAGCCATAGAGAGTAAAAAACATGAAAACAGCATCATATAGCACATTTAATTCGATTGTAGTATGAAAGCAAAACAAATTGATACAAACTGGGGAAAGCAGGGGCAGGATGAAGAATTCTTTTATATGGATTTGCCAGAGGCTTGCAATCAGACAGAGACTGGACAGGAGATGGTTTTGTGAAGGAGTCTGAGAGCATGGCTTCAAACTGAAGTTTGTGGTAGAAGTATATCATTTTCTCTTGTATAATAAAAGATAATGGGACGAAACCATTAAATGTAATATTCAATTATACTAATATTTGCGGAGTTCAGTATACGCATTAACTCTCTCGATGGCTGTTATTGAATAGGCATTTTCATTCATTTGCAAGTCATCACAAGTCCACTAAACAATTTTATGTTATTATATTGGGAAATTAAAATCATAAGGTATATACATTTTATGTTTTAAATAATAGAATAACAAACGAAAAATGATTTAATCTTTGTTTCAAGCAGATTTTTTAGTAAAGACAAGAAAACACAAAATGACTGACTTGCTAACAACCAACAAAGCTATGCAACTGCAGAACTATATGATAGCATATGATAGCAGTAAACAAGTAAAGTAGCAAACAACTTAGTAGATATGCTTCTTAAGCTGATGGACCTCATTACAAATAAACCCCATGTAGTTTCTAAACGATATGTTTTAGGAAAAAAAAAAAAAGTAAGCAAAACATCATGTTAGCTTTGCTGGGAGTTTAGTACATATGAAAGAATATCAGCAGTACTGGTTAAGATACAGCAAATGTTCTGCTGGAAACAAAACCAATTTTTGTTTGATGAAATAATAATAATAACAAAGCAGATGAAGATTCTTCTATGTCCGATTACATTAGGACAACACTGGTTTGTAGAGGCTTAAAATTATAAAAAAAAAAAATTAAAAGAAAAGATAAATAAATAAATAAATACATAAGATGCTAGAGGAAAGGAGAGGAGGGACCGGCTGTTGCATCAGACCAAATAGGATTTGGAGAATGGATGAGGCAAAACATATGATATGAAGAATACAAGAAAATTTAGACGTAATTTAATTACACAAGTATAGATGCTTGATAAAACCACCGCATCCATACAGTGGGAGTTGGATGACAAACTTGCAGTTCACTAGGACACAAATTTGGCTTCTATTAAATTTGACAGCAGGGATAACAGCAGCTACATCATCTCATCAATGTAAAGGACCTATATACAAATTAACAATTGGTTGAACATTTTGGTTCTTTGTGTGTGGTGGACTGTACCTGGGGGGTTGAGAGTTACCTCAATAATTTAGCTAATAGAATTCTAACAGGAAAAACAAGCCAAGCGTATTGAAATCAGATAACAACGACATGGAGACACCCCATCAGCGTACCCTATCGGATACAGACAAAATCCAATCGAAGCCCACACATGAAACCGATAACCCAGATCCAGACCCACTCCCACTCCCATGCTTCGTTTACGCCCACACTATCACGCTTATGTAGTATCATCGTCCAACAAACACACCCCCATATGAGTCGTAGGCTGTTTAGTTAAAACCTTTAAAACTCCATAACCGCCATCAAACTCAACCAACCCTTAATACGAAAGATACAGAGCATAGCAGCTGAGATTTGGGTTTTTGGAGTGACAGAGCATAACAGCCAATACTTTAACAGATCTAGTTACGAGATCTACATATAAATACCATAGAATTTCGGAATTCGAATCCACGAACAAACAATCAATCAATACATTAGATTTGTTCGATTCAAACATCAAAGCCAAGTAGAGACAGAGCTGAGAACAACAAAAGAAGAGAGAGAGAGAGAGAGAGAGAGAGAGAGAGAGAGAGAGAGATTTCTTACCACACATCAAAGCCAAAGCAGGGAGTGATGGAGCTAGGGTTTGAAAAAAACGGAGAAGCAGCTTTGAAAGAAAGAGGATAAAAGTGTGGTTGGATGTGTGTTTTTTGATTGGAGGGTTATTTTGGAATTGGATAATATAAGCAGTAGTGTGAATTGTGATTCTTAAGTCCATGAATGGAATCCCTATTACGTAAAATAAAGAATGTGGATTCAAACTGAATAACTATTACGGGCTTGAAAAATAAATTAAACAACGTAATAGAAGCCCACTAAGTAATAAGCATGTGATGGAATCAAGATTCCATCCAAGTGGACAGCCCGTAAATATTACAAAACAAGTATTCATGTGGTAACCAATATCGTGGGATAAATCCTAGGATCCCAAATTATGCGCTGTGCTACCCGTCGTTACAGCGACAAGTCTTGTCACCGGCAGTTTTAGTCAGAGTAGTTGACGTGGCGGCTTGTTTTGGCCAATGAGTCTGGTCAAAAATAGCAGGTAAGGTTTGATTACGATCGTTCGTAGGGACGGGCTGGAAGTGGAAGAAAATAGTATCGATAAAGCTTGGAATTATATTAAGTATCCCGATTTGAATGAAACGTTCCTAAATCGGTAATTTTCTTTTCCTTTTTTTTTTCCTCTTTTTATCCCCTAGGATGGATTTTTCATATAAAGCTCCAGGTTTACCAACAAAAAAACCATAAGGGCTAACGTGGAATGAGGTTAAAATTGCTGGCAGATTTAAGACGGCATAACTTGGACCAATTTGTTTTAAGAAAATCTATTTATTAACTAAAAATATTTCTTATTAAAATAACATATTCTTATATATTTTAGTTGTAATTTATAAAAATATGTCAAAAGATTTTTCAATATTTAAAAATTAATTTTTACATATAATATAATATAGTAGATATGGATACAGGCTCGAACAGACCCAGAGTCACCGGATCTAGACATTATCACGGGTCGGTTCCGAACTGAGAACCGACCTGACCCGTCACTAACGGTTCCTGCACCAAAAACCGGCCAGGTAATGGTGGGTTTGAACCGGTAAAGGATACGTCGGTTCTGACGGGTTCTTACGGTTCCATCCCTAAAAATCACATGACCCGACAGTTTTGAACCGTCGATTCAAGAACCGATAGAACCGGCGGTTTTACACCATAAAAATTATAAAAAAAGTAAGAAAAAAAGAAAAGAAAATTATAAAAAATTATAATTATAAAATAAATATTTAAAACTATTTTTGCATAAATAATAAAAAATTTATTTCCTATTCACAATATTTAATGTGTAATACAAGTAATAAATACATTTGAAATCATATATTGTTAAATTTATGTAGACTTCTAATTAAAGTAGACCTTCTTTCTGCATAATGTGTGGTTCGTTTTTTGTTATTGAGAATTATTTATATCTTTGAATATTTTATAGTGTCACATTGCTAATATAACAACTAAAAAAGTGCAAGTAATTATATATAAATAAATACATAATTATAGAATTTCTTTTAACTAATGCTATGAACAATTATTGTTAGGCTCAATGTTATTTCAAGTTAAAAATTTATTTTGTATTTTTTCTTAGTTAAATTAAGTAAATTATTTAATTGATTTTTTATTTTTTTCATGATTCTCGATTCTTCTAGAACCGGAACCGAACCGTGGGAACCGGCGGTTCCTAAGAACCGGGAACCGGACCGGCTCCCACAGTTCCGGTTCCGATTCCACCACTTTTGGAACCAGGAATCGGTGATTCGGGTCCGGTTCCAAACCCGAACTAAACCGTGACGACGTCTAACCGGATCAGATCCGATCAAGGGTAGACCAAAACTGACTTAAACCTAAAGAATGCAATTTTAAAAAAAATTGTAAAAATAATTTCTTTTAAAAATGCAATTAAAAATAATAAATTAATAAAATAAATATAATAATTAGTACATTGAGAATTTTAGTAGTACCATTATAGTTAAACAAATAGATCAATTCCATAAAATAAAATAACAGGATTTAAAATTTTCCACGTTCTATAGGGCTGAAATGAAATGGAGAAAAATGAACTCGCTTTATATATATTGGAGACAACTGGAGTATGAGAAATTCAAGCTAACTTGAGATCAGTAGAAAAAGAAGTTTGACTTGTTCCTTGCAAAAGTCGGTCCACATGGACTTTGTGTGTGGTCGATTTAATTACTTCCATATACACGTGTATGGATGAAAATAAACTGGTGTTTTTCAGACAGAGAAATCAATGTGGCCATGTATTTTCCTCCACGCGTTTGTGAATGAGTTCGTAAGAAAAATGACTTCCATGTCGCGTTGTCTGCGTGACAAATTTACTTGGAATTTTAGACCATGCTTTTTCCAATTTTTTAGAATTTAGAAAGGTCAACCGACTATCATTATCTGATAATTTATTAAAAAATAGATACATAAAGTATTATTATTTACGTTTAGTTAAATGTGCATTGAAGTTATAAATAAAAGAGACAAGCAGCTGTGTGTATAAAGAAAAAGAAAGAAAGAAAATAAGGAAAAATGGAGAGAAAATGAAGTATGGAGAGTAACAATACAATTGAATCAAGTCCATTCGCAGACCACTTGAGCTAAGCTCAATATTTATTAAAGTTTGATTCTAAAATAGTTAAATCGAGATCAAACTTGAATGGTTTATCAAGCCGATCTTAAGTTTTGTATGTTTAGCTTGATTAGCTCGCGAGTCTAATCGAGTTTTAACGAGTTTAAGTTTAATATAAATATTATTCGAATCAAATGGAATTTGACTATTAATATTATTTAAATTAGAATTAAAAATATTTTTTTGTATAAGTCAAGCCTAAACTAGCTCAATCGAATTAAGTTCAAGCTTATATAATGTTATTTCGAGCCAATTCAAATTTAAAATTTTAAACTCAAGTCAAGTACTGTATTATCTTAATTCGATTCATTTGCAATCCTAAATTGTACGGATGGAATGGAGTGATAATTTTGTAAGAAAATTGAAGAATATATCTTTAAATAGGGAATCTGTATAAATAGTGCATGTCATAACAGAATAACAAAGGTCAAAATATCCCCATTTGTCATTTCCTTCTTTGCTCCTTTCGACATCAAAGTGCAGATTGCTTTCTTTTTCATTAGTGATTCACACTGCCGTAAGTTTTCAAGCTCAATTGATGATTAGCTTGATTTCAAGAGGGTATCAGACCTAGGTTAGATGTTCACTGACTTTTCTTCCGCCATTTTCTCTTCTTTATTGTATGGAATTTCCAGAAGTGATAAACATGAATTCCACTATGGATCATATATTTGTTTAGATCTAACAATCCTGGCACAATTATTACAAATGTTAGATTTGATGATCGAATTTTTTGAGTTTGATTGGATCGATTAAACTGGCACTTAGCTCAAATGCAGAGATGAGGCTTATTGATGCAACTTGTGGTAGACTTGATTGTGACATATTAAATGAGCAATGATGGATTATGTATGATTCCATGGTTAGATATAGGATTTTAAATTCAATGTCTAATGAGTTTTCCAAATGATTCATCTATGCTAAATCTGCTTCAAAGCTTTGGTTAGATGCATTTGAGAGCTTTGGATTAATAAATGGATCTTTGTTGTTCTAATTACAAAATGAATAAAGAGATAATAAATTTTATTATTTACATGAAAACTAATGGACCTTCATTTATTATGTATATTGTTATTAACAACAATGTATAGATGTTGGGAATAGATAATCAATTTTACTAGTCAAAAAATTAGTTCAAAATTTTTCTTTTTCATTTTTTTTTTTTTACCTACCTAGCAACCCGCTCTTTAACAAGTCATGATTCATACAGTAAGCTGGGCCAACAGGTAATGCCTTCTAGTGTTGGATCATTGGTGTGACCCAACTTGTGTTGATGTCTATGTTGGACTATTAAAAGCTCCAAGATAAAAACCCAAGATAGAAAAATGTCTCATAAATATAAAAACAAGTCTTACATTGTTGAAATACAAGTTAGAAATCTACATAATTCAACCAAGCTTACTTTTTAGTATATTTATTATTTATGCTGTTAATAACAATAATACATTAAATATCATAAATAAGTAATAAATCGTCCTTATTCACGTTAAAAATAATTTAAAAATTATCTTCTCATTTATGTTTATTCTATTCCCTTTTTTTTTTTTAATATCGCGCTGATCCTACGGGAGTAGAATGATGGGTTTAAGTCCTTGCACTGCCCTTAACAGAGTGTAGATGGTTTTATACATGAAAACGATAAATCATAAGCTATTGTATTAGTTATTATATATTAAAACCTAAACCCATATCCTGACTTATCTAATAAATGTAAGTTCCATAAAAGAACAAAGTCTTTATGAAATTAAAGTTTGTAAAAGAATACTAATTAATATTACAAATGTCTAAAGGTTAACTTCAACCTTAACGGGGAAAAAACCCAAAAGAAAGAGGGAGGTAAATCAACCTTGAGGGTTAAGCTATCATAAACGACCGAATTAATATAATAATCAAATGCAATTGGAACTTTTGCTTGCCTCCTAAAAATTATAAAGCATAAGAATACTTTGTTTCTTTGACAACCAATCTTATTGCAATCGGTAATGTTATACCAATCCTTCCATGTCACTCCGTTTGATTAATGGGATTCTGATGCTAAATAAATAAAAAAAAATGCTTTATTTAGAGTTATTAGGTATCATTTCAAATTAAGGATTTTTTTTAACGACTTCATTATTGATAAGGAATATTTAACTATAATCCAACAAGTCCAACATTGAACTAATGGCTACGGTTGTCAAATCGTGATTTTACTATTCACTAGAATATATAAAATCTATAAAATCATTCAAAACAAGTAAAATCTTAAACACGTAAAATCGTACACCTAAATTCATAATTCAACCTAAAGTCTGCACCAAATCAAATTTGCATCCATTTTAATTAAGAAAAAAAGTACAAAATCATAAACTCTTAAAAATGCATATTTGACTCGCGATTTTGACAACTATAATAATAAGTCATGAAGAGTCTCACAAATATTTGAGCAAACAAGCTCTACAAAGGCCCCTAGTCCACACAAAACTCAACCATACGAGGACCTTAGCCTCATAATGAAGCTCCACAAAGGCCTATGCCCAACAAGAATCTTGGCTTCTTGCCTACCATTGGCCTAGCTCTATACATCGAGGACCACACCTCCTCATCTCACTTCAACCTCCTTGGATAAACAATTCTAGTCTCGACCATCTCCACCACAAGTAGGGACCACTTTGGGTCTAAGATCATCTACCTTTTTATGGGCTCAGGCCTATGTGAAACCAATTCCTATGAACCTCCAATTACGATATGGCCAAAAATTATAAATAAACGCTTACCCCTCAAAGGTACAAGTATATTATTTTATCTTATCTAATCACATCTTATCTTACCCAATCTAGTCCAAGCTTGCTTTGTTCTTTACTCTCTTGAGCCCATAGACTTGCTTAAGTATCAGAGTGACCATGCTAAACAATCCTCAGGTACACCATGAACCATGTATTATGTTTGTAGGTCCACCATACTCTCATACTCTTTTACCGGCAACTCATCACCCGCAACATTCTTTATTTTATATAAGGTTATTCATTTTAAGATTGCAAAGTACTATTCAATGCCTTAAATATTATTTATTCTTTTTATATGTTTATTCCAACATTTATCAACAATCTAGGAAAACAAAACAACTTAAAAGATCTCATATTTATAAGGATCTTACTACAATGGTAAAAAAAATCTCAAAAAGTGAAATTCTTATAATTGGGAACCACGTGAAGGCTTATTACACATGCTCTAAACATGCCAAAATTGGTATTATCTATTTTGCCTTTGCAAAATAAGTTTGGTATCCAACATATTCTCCTGATAGTATAAAAAAAATCCACAATTTATCCCTTTTATTTAGTGATACGAATAGTTTGAAATAAAATAAAAATGATATTTCTTAATCAAGACCCTAAATTAAAATAACACTACTTCATTATCACCTTTCCTGTAGGCGCTACTACTAACAATACCACTCCATTGCCACCACCACTAATTTTACCATTGCCACCACTATTACCAATTTACCACCACCAATTTTGCTATAGCCTCCACTATTACGGTACAACTACTATCAATACAACACTACTACTAAACCATTATTATCACTGTATTATTATGACCATGCCACACCAACATGGTATTGGTAGCCACAGCAATAGTCAATGGTACTAAAATGAGATAATATAGCTAAAATAATATATGATAACATCAATAGTATAATTATAAAAATCGCTAATTCTAATGATGGTGACGACGTGTTATACTTAATAAGCACACCGAACTTTGGCAAAAAAAAAAGAAAAAAAGCACACCAAACATCGTACAAGGATTATCGTGTGGGTTATTTTCAATAATATACCGTATTGCTTTAATTGTTGGGAAGCAAACCGACCACATTATTGAATTATGTGTATTACGTGGGGTGCAAGCATTCTTGATCTTTGGCAGGCTGATGGATTGAATCCAAACCCATTTATGAGGGTTTTCGATGCCTCTGGCTGGTAGTAACAAATACTCAGATTCTGATGAGTAAGACATCTATATACCGACAAAAGCGGGTCTCCCGTCTATTTCGTTTTAAGGTTTACTAACATGAGCTCATTATAACCACGGCATGGGTGTCCGGCTAACAAATTAGATGCTGAATTGCGTCTTAATGGGAGATCTATTCAACCTAGGATGGTATCCTAAAACCTTCAGATGAAGAGGCGAAGAAAGAGGTAGATAGATTCTTGCTGACATCAAATTCATTCGGATCGGGGTCTCCTTGGGAAGGAGTGATCACAAATAACTTTGAAGGATGTGATCCTGTACTTTTGATGAAACGGATCATCATCGACTTTAGTTGCAGTAAATAGATTGGAGGGGTCTTTTCCTTTCCCAATGTAAGGATTTCCATTGCTTCAGAGGACACTCGTTGAGTAGCTTAGCAACGAGAGAACATGCATCAAAAGCATCATCCAGGGAAAACCCGAGTTTTGTTGTTGGTTTCAAGCAGCTATATCCACCAAGAGTGGAGATGGCTCAAGAAACATTATGCAAGATCAATGTATCAAAAAACCCAAAATTGAAGATAAGCATGGGCAAGCCGAACTGAACTTTGCACATATATATCAAATTGTAGAATTTAGTGAGAACACGCTGATGAAAATAAAAAGCAAAACATCTACAAGCCAAACTCATGACAAAACCCGATGCACTCTTTTCTTTGGCTAAAACACACCACATTACTTTCTGTTGGATTTGTTGACCAACTTCCGGCTCTCAAGCTTCCTCCGAGCAGCTTCAAATTCTTCTTCACTGGGTTCTGAAACTAGCTCCCCACCACCATACTTGTTCATTAGAGATGCAAACATGGACTCGAACTTGTCTTTTCTCTCGTTTTGTCGCTGTGATATAATCGCAGAAAGATCTTGGGTGCTTATTTGACCTGAAGATTGTCAATCAGGACATCATAGTTAAACTTTGCAACAGGTGCTGATAACACAAAAATTAAAGTTCCGTGGTAACGTTCAAACTCACTTCCCCCTTTTTCTTAGTGGATCTATAGGTGGTTTTGTTTGGGAAACTTGTTGAGCCCACTTCTGATAGGCCTTGGTTGACTTTACTTTTCCTGCAAGGCAAAATAATTACAAGCACAGAAGTAGGGTAATTTAGTGAATATTCAACATTGATGAAATCTTGGCTACAAGTTAAAAACCTGTGCCAGATAGCATTTCCCTAGTGCCGCGTATTAGGCCAATAAATGGAGCAGTTGTTTGCGCTAAGGATGTACCCTATTGAGCTTCTATAATAGAGCATCATGTAAACTACATCTGATATAAGTGATTACCTTTAGCTATTGCATCATCAATAATATCCTTGAAACGGTGGGAATCGGATTTGGGTTCTGAGCAGAGCATTGAGCAGAAAAGCCTGCAGAGGAGCATATATGTCAAGATGAAAACTCAAAAGAAAATCAAGAATAGCAATCAAAAGATGGAATAGATAGATGATGCTAGGGAAATATCTTAAGCCTTACATGTTCATGTTACCCTTGCATTTATCATAAAGATCAAGCAGATCGCTCTTCTCTGAATCAGAACCCCTATAATTTGCTTCAAACTCTTCAATATCAGCCTCAGTAACCTGCGGCGTGCAAGTGTAACAGCATGATGCCATTCCCATCCATTAAGTTTGGGTTCAAGGACCATAATAACTGCTGGTGGACAAGAATTTCTCCTCTTAAAGTTGCTGCATAAATGATGACTTACCTTTTTGTACACAGCACTGAAATATTCATGCAAATTCTGGACAGTATCTCCTGCAAGGTCCTGATTTACAGAGAGGATAAAACAGAAGACCACGTCGATAATAGAACTTCCATTCGTTGCCAATTTATAATCAACACTTCATGTTCATGGATAGATGAAAAGAAAAAATGCCCATTTCTTTGATGCTCTCTCTATAATATAAAACCCAAAACTTCAAGAGAAACAAGAAGCAACCTAGTTGTATATGTATTTTATTTAGTCTTAATTTCAGATGGCAAAGCAATGTAAGGTCTAGGAAACTAACAGCATCATCCACACATCCAGTCTGATCATAAATTGCTCGTTTCTCCTCATCAGCAAGAATGGAAATCGCCTTCTGCAGCTGTTGAAACTTCTCTTTTGCTTCCTGTGGCATACAAAAATTCGTGTGTTACTAATAACCAGAAAAGAGCGTCATGAAAACTTCACATTTATCTCTTCTCTTGGAGTTGAACAGATAACATTGAGCTTTACAGCAACATTTTTACATTAAACAATCCATTTTACCTCATCACCTGGATTTTTATCAGGATGCAGTTGCAGTGCTAACTTGTAATATGCTTTCTTTATCTCATGCTGGCTTGCTGTCCTTTCTATACCAAAAATCTGAAGGACACATGGAATGAAGATTAGGAATGGTAAAAATGGAGAAAAAGGGAAAAAAACCCAATTTGGTCTAAATGTGACTCATAAACCTCACAACTACTATGTGGATCAACAATTTTTTGGATACCTGTACCTTTCAAATTGTAGAACTTCATTCAAATTGACAATTAAGCTATGTTTAATTTGCAGAAAACATTGTTTGGAATATTCTGACATTGAATGTAATCAAAATTTTAGAATTGTTAAATATTAATGTAGTAATTTACATAGTCAAACAGACACACATGCAAAGTACTCAAACTCACCAAACATCCAATTAAATCTAAATTACAATGCAACAATATCATAATTATATCGAATCGACAAGTATTCGGAGAACAATTTAGGTTGGTGGTGTTAATTCAAGTAGTGGGCCTTAAAATCTTATTTAATGGAATCAATAAGCATGACCTGATAAGGTCAGAAATCAAGCACTTCTGATAAAAGTTCAGGACTGATCCCAAATTGGAGCAAACATACAGTAGTAGCCCACCTTTTCCAGAATTTTTTTTTTTTTAATCCTTCCTGTAAAACCATCTAAAATCTATCCAATTGTGGTGACACTTTAGCCAATATAGACTATAACAATAACAAAATATCGGATAGGACAAAAAATATAACAAATCCCTGAATCAAAACCATTATCAAAACGTAAGGGAACAAAGATCACAGATCGACATGGAGAAGTGAAAATTCATGATGGTATGCACATATATGTCGATATACCTCGTATAAGCTTCTATCCTTTTGTTGGCCATCACAAGGAGGTCTTGAGCTGCTAGAGTTGTTGTCGGTTGCCATGGAAAATATGGAAATGGATTGGTTTGGTTGGAGTTGGATCGTGCATACAAGGGGAATCGAGCTTTGGTGACTTTGTACTTGTAAAAGGTTTTAATAGTGGAGCGTAACGTAATAGTTTAAAGTTTCAAAGTAGGATTTTTTTTTTTCCCGCCATTTCCTCGTATGATTTTAGTTAGCTTTAGTTTTATGGCCTAAGTTGTATTGGTAGGGACCGTAGTAGGGTTGCTGGCTGCCTCTTAAGCAAACTTGTGAAGAGGGCAAATAATGATCCTTTCTTTTTAACTTGGCCTCGAGGCTTGGCCCGTTTTAGGCTAAGTGGACTTAGTTTGAAGTTAAAACAGTAACGTGATTGTTGATGTTTCTGTTATTGTTTGAAGTGTTCAACCTTGGTGCCAAGTCTTCAGCCAAAATTCTTGCTTGTTTACTTAGTCATGTATACGTTAGTTGTTCCTATTTTATTGCCTAAGAATCCTCATGTATTCCCTTTAATTTCTATCAAGTAGTTTGTATTTTCTTATATAAATACTAGAATGAAATATCAGTGCAGCAATTGAGCTGTATTATTCAATTACTTCTACTGTTCTATCTTTATTTTCTATCTTGGTATCAGAGCCATTTACCTGGGCAAATTTCTCTAATCAAACACCAATCATGACCACTCCTCCAGGACCTCTAAGCTCAAGTGAATCGCATATTTTATCCAATTTACAAACAGAAGTTTGCCCACTCAATACAACGCAATCAAACTTGATCGCACAAATTATCTTCTATGGGAAACCATGATTATATCGATCATTAGAGGCCACAAATTGGATGGCTATGTTCTTGGCACCAAGTTATGTCCTCCAGAATTCATGCCAAGAACCACACCAGGGAGTACAGTTAAAATACCAAATCCTGAGTATGAAGAATGGCTTTCAAATGATTAATTACTCTTAGGATGGCTTTGTAGCACCATGAGTTCAGACATAGCCTCTCAACTAATGCAGAAATCAACATCGAAAAAGCTTTGGGATGCAGCAAAAGAATTGCCGGGTGCACATACAAGAGCAAGAGTTGTCTACTACAAAGCTGAATTACAGAAAACGAGGAAAGGAGGAATGAAGATGGAGGAATATCTGACAACCATGAAAGCCATTGCTGACAATCTTGCCCTGGCAGGTAATCCAATACCTTTATCTGAACTAATTGTTCAAATTTTGAGTGGTCTTGACACAGAATACACTCCAATTGTCACTCTTCTTACTAACAAAGAGTCAGTATCCTGGATAGAATTGCAAACGACTTTGTTGACATATGAAAGTAGATTAGAGCAACTATATACCTATCAAGCAGAGGGTATTAATTTGAATCACACCACTACTCACTTTGCAATGAACAACACTAGCAATAGGCCATTTAATTCCAATAATGGCGTAGGGCAAAATCAATCAAACTACAGCAATAGAGGTGCTAGAGGCAGATTTCGCGGAAGAGAAGGCAGATTTCGCGGAAGAGAAGGCAGAAGCAATGGAAAACAAACTCATGTGCCAACTTTGTGATAAAGGAGGCCACACTGCCTCTATTTGCTGGAACAGATTTGATCTTAATTTCATGGGAAGCTCATCAAATCAAAACTCAAATGCCCTCATGACAACTCTTGAGACGATTGAAGATCCCTCATGGTACGCGGATACTAAAGCCAGTCATCATGTGACCAACAATTCTCAGAACCTGCAACACAAGCAAGACTATAATGGTAAGAATTCTCTTATTGTTGCCAACAGAAGCAAACATGGTATCAGTCACATAGGTAACACAAAATTTGCAACGAAATGGAAAGATTTGTCTCTTAATCATGTGTTATGTGTTCCTAAAATTACAAATAATCTACTAAGTGTATCTCAATGGTGATTGATAACAAAGTGAATACTATATTTAACTCTTCTGGTTGTTTTGTGAAGGACAAGCGGACAGGACTGGTGATGCTCAAAGGGAAGCTTGAAGATGGCCTATACAAGCTTGAAGTTGCGCCTTCCTCAAAGAATTCTAGTTTTTCCAAATTAAATTCTAGAGTCATTTCCTTTTTGTCTAATTTATCAAAGTCAGAGTCATGTTTGAATTTGTTGGGTCCTTCAAATGTGGATGCGTGGCATAGGAGGTTAGGCCATCCATCTAAAAGAGTCTTGTTTCAAGTTTTGAAAGAGCGTAATGTTGATTTTGCAATTAATAACATTAATTTCTGTGATGCTTGTCAGTTTAGAAAATCACATGCCTTGCCTTTTAAAAATTCTCTTGCTTAAGCAAAACAATGTTCTTGATTTAATCCACACTGACCTTTGGGGACCTGCACCATTACTTTCGTCGTCTAGATACCTGTTTTACATTCATTTTATTGATGACTTCAGTAGATTTACTTAGATTTATCCTCTTAAAGTGAAAAGTGATGCTGTTCAAGCTTTTAACCATTTCAAAAATCTTGTTGAAAACCAGTTTGGAACTAAGATAAAATAGCTTTATTCAGATTGTGGAACAGAATACTTACCTTTCTCACAAATAGTTCAAAAATTAGGAATTATTTTCAAACACACTTGTCCATACACCTCGGTTCAAAATGGTAGAGCAGAAAGAAAATATCGCCACATCGTTGAAATGGGTTTAACCTCTTGGCTCAAGCTAAAATGCAATTAAAATACTGGTGGCAAGCTTTTGAAAGTGTTGTTTATCTAATCAATAGATAACCAACTCCTATTCTTCATAATATTTCACCAATGCAAAAGTTGTTTGACAAAATTCCGGATTATTCATTTTTAAAAGTTTTTAGATGTAGCTGTTTTCCATGCCTTCGGCCATATCAAAGTCATAAATTTCAATTTCATTCCACTAAATGTGTGTTTTAGGATACAGTGAATTTTTCAAAGGTTAAAATGTCTTAGTTCTACAGGAAAAATCTATATTTCAAGGCATGTGGTGTTTAATGAAAAAGAATTTCCTTTTGCTAATGGTTTTCTCAATACCAAAACTGTTTCAACTCCAATTCTCGTTTCGTCACCTTTTTCATGGCACATGATGTCAAATAATTTAAGTAACAATGCAGCTTCTCCTCGTACAGATCATCAATAAGCTTCTCTAATAGCTTCACCAAATCCTGAAAGTTCTACTTCACATTCACCAAGAGAGTAAGTCAAGTCGAAGCTGCATTAGATTCTAGCATTACTGACCAGATCAATCCACAAGTGTCGTTGGAAATGAAAGGTTGGAAGAGAGTGGAGAAATTCGGTTGAATGATCACCCTATGGTCACAAGGGGAAAGAGTGGTATCTTCAAGCCAAAAGTGCCATTTACTGGTGTTGTCAATGATGCTGAAGTTGTTGATAACCTTGACACAATAGAGCCTCAATTTGTTTCGGCAACTTTAAAAGGTGATAATTGGAAAAAGGCAATGCAAGATGAGTATCAAGCTCTAGTTCAGAATAAAACGTGGCACTTAGTCCCTCCGTCTTCAAAGCATTCTTTGGTTGGAAAGCAAGTGGGCTTTCAAGCTCAAATACAATCCAAATGGAAGCATTGATCGCTACAAAGCGAGATTGGTTGCTAAGGGATTTCACTAAACTCCTAGAGTTGATTTCTTTTAGACATTCAGTCCTAATCAAGCCCACTACGATAAGGATTATGTTAACTCTTGCTGTCTCAAAAGGATGGAAGGTTCGGCAACTGGATATTAATAATGCATTTCTGAATGGATTGCTGGCTGAAGATGTGTATATGGTGCAACTAGAGGGGTTCGTTGATCCTAAAAAACCAGATTTTGTGTGCAAACTTGACAAGGCCATCTATGGACTCAAACAAGCTCCTCGTGCTTGGTTTAACAGGTTAAAGAACATGTTAGTTGAATGGGGTTTCAGTCATTCTAAGTGTGATACATCTCTCTTCTTTTTCGAGTCTCACAACAAAGTCTTACTTATACTTGTTTATGTTGATGAAATTTTGATCATAGGCAATGACAAAGAACTTGTACAAGCTTTCATTCACGGGTTAAATAAGATTTTTGATCTAAAAGACATGGGGACTCTACATTTTCTCGGCATTGAAGTTCATAGAGATGAGACTGGCATGTTTCTTACGCAATCCAAACATATTAAAGATTTGCTACAAAAAGCTGAGAAGTGAAATGCTAAAGCCTGTTTAACGCCTCTTGTTACTAGGAAAAATCTATCTAAAGAAGAAGGAGAAGTCATGAGGAATCCAACTTATTATAGATAGATTATAGGAACTCTTTAGTATCTCACACACACTCGGCCAGATATAACATAAGTTGTCAACAAGTTAAGTCAGTTTCTTCAACAATCAACTTTGGTTCATTGGCAAGCAGTCAAAAGGGTTCCTTACTACTTGAGTGGAACTGTTTCGGTTGGGTTGCATATCAAATATAATGAAAGGCTTTGTTTAAGTGGATTTTCTGATGCTGATTGGGCGAGTTGCCCAGATGATCGTCGATCAGTTGCAGGATAATGTGTTTACTTTGGTGACATTTTAATTTCTTGGTCTTCTAAGAAACAACATGTTGTAGCCAGGTTGAGCACTGAGTCTGAGTACAGGTCTTTAGCAAATCTTATTACAGAGATGTCGTGGATTACTTCACTTCTCAAACAATTTTCATTCTCTCTACCTTCCAGACCTATAGTGTGGGTTGATAACTTAAGTGCAGTTGCGCTCGCTTCCAATCTTGTGCACTATGCTTGAATGAAGCATATTGAAATAGATGTTCACTTTGTTAGAGATATGGTTTTAAGCAAAGATCTGGAAATTCAATATGTTCCATCACATGATTAGATAGCAAAATGTCTTACAAAGGCGTTAACAAATTCTCGGTTTCAGCTCTTGCATGACAAACTTGGTATGGTTGAATCACCCTTTTGTTTGAAGGGGAGAGTTAAAACAGTAACGTGATTGTTGCTGTTTCTGTTACCGTTTGAAGTGTTCAACCTTGGTGCCAAGTCTTCGGTCGAAATTCTTGCTTGTTTACTTAGTCATGTATATGTTAGTTGTACCTATTTTATTGCCTAAGAATCCTAATGTATTCCCTTTAATTTCTGTCAGGTAGTTTGTATCTTCTTATATAAATACAGGAATGAAATATCAGTGCAACAATTGAGCTGCGTTATTCAATTACTTCTGTTGTTCTATCTTTATTTTCTATCTTACTCAAAATGAAGTTTGTATGATTAAATGACTAAAATGAGTTGAGAATAAGCATTGAGTCTATTTGTGAGCAACTCGTTAAGAGCTTGAGAGTTAAATAATAAGCAAGCTCATTAAGAACCTACAAATAAATTTGTGAATTATTTGTGTATACATATCTTTGTTTAAAAGCTTGACTTACAAGCGGAGCTCGAGCTCGTGAATCCTTAACAAGCTCATGCTCATGATACATTTTTCAGACTCGTTAAAAGCTCAGTTTGGCTCAAGCTTACTAATTTGTTTAACCAATCAAGCCCGAACATTCAAATGCTCAGCTCCACCCCGTTCATTTACAGCCCTTCTTTGACTTTCCATTTATCTTTTATGTATAATCAATTTCTATTACTAATATAATAAAAGAAAATTGAATAAAGTCCATGTAAATCTTCTACTATGACAAGTGTTCTATGGCACTATTTGAGAGTATGATTAATTTTTTGAAATGTGATTTTTATCAGTCTAACAAGTACTCCAAACACTCAAATTAAACACTCTAAACATTAGATATGAAGAAGTAATTTAATATATAATGAAATGGAATGTGAGAGAAAATGACACATCCATTCTTACCTTGAAAACATTATATAATAGAATGGATTTTATAAATAGTGGTTTTTGTCAAAAATACAATTAATAGTAGATATGTGATGAGTTAAAATGATTAATAATGCAATTTACATGAGGGTAGAACTAAAGAATCAAATCTTTTTTAAGACAAAATTATCTATGGAAGAATGTGAATTTTGTATACGTAATATGCCCGAGTTAATTGGAAACGTTAATGAGTATTTTAATAAACATTTTGATAGGTTTAGCTAAGAAAATGATTATAAAAAAAAGAGATTATATCATTTTAGTAAATAAGTTGATACGATTACAACAAGGATTGAAGATTCAAACCTACCACATCTACTTGAGAGATTGAGAAAGATATCACTATATTATAAGATTATTGGCTAATTCAAATTGTTAAGCAACAGTGAAACTCATCGTAATATGGTACCATTTATAAGCATGAGTTAAACTCTACAAATAAGACATTAAATTGTGTTTATAATTGTCTAAGGAAATTAAACAACATATATAAAATATCTTCATTAAAATAATCTATTAGATTGAAATAGCTCTAATCGATAGAAAAAATGTTAGGATTAATGTTGCATTTGGTATCTTAACTTCACCCAAATATGCATCATGATGTGCCACACGATATCTGACATGGCAATTTTATATTTTATATTTATTATTAATTTTACAACTATTATATTTTACTTTACACTATTTATATTATAATTACTTATTTTCAAAAGGAAATTTGGGCTTGCTAAACCGCTAGGCACTAGCCCATCAAAGACCATACTGGGTCTTATTCTTATAGATTTTGGTTCTTTAACTAGACTTCACACAGCTGAACTTTATATATAAGGTTTTTTTAACATGTTATTTCCAACATGAGACATCAATTATACTACTAATTATTATTTTATATTGTTCATAACACTTCAAATAAGCGTTAAAAAAGTACGGCATGATATCATCCGAATTCTGAATATTGAAGATATTATAGTTAATTAATAAACTATATAAGCTTTCATTAATAACAACTCTTTTGAGCTCTCAAACAGAATGAAGGTAGAAAATTCATAACCACTTTATCTCACATAATCAATATCACATGTCTTCTTCTTAGAGAGAAAGAGAGAGGTTGGAAACTTAGCGAATCATCAACGTATAAAGAAGTGGAAGCAGAATAGGAGGCAATATTGGAGGAGAGGTCCCGATCGAAAACACCATCAGAGGTGAGATTAAAATACAAGTTGTGTAATTGATTAAAATAATGTAATTAAAATTCAATAATTGTAAAATTAATAATAAATAAAAATAAAATAACATTCATAACTAAAAAATATAAAATTGCCATGTCAGATGTCATGTGGCACGTTATTACTAGTTGAAAGCGCCACATCAAGCTTAGGTTATATTTTGGTTCACATAATCTTGATCTAGGTATGAAATTGATCAAAATGAAAGATCAAGCAGTTGATTGTATATTCAAAATTGAGGTACAAAACGCAACATTAACCCAAAAAATTAATATGACAAACAATCTAGACAAAAGATTTAATACGGGTTACGTACAAAAATAAAAAAATCTCGAAGTTCATATACTTCACACAATAGATAGAAAAATTAACCAAAATTCCAACAACAAATGTGATATTATCCCAACTCGTTCATCTCATAAGCTCGCATGAGTTGAGTTAGATGAATAACTTTTGGCTTGTTTATTTGAAGGCTTTGCACTAAGCTTATATGTTTGTTATAAGAAGTACAAGGAAACAACTAACTTGGTTCAAAGATTGCATCACTATATAGGATTCATGTGTTTTCAGTTGAATGTAATAGAAATGGTGGTAGATCTACAACTGATCCAATAGTTAGAGTAACAAATTGCAACTAGCAAACTACTATGCAAAAAACATATAAATACATGAATCAAGAGCATAAAAGGGCATCGAACCCCTGTTTTAGCATAGAGCTTTGGAGTTGGATAATTCTCAAATGTTAGCATGAACATCCTCTACTTGTAAATCAAGAAAACAACTCAAATTAGCAGAGTTAAGGAGATGGTCGAAACCCCAAGAAACAAGAAGGGAGAAGAGACTTATCTGTTTTATTTATTTATTTTTATTTTTTTACAAAATCAAATAACACAAAGGAACGGTTCTTTTTCTATTTATTTATTTATTCTTTTACGAAAGCCATTGAAATAGGTTAGATTATAATTTTTACAGGACAACTTTCACTAGTTTTGGCATCACACTTCCTGCTTCTTCTTCTAAGAATCGTTGATCTTGGTTTATGAACGATAATTCCTTTAAATTTAAGATTACAAACTGGGCGGCGTAGTCGATAAAACCCGGCCCAGTTTGCCTAAAGCCCATTATTATCATTGATGCTGTCCATGGACCATTGTTGGTATATAAATATTCTTCATCTTGAACGCACGACATCCTGTTACGTTATTCGACATGGTGAGACTTGGTTTAATGATGTCCATATTCCGATGCATTATTTAATACGAGTTGCCTTGGTGAGATAGAAAACAAAAAAGGAAACATAAAGAAAAGGGGACATATATGGCTACATCGTAAAAATTCAATATAAACATGGCTGACCAGAAAATGGAAATCCATATAAAAGTCCACTTTACGGGAGAATATGCTCCAGCTGGAGTTAGAAGCTAAGTTCCAAACAGTTGCAGACACAGACTAGGACAAATGAATTAAAAGAATATTTATAGACCATAGGCTATTGTATATATAGGGTAATAGGAAAATGAGATATTGTTGGAACTTAGTGGCTAGAGACAAATTGTATATTATTATGCTATTGACATTTGCGTGGGAGAACGGTCTTATTTTATTGATGATAAGATGTCGCATAAGATGATATGCTTCACATCGTAATTGATTCATAAGTCCACGCCAGTCATGAAGTTAACAACATTATATAAGATATTAAAAATAATTTAAAAAAATTTAAATAGATATTAAAATTAAATTTTTAAAAATTCAAGTATATAATTAAATTTTTCAACAAAGTTCCCTATCAAACTCAATACTAACTCTTTTATTGACAGTGACTCTTGCCATGGTTATGTGCTCTTGGATCTTTGCAAACTTAAGAGGGCTAAGAGAAAACAAACCATTTTATAAATTATTTTTATGGGCCTTCTGATCTTTTAAGTAAGATATTATATGATTAAAATTGATATGGAATATATGTAATTTTTTCTTATTTAATATTCTATTTTAGTCATCGACATTTTTTCTCATTTGAATCTCAACATATTACACATTAACAAAATGCGAACTTCTATAGTTATTTAATTATCTAACAATCCATCTAACTATTATAGTAATTAATATATTAAGTATTTCACAGTTGTGAATCTAACTCGTTAAAATTATGTATTTGTATATATCAATATCATTATCTCTTCTGTTAGTATTTGACACATGATGGCCTATGATTTGTCTATGTAGCTAGTTTACATAAATAAGAGTGAAACATGCTAATTAACTAAAATAATTCTCCACTAAAAAAACAACTAAAATATTAAAAAATTAAAATATATATAGAAGGTTGCAGCCCCAAAATCTACTATGGGCTGCGACCCACATATGAAAGTGGTCATTTGATCTCCCCATCATTGCAATCTTAAAAAAACTAAAAAAAAGATTAAAACATAATCAAATTGCAAGTTTGTGGCACAACACGGTAGGTTTTAAGGATTTCTTTTCCTTTTTAAAAAGATAGTTGTTGTGTAAGGCCAAATACTAGCGTAGGGGAATCACAGAACCCATTTGCAAATGACTCACTTTTTTCTTTTTGTGATTCTTTTTGCAATTATTTTGGTTAGTTAATATTTATTTACTTATATTTTTTATATCAAGCCTAGATTTTGGTATTTGTTTCTTTTAATTTAATAATATAAAATCATGAATTGATTTACTACAAACCTGATTAGGAACTCAAAAAGGAGCCCTTTTTTTTTAAACCTATCTTGGTATCCAACTGTGGTTAGGAAAGAAAAGAAAAGATATTTTTTTTTTCCTTTTGTGATTCTTTTCGTATTATATTGGTTAGTTAATATTTATTACTTATATTGTTTATTTGTATATGTAGTGGGATTTTAAAATAGAAATATTATTATTTATATATTTATTTGGACTTGACTCGTGAGCTAGATAACAGGGTCCAGCGAGTCTAGTTCGTTCATTGGGATGGTTTGGAGAGATTTGGCTTGGTAGGCTTGGAACATGGATCATTGGATCGGTCTGCCGCATTCAACCTTTCTCAAGCAAACTCATGCACGGAGGAGATGGTTATTGGCCTTGATCCATGAGGAGTTTATTAAGGATAATCATGAATTGAGCTTGTTCCATCTCATTCGTTAATCATTAAGGTGATCTGACGGTTGTCATTTATGTCAAGTGCCTATAAATACTTAATCACTCATCCTCATTTTCAACTTTTGGAGAGAGAAAATAAACAACATTCTATAGAGGAGGCTCTATTTAGAAAGATTAAACAAGGCAACTCAAGTGATTTCAACCCTAACTGCTCAAGAATTGTAAGGTTAACGCGGGAGGATTACTCAAGCTTTCTAATCTGTCACTTGCGCACTTGAGACATTGCGACTATCTGCTCCTCTTCCTTGTCATACTCTTCAAGTCATCCCATCATCAAGTATCATTTCCTCAACAGCAACCTAAAACCACGTGCTAGATACGAGATCCACGTGATGCATGCGTGACCACTATCAGCTAGATCATGCATCTACGGTATCAAGCCTAGATTTCGGTATTTGTTTCTTTTAATCTAATAGTATAAAATCATGAACTAATTTACTACGAACCCGATTAGGAACTTAAAAAAAAAAACAGTTTTTCGATATGTTCCTATTGCTACTTAGCAGTGGCTGGGAAATGAAATGTGGTATATTAGAACTAGTAGGTTAGATTTATCATTATATTGCTACCAACCTATGTAAGAACCAGTTTATGGAATTAATTTTCGTAAAACTAAATATATATGTTGTGGGGCTAACCTATTAAAATTTAAATGCTGCCACTTTTAAATTTTAAGTTAAATTACATTATTTTAATAACTTTTTTTATTTGTTCTTTTTCCTCTATATTATATATATATATATTATTTTTAACTAAAAAAAATCACAGGTAACCAAATTAATATTTACAACAGATGACAGTTTATTCTTTTTTTCCTTTTTTAGGTGGCTTTGTAAGTGTCTACGTATCCACTGTGTGGAATCAAACTATCACAGTTCCTTTCCAAAAAGTTTAATCCTTTTATTTTTTTAGTTTTTAAATTATATTCGTTGTAGGTTATTAAATTTTATTATCCTTTTTTTCATGAAAAAAATGAGGTTTTGTCTTCCCTTTTTTTGAAAAAGGAAAATAACTAAAGACACACCCTAATTCTGGAAAACTTTCAACATGATTTTTTATTAAGAAAAAAGACATTTCAAACCATCAAAACTTCTTTTTTAGTAATAAATAAAAATAATTTTTTATTTGCATTATAAATTTTTTATATTATTTTTATAATTTTTGTAAGATCCATCTAAAAAAGGAAATCAATTTGTATTTTAAAGGTAGATTAAACATAGTTTTTGGAGAAATTATATAGTCCCATAATCAAATTTAACGGAACAAGTCCCGTCACTATCCATCGGCTTACACTAATACCTAACCGTGATCGAATTACTAGAATAGTTAATATTCCAATTACTATATTTATTTTAACAGTAAAATAATTGACTGGACGGCCCTATCGACCAAACCATAGAAGTTCCTTAGCTTTGAAAGCTTAATTTATGGTATCTCTTTATTTCATTTTTATTTTTTTAAGAAAGTATATAAGAAAAGAACTAGATAGAACATTTTTTTTATTAAATCAATATTATTTTGAAAATGAATGAAAGAGTAAAGAAAAGAAAAACTTACATGTTGTTGATCGATATACATTTGATTGTTGAACCGAAATGTTCATATTATATTTTTTATGAGACAAAATATTGCACAATTAACATATAATTTAAGGACAAAATTGCACTTAACCTAAACAATATAAAATTTGCCTAAAACATGACTTAAAAGATGCAAACTACTTATGTGATTTCTAGATTTCAAATTAGCAAGAAATATTATGTGTTTGTCTATATACAAGAAACTACTTCAATGAAACTAACATCCATATGCCATCGATCAACGGGTTGAGATAACCCCTTATTCAGACATGATGAAAATGCAATCGATCATCTGACGATGGCCTAGTGGTTGGACACTAAGGCATGGTGTTCGAAAGTAGCCTCTTAATTCCTGTCAAGAGTTTATGACCCTGTAAATTATCTCCATCATCCAGATGTCAGGGCAGAACATTTGGCGATATATGCTTTTTCCCTATTTTATTTTTAAGACATGGTAAGGTCACTAGAAGCATGAAGTGAAGACAACGCATATTCCTAAAAGGCGTCCAGTCGGTGCAATTAAGGAACTAGCCTTTAGGTTCATTAATTGCAAGGATAAACTTTTCTAAATTTAAGCAATATTCTCAATAGCAATAAATCCCAGTGTTTGGTAGATTTTAGGGGACTTATTTGGTGCCATGATCATTGTTTACCAAAAATATTATCATTAACTTTATTATATTAAAAATTAGCATAATAAAATATTAATGGTTTCTATCGCAATTATAATAGATTTTAATCATTCAATAATATAATGTGAGCGATCCCGTCATACCTACCATGGGACGATAAAATTTTTTCAAATTGTAATAACTTTTTTGAGAGCTTTCATTTGGTAAAAGGCAAGTCTACTAAATTGTCTCATCTTATATTCATTATTTGCTATCTTTAGAGAAAAAAACTTTGAATAGTAGTCTTCTGGATTGCTTTTGCAAATTGTAAAAGAGTATTGCTATATAAAATGTGTTACAATTATATTGAGTGATTTGTGTGTTACTCCAAGTGAGAAAAATCTTAAGTAGCTAATAAAAGCAGTGTGAAGTCATCGATTGGAGACATTGTGTCTATTGAGAGTAGGGGGTAGTTTAAACTCTACATTGCATCCAAGCTTGAATTCTCTTTTGTTCACATTCCAACATACTACTATTGTTTTGTGTTATTATTGCATATTTTGTAAATTTGTAATCTTTTAAAAAATTGGTGAATTCACATATATACCAAATATATTCATAATTATGGAGTGCTAAAATATGTTTTATTTTGTTATTTTAATGGATAATATTATGAAAATAGCACTTAAAATTTTTATAATTTAATTTAAGATCTTTAAGATGTTATTTTTGAAAAAGGGAAGGATTTCATGAAGTTTCATGATGTTTAAAAGCTATTTGGATAATAAAGGGAAAGGTTTTTTGAATGACACGACCACGACATGAGTATCTCATGGAGCTGTGTCATTTGAAAGCTTTAGAAATACACAAAGGAGCTAAAAAATTTTCAAACAACCTGAGAAGCACACTGGCCATATCATACCCATGTTACTCTTTGAATATTGAATTTCTACGTATAAAAAGTTACATGGGACAAGACTCAAGTGTGTCCTTCTAGTGTCAATCCTAATTATTTGTTATTCTATGAAAGCACGTCAAACTTGGAAAGTTCAAGTTATTACATGAAGAAAAAGACAATTTAGGATCTTTTTTTTTAAGACTTGAAGACATCAACTTTCATTTACGAGGATCAACCTCTTAGCTAACTTGAAGATTTACTTTCGTATTATGAAGACATTGCTTGCTAATCAAGAAATTGGGAACTTTCCTATTTCGCAAACATCAACCTTCTAATTTTAGAAGATGAAAACTTCTTTTTAAGCTTTAAAGACCTTTATATATGGAAGAAGACCCTAGGCAGCAATATCACAAAATTATACACACCCCCTATATTATAGTGCACATCAAGTTTGTGCATTACTCAAGTTGCAAAACATCTTTGTAACAAGGGTTTTATTTTTATAATTGATGTCTCATCTTATTATTTGTGTTATTATTATTAGATTCATGGAAGAGCAGTTCTTTAGTTTAATTTGATGAACCTTACATTTTGTATTTGATTTATTCCTATTTTTTTGAATTAATTGATTGAATTCTTGAATCTAATAGTGTGTGCTTTTATTGCTTATCTTGAATTGATAAATAGTGGTATGGCTATTAGTATTGATTTTGCACTAGATTGAAATATTGCTTTTGTAAATACACCCACATAAGAGAGAGAAAGCATGCAATCTTAGATATAGGATGATATAAATCTCTGATTAGAGTCAAATCTAATATGAGATTTGAGATTGTTATGGCTATCATAGGGTTTTAACTAGAAAGAAATTTCAATTAATCAATTGAGAATAGAATTAATAATCTTCAAAGAGATATCAAATTACCTTAGAAATTTTTACCATTCAAGAGTATCAACAATAAAATTTAAATTATTTTTGGTGTAATCACATAGTTTCCTAGTGGAGATTCAAGATCTAAACACTATTGCAAGTGATTGTCACTTAGAATATTGATAGATATATTGACATACTTGATTTTGTAGGTTAAACGATAGGGGAAAGATAAGTATTAGTACGATAGACACCTCATTTTTGCCCATTTAGTAATTTATAGTAAAAATTAATATTATATTAAGCCCACAAATTTCAATAAAAACGATAAAAATATATAGAAAAAAATACAATAAGAGTAATATATGTTTGATATAGTATTAATCTTAATTGTAAATCTTTTTGGACCCGATTAAATAGCTCACAATGAGTTGGTATATTTAATTGGGTCCAATTTAGAGGCCTTAAATATTAATTATGTGCAAACCATTTTAAGGCATAGGCCAATAGCCTGTATCGATAAGGCGTTATGTTGCATTGGAGAGATCATGGGTTCGATTTCGAGTAGAGGCTAAAATTAGCCTTTCAATTTTACTTCACCTGCGCATTGGATAGGCTAACGTCATGCTAAAACCAACCATCTTCTTCCTCATGCAACTCCACAGGTTGCACACATCATGACCAAACTGTCATGTTTGAGGCCATTTTTCATCCTTTTTTTCTTCGTGTAATATTATGAATCAGAACACAAAAATGGGTATTGATTCATAGTTTTAAAGGGTTAAAATAGACTTAAAGATTGGGAAAATTTTGTGCAAAAATTAGTTTCAATCACCATTAATGGTGATTTTGAAGAAACTTGATCAAGATGAAGCTTCATGGAACTCTGTTTTGACCAAATACATAAGAATATTTGATTGAAATGATTAGAACATCATCAAGTTGGCATTAAAATCGAAATTAAAAGAAACCTTATTTTCATGAATTATTAGTGCTTTTAATTTGTTTCCATCTTGATCTGAGCTCCAAAACTATAAATCGGAGCTTAAACATCACATTTTCATCAAGCAATTACATAGAAATCCACTTTAAAAAGCTTGAATCGAGATGATTTTAACTTTCTAGGGTTTTAAATTTTTTTCGAAGTTCTTCTTTTCTACAAGTGTTCTTAAAAAAGTTGGGAGTTTTAGGAAGCGTCAACGTGTGGAGAGTTGTTGAATGATAGCTTGAGGCAGCTAAAATCTACTTTGACCTAGAACCATTGTACGACGCCAACATTGAAGCTTGAACCACCATCCTGGGGCCATTTTCAAAGGAATCTATCACCAATGGAGTGTTAAACGCACCGAACTAGTCCAGTCTTCGCCACCGTTGGCCTCTAGCACCAATTCCTACACCGTAGTTGCCTTTGTGTTCTACTACAACCCGCCACCCGATCTTCACCCATATCCAACTCACGTCTAATCCCTTGCTCCGACTCGCACGTTGATCCAGCTCCAAGTTCGTTTTCTTTGCACTTTCTTTAGTTTATATTAATTTAATAATTAAAATATATTAAAAAAAGAAAAAATAAAATAAATAAAAAGGGGAAATAAAAAAACAAGTTTTTTAGTTTTTTTTTCTTTTTTTACATTATATATATGTCAGAATTAAAAAAATAATAAATAATAAATAATAAATAAGAATATAAAAAAACGAAAGATAAGAAGATAAAAATGTAAATACATATAACAAAGTTTTTTTCACTTAGAAAAATATATTTTCTTAAAATAAAATCGAAATTGATAGACCATAGGATAACACCTAAAAGTTCAATTTTTACTAAAACTGTAAAATTTAAAGAAACTTAAAGTAAAAAGATTTCAAAAATTAAAAATGACCAACATACTAAAGCTTTCATAAAAGAACTATGTGTTGTCGGATTTCGATTAGTAGGTATGTAGACACCTCCGAGGCAACATAAGAAATGAAAAAAAAAATTGTTTTATTTTTGTAAATATTGAATTGATTCATTGTTTATTGTAAAATTTTATTATAATTATAAGTATGTTATTTTGTACATTAGTAAAATTTTGAGCATAAAAGGGATAAAATTTAATTAAAGAATTTTAACTGGCAACCATACGGTTTTTATAGGATAACCCCCAATCTAAAATTTCTAGCACTTAAACTGATTTTTGAAATCGGTTCTAAACATAGACATATGGTTAAGTTAAAACCAACCGACTCATTGGTTTTAACTTCGAAATTTTTTCCCGATTTCCATTGGGTGACGACTCTAAAGTTAAGTATTTCTTTCAGTTCCTAATCAAGGATCTGTATCAAATATGTTAGGGTTTGATACGGATCAAATTGAAAGAAATTAAACTAGAAGATGAAAAAAAAAATCATGCTTGATAGCTTGGCGACTTCACTAGAGATGCTTATTTTTTAAGAGGGCTGGCTACTTAACCACTCTTAAATTAAAGTTTGTTTTACTTAGTGCTCATTTTTGTATCATATGTATCATATATATAATCGTTAAATAAATTGTACTAATACTTTTCTTTAGTGAAGCAGATAAAATAAAAAATTTATAAAAAAAAGGGTACATGATACCTTTGGGGGTAGAATATTTCAAAAATGTCTCTGGTGTTGTGGTAACCTATCGCACAATACTCAAATTAACCCCTCACTGCATTAGCATGACTCATAGTCTGTTAATTGGGAAACCTTTAGAACCCACCCATTTGCATTCATGATTATAAGTCAGTAGGTAAATAATAGTGGGGCATATCCTAAAAAGAGTTGCAATTTCAATTGTAAATAATTTTTCTTGTAAATTTCTTTGTAAAGAAAGTCATGTATAATTTTTCTATTTTTAAATATTTATATATTGTACAATGATTTTCTTGTAATTAAAAAAAAAATGGAAATGAAGTTGTAACTCAAATGAAGTCCCTAAAATGGCCCAACCGTTACCTAATCATTGTCCCTACATCTGCATCCACATGATTTATTTCTTGTTATATTCTTGTTTTTCTTTTATTTATAGTAAGTGAAAAAAAAAAATTGAAAAGGATGAAAAGGAAAAATACCAAGTTTGTAAAAATTCGTAGCTTATAGACCATTAGCCTTTAGAGTAATTCTTCCTTTTAGACAAGCTATAAGATCTTTTGACAAAGTTACCTTAGTAGACAGATTATCGCCATAGGTTGAAAACCCCATTTTAGTCTTTCCTTTAGATATCAAAATACTGCCTTCTAATTTAGAGGAACACGTTGTGTAAATAAATAGGTTATATTCCCTCAAATAGTTATGAATGTTGTTAGAAAAGTTTAAAAGTTTTTCTTTACAAAGTTTAAAAGGTTTTTCTTCTTTAAAAGTTTCACTTTGTAAATATATATCTTTGAAAAAAAAACACCTCTTTTAAACAAGTTTTCACCTTTCAATTGCAAAATAGCGTTTGTTAAAAAAAAAAAAAATTCTAAAAAAATAAAAAATGAGTATTGATATGAAGCATGAATTTCCAGGATCCAAAATAGCTCCAAAGCAGCAAAAGGTTAAATAAAGCCCAATAATCACTCGATCCAAGTCTTAAATGGCTAGTAGTGACAACAACAATACCAACAATGAAGCCACCAATTATGAGCAAAAGATTAATACCTTGGAATGAACATTACTAAAACTATCTGAGTACATCCAACTCCTTACTTATAACATCATTCTTTTACGGGCCATCCAACCTCCTCGAGAGGGGCATTTGAAAACTAAAAGGGAAAAGAAGTTGATGGGTAGCCATTTTAACTTGAAGAAGCCAATTATGGATCCAACACTTATCTTAATATGGGTCTCTCTTCTAGAGATATTAAGAAAAAACTTCAAGAAAAAATAGAAGAAGATGGAATGAAAGTTGCTTCGGTAAATCAATGAAAAGTTAAATGCTCTAAAAGGTGACAAAAGGTTTAAACAAATGGGCATCACCAACATACCCACCCTGAAAGTTTTAAAACCTTAGATTTTGAAAAATATGATGGAACCGGTTGCCTTAAACTCTACATTAGGCTATTTGTTTAGAAGATGGCTAGATATGTCCAAAATGAGCAATTGATGATCCAAACATTTCAAGATGGCTTAATTGGTCCAACCCTAACATGATATGCTCAATTTGATGTTGTTGAGATCAACACATGGGATAAACTAGCTAAGGCATTTTACAATCAATATAAGTTCAACACTGAAGTTTCTCCTTCCATGTGGGACTTAAGTAAACTTCATAAGCAAAATGGTGAGTCCTTCAAGGAATATGCCTAATAGTAGTTGCACCTATCTAAGAGAAAGACTTGACCTTTACATTCATCAACTCTCTAGAGGGGCCATCTCTCACCTCGTTGGTCACACATTTGCCAACTTTAATGAGATGGTAGTGGCAGGTTACAAAATGGAGAATGCAATTGCTTCGGGGAAGCTCCTAGCCCATGCGACCCATGATAAGAAACCCATGAAACCCATTAGCAACAGAGGGAAAGAAATCTCATTTAACATGGTTGATCCATGAAGCTACATCAAGCCCACTTCACCAATTGTCTCCAAAAGCCTAACAACTCATCAAAAACCAATTCAAAATAGTTGCCCTTCAAAGAGATAATCCAGTCATGTTCCTATCCCATTGTCTCAAGCCTTTCACCAACTAAAGGAGGCAAATGTCTTAGCCTATGAAGCTCCCAAACCAGGCTACAGACCATGAAATGCTTATCAAAATTCATAATGTGATTATCATATGGGTCAAAAAGGGCACTCCACAGACACTTGTTAGAGGCTGAAAAATAAGAGAGAGGACCTAATTGATGTTGGATTGATCCAGTTTACAGCATCGACTGAAGACAGCTATTCTCCCTGATAGTCAAGTTTAATGAAGCAAGTAAAAGAAGAAATGTCCTTGAGGGATTATTCCATGCTTAAAGTGTTTTTTTTTTTTATGTCAATACATTTTGTGGAAATGAAATTTGAATAATTTAAGGACATGTAACCTATAATGGTATCACAAATTATTTTGTTTTGCTAAAAAAGGTCAGGGCATGATTGAAAGTATTGCAAAGATTCTTCTAATTAGAGGAAGGTATATCATCACCTAAAATGACTAAGAATGCTAAGAGGCAAGCTAAAATCTAAACACTAACCTTCAAACAGTTGAGAGTTAAGCGATAACTGAAGTGAGGAACCAGACTCATTCCTTAAAGGATGCCCATCTTGAATTTAATATGCATGTTAAAATGACACTAGACATTCATTTCAACATCCCTAGTACACTTATCCCTTGTTAAACCCTTTGAGTATATAGAGAAGTGTTTCTTAAAATTGAAACATGTTAAGAACCACCCCATAATGAAGCAATTTTTAAGTTTAAGGTCACTAATTAGGAGAAAAAGGATAAACTGATATGCACTTGCCCAATTGCATAAATTCAAAAGTAATTAATTGTCATTGATAATTCCTTTCCTTTGAAATGAAGAAAGATCCATACCCTTTGAACTCTAAACCATCCAGTAAGGGAGAGTGGAATAATAACCATCACGAAAAAAAAAGGAGAAAAAAAAAAAAGATGAGAAGGGGGTTTAAAAAAAGAAAAGGAAAAAAAAAAAGAGAAAAAAAGGGAAAAATGGTTAAACCAAAAAAGAAAAAAAGAACTAAGGAAACATCTTAAAAAATTAAAAAGTTTCTAAATATATCTCAAAGTCCACAATATCCCTAGATTACAGATCCATTCTTAGCACCCTTTTAAAAGCTTTTCGATCATGGTAATTGATTTATCCTAGATACAAAAAAATTGCTTATGAAATCGGGGAAGTCAATTTTTGGTTTTTCTTAAAGGTTATTGACTTATAAACCCGGGATGAATTGAGAATATTTCTTTCAAAAATCGATCTACACACTAATATCCTTATTAATAAGCCAATGACCAAAAGCCTGTGTTATAGTCTGGAAAAGACCTAATGGATTAACAAAGTGTATTATTTGCAAGATGAACCATAATTTTTGGAATTCGAGTAGAGAGTGAAAACAAACCAATGAAGGGTATGAGGAAGTCCTCTTAGACTAGACAATTTATGAGGAGATACCTATTCCCTGAAAGAAAGGTCTTAGAATCTTGGAATCAATATGGATTATTGATGTTATCTTTTAAAGCAAAGAATTTTTTTAACCTATTGATAAGTGTATTTTAATCTATTCTATTAATAGGAATTTGTGCCTAAATTCATGTATTTTTAGATAAATTCCTATGAATGTGGTACTTTTAATATTTAATTGTTGTCTTACAGCTCCTTGAAATCAAAAGAAGAAGAATCAAGGTGTTTAGAATTAAATTTGGAGCAAAACAGCGACAACACTTGAAGACAGAATATGTCGAGGCCTGCAAAAGCATTAATCGAGGCCAAAATATTGAGGCAAAACAAGGTAAAAATTGGCCTGTCGCACCCTAAGTTTAGCCCTCGACATATGTTCTGAGGTGATCGAGCCGTAGATTTGAAGAGAAGTTTTTCCCGTGCCACATTGTCCAGTCCTAATCTTAACCTGCAACGAAGAATTAATGAAGACCAATCCTTTGTTTTACTTAAGTCGCGCCCCAAAGTCTCTAGCCCTCGAAGCCCTTAATTTAGCCATCGATGGAAGAATGCATAGAAACGATAGTGTTCTATTAGCTCAATTCAAGCCCTATCTTTAATGCAACACTTGAGCACTTGACTTACCCCTCAATGAGAGGTTGTTTGAGTAAGCGAAACAGACGCATGCGTGGATTAAGAAAATGTATTTTGTTATAAAGAATCTGCTACGTAAGCAATAAAATCTTCATGATTTCCACGCTCTTAGCCTATAAATAAACTTGCAAAGGCATGTGTGGTAGAGAGTGTATAGTATATAGAATTAGCATAGAGTTGAGAGATAAATTTTGGAGAGAAATAACTCTTTCTTCTTACTTTAGAAAATCTCGTGTTTTCTGGGTAATATCAATTAAACTCATTGTTTGTAATTTTTGTAAGACTCTTATCATAATTGAAATATTCTTTTATTCGATTTTATTTCTTCAGAAATTATGTTTAATGTTTAAACCCGTGGAGAAATAATCTCCTACAACTTAGGGTTTGTGAATCCAAATTTTGATTCATATGAATTTAAATACGCTTTCAAGTAAATTGACTGGGTATTTGTGATAAATAACTTGAATTTATTTTTATGAGCCTAATTGTGTGGTGCACCTATTAGACCCATGTTTGGTTCAACCGAGTAGGCTACGAGGTCATTCTTTTGACTAGATCTGTAGCTAGTAATAGAGTTGGTCATAATCGCCATAAGAGAAAGGTTGTGAGACTTTCTATTTTTTGTTTTTAAAATTTATTGAGTTGGTTTTAAAACAAAGGATTCTTAAGCTTTACGTAGGTCTAGATCATTGATAGCTTGAAAAGAGATTCTAGTGGCCTGTTCTAAGTTTAGAGTTACTAACCTTGAGACAGGCTTTAACTTACCTCGGTGAATTCGACAGTACAAATATACCAGCAACAACTCTCTCAGAGTTTTAATTTAAAATCACATGATAAGAAATTTGTGAAACAAAACCCTGGGCTATTGTCTTGCATTTTTACAAACCTATCCTTGATTTTGCCCTGAAAATGCTTGTGAGTATTCATTAACCTAGTTTGGCTTATGTTTTCAATATGTTATTCCAATTTTCTTTAGCTAGACAATAGATGAAAAAGGAGTAAGGTAGTTGCCACCGATTCCATTAAGATCCAACCTAATATTTTACATGTTATTTTGGTAGGTGCACTTCCTATTATTGGTAATTGCTATCCAAAGTTGAATAGAACCTATTAGCTTTATAAATTTTCGAAAACTTCAACTTTACGTTCTCGAAAAATGTTTTTATCCAACGCAATTCACCAACATAAACCAAACTACCTATCCAAAGCCTCTAAAAATTTTTAGAAGGTCTGTAAAGAGTTTACTGCTGTAAATAATGTCCAAGGATTAACAATAAGTTTAAAAAGCTAAGTGATTACGTGACAAAAGAGACAAGCCTACTACTTATTTATAACTTTTGGATCCTATAGGATTTCCACTTATTAGAAATATTTTTTTAAAAAAAAGAGTAAAGTCTTGGCTGAAATTAATTTTTTTTTTTTTTTTTGAGAAATGAAAGTTTTTCAACAGCCTTTGCTCAAAAGTTTGCATAAATGAAAATTTTTTGACAAAATAAGAGAAAAAGAGAGAAAAGAGGTTACAATAGGTAAAGGTCTAGGAACTTTAGCTATCCTGTCTCTCCCTAATTGAACCATAGGAACTTAAGTTATCTTATGAACACTTTAGGACCCTCAGTTATGCCATAAAGATTTCACGAGTTTTAGTTATCTTCTGACACCTTCAGGAACTTGATTTATCTTATGAAGTCTTTAGGAGCCTTGGTTGTCCCATAAATTCTTCAGGAACTCAAGTTATCTTATAACACATTTAGGAACTTTAGTTGTCTTATGGAGTCTTTAGGACCTTTTAATTATCTTATAGAGACTCTAAGAGCTTAAAGTTGTCTTATAGAACTCTCAAGACTTTAGTTATCTTATGAAGTATTTAGGACCGTCAGTTACCCCATAAAGCTTTCGAGAACTACAGTTATCTTATGACACCTTAAAGAACTTTAGTTATTTTTATGAAGTCTTTAGGACCGTCAGTTGCCCTATAAAAGCTTTCGAGAACTGCAGTTATCTTATGACACCTTAAAGAACTTTAGTTATTTTATGAAGTCTTTAGGACCGTCAGTTGCCCCATAAAAGCTTTCGAGAACTGCAGTTATCTTATGACACCTTAAAGAACTTTAGTTATTTTATGAAGTCTTTAGGACCGTTAGTTGCCCCATAAAGCTTTCGAGAACTGCGGTTATCTTATGACACCTTAAAGAATTTTAGTTATCTTATGGAGTGTTTAGGAACTATAGTTATCTTATAAAGACTCCGGGAGCTTAAGTTATCTTACAGAACTCTCAGGAACTTTAATTATCTTATGAAGCTTTTAGGGTCATTAGTTGTCCCATGAAGACTTTAGGAGCTATAGTTATCTTATGAAACCCTCAGCAACTTTATTTATCTTATGAAGATTGTTAGGATCTTTAGGAGCTTTATTTATCCTTAGAGAACTTCAAGAACCACTGTATTCCTATGTTTAGGAACTTTGATTATCCTTTAGTATGGAAGCTTTAAGCCATCCTGCAAAGTCAGGAACTTTATTTGTCATTTGAGAACTTCAAGAACCATTGCATTCCTATATTAGGGAACTTTGGTCATCCTTTGAATATAAGAACTCTTTATCATCTTAAGAAAAGCTAGGAGCTATAATAATCCTTTAAGAATCTTAGGAACTTCAGTTATCTCTAAAAAATTGTTCATATGTCATAGGCTAGCTCGGAGGAGCGCTTATCCAAGTCACATGCTAACTAAGTACCAGCTCAAGGAGTGCACCTGCACTAAATTACAGGTTTACTCGTGGGACACTTGCCCCAAGTGATGAAGGCATGGCTAGAGATGAAAGTAGATCTACTTGAGATGCCGCTTGAATCATTACAAGAACCCGAACTAAAAGATTCAAAGATACACTTAATGAATTAATTCAAGAAGTTTAAGAAGAGGAGATCCACATGTATAACACCAAGGATGAGTTAAAGTTGATAAACATCCTCAAAGTTAACTCAGAAATAGACCAAGAAGACGAAGTAGACAAGCAGTTGTAGGCTACCCAACATAAACCGTTGGCTTTGATATCCTACGCCGCCAGCCTTCAATATTTACACTACCGGCCTACTACCGACCTTGAAAGTATATGGAATTGAGTTTTTAAAGGCTGCCTACGAATGCTACTGGCTTACCTAGGTACGCCGCCAACCTTCAAGGTTTTACACCATCAGCCTTGAACTTCCATAGAATCATGTTTTCTTATTTTCTTTTAAAAGCCACCAGCGTTGTTTTAAACGCCCCCAACCTATATTTGGTCAACAACTGTAATTGTTTTATGTCTTTTGGGTTTTCTTTGTGCTATTATATATACACCTTTGCTTTGTAATTAAAGAACATAACTTTGAATACAAATTTGAGGGAATTTCTCTTTGGTTCTTGAAGGAACTTTTATGAACTTATCGATTAATCTATGGTGTTCAATCTTGACTTATCAATTGGAATTTCCATCATCGATTGTGGCATCTTCTCTATACTAAGATTCCTGCTTCTGTATAAACAACGAATCTTGGGATTGATTTCCAGATTTAGTTACTGAGTTTCGTCGCAAGGTTGGCATGGTTTGTATCAAGTTTGGTATCAGAGCCTAGGTTTGTTTAAAGCTCGTTTATCCTTTCTTTTATCACAAAAAAGTTGTGTCTTTTAGGGTTTGGGAGTTTTAAAGCTCTTCCTATTAGATTTATTTGTGTCTTTATATTCTGTTTGTTTCATTATTGAATCTATGTTAGCTTCATATTAGTTGCTACAAAAAAAAAAAAAAGAAATTCGTGAAAAAAAAGAAGAGAGAAAGAGATTCGTGCAAAAAAAAAAAAAACCATTTGATTGAACTCTGAAAAGATATTGTTTTGTTTGAATCGTTCCACAAGCACCATTGAAGAGGTATGGTTGAATTTTATGGAAAGACCTTGATTTGTTTGATTAGTCCTAAAGAACTGCAATGAATATTAAAATGAGAAAAAACCAAGTATCTATTGTGTGGAAAAAACACAAGTGAATTGAGCAGATCATTCTTTGAGTGGAAACATGTAAGGAGTGATTTGTGAGGTTTTGATTTATTTTATTATTACTAACCTTTTTTTTTTTTTTTTTGCAGCAAAATGTCAAACAAAAGTACATCTAAAGGTGTGAGAGGGGAGATGATCGAAGATGATGTTGGATGCTTTAACAATGGAGGTGAAACGGATGTTTAGAGAGGAAATGGACCAACTCTATGAGAAGGTAGAACAAAGCTTAGAACAATCATGAAGTGTTACTCCAAGACGTAGGAGAGAGAGACTTCCTATGAGAGGAGTAATGTTGGAGGAAGAAGAATATGAAGGGGTTAGTTTTGGAGAAGAGTTTGATAAGGATTCAGTTGAAAGTTTTAGAAGGTATGAAGGTAGGTTAGAAAAGCTAGGAATCGAGAGGATAATTATTTAGGAAATATAAAGATGAAGATCCCATCTTTCCAAGAAAAAAATGACCCTGAGATGTACCTTGAATGGGAGAAAAAGGTGGAGTTAGTCTTTGATTGTCATAATAATTTCGAAGTTAAGAAAGTGAAATTGGTTGCCATTGAATTTTCATATTATGCCATGGTCTGGTAGGACCAGCTAGTGTTGAATACAATGAAGAACAGTGAACCACTGATAGAGACTTGGAAAGGGATGAAAAGGGTGATGAGAAAGTGGCTTGTTCCGACATACTATTACTAAGAGTTGTACAATAAATTGCAAACCATTAAACAAGGTAATAGGAGTGTGAAGGAGTACCATAAGGAGATGGAGGTTGCTATGATTAGGGCAAATATTGAGGAGGACCATGAGGCTACCATAGGATGATTTTTGGTTAGTTTAAATAAGGAGATTCAGAATGTGGTAGAATTGCAACACTATGTAGAGTTGGAGGATATGGTTCACATGGCAATTAAGATTGAGAACCAACTCAAGAGGAATGGCAGTTCAAGTGCTTCCACTTGGAAATAGAATATGTGGAAGAAGGAGGAGAAATATCCCTACACCAAGCCAAAGTTTGATAAAAAACACGAGATGACCAATCATTGAAATCAAGGTAAATCCAATTCTTCTACTACTAGAAGTCGTGATATTAAGAGTTTCAAATGCTAGGGCAGGGGTTACATTGCAAGTCAGTGTCTAAATAAGCGCGTTATGATCTTGCACAAAGATGGTAAGTATGAGATAGAGGGGGATAGTGATGAAGAAGAGATGGTACCATTAGAAGATGCTAGTGATGAAGAACCCAATGGAGAGGTTAGTGACAATTGTGAAACGAACCTGAAGTGTGCAGGTGAAAGAGGAAGCTGAAGTGCAACATGAAAATATCTTTCGTACTAAGTGTTATGTTGGCGACAAGGCATATAGTATGATTATCGATGGATGTAGTTGCAATAATGTCAACACATTTCTCATGGGAAAATTAGCGCTCAAGACCACTAAAAACCCCAGTCCATATAAGCTGTAATGGTTGAATGATAGTGGTGAGACCAAAGTGAACAAACAACCTATGATTGCATTGTGCATCGGGAGGTATGAGGATGATGTATTATGTATTGTAGTATTGATGAAAGCTTGTTATGTGTTGTTGGGAAGGTTATGGCAATTTGATAGGAAGGTAATTCATAATGGCTTCTCAAACAAGTATTTATTTGTTCACAATGGTAAGAACTTTACTCTTACACCCTTAGCCCCTAAACAAAGTGCATGAGGATCAATCATAGATTCAAAATCTTTTGAAAAAAAAAAGGGAGAGTGAAAAAGAGAGGAGTGGGAGAGCAAAAGAAAGATAGACAAAAAAAAAAAAAAAAAAGGAAGAAAGAAAAATTGAAAATCAAAATGAAAAAGAGATGAAGGCCGGAAAGAGTGAGAGTATCCAAGTCGAAAGGGGTTTAACTTTGGTGGTGAGAGAAAAGAAGAGTTATGTGGCAATAGTGAGTATAGTAAGAAGGGTGTTAGTTTTGAAACAACCTATGCTGATGTTGGTATACAAAGAAACATGTTTAAATGTTAATGGATTTCTTGACTCTTTACTTTGTTCTATTGTCTCTATTTTGTAAGAATTTGAGGACGTTTTCCCCGAGGAAATCCCAAAATGATTACCTCCAATTTGACAGGTTGAATATCAGATTGATTTTGTACTTAATGTAACCTTTTAAAACCAGCCAGCTCGTAGGAGTAATCCTAAGGAGACAAAGGAACTCTAAAGACATGTTAGTGAATTGATAGACAAGGGGTACATGAGGGAAAGCATGAGTCCATGCACTGTTCTAGTAATTTTTTTACCTAAGAAGGATGGGTTATGGAGAATGTGTGTTGATTGTTGAGCCATCAATAACATAACGGTAAAGTATCGTCATCCCATTCTTCACTTAGATGATATGCTAGTTGAGTTGTATGGATCTGATGTATTTCCAAAAATTGATTTGAAAAGTGGATATCATCGTATTAAGATGAAAGAAGGAGATGAATAGAAAACTGTATTTAAAATAAAATATGGTTTATATGAGCAGTTGGTTATACCTTTTGGATATACCAGTGCACCTAGTACTTTCACGTGTTTAATGAACCATGTTTTATGTGCTTTTATTGGAAAATTTGTGGTTGTCTATTTTGATGATATCCTCATTTATAGCATGGACTTGGATGACCATTTAATTCATTTGAAATATGTTTTAGATGTACTACGAAAGGAGAGGTTATTGGATAACCTTAAGAAGTGCACATTTTACACAAATAAGCTTATGTTTATTAGTTTTGTTGTCGGTGCACAAGGAATACAAGTTAATGAGGAAAAGATTTGCACAATCCAAGAATAGCCAAGTTTAACTAGTGTGAGTAATGTTCGAAGTTTCCATGGACTTGCAAGCTTTTATCGGTTATTTGTGAATGACTTTATTAGCATAGCGGCGTCTTTAACTAAAGTCATCAAGAAGAATGTTGGGTTTAAGTGGGGAGAGGAACAAGAAAAGACATTCCAATCGATCGAGGACAAACTAACTCATGCTCCTTTACTTGCTTTGCCTAACTTTTCAAAAACTTTTGAAATTGAACGTGATGCTTCAGGTTTAGGGTTTAGAGCCGTTCTGATGCAAGAAGAATGACAAATTGAACGTGATGCTTGAGGTTTAGTGAAAAGCTTAAAGGGGCAACCTTGAAATACCTTAGTTATGACAACGAGATGTATGCATTAGCTAGAGCTTTAGAAAGTTGGCAACACTAGCTTTAGCCTAAGGAGTTCGTGATTCATATCGACCACGAGTCATTGAAGCATTTGAAGGGCCAACACAAATTGAACAAGAGGCATGCACAGTAGGCATAATTCATAGAGACATTTCCCTATATCATCTGCTATAAGCAAGGTAAGGAAAACATCGCTGTTGATGGACTTTCATGCAGGTACGTACTAATCTCAACTCTTGATGCTAAATTACCTGGTTTTGAGCACATCAAAGAATTGTATTCTTTAAACCAAGATTTTGCTAAAGATTATGCATGTTGTGAAAAAGCCACTAATGGTAAATTCTTTAGGCATGATGGTTACCTGCTAAGTGAAAATAAATCGTACATTCCTAATTGTTCTATTAGGGAGTTGTTGGTGAAGGATTCTCATGATAGGGGATTGATAGGACACTTTGGGGTAGCTAAGACTTTAGGAATTTTGCAAGAACATTTTTATTAGCCCCACATGAAGCGAGATGTTAAGAGAATCAGTGAGAGATGTATCACATGCAGGAAAGCTAAATCTCGAATACAACCCTATGGCATATACATACCATTGCCTATTCCTAGTGAACCTAGGGTGGACAATACAACCCTATGGCTTATACATACCATTGCCTATTCCTAGTGAACTAAGGGTGGATATTTCTATAGACTTTGTGCTAAGTTTACTTAAAAGTAAAAATGATAGGGATTCTATTTTTGTGGTTATGAATAGGTTTTTAAAGATGGCACATTTTATTCCATGCCACAAACCTCATGATGCTTCTTATGTTGCAGATTTGTTTTTTAGGGAGGTGGTGAGGTTACACGGTATGCCTAGAACTATTGTGTCGGATAGAGATGCTAAGTTCTTGAGTTTCTTCTGGAAGACCTTGTGGTGTAAGTTAGGAACTAAGTTATTGTTTTCTACTACTTGTCGTCCACAGTCAGATGGTCAAACCGATGTAGTAAATAGGACTTTATCTACTTTGTCAAGGGCTATCATTAAAAAGAACATTAAAACATAGGAAGATTGTTTACCACATGTTGATTTTCCTTATAACCATACTATACACACTCTACTAAATTTCCACCTTTTGAGATTGTGTATGGTTTTAATCTGCTAACTCCTTTGGATCTGTCACCTTTACCTATGTTTGAGCATGCTAATTTAGATGGTGAGAAGAATGCGGAATTCGTTAAGCAAGTTCATGAGAAGACAAGGCTCAACATTGAGCGAATGACAGACTAATATCCAAAACAAGCCAACAAAGGATACCGTCAAGTAGTTTTTGAACGTAGAGATTGGGTTTGGGTGCATAGACACAAATAAAAATTTCTTGAACAAAGTCATTCTAAATTGCTTCCCAGAGGCGATGGTCTTTTCTAAGTGCTTGAGCGCATCAATGACAATGCCTACAAGTTAAACTTACCTGGTGAGTATCATGTAAGTGATGATTTAAGGACAAATCTTTTTCAAGAGGAAGGGAATGATGGAGGCATGGCTTGGAGATGGAGAGTAAATCCACTTGAGATGCTGCCTGGACTGGTTACAAGAACCCAAATTAAAGATTCAAAGATACACTTAATATATTAATTCAGTAAGTTCAAGAAGAGGAGATCCATGTATACAACACCAAGGATGAGCTAAAGCTGATAAAGATCCTCAAAGTTAACTTAGAAATGGACCAAGAAAATGAAGCGAACAAGTAACCGTAGGTTACCCAGCATAAACTGCCTGATTTGACATCCTACGCCGCCGGCCTTCAATATTTACATCATCGGCCTACTACTGGCCTTGAAAGTGTATGGAATCGAGTTTTTAAAGGCTGCCTACAAATGCTGCCAGCTTACCTGGATATACTGCTGGCTTTCAAGGTTTCATGCCGCCAGCTTATTGCCGGCCTTGAACTTCCACATAGTCGTGTTTTCTTATTTTCTTTTAAACATCGCCAGCATTGTTTTAAAGACCACCAGCTTATGTTTGGTCGATAGCTATAATTATTTTATGTCTTTTGGGTTTTCTTGTAATTGAAGAACACAACTTTGAATACAAATTTGAGAGAATTTCTCTTTGTTTTTTGAAAGAACTTTTATGAACTTATCGATTAATTAGTGGCATTCAATCTTGATGTATCAATTGGAATTTCCATCATTGATTGTGGTGTCTTCTCTATACCAAGTTTCTTGCTTCCATATAAACAACACGTCGTGGTTTCCATTCGATCTTAAACGATCTTGGAATTGAATTCTAGATTTAGGTACCGGGTTTCATCACAAGGTTGGTGGGGTTCATTTCACCAAGTCCTTGTATCAAATTGACGGAGCACGGTAGAGGGATGTTCATCATCTCATCATAATCCCTAATGGATTAATTTCAAGAGCTCATTCTCTACCTCTAGTTTGCTTTAAAGCTTTCAGAAGGCAAAATGGGGTCTCTTTTTGTCTTTGTGGTGAAATTTTAACACATAACACCATAAAGAGAGTCATTTGTAGACACCCTATTTTTACCAATTTAAGGCTTCAATTTGTAGTAAAAATTAATATTATATTAAGCCCGTAAATTACAATAAAAACAAAAAAGTAATAAAGAATAAAATTAAATATATATATAACAAATAAAATATAGAAAAACCTCTACATATATAATAAGAGTAATATGAGTTTGCTATAGTATTGATATTAATTACAAGTCCTTTTGGACCCGATTAAATAGCCCATAATGAGTTGGTCTATTTACTTGAGTGCTTTAGAGGCCTTAAGCATTGATTTTGTGCAAACCATGTCAAGGCATAAACTAACAACCTGTATGGATAAGCAATATAATGCATTGGACAGATCATGGGTTTGATTTCGAGTGGAGACTAAAATTAGCCTTTTAATTTCACTTCAGCAACGCATGCCACATCACGCGATGTAATTAGATAGGTTGATGTCATGCTAACGTCAGCCATCTTCTTCCTCATGGAGCTCTATAGATTGTGCACATCATGACCAGATTGCCATGTTTGAGGCCATTTTTTTTTATCCTTTTCTCTTCATCATTTCACCAAATTAATAGTGAAATCACGAAAATATGCATGTGATATCATGAATCAAGACCAAAAACTGGTCTTGATTCATAGTTTTAAAGGGTCAAAATGAGACTTAAAGATTGGCGAAAATTTTGTGCGAAAATGAGTTTCAATCACCATTATTGGAGATTTTGAAGAAATTGGACCAAGATGAAGCTTCCTAAAACTTTGTTTTGACCAAATACATAAGAGTATTCGATTGAAATGGTCAGAACATCATCAAGTGGGCATTAAAATCAAAATTAAAAGAAACATTAATTTCGTGAATTTTGATTAGGGCTTTTAATCTGTTTCCATCTTCATTCAAGCTCCAAAGCTATAAATAGGAGCTCGAACATCACATTTTCATCAAGCAATTATATAGAAATCCACTTTAAAAAGCTTGAATCGAGATGATTCTAACTTTCTAGAGTTTCGAATTTTTTTCGAAGTTCTTCTTTCTGTAGGTGTTCTTGAAGAAATTAGGGGTTTTAGGAAGCCTCAACGTGTGGATCTTCACTCATTGATCCAGCTCTAGGTTAGTTTTCTTTTTCACTTTCTTTAGTTTAGATTAATTTAATAATTAAAATATATTTAAAAAAATACTATAAATAAAGGGGGAAATAACAAAAAAGTCTATTAGTTTTTTTTTCTTTTTGTTTTAGAGTATATATATGCCAGAATTTAAAAAAAATACAAAAGAAAAATAATATATAAGAATATAAGAAAATGAAAGATGAGAAAATAATAAGCAATAATGTAAACACATAACAAGATTTCTGTCATTTAGGAAAATATATTTTCTTAAAATAAAATCGAAATTGATAGTTCATAAGATAACACCTTAAAGTTCTATTTTTCACTAAAACTGTAATTAAAAAAAAACTTAAAATGAAAAGATTCCAAAAATTAAAAATAATCAACATACTAAAGCTTTCACAAATGAACACATTGTCTGATCCCAATTAGTGGGTACACAAATACCTCGAGGGCGACATAAGAAATGAAAAAACTTTTTTTTCTTTTATTTTTGTAAATATTGAATTGATTCATTGTTTATTGTAAACTTTGATGATAAATTGTAAATATCATAGTTTGTATATTATTAAAATTTTGAGCATAAAAGGGATATAATTTAACTAAAGAATTTCAAGTGGTAATCTTATGTTTTTAATAGGATAGCCCTCGAATCTAGAATTTATGGCACTTAATCTGATTTTCAAAATTGGTTTTAAACGTGGACATGTAGTTAAGTTAAAACCAATCAACCCATTAGTGTTAACTTCAAAATTTTTTCTCGATTTCGATCGGGTGGCAACTGTTATAAAATTTAGTATTTATTTTAGTTCCTAGTCAATGGTCCGGTTCAAATGGGTCAAGGATTGATACGGATCAAATTGAAAGAAATTAAACTGGAAAATGAAAAACAAAAATCCAAGCTCGACAAGTACTCGTTGATCCTTATGGGAATAATACTTGGGCTCAATCCCTATACAAAGTATCGATAGGTTCACTTGTCTTTAACAATCATAGTTAGAATTTTGTTTGAGATTTTCAACTTATTATTGGTTACACACAATCAGTGCTAGGTGCAAGATTTAATTCACCCCCTTTCGAGTTTAGTCGAGTATACTTTCCTCAATGAATGACAAATGTAGCTTGGAGTTCCTCACAATTCTTAGAAATGATTTGTGAGTTATGAATGTTGTACATTTCCAAATGCTTCCCTTTTGGCTCCATATTTAAACATAAAGTTATTATAGAAGGCTCATTAAAATACTAAAAGACAATTTAATCTTATTAATATTAGAATGGTTAAAGATATTTATTAGTTAATGTTTATTAATAAATATTGATTAGCCAATCATAAAGTAGCATGTGTTTAGAGGCTGAGAGACATAGGCCCCAACAATTTTTATTTTTAATATTAATATTTTATGAAGTAAATCAAACATTATTATTATTTTTAAATTAGTAAATACTTGTTCAACTCACTTTGTAGAATGTTGATTTCCACTTATAATCACTTCAAATCTTGTACCTTTTAATATTATCTACATACTTAATATTATATAGGATAATATGTCATTTATTAACATAGGTGCTGTAACGGCCAACGAAGCACGAGCTCTTTCCATTGGGTTTGTCAAGTTTGGCTTTGCACAAGATTACTGCGTACGGTTCACAAAACGAGGAGTTCGTGTGATATGATTATAACCAGATCTCTGCTCTTATTTGTCATTGCAATGATACATATGGTGGAAAAAATTCAGAGCACATTATCGGATCGTGCAGGCATCAGGTGTTGAGTGGAATATGGCGTGGCATGGAACGCCAGATGTTATGATTTGCAATACAAGGTGTTATTGTTATATAGTTCTAATTCCTTATTTCATTAGATTGGTGCCGGTGGTATATGAGAATTTCTACGATATTATTGATAAAAATTTTAATTATTTTATTATTAAAATAAATATAATAATTTGATTGATATATTAAGTGTTTTAGTGGTGGAATTAAGAATCATTGAATTTTTTCATATAAGTATTATCAATGTTTAAATACATGGTAATTTCTATAAAAGTAAATTAATCCCTTTTTTTTTTTTTTTCCTCCCAATGTGTTAAAATATCACTTGTACTTGCCCAAAACTCATTGCCACTATACGATTGCCATGTTGGCTCTAATGAATCATTGGCAGTCTCATGGGCTTGACAACATAGGAAAACGAAAGGATTTCCATGAATTGCTTTTAAACAAGCTAGGAGCTCATAAACCATGATCCATAGAGAACGCGGCTTTTTTTTTTTTTTTCAATGAATTTACAGCATCGAATGCAAGATTAGGTCAAGAAAACTATAAGTTTTTAGTATATTTATGTTGCCAATCAACCTTATTAGTTTGGATTTAGTTAGTGTATAAAAATTGCAAAAGCCAATATTGTGCTTTATTTCATTGAATCAAGCCCAAACACAAGTCCATATGCAAATCTTTATCCGTATGTTTTATAAGCTATAGTAACTTTAAGGGATGATGTTATAATTGAGACTTGAAGTTTGATGAAATATGCAATTTGATACCTAAATTTTAAAATTAATTAATTTAAAGTTGAACTTTGAAATTAATCAATTATCACCTAAAAAACTTTATGATTTATCAATTTATTACCTAAAAGAACATGGTGGAGGTACATGTACGAAAATTTCTTTTATGTATTAAATTGATCAATTTCAAAGTTTCGGTCTCAAAATTCAAATAGCTAATTACATATTTTGTCAAAGTCAAGTATCATTCATAACATTAACCGTAATTTTAATTTTGCCTTAAATTGCAAGGACTTTGTAAAAATGGGTGTTTAATTTTTTTTCCTTTAAAATGATAAACCAAAATTTTGGTTAGTTTATTCCTACTGCTAGTTTAGGAATATGGTGGAAACGATTGTCAATAGTGTTCTTGAAAACAATTTGAGAAAGATTTATGGTTTTGAGAGCAGTAAACAATGGAATAAAACTTCAAACGGTATCCTAGGCAATTCGAGAGAAGTTCTTCGCTGACTTTTGTGTCTACTGTAGGAAAAATCAAAATAAGACACATAAGGCAAAGGTCTTACAATGTTTTTAGCTAAATCTTCAAGAACTACATAATCATTTCTTTTGCAAAGTTGGAATAACTTAAAACCTTGGAAACAAGATTCCTTTTTCAAAAGGCAAGTAAAGTAACTATTACATTCCCAAGTCAAAATTTTTAACTTGCATTTTGTCGGTGCTTGGGAATTTTTAAAAACAATATTAAATGTTTATTACACAAATTAGTTACTTATTAGAGGGTTAATTAGATTATTAAGTGATAACAAAGATTATAAGTAGGATTACACTATGAACAAAAAGCATTCAACAACAACAAACAACAATAATAATGGTTAATGTCATGAATGCTATTTAAACTTTGATAAAATATATAATTAAATACTTAAATTTTAAAATTAATCAATTTAATACCTGAAAAAGCTTTTCATAAACATTAATAGTGCCTCTTTAGGTATTAAATTGTTTAATTTCAAACTTTTTCAAGTACAAATTGATCAAAATTAAAGTTCAGTTAATGAATTAATCAATTTCAAAATTCAAGTATCTAATTAAATATTTTATCAAAGTTTAGGTATCATTCGTAATAATAATAATAATAATAATAATAATAATAATATAATAATAATAAAGCTCAAATGTTTAGAATTTTCTTTGCGTCCCTCTTGATTTTTAAGAATTTATTCTTTAACTTGAACATGGTGAAAATAATTGGGTGATAGTGATATCAATAATTCATAACAACTCCCTCCAATGGTGTTCTGACCTAAGAAAACCAATCTCTTATTTGATTAATTCTTCTATATTCAAGCAATATTTTTATTTGCTATAACTCCAATTAGAAAGTTAATATAGTCAAAATGTTTTTCTGAACAGGATTTTCCAACATTTGCATCTAATAAGAACTTAAGGATATCCTTCTTTTCTTCTTTTAAACTCCACATTTAGCTTCAAGTTTTTGTACTAGCCAATGAGAGTTTACATAAAAGAAGATGGCTACCATTCGAACAGAATACCCTTTGTAAAATGAAATTTTGACAACTGTCAGATCGACAAACCTAGTGGGTAATCTATTTGCATCTCCATCAACGCAGTAAATTAAGTTTTCTCAACAGGATCATTTAAAGTCTCAAAACAAAGAAAAATCATGAAAGTTAAAATAACTAATTGGAGCATGGGAGGCAGAAAATAAAGTATGAGGACCCATCCTCCATAATGTGCTGAAAGCAATGCTCTTTGAGTGTGTGCATACATAATTATATACCCGTAGCTTTCTTCATTACAATGAGTAAGAATTGATGAAAGCAAAATGGAGGGACATTTCACTCGATCATGAGCCCCACCATACCGACCTGCCATGTCTAGTTTTTTTTTGTCAAAAACAAAAAGGGGCACCCTATGCATTTTTTCCCTTGAGATTTGAGAATATCTCACCTGGGGAATATTGACATGCAGGCAGCACAAACAGCCATGAGTCTCTTTATCCAAGGAATGGTCTATATTCCGTAAATACTCCCGTGAGAAATGAATTAAGAAGAAAAGATTATAAAAGGAAAGAAAACGAAGGAGACGAATTATCAGAGAATGTGAGTTTCTTTAATGTGTTTAGACAATAAAAGAAAAGAAAATGGATGTAATATTGTTTATTGTAAAAGATAAGATAAAATATAATGATAGTTTACTTATATGTACTTAAAAGATAACAAGTGATTTAAAAATGAAAAGTATAAGAGTATTTAAAAAAATTTCCCCTTTCCCTTATAATTCTCTTCATTTTAGAGAGGAAAAAAATAAAAAAAAATAAAACCTAGGAAACATATTGCAATCATTTTTCTTATCTTTCCCTTTTAAAACAAGCAGTGTATAAAGTTTAACCCCCTCATTTCTTCTATCTCTCTCTCCCTGTCATTCCCTTCTATTTTCCCATAACAAATATTGTGTAAGAATTTTAAGAATATATGTGTTTTTAATATTAATTACACTCTTTAAAAACAATAATAATTAAGTGTGGAAAAGTAAATTATTTCTTTATTTATTATTTTAACAAGAATACACAACCCATTGACATTTTCGTTTTCAAGACTTTTAATATAATTTGTCTTAAAAATAATTATTGGCAGAAACTTAATAATGTCTTGATAGATTATTAGCTGCACTAAAAGGAATTTCTAGGGGCTTCTTCATAAACTAGATTCTGATACGGACTTCCGCTCATTTAACTCTTGCCTTATTATTGGAATAGACGTGTGTAGGTATATGTATGGAGAATCACGTGTCTCTTTTAAGGATTTCTATATATAGCTATGAATCTCACATGGTAGCTTTAAAGGCTAACAATATTTTGTATTGGCTTTTACCTTTTTCCATGTTGAGAGAAGTTGACTCATGACTTGGAATATGTAGTAAATTGCTAGTTTTATTTTAAATCTTTTTGTTTAAATGTACTAATTTTATTTATATGTGCTATTTTCATTCAAATATAATAGTTAAAATGTACTAATTTTGTCCATATATGATACTTATAGTGAGTCAACTTTTATTTAAATGTGTTACTTTTGTCGATTTAAGCTATAGCTATGGTGACTTACACAGATAAACTATGATATATTCAAATACTTTATATAATACTTTTCAAAAGAAACAATCAAAATGTGACGCTGTGTGTTGTCTGAGACTATCTGAAACTATCAATCAGCTGTTTAGATTTAAGCTCAGCCAAGAACAACTGCAAAGGTCAGATAGACACATAGGATAGGGGAACATGGTTTTGGACTATATGAAATGCCCTTTGAACATCTCTCTCGATGTGCTTGACACTCGAAATAGGAGTCTTGTGATCTAGATACGTGAGACACGAATCATATGCTAATTTTAAGCCTTTGAAAAGTATGTCTACGAGTTTAGATCGATGTTATTGAGTATATGAAGTATTTTCCACTTTTGATCAACTACAGCAACAATCTCTAATAATTTTGTAATGGGGTAAAATATAATTACATTAAGTTGGGATAAACCAATTATAGACTACACAATCACGTGGGTTAGTAATGTGTTCAAATACTGAGGTTTATCTCCTCAAATGATTTAAAAAGATTTAGCTTTAAATTAGGCTAATTATTTTTAATCTTTATCCAACACTTTGATATTAAAGGAACCATCACAAACCATTAGGGTCGGACACATGAATGCTTATAAAAGATTCCAGAAAAATTTAGCCAATCTTGTCAGTTGATCATCGTGGTTAACTAGGAGTGGTCATTAAGCATTGAACAATTTATTTCTTCACTTTCAAGACAATTGTACAAACGAACAAGATCAAGAATTGAGTGTCAAGTTTCTAAAGTCAAAGATTAGTTAGAGCTCAAAGAAAATAAAGAGCCTCTTACATAAAAATAAATCCTACTCGTGGATCATCATGGTTAATGTTTTTGACTGCTTTTCTTATCATGCAAGAGCATGAATCTATTAAGATTGTTTATTCCTATCATTTGTGTCTTCTCTAACTCATGTTACTTAAAGTTGTCATCTCATGCATATTAAAGTGCGTAACTTTAATAGTAGAACCATAAGGTAATAAAAATACTAGTCTAAACTATCCATAGTCACTCATTATATATAATGATAATGAATTAAGACTAGTATACTAGTTGATTGATGATCATGTTTTACAGATCATAGATATACGATATCAAGTCCGCACATAGATGCATGTGGGAGTACATTCTATTGGATTGACCCACCACGAGAGTACTAAATGGATCTACGTCATAAAGTAATTCTCATCACAATGTTATCTTAGTCTTTTGACATGATAATACCATGGATCCTTACATGGCAATTACCATATTTTGACTCAATTCTTCATCATCTTTAGTCAAATGATTACAAGGTTGTGATTAGATATGACGTAAATTATGTGGAGAGATATGAATGTTTATGAAGGAATTTATTCCTCTCATTGATTAGAAAGAGATATCTTTTGGGCCTCTTGAAGAATGAAACTAAGAAAAATGTATGGTCGTACTTAAATGAATTGATAAGAAGTTGTCAATGACATTTGTTTAAGTCAGTCAAATTTTAGAATAAAAAAATATGTGATTAAAGAGTATAAGAGTCATATGATCCATGTTTTATGTTTCATCATTAGATGTTGTGTGACAAAAGGACTAAATAGCTGACTGTTTAATAGGTAAATTTGGATTACTAATCTTTACTCAATTTAGGTAGGCATAATATCTTGTTAGAGGGAGCTATGTCATGCGAGCCAAAAAAAGGGTTTGTAAACCTACTGCCAACATTAAGTGCACCTATAGGGTCGCACACAAAAATTAACTAGGTAGGTTGTGAGTTATATTTAATAAGCCCAGTAGGAATTTTCTAATTATTTATTAATCTTAAATAGTTAAAAATAATATTTTACAAAATACTAGCACACAGATACCCATCTATGGTGCGTTCATTCGTATGAATACCTTAGAGGGTATTCATGATTACGCAACACCTCTCGATTCACCTTATTGACGAGGTTTGAATAATGTAAAAGATAGTCTCTTGTCCTTTTCGATTTAATAGTCTTGCATGGATCTTATCGCAATTTAGGGATAAAAATGATTCTTTTTTTCCACTACAAATTTTTTTATATGTATCCCTAAAGCCCAACACTTATATCCTTTGAAAATGTTGATCTTAAAATTTCTTATCTACTACATCATGTCAGTTATTTACACAAATGTACATTTGTAGTTTTTTAAAGCCGAATCATCAAATTATTTTAAAGGATTTTTAATTAACCTAACCAAATGTGGTGATGAAATAAACTTTAGTTCTATTTATAGTTAATTTGATATAAGTCATAGTTCCTTCATATTCGCTACATGCTTGATAGACACAACCATATCATACCATTTAAGGACAAGGAGTTTGTGATCCATCATCCCCTTTAAATGACTAGTACCTAGCTATATGTTGGCAAGATTTGATTCCAAACTGGGAATCATTGGAATCGTCACCGGCAGTTTTCTTGATCAAAACCAAAGTGATCCATCCAGTTTTGAAATCGGATTAGAATCGTCAGTTCCATTGATTCTAGGCTAAGAACAAGATATATATAAAAAAAACACACGCATACATACACAAAACGCTAACATCTACAGCGTATGGGCATTTCCCGCCTGTGAAAACAAAAATAGTCAAAGGCTACATATGCAGCCTTGATTTGCATGAAATGGGGAAAAAATGCAAAAGATGTAAGCTTAAGGGAAGGGAGACAAGTGAGAGAGAGAAGGGGGGAAAAAGACCAAGATAGCGAGATAGTCGAATATTTGGACCTTTTTTTTTTCCTGTTCCATGTTTTTCCTTTTTTTTCCTCTCCAATGTTTTTGGAAATTTTAAAAAATTAAAAAAAATTATTCCTAAACCAGATCGGGAACCAGCAACTCTTGAGGAACTGGGCTTTCCGGTTTCGATTCAGGTCGATTGCTACATATAAACAACACACATGTGTTTTAGTTTAAGTAAATATTAGTAGGTTTGACTGCCCTATCAAACACATACCTTATCCAACAAGAAATATGTACCTAAAATCTGCCTATCACTTTGACTTCGTTGGTTATTAATTTCAACATCTAGTCTCATATGGTTGGGTGATTAATACTTGAAATTACTTCTTCATCATAATTCTTTATTTTTAACTCATTCTCTCAATTATTTAGATGATCATATGCCTAATAGGTTCACTTTAAATCACTAGGAAAGTCCCGGACTGCTTAAAGTCATTTGGCGATCTCGTTGTAGGGGATAACCAAACGGGATTCGAGGCAACTGATTTCCATTACTAGATCTCATTTTTGCTTTCTATATTTGACTAAGTTTGTTGCATAAGGGTTTGGCACTAACATTAAAAAATACCACTCTAAATTCCAAGTAAGTTTAATTATATTATTTTCATTAAGGCTTTCATGGTTTGAAACATTAATTACAAATATATGAAAATGTCAAATTCATGGATTCCTTAATTATAAAACTAACTAAAAACAATTCCAGCATTAACATATAATTAAATTTACAATATTATTTGATATTGAATAATACTAATGATACCAGATAAAATCAATGTCACATTTGATATCTAAATTTTGTTTATATGAATAATATTAAAAAGTGTCAATTTACTATTTATAAATTTTTTGATACAATTTATAATACTTAAGTGAGGTGGTTAATTGTAAAAATTATTAAGATTCATGTAGTTAATTGCATAAATAAATAAAGTTTAGATATTAAATTAATACCCTATTAAATTTTAAATAATTAATTATAAAAATTGATATAACTTTATCAAATTTGATTATTACCCAAATATACTATATAAATAATTACTTTTTTGGCAAATAAGTAAGTACTTAATTAGAAGCTGAAGTTTTTCAAGAAACAAAACAAAATTAGCTTCGACATATCCCGGCTGAACAAAACACACAAACCGGGGTCTACACGTTGACACCCATTACAAAGATCAAGTTCACTCAATACATGACTTGACAGAAAATTCAAAATGATTCTTGGAAAAGATTAAAGAAGTAGCAAAAGAAGCATCAAGGCCTTCTTTTGACGCAATAACCACCAGTTCATGGGCTAGATTGACTTGAAACACAAATTTTTAATAATATAATATAACATATTATGTGCTGATAATATTAATTATGATATAACATAATTAACACTTATACTATGCGGAAGAGTTTTGAAAGACACCTTGCAAGTTCCCATATGAAACTACAAAGCCATTTTTCAAAAATAGCATGGATCTACTATAATATTAATAAAAAAGATATAGGAGCATCGTTATCGTTTTATTATTCTTCAATGGTTGACTCCATTTATTTCATTTTATTCTAATATCATTTGGTATCTTATTTTGATTATTTTTAAATAAATATTTAGTAAAATTTATAATAAATAAAAAATAAATATTTTTTCTTATAAATAAATTAAATACGTGTGGATAACATAGGGATGCAGTCCAAAATACGGAGAAAATACAATTAAAAGCGTTACATGGCAAACAAAAGCAAAGCTCGTGCCCATATCATCAAGGAGGAAAACAGTTGTTACCTTACACAGCACTCGAAATGAATAGCAGTAGTACGGAGACGTCTCGTTTAGCAGTAAAAAGGATAGATTTTCTGGGTATCCTTTCAACTCACAATAGATTCTGCCAGAAGGCTGCAATTATTGCTGTCCCAATGCCTTTTACCTTTTCCAGGAATAGAGTCAAAAACTTGTTTCTAAAGTCAACTTAATGGAATAGACGCCTTAATAGTTAATGGTTGATTGATTGGTTCACATCCCACCCCTGTCGTTTCCATTGATGGTTGATTGTCTTCATATTTGTTGATCTGAATTCTTAGAAGGAGTTGAACTGGAAATTGAAACATTGCAATTTGAAACCATACATATCTAATTTTAAGTAATGGTGGCATATCCCGGTTCGGTTTTATTAGATTGTTTTAAATCAAATCGATACAAATATGATATCGATAAAAAATTAATAGTTTTACTTATAAATTGATAAAACTGAATCGATATCGAACCGATATCAAATAAGTTATCAATATAAATCTAATACAAATCTGATATAGATAAAATCTGATAATCTAAACAGCCTAATTCATTTGGCTCAAACTGATCTTATTTTAAGAATAGTTTGGTTTAACTACAACTAACCCCAATTTAATCCGATTATCTTTCCTAACTCTTGATCGTCTAGTATATGCAGATCAAACTCCCAAGGGGCTAGCAATAATAGTTTTAAAGCCCTAAATCCCAAAATATATATATGTTATATACATCAAAAGATATAGGATCTATTTGTTTTGTCTTTTTTAGTGATTTTGATATATTATTTTTATCATTTTTAAACAAATATTTCTTAAGAAATAGATATATTTGAAAAATAAATATGTTTACTCCTAAAAAGATTAAACAAATAAAATACGAATGAAAATCAGAACATTCAAAGAAACACACAAAAGGCCCCGAAAAAAAAAAACACATAAACTTATCTCTATTTAATTTATATAGTGATTTTCTTACGGATTAACGAAGGAAAACACGAATAAAAAATAGAAAAATGGACAAACAATTCAACACCATCTTTATACCTTTCCTTTCCCTCCTTTTTCTATTACAGGAAAATAAATGGATTCATCATCTTAGATCATGATTCATCTTTACTATTAGATGGAAATTAGGTGTTTTCTTTTCATTGTAAAAGTCGTGTGGCTCGACCATCGTCATCATTATGTCACTAATATAATCACCGAACAATTATTTATCCAAATATCATTCATCAAAAACTTTTATGCATAATCTCTCCCATTATATATTTAACTAGGCTGACGCCCGGGTTACCTGTGGATTTTAATATAAAATATATATATATTTAATAAAAGTTATAAATTTATTCCAAAAATTATTCAACTGATATATTTATATCATATATGTTCTGCTGCATTTAATTTGAACTATTACTTTTATATGACCATTTACTGTCTTTCTAAATTTATAAGTAGGATAATGTGCTATTTAGAAAAGTTATGACTAAAAAACCTAGAATTATATCATTTGGTATATAATGGGATTGCAATTTTTACTGTTATTTACTTAAAAGATTTACCTATCAAATAACTAGTTGAAAAAGAACAATCATAATAAAAAGATACCAGCATAAAGTGGCATATGCCCTTAAAATTTAAAATTATGAATAATTAAAAGGTATTACCAAAATAATAATAATAAAGAGATACAAAAAAAAAATTAAAATTATATTTATGATAGATCACGTTATAAAGCAGAATATGAGTATTTTTAGGACATATTCCTTAAAAAGAAAGATGTTGTGTAGATATGATAAAGAACATGTAGCTACTAGCCAGGCATTCGTACATATCTCCTACTGTTTCCAACTATATAATTGTAATGCTCCATAACTTAGAATGGGAACAAATTCTGTCTAAAATAATTTATAATGACCAGTAAAAACATATTAAATATACATATCCAACTGTTTACAAATGCAAAGTGACTTTCGAGAGGCCCACTCATAAATATTAAATACAGCCAAGATACATAAGGGTTGTATAAGGCTAAAAAGTTGTCACCTTAAATATTGGGTTGTGACTAATAAGGTTTAAAGAATTGACTTGTTATTTGGATGATTAAGTAGATTTGGTGTGAGGGACTTTGAGTAAGCTTGTTGGATTGGTCTATCTTCATTCGATCTTTCTTAATATGGTTCATGCATTAAAAAAGCACTCATCTTGATGATCAATTATCAATATGATCTAATGGATAATATTGATGATGAAACTGTTTAAATACCCCAGGCCGCTCCTAATTTGAAAGATCCAAAAATTTTAGATGAAAACCGATATACTATTGAATTTATATTTCAAGAGATTAAATACTTGCTCGTCATTACTAGTAGAGCTTGATGCCAGATAGTTTTTCCATCTGTTATTAGTTCATTTAAGACAATTTATAACATGCCGATATAGATTGTGGATGTATGATCATACCTTGAACTCTATCTTATAGGTGTAGGTTTATAAAATTTGGAGCCGGTACCTATATTATGACTTCTAATACCCATTCTATAACCTAACATGATATGTAAGGTATAGTGGGTGCCAAATTTTTCTAGGTTCCTATGCATAACCTTAACTCTAACATTTATGAGAATAAAAAAAATACAATGTATAAAATCTACAAGCTCATTTCCTATGACAATTATTTAGATTTTCTTAAATTGTATTGGTCTTTATATTACTTAGATAATGTTCTCTCTTTTACACTAATCAAGGAACATTGATGCAATAACATTATCTTACAAGCAATACTCTAAAAGAAAACATGGATCACTAAATAGTTTATTACATGATCATCATGTTACTCATTTTACTCTACTTATTGTATCTTTTTGAAATACTTTTTATGATTTGTATTTGTGGATAATAAGTTCTATACATTTATTTAATTGTTTATAAATTGATATTTAAATTTTGACAAAAAAAAAGTTACAAGTTGATTCATATAATATCTTCCAAATTACACATGCACCCTTAATTGTTTCATGACAAATTGAACTTTCCTCCTTATAGAATATTGCCATAAAGTGAATGCGCTTGTTAACATATTTGTTTTTGCATTTATAAGATGTAATATAACTAGAATAACAAGTAGATTTTTATACAGGTAATTCTAATGCTAAAATAAAAATGCAATCTTTCCTAATAGTATGATTTTGTATTTATCCTTAACAATGGAGACTCGGTTTAAGACCCATTTATTCAAAATGATTATTATTAGCCATGATGCTGGTACAAATGGCACTTATAATAAGAAGGTCCACTATCAATCAATTTTATTTCTTTAATGACATATACAAGTAAAACACAACACGCTACCTACATGAAATGTGCCCAACAAACTTCATGGAGACAACTTGTAATCAAAATATATAACATACATAAAATATATGGAATTAAAATACTCAAGGAAATTCCATTATTTAACATTGAATCTCTAAAACGAACCACAATGGCCAACCATATTAATAGTGATCAACCAGGGTCATTCCTGGTTTGCTATAGTCAATTATTAAAGTGATATAGACTATAGTAGTTTATCTCCTATGAGTATGTTTAATTGTCTCAGTGGCCTAGACCTTTAAAATTAACCCTATTTCAATTTGTACTATCCCAAATCGAGGTGCAAAACTCAAAATTTCCTTTAAATATTGCGCCTTTAAATCTCTAGAAATTTATTAAACTTCGTTATTAGCAACAATGTCAATTCCTCCCTAAGACAGATCATCAAACTCTAATAAGACTCCAAAGTTCTTAAAATTGAATAGCACCCATAATGAATTAGCAACAACAACTAAATTATGCAACTCTTTTTTTTTTTTTTTTTGGACGGTGAATTATGCAACTCAATTCACGAAATTCTTACGCAAATTACACATAATAAACCAAATTACAAGTTAAAACTTAATTTTATGTGAATCCTCCAATTAGAATGTTAGGGTAACTAATCTTAAGCCTAAAAACCAAAATTGTAACTGATCAACAACAATCACCTAGGCCATGTGCCATCATACCCACTCAGCACCAACTAACAAATTCCAACACCTCCTGAGAAAGCATACCATGCAAAAAAAAGCAAATTAGACACTGGAAACCCTAATAGGATAAAGAATTTCCCTATTCCTAAGAAAATTATACATGATAAAAGCACTAAGTATTCCATCAAGGGCCGGCTGAACGGAGGATATAAAATCAAATGTCAGCGTCGTGTATCAATTTTTATTTCATCCAACTTAGGATTCAGCATTTACTAATTATTAAAAGTATTGACATAACTATAAGCTATAATAAAATAATATGGTACGTGGGAGAGGGCTCCAAGTTGGCGCGTGAGGAAGGACACACTCCTGTCTTACGTTGTACAGAGCATGGATTCACGGGATGGCCTTGGAGCATTTGGTCTCTTTCTAAATTCCAATTCCGATAACACTTGGAACCTCTGCCATTTTCGGTTCCTCAAAACTCTGAAGGAATATGCTGCTATCAGTATTAAGTCCTGTGGCTGGGTATCCTCAGGACCACAAAATAATAAAATCTTTATATATACATACATATATATATTGGGCCAATTGTCTTATTCTTATTTATATTTAATCTAAATTTAATTTATATGATCTATTTTTTAAAAAATAAATTATTTAAAAATAATAACAATAAAATATTAAATCGATCAAAATAAGATAACATGGAGCAAATAGAAGTATGTATGGCTCTCACCAAAATCAACATTTGGAATTTTATATACCTTGAACTGTTTTTACTGCGACGAGTAGTGTAATTGATTTGACTTTTGAAATGGAGTTGAATGAAAAACCCTCTTGGACTGTAGTTCATTTTCAACTTCCCTATGCCTGTACCCATAGGATTCTCTTTAATGTCTTGGAAAATAATGCAAATGGGACAAACATGGATATAGAATTAACTTTGTTAGGGGACTTTTAGCAATAATTAAATGCAGCACATATTGGCATGCCAATGTCTTAGTTTTGGTAGGAACATACATGTGATGTAATGAAATTGGCTTTTAGGGTTGCTGAGAGAAGGAAGACATTATATTGTTGTACAATTCACTAGAGAGATTAAACCCATGATTCTACCAATTATGTCTTTGGAGTAGTGGCTAAAAGAAAGAGGTAAAGTGTCGGGTTCTATTTGTTGGTGCTCTTAGAGGAAAAATGATTAGTAGGACCAAATTTTAATGTCAAATGTTAATGGGCGAATGATATGGCAAGTTTTGCTCGATTGTCTTGTCTTAAAAATAAAATAGCATAACAAATGGGTTTACTTTTTTTTTCTTGTCAATTTAATAATATATCTCTAGATTTTAACAAATTAGTTATTATATATTCAAAATACATGTCATTGAATGTTTGTATTAAGTAATAATTTGATAAATATTTATTTTGAGAACATGATAATGATAGACTAAGTGCACTATAAATGACATTTTTAGATTTAGAAAATTACAGTGAAAAAGTGAAAGTACAAGCACTTTAATATCTGTCAATTATCATTAAGCAAATAATGAATTGCAGGTATTTTAAATATATAAGCACTAATTTACCAAAATTTAAAAATTTGGCACCAAATTGCTAAAAGTTACAAATACAGATATTTAACATGCTATTATTTATGAAATAGCACACATATGAAATAAAAAAATCGAAACCCATACCTTTTTATTTATATCAAATGCATCCACATATGAATCATTGCTGCTTGAAAGATTAATTATATAGTTTATATGAAAATGGATATATATAAAAAAGGTTTCTTTATTTAGTTTTGTGTCCTAATATCCCTTATTTGATATTCGGAAAATTAAGTTTAGTAACCCTATAAATTTTATAAATTATATCGATATTTTACTTTTTAAAACATAATAAATAACTCTAAAACTGTCATCATCAAATCCCAATTTTTTTTTTAAATACACACTTAATTTTGATACTTTTAAAGAGCTATCTGCTATATAAAAAAAAAAAAAATGTAAGATGTTAATATACTTTAACTGCCGTGTAAATTGTATTCTTAGGAGGGGAGGGCCAGAGGGGTGGATCCTCCTCCCATTAAGGGTCTGTTTGTTTGGCTTTTTCCCGACAGATACAGACACTTTTTCAAACTTTTTTCTAATAAATTATTTATCAAAAAATAAATATAGATAAAAAAAAGTTGACAGTTCTCATCAAAAGAAAAAATAGAACAAATATAGATAAAATTTAGATGCAAATCGTATATATTATACATATCATTTTAAAAAAGATACAAATACAAATGAAAAACAGACAATCCAAACAGACCCTAAAATGCAAACATTAGTACAATGCTACTTTACAAGAAGCCTCTGCTAAAAAACAAAGCACTTGAAAACGTCAAATGCATTGCCTGATGCTCTCATCGAAACAAGTCTGGTCCTCTCTAGTCTGTTTCTGTTACTCATTCTCAATGCTGAAACAGCTATCAATCTATCTATTCATCTGACTTACACTCTCACACTTCCTCACTTTCTCACTCTCCCTCACCCATTCCCTCTGCTCAACTCAACAAAACACATCTCACACCACAGCTCCAAATGGCCATAACAACTTCCAAGTTCCCATTATTCATCTCAATCACCTTGCAGATCTTCATGGTCAGTTTAGCTTCATCATCCTCACAAGAAGCTGATATCCTTCTCTCCTTTAAGTCCTCCATTGAAGACCCAAACAACTCTCTTTCCACATGGTCAAACACTTCCACTTCTCACCACTGTAACTGGCAAGGCATCACTTGCACCTCCACCGCTTACAGTATTACTTCCATTAACCTTCAAGGTCTCAACCTCTCTGGTGAAATCTCTTCATCCATATGTCAGCTTCAAAACTTGTCCATTCTCAATCTTGCTGACAACAGCTTCAACCAGCCTATTCCACTTCACATGCTTCAATGCCACTCCCTTCAATCTCTGAACCTAAGCAGTAATCTTATCTGGGGTACAATCCCTGACCAGGTTTTTGAGTTGGGTTTGTTAAAAGTTCTTGACCTTAGCAAAAACCATATTGAGGGTAAAATCCCAGAAACCATAGGCTCACTCAACAACCTCCAAGTACTGAACTTGGGAAGCAATTTGCTTGCTGGCAGTGTTCCTAAAGTTTTTGGGAATTTTACTGACTTGGTTGTGCTTGATTTGTCTCTAAATCCTCTCTTATTGAGCGAAATCCCAGGTGATATTGGAAAGCTTGAGAATTTAGAGCAGCTTCTATTGCAAGGCTCTGGTTTTCATGGCGAAATCCCAAAAACATTTGTGGGGTTGATGAGTTTAAAGATTCTAGACCTGTCTCAGAACAATCTCTCGGGAGTGCTTCCTCCTTTTGCATGGGATGCTCTTAAAAAGCTGGTTTCCTTTGATGTTTCCGAGAATAATCTTGTGGGTCATTCCCAAAGGGTGTTTGCAATGCAAAAGGTGTTCTTAACCTTGCTTTACATACAAATTCGTTTAATGGTCCCATAACTGATTCCTTTAGTGAATGTCTAAATCTAGAGAGATTGCAAATTCAGAACAATGCTTTTTCTGGTGATTTTCCTGGTAGTTTATGGTCACTTGCCACAATCAAGATCCTACGAGCCGAAAACAATGGATTTTCGGGAGGTATACCAGATTCCATGTCCATGGCTACTAAGTTGGAGCAAGTTCAAATAGATAACAACAGCTTCACTGGTAAAATTCCTCATGGTCTTGGCAGTGTCAAGAGCTTGTATAGGTTCTCTGCATCGCAGAACAATTTTTATGGGGATATCCCTCCAAATTTTTGCGATTCACCCGTGATGAGTATCTTAAACCTCTCTCACAATGCGCTGTCGGGTCCAGTTCCAGAGATGAGAAAATGCAGGAAGTTAGTCTCATTGTCCCTGGCCAATAACAAGCTTGTTGGAGAAATTCCACCATCACTTGCTTACCTACCAGTATTAACTTACCTTGATCTTTCAGCTAACAAGCTTTCAGGATCAATCCCTCAAGAGCTACAAAATTTGAAGCTTGCTCTTTTCAATGTCTCTTTCAACCAGCTGTCAGGTAGAGTTCCATTTCCTCTCATTTCTGGGCTTCCAGCCTCATATCTGCAAGGGAATCCTGGACTTTGTGGCCCAGGGTTACCTAAGTTGTGCGCCGATAACAAAACAAGGCATCGCTCAGTTGGGTTGACAAGTTTGACGTGTGCCCTGATATCCATAGCTTTTGGTGTTAGTATTCTGATCATTGCTGCGGGTTTCTTTGTGTACCATAAGTCTTCCAAGCAAAAGAATCAAAAGGGCTGTTGGCGGTCGGTTTTCTTCTATCCTCTAAGGATTACCGAGCAGGATTTGATCATTGCAATGGATGAGAAAAGTGCTGCAGGAGCTGGTGGAGCCTTTGGCAGAGTTTACATTCTAAGCCTGCCAAGCGGGGAACCTATTGCAGTGAAGAAGATGGTTAATTTTGGAAGTCAATCTTCCAAATCACTAAAATCAGAGATCAAAACGTTGGCAAAAATTAGGCACAAGAATATCGCTAAGATTCTTGGCTTTTGCCATTCAGATGAGTCAATTTTTCTAATCTTTGAATTCCAACCGCGTGGGAGCCTGCGGGATTTACTTAGCAAACCGGGATTTGAGTTGCCATGGAGCAAAAGATTGCAAATCGCCATTGGTGTTGCTCAAGGACTGGCATACTTGCAGAAGGATTATGTACCGCATCTACTTCACAGAAATGTTAAGTCCAGCAACGTTCTTTTAAACGCAGAATACGAACCTAAGCTCACTGATTTTGGTCTTGATCGGATTGTGGGAGAGGCAGCGTTTCAAACAATCTTAACTTCAGAATGTGCAAGTTCCTGTTATAATGCACCAGGTGCGTAATTTGTTTTAAGCATGTTCCTGATTTTGCAAGTCAGTTCATCTGGGTACACGATATTGATTTCTTCAAAATTTGTCTTGTGAATACAAGATGATCTAATCTGCTGAATGTTATGTTCAATTTACTTGAAATCCATGAGACGGTTATCTAACTTGCAACTATATATGGACGAAATTAGATGAATGCCAGGTTGCCTAATGTTGTAATTATGGCTGATCAGCAAGAAGAAAGACTGAATTGTTACTGAAAATGGATTAATTGGGCCTGTTGAGTTCAATTGCTAAAGTGTTAGGCTAACCTCACCTTCTTGGCTTAATTTCCACACAAGACTGTTGATTTATTTATCTTCGGATAGGTATGAATTGAATTCTCTAGTTTCTACCAAGTTCACTCGTGTCGTTGATCTGTTAAACCTTGTATCCCTACCGTGGAACTTGACATCAGTAATTATGCTGTGTACCGTGACTTCGACTCTTCATACATAGCCGCCCTTCTAATCTGGTTTCCTGGTTGTCCTTAGTGAGTCCTTAAACTCGTCCTTGCATTTGCAGAATGCAGGTACAGCAAGAAGGCTACTGAGCAAATGGATGCTTACAGCTTTGGGGTTGTGCTGCTGGAACTTGTTACCGGCCGTCAAGCAGAGCAGAGGATTCAGCAGACTTGCTTGATATTGTGAAGTGGGTTCGACGAAAGGTTAACATTGCAAATGGAGCAATCCAAGTTCTTGATCCCAAATTATCAAGTACATCCCAACAGGAAATGCTGGAGCTCTAGATATTGCTCTACGTTGCACTTCGGTGATGCCAGAAAAACGGCCATCAATGTCTGAAGTTGTGAGATCTCTCCAGTCCCTTAACTCAAGGAACTATGTTATGGATCCTGATTTCTCTACCTCAGAGGAAGCACTTCCAGTATGAAGATTAAAGCCATGGAGCAAGTTTAAAATTGCGTTTGCTCTTTTTTGTTCTTGTAAATCCTGGTTGATCCACATTTCTCATTTTTTGACTTACGATGACTAAGGAAGAAAGTGCATGTATGAAAGTTATGTCCTCTCTTCTGAGGCAAAATACTTCAGAAATATTATTATAAGTATTTGCAAAGTATTCTTAAGAGTTAAGAGCGCTAAGCCAAATCAGCATTTTAAGAATTTTTTTTTTTAAGAATCTCTTAAAGTCACCCACGACTTTTTATAACTTTACAGGTCTCATATTATAAAAATTACACATAACATACTTAAAAAGTATAAAGGAAAAAATCGCTTTGTTAACTATAGAATTGGTCCTTATCAAACGATCTCAGCTTTTATCAAGGACCTCTTTTTATTCCTGAAGGACCGCAGGATCGGTCCTTGTGCCTAGAGACAACACCAACTTTCCTCTGGAAGGAAGGATGGTTCTTCTGTGGCTTCAGCCGCTGAAGCAAAAAGCACTAAGCAGTGATGGTGCGAAGTTTCAATCTTACAAATTATACAGGGAAATAGGCAAAAGGATTGCATTTTAGAATGAGGAAAAAAACTGAAAACACAGCGGAGCTAAGAAATTCCTAGGAAATCCTTGCCTGGAATTGGGTCTTTTAACTTACCAATTTAGAATTACTCCAAAGAAATGGAATCTCAACCATAGCGTGCATTTTGCATTGCCCCTGCTTAGTAACTGCTTAGCCAGCTTAGGTAGCTGGTGAATGGATTCCTGCTTCTTGATTGCGAAAATCCTATGATCGAAAATTGATTCCATTTTGTACCCTACATGACATTCTGTATCATGAAGAGATGAAATTGACGTTAGGCAACGTATGTGTTGCTTATGATCATAGATGATGCTATCTAAACAACATTACTAGGAATGCATTCCGCTTTCATATAAATGGCATTAGGGTAACGGGAAGGTAAGTTAGATTCCAACAAATACGACTAGCCCTTTATGTTGTATTTTAAAGGGGCAACGTTTTTGAATAGTTAAAAAGTAGTGATATTAACGTAGTTCATTTAAGATATTAATATTTTAAGTAATTAAAAAAATTATCAATATAAAATAAATAATGTATTAATAATTGGCTATTAGCTGAATATTAAAGAGATTTAATTAAAAATCTAAATATTGATATCATAATGAACCTTATAAAATGTTAATACTTCATATGATATCCAAATATTGATATTTTCTATTTTAATTGACCCTATTTGAAAGCAACATCAAAGTTAAGGATACATCCGAAGTTTGAATTAATTGAGCTTTCATCTGTTAAAAGATTTGATAAACTTGCCTTTGACAAGAGGAATTGCTTTGAAATTGCCAAAATTATGGTGCATGATTCAATTTACAAATAAAAACACTAAAATGTCTTTGAAACCTTTTCTCATGTGTTATAGGGTTAATGTGATTTGTTCGTGTTGGTTGAGAACATTTGTTAAAAAATAAATATAGATGAAAAGCAAATATTTACTGATAAATAGATCAAGCACAATGTTAGATTTTGAAAAATATACAAGAGCTTGCCCTCCATGTTTCATTACAAACCCACCAGGCCACCAAGACAACCACAATACCATATTCTTCTACCACATTACTATCTCGTTCAAGTTGAAAGTGTTTGCAAGATTAGATAACTTGCTTGATGGTCATTACATTTAACTGGAATGATTCCCCGTCATTTTGCCACAGAATTTTCCAATCAAATTCATCATACCATTCGGAATAATCAACTTACAAGTTTGTTTGGCTAGCTTTTTTATTTTTTTTGCAAATACAGATACTTTTTTCAAACTTCTAACAAATTATTATCAAGAAATAGATTTTGATAAAAAAAAAAAACCGACAGTTTTCATGAAAATATAAAATAGATTAAATATAAATAAAATATAGATGCAAATTGAATATATTTACACATATCGTTTTGATACAGATACAGATACATATACAGATGAAAAACAAACTATCTAAAAAGACCCTACGAAGATCCCATTGTATTCCAGAAGCTCACAGGCCATATTGTAGCTCGGTTCAATATACATAGAAAACAAATCAACAGGAAATCTAAGTAACAGAAAATATAGAGATGCAATTCAATAACCAAACAATCTATCATTAGTTGATCTGTTATTATTTTATGCCAGTAAGACACCAGAATGATTCCAATGGAACTTTTATTCGAAGATGAACAATAAAATTCCACAGTAAAAGCAATAATCTATCTAGAATAGATAAATAATTACATACATTGGAAGATGCAGCAAAAAAATTCCAGCCTCGTATACAAGAGAAAAAGACAATTTCCCAACATCGAAAATAACATATATGAATTGATCTTATCAATGATACCTAACTTTACGTGTCTGTAAAGTACAAAAATATACATGAACAAAGTAGCCCTGGAGGTCATACTGACCAAACCTCTCGAAGAAGCTCGTACCTAGCATTCATGGTGGAGTGCCCATGAACATCTCCGTTACTTTTGATTGTTGGAGAGAAGTGCACTTTATCAATTAAAGATGCCAGAGGAGAATCCAAATCCTCCAGCTCCTCATCACTGGTATATCCTTTCCTCTGGACCACTGATACATTCCGTGACAACCGATACAGCCCTCCAGCTTCAGCAACTTTTTCTCCCACATCAGCAGCAGAAGGTGGGTTGTACACAACTGCAGCGGCTGTGTATGGGAAGCTTTTTGGAGCATCACCTGACAATCGCCTCTCCACGAGACTCTACAGGACAAATCAAGGATACTCTTACCAAACACTTCCTGAAGCATTATACTGTTGATACCCAAATAATTCTTTTAAAATAGAACGGTCAAATATTGCAATGTCCAAGTCAAAATTCAGCACAAGCAAATCCTAACAAATCTGTTTAAAAGATTAAAAAAAAAAATCTAGACTTATGATCCAGACTTAGGCTCATTAACCATTATAGAATAAATATAATAACCCACACCATATTTACATGCTTAAACTTTTAGATTAAATAGTTGTAGTACTAATCTCAATATGGTATCAGAATAGGAGGTCAAGAGTGCGCACTTATTTCAATCCGTTAAAAATTGAGTCGTCCACTTGATAGGCTTTTGTCAAAAATAAAATTCTTGGCCCATAAGTGATAAGGAGCGTTATAGAATAAATATAATAGCCCACATCATATCTACAAGTTTAAGCTTTTAGATTAGATGATTGTGGTGCTAACTTTAACATTAAACACTTAAGCTAAAGGTTACGGCTCTCTCCATGCATACGATACCTTTCTTGGATGAAATATGCATACCACATAGAGGCAAAATCCTAATAAAGCTGTCTACAGTCCCATGAAAAGTTCTAAAAGAAGCAAATTCTCTTTGAGAAGAACAGCGTCAATTTTTACTCTTACAAGAGCCCACCATACCTCAGCATTTAGGGCCTCCAATACAGCACCAGGGACAGGATCCATACAAAATTCGTCAGGAGTAAAGTTGCAGAGGATCCGTTTAATCAGTAGTAGACCAATCGATGGACACACCTAAATTAATCATAAAGCATCCATCAATCAGAGTTAAGTGAAAAAAAGTGCATTAAAATTGATGGTATCAAATGAAACACACCTCATTTCTGATGGATCGATCCACAATCATGTCTTTGGGAAGCATTAAAAGATCACTCAATTCATCAAGAAGCACGAAAGTCTCATGTTCACTATCTCCAGCCTGTCTATGCTCATCCTCATCACCAAGTTTGTTATCTTGGGCAACAAAATCATCACCAATGCCGAATGCATCAGTCATCCATCTAGACCAATTCCCAACCTGCAGGTCAATCTTTCTGCTCAGAACTTTGTTGAAATGATTTTCTTAGAACGCAATTGTTAACTTCAAGCACTATTTAACATGGTTGCAGTCACTTTCGAGACTTCAAGGCTTATGAATGCAAGAAAACTGTAAATTCTGATTTGTAAAGATGCAGTACGCACAGAGTTCTTGAGCTGAGCACCAGATCCAAAACTCAAGTCTCCAGCTGGAATAGGCAGAACCTTTGAATCAACAATTGGATCAGAGACTGGATCAGTTGGAATCTCATGTGCTGATTCGCGTAAAATAGCATTGAACATTGCCACATCTAATCTGCTAATGCACTGCTCCATTACCTAATACCAAGTAGAGAAAGGAAAAGCAACAACTTTAAAAACATGCTTTCAAAATGATATCATAAAACACATTCCACGGGAGCATTTGATGTTGTCTTTAAATTGCCATCGTCAAATAAGTAGATTATCTCAATTTCAAGAATAATACCCACCATCTTTGCCAGTACAGGCAAGCAGCCACACTCATGCCCTTCTGCACGAACAGGACAAAGCTGAGAGAAGGCATCTTGAAAGGCGTTCTTCCATAAGTTGATAGAAAAGCTTCCTTGCTGCTGATCTCCCAAAGAGGGTCCAAGCAACCTCCCTGTGAGTTTATTGGCACATGCATCTGCATCCGGAGTTTGCATGTGCGGAGTAAAGGCCTGCCAAGTATAATGGCCAGTGAAGAATTAAGGTAATCACATAATCATAAAGATGTATAATGATGTTCATCATTTTTACTATTGACTTCAGTTTTCTCGCTTGAGAGAGGTGAATTATCCAGTTGAATTACCTGCCACCATATCGATTCAACTATCCGCGAGAAAATCCATGATTCAACTTTCTCTAAGGCACCTATGAAGGTTCCTGTTTCCTGCCAGTCATCAAGAGATAACACAAAACCATTATTTTGCTTAGTGCTTGAAACGCCCTTCCATTTCAAAGTGGCAGCCTGCACTTCTCTTTTCTTGCTATCCCCATTTGCCTCCAAAAACTTTGAAAAGGGACTCGAGTTATGTGGACTTCCAAATGCTTGAGATATAATCTCCCTCAGGACAACAGTATTTGACAGCCAGAAGGTCAATCTAAAATACAGGAATGAAAGGAATTAATCGATTAAAAGTAACTGGAATACATGTCAATTTTATCCCTACCAAAAGAACATCATGTTACCTTGAGACATCATTACTGCAGGACCTGGTCAAAACGAGCCCTGACACAGTGTTTTTAGCAATTGTAGCCCTTTTATTTAGAGTCCAATATTTACAAGCATGAATGTAGAGTCTTGAAAGACGCCGAGCAGGTGTGCACTTTATGAGCAGAGCTCCCATGCTCAGCTACCATCGAATAAAGTGAAATTTCAAGGGCAGCAACCTCCCTCAGTTCTTCTTCAAGTTTCTCAATTCTCATTTCCATTTCCTCAATCTTTTGTTCTAAAGCCGCCTCATCTTTACACACACCAATTTCTGCAGCATTGAAGGTTTCCTCATCACTTCCAAAAATTTGAACATTCGAGGTTTCATCTAACACATCAACTTCTTTCATGTCTCTAGTAGGCTTGTCATCAACTCCTTCAGAAGATTCTGATGAAGGCTCAGGGGAACTTCCATGGATTTGGTGCTGCTATCAGGTTGAGTAAATTCAGGAGACACTCCAGCTGAATTTTCAGATTTCTGATGAGTACTCTGCAGGGGCTTGGACTGCAACTTATTTTTTTCCTTGCCTACTTTTTTCCCTAAACCATTGGGAGAACTTTCCATGGACTTCTTGTTGGACATTCTTTTGGGGGCTTCAATTGGTGCTCTCTCTAGTTTCTCCTCATCAGCCGTTAGAGAGTCACCTTGAGATGATGCTGAATCTTTAAGGGTGTCAGAATCTGATTCTTCTTCTTTAGCTTTGTTTGATTCTTGTCCTATCGCTAGAGCTTCCCTCTATTCCATCTTTGCTTTTATCAGCAGCCATCTCTCTAGTTTTGGTTTCCATGTGCATCATCCACATAATGTATTTCCATGTTCTCGTAAAGTTCAGGGTTCCCTGTGCCTACAGGGGAATCATTTGCAGGAGTACTGGAATCTGATTGGAGGAGGCTTTAGACTGAGTTTTCTTTAGCTTTTGATACTTTCAAGCCGTTCCCTTGATGTTTCTTTTTGTTCTTTACATCAGTTTCTTACAGGCCGCTTCGCTTGGCTACCGTTTGAAGATTTTCTCTTGTTATTGTCCATATATCATCTCAATCAGGCAAAGCATAAGAAAGTCCACTGCCAAGAAAAGAAATGAATTAAAATCCTGTAGCCACTTCTAATAAAACAAGCAAATGCAAGCTACAAAGGCATGGAATCACCCCACACGAATATAAAGATACTTCCTCTGTATTCAACAGCAAAGATGCCATCCTACTTCTGGCCTTCAATGTAAAAATGATGAAAAAGATAGTTGTCATCAACTATTTAACGCTCAAGGTATAATGCAATCAAAATCAGAAATTCACCAAGCAAATTGACTCCATAGAAGAAATAGAGGCTAAAAGCGCCATAGTATGATACAGAGCCTCTTTATATCATACTATAATTATCAAGCATCCCATCTAGTGTAAAACATGGTCAGTAATTAATTCTGTGATACCAGGTAGAAACATCAATATAAAATGAAGATGAAAAGGGCAAAAAAAAAAACGAAAAAAGAAAAAAATGTCTTACAGAGGTTTTTCAATCAATGCGAAGAAACAATTCTATGACCACCAGGGACTAATTTGTTGACTCCATCAAGATCAATCAACTACAATGGGAAAATGCTGGGGATCCATACTTCCCTGATCTTCTGAAACTGTCGATCATACGGTGCATTAAATACTTCAACATTTCTTGCTAAAATACATGTCTAAGATCAGCAACAACAGTATAAATTCCGAAAATGACATATCTCTAAGAATAATACAAATGCATATTATTCACTAATGTACTTAGGAATTTTTTATGCATATTACTTCTGAACACCGACATCCCACCCTATCCACAAAAAGGTAAAAGTGTAGCATACTGATTGTCAAAATCATATTGCCTGCCTCATTACCTTCTAGACAAACTATGTAGTAATGATTAACCAATTCTTGAACTTTCCAAAGTGGATACAAACATACAAATCATCATAAAGACATAACTCTGCAAAATAAAGCATTGGAAAAACCAGATATTTTTCTGGAAAGAGTTTTCAATTTCCACATCCTCACAAAAGAACAATATATAAAATTAAACACAATATATTTTATCATGGATTTTGGTTGTATAAGAGTAACAACCCAAAAAAGAGGGGAAAAAAAGGCAAAGGGCGTCAAAAACTGCATGTGACAACCTGAATCGAATAAACTGCACCCATCTTCTTCCTAACTCCAAAAGCATCCATTTTTGGAGTCAAATAAACCGGTGGGCTATACTATACGTGGTCCCACCTCCGACATCGACATTGCAGCCAAAAAATATCCACCAATTGATAATTCCCACTATCATTAAAGTCTACATCTTCTATACACACAACAGCTGTCTTCATCTTCCCGTTCATCAATATTCACCAAAAATATTACAAATCATACATTAATGGTTTTTTCGACAAAAAAAGAACAAAACACACACACACACACACACACACACACAAATGAAGTTTGATCAAGGATTTTTTAAGTAAAGGAACGAACTTGAAAGAATATTACATTTTGTATCGACAAAAAACACACAAGAACGAAGAATCCACAACAAAAATGGAAGCCCAGGACGTCATCGCACGTGGTTTTTTACCGAATTAAAAATGAAACAAACTTGAACACATTAGAGTCGTGCAGTAGTAGCAAGAGAGAACAGACAACGAATCCACTAATGATAATGATACAGATACACTGATACCAACGGGTGTTAAAAACAACAAAAAGGTGGGAAGGCCAAATTACCAGAAGCTTTTTAGAGTTGCTCCACTTAGAGTCCAAAGTCAAAACAACTTAAAAATGAAAAACAAAACAAAACAAAATCTGGGGATCGACAAAAGACGAAACACGCTGCTTCGTTTAGTGTGTCGGTTCGGTTGGCATTAAGCAATGAGAAGAAAGAAAGAGGAGCGTTTCATTTTCAGTTTCAGTCTCTCTCTCTTTTTTTTATTTATTTATTTATGGGTGTGTGTGTGGAAAATAAGAGAGGGACAGGACAGACAGTTACTTTTGTGGTGTGGTTTCTCTCTCAAGAATAATGTATGTGACGTTGTGCGGGAAGGCTGGCCTTTCTGAAAAGGCCGTTTAGCATTTAATAACGTTAGGGGAATGATTTTCTTAATTTGTTTAAGATTACCGGAGGGAGCTGTCGGTGGGAGTTTATTCACCGGATATTACCAGTGATGCTTCTTGCATGATGCTTAACATAATACAACACCCGGTCGGTGCACCATTATTAACTGTAATCACGTTTTTTCACCCATGCAAGGTCGTGTTTGATTTTATACAAAATCAGGGGATAAAGGCATGATAGGTTACTCAATTTTGTAATTATAAATTAGTCTTTAAATTTTCGAATTATATATTTTTTGTTTTTTTTTATTTTTACTTTTTTTTTATAGCATTAGTGTCTAAACATAAAAAATATAAAGTTTGAAAGTTTAAACACTAATTTATCAAAATTATAAAATTGAAACACCTGTAATGCTTTCTTTCCAAAATCGTGTATAAGAAGGGCTAGAAATCCATTTCCTGTTTTCATATGATATAGATTCCGCATAATTCATAAATAAATTATCTATATTTATTTATTTATGATGAATTTAGCTTTTTACGGTTGAAAACTTGAAATTCATTTGCTGAAACTGAAATGTTAGTATTGCAAAAAGAAAAAAAAAAGGATTAATTGCATAAATACACTTGTAGCATGTTTAATGTGCCATAATGAATCAGAATAGAGTAACTCTCCCTTTTCATATTAAGCAGCATTCTCTAAACCTAAAATTGTTTTTTTTTTAATTAACAATTTAGGCTTTACAGGAGGAATTTGATTTCGAATGAAATTATAAATGCATTCAAACTTACATTAATATCTCTACTTCAATGACCATTTTATCCTTCCCATATTTGCTACCTATCATTAATTCGAATCCAATAGAATCAAATATTATTGCTTGACTAGACTTCTATATTGAGCTTGCAAGACAAAATAAGGTACTTTAATGCTTTAATTAGTTAGAATGTTGGTGGTGTAGCAAGCAATAAGTCTAAGCAAGTGTGTAGACAATGTTATTGTTTTTACGGTGCCGGGAGGAACATTTATTGTAGATTAATCCTTGGCAGTTACTCATGTAGTTGGATAATGGGTGGTTAGCTGCAATTACCTTAAATATGGGTTGAGTCCACTGATCCATATTTGGTCATGTTGACCCCAAGTGATTGGAAGTGATATGTCGAGTAGTCTTAAGTTGAGACTAGTCTGGTCACGACATTTGGTAGTTTATATCTTGAGCTAAGGAACTTAGCATCCTTGCATGACTTTACAAAACAAAGTAACTATATGTGGTTCCCAGTCGAGGAGACCCATTACTGTTTCATGTTTGGAGTGGCACATCACTACTTATAGGCTCTTGAAAGGTAGTTTTGTTATGGTGTGTTAATCCATCCAATTCAATTGGATTGGTAATTGTTTGAGCCAAGCGTCATGATTGTGAATTAGGTACAATTGGTACGTGCATTTCTTTTAAGAGGAATGTTAAGCATCCTTACTTGCATCGATTAGGATGATAACGGTTGTATTAAAGCATGTTGGTGAAGCTATAACCATTCAAATTCTAACAAGAATGTTTGTGCATGACCACATGTTGTAAGATCATTAGGTAGATCGTCGTCACGCTTATACTCTGACAAAGGTGTGACGTTTTGCACCACTTCTTTTATAGGTGTCAGATTAAAGTAGGTGTGAATCTGATGGTTAAGGATTGATGAAGACTGAATTATCTATAATTGTCACATTATTCAAAAGATCATCGTAATATATAAATTCGACATATTAGCCTCAATTGATTTTTGGCAATCATCATTTCATAATTATCTTTTTATTCCTATGATATAAACACTTTTGTGCCTTAGCATCCGTTGTATTTCTCTTAGAGAACATTTGGTCAAAATTGGCAATTAAGAGTTGCAATAGTTCTTCCCAAACTCTTGCCAACTCCATTGTTGGCGGTACATCAAGGACCGCAAACCCCATCCCCCCATCATGGCTAATGTCGATAAAAACTTTGATCTCTAATTTGCAAAGGAAAATCATTATTAGGATTATTCAATACGAATTTCCGTGAGCGATTATTTTTTAAACTTTGTATAATAAAGAGGATGTCTACCTTACTATGGAAAGCATTCCACGCAACATCTATCTCATGATGCATGTTGAGGGAAGAGATCTTGGGGATGTCTTTTTTGTCCCTTTTCCTACCAATCAAAGGTTAGGGTCAAACCATTTTGGGAGCGATAATTTTGAGGAGGAGCTAGTAGAGATTGGGTGACAATACTTTGGAAGGATCTTGATGGAATACACTATTATTATTCTAAGCAAGAAGGATGATGTCACATTAGTTTACAAGAAGAGGTTTTGTGTATATATAAAATGTTTGGAGTTTAGGTTTCATTTCCATTTGTCAGGACTTTCAAGAGGATTGCTTGGTCCACTTTATTTGGAGTCGTAGCCGAATTTGTGGAAATTGTCATTCGGTTTTGAGGCTTTGTGCATAGTCTTATTTTGAAGGCTCATCGCTTCATAGATGCAACATCTCTTCAATAGCATACATTCAAGGGATCAATAAATCAACCTCTAGTAGAGGAAAAAATATAACTTTGTTTACTAATTTAGAGTCTTATTTGAAGAACTGGAAGGAGCGATTCATAGTTGTGGAGCTCAATCAGCAACCTAGGTCTATTACCTACTTGTAAAACCTGCCAAATCGTACTAGTAGTTAGGATTAAGCCTGGTCAACAAAGAAACCACTTAGGAGTTGCTAAGATTATTGGAATGGTGCTTTAAGATCGGCTTTGGTCCCATTAATTTAAGGAAAGTTGTTAATTTCTTTTAGAGTGGGACGAAGGCTCGTGTTTCATCCCTTGAGCTTGTTTCGAAGAGAGGGAGATTGATGTCAAAGTTAGATATTGATTGTTGTTATCTCACCCAAATGATTTTTAGAAAGGGGCCTCTAGCGCGTTGGGGATGGATGCTTGCTTAGAGTACACTCCATATAAGTTAGAGTATCGTATGGGCTTCACTACTTTTTGTTTGGTTCGGTTCTCAACTAATGTGTGTTCATTTATTTTACACAAAGTGGTCCCAACAAGAAAGTAGCTGACATACTATAGAGGCTACATAAGGGCAAGTCGATCAGAAGTAAGGCCCATAAGAGGGATACTTGGGGTGTGCCCATTGGAAGGGGGGAAGGCCTGAGACGAAGGAGCGGACAAGTAAGTTGCATAGGATTGTGTTGGTGAGTAGCTTAAGAGGAAGGCTCCTAAGGAACCCAAGTTACTTGTATTTGGGTTATCATGAAGAAGCATTGATCGATAGAGGATCAATCGCTTGTGGAGGTCGTACCCACATAACCATCTCCTGTGGCTAGCGCAAGGGCTCGAGAGACTCGAGGCCATGTTAGTGGGGCTAATTGCCTCTCAAGTTCTAACAATTGAGTTGAGGGCCTTATTGATTTAGATTTGGGTAATCAAAGCTAAGAGGTGACAACAATAGTGGTCTCTGCAACCATTGCTATTGGTAAATTAAGGTCAGTAGTTCTAGTTAAATCAAGTTAGGGGGAAAAGCGTGGTTTCCTCTTAGAAAAAAGCCATCTAAGAAGGATGATCCTCTAGGATATACCTTGTTTGTAAGGTGGCTTCTTTTTTTTTTATTATCTATTCTTCCACCCCATTTCAGTAACGACCACTGCTTTTGCAGAGAGCAAGGGAGTTTATCAACCGAGTCCTAGGATATGGGAAAGAGTTGCAAAATGAGGTCAATGAGGAGAAAGAGAAGGTTGCTAATCGGATCAAGATGCTTTCTACGATAGATCCATCTTGTGGTATTAACTGCTTCCTTTATTGTAAATATGACAATTGTTGTGAGCATTGGGCTGACATTTTGTTGATTACAATATATTTTAGCAAAAGCTGAAAGCCTAGAATAACATCATTCTTTGTTACATAAAGGAGAAAAATGTCATAGAAGAGAGGGCCACCTTATTGGAGAAGAAAGTGGAGGCCTTGAAAGTTGAGGGGGCTAGGGCGAATGACGAGAAACATTTTCTTCACAAGCTAAACCAAAAGCTATTATTAGAAGTTCACAAAGCTAAACTAAACATTATTCCTAGAAGTTCACAAGCTCAATGGTCTCTTTAAAAAGCACGGTTCTATATTGTGGGGGGCTTACAAGTACGCCCATGAGAGGGAGAAGAGTTTGTTATGCTAGATTCATGAGCTATAGGTGAGTGTTGGTAATGTTGAGTTGGAGGTTAGGAGGTGGGCTAATGAAAACAAAGCCTTGAAAGGATGAGATGTTTGAGTTGAACTCTGGGTAGATCATCCCTTGAAAGACGAGGCACATGGCACTGGAGGAGCACTTTAGCTATGAGGATTGTGAGAGAAAAGAGACAACCATAATGTATAGGGTTAAGCACATCTTTGTTCGATTTGTTTATAGAAGTCCTTCATGTGATAAAATAGATTAGGAAAATGAGGCCGGATACCTTGAAGATTTGAATGGGGAGGAAGCTAAGGAGGAAGTTGGGTAAGAAATACTATTGAGCTTGATGTTGGAGAGCTTGGTGATTCATTCAAGCCCACTTAAGGAAATGAAGAAGTTAGCACAGCAGTTGTTCCTCTTAAGCTTGTCTTAGATAATCAAACTTTCGATGCTAATGAGGAGTTTGTTGCGGTGGGACTACTGTGTCACTTGCCAACCTTTATGGTGTGAGTGGCATCGTTACCAAGCTAAATCTCTTTCGTTGGTTCACTAGTCTACTCGATGAAGCCTTTGCTTTTGCTTTTTTCGTTCAAGCGCTAAAAGGAGAAGTCCATTTGATAGACTTTGTCTGCTGGTCCCAAATAATAATCAAGAAGGGAGGGGGAGGGGGGAGGGGGGTTGGAGGGTTGACAAGTCCACTCTTCCAGCTCCACGCCCGGGACCCCATTATCCTATGGGTTATGTTTCACTATATCAAAAATTTAAGTTTACAAGATAGTGCAATCCACTCTGCTCGATTCTCACCACCATCATCTAGTTGCAATCGATTTACAGAGTTTAAACTTGTTACTGAGCTACCAAGCTAAAAAAGCAACAACAAGTTCCTTCTATTACAAATAAAAATTGAAGGCTAAATGCAATAAAGAATATTTGCACAATTTCGAATCAATAAAAGCTTGTAGGAGATCGATTAAGAAAAGCAAAGTAGTCTCGGTTGTATATGGGAGAAGTATGAATATTTCTTTTGCGTGTGAAGCTTGTAAAAATTCTCAACTTCCTTCTGTTTTCTTTTATTTAACTTTGTCCTTCAACGATCAATATCGGTTTGAAGGATTGATATCATGTCCCATGTATCTCGGCTGCAAATCTATTCTTCCTTATCTGTATTTGAAATTCGAAAAATATCTAACTGCTTATTCTCGTCTGATTTGATTTTTAAATATTGGATAAGCTTTGTTAAGATAACGTCATTTATTTTAACTGTTGGTATTCCCTTGAACTGATATGAAAGTTACTGAGATCTTCTCCTTGTAATTTGAACGAGATATACTTGATATGACAACTTTATCTTTTTCAATAAATCACCGTGATTTTCTCTTGTGATCTTTCTTTGGATAAGCCTCAAGATATTTGCCGATATCTTATTCAAGTGATACAAAATCTGGATAACTTGATATCCTAACAAACTTTATCTTCTAATCTTTACTTGTAACAAACTTATCTTCTTCTTGAAATAACCTTTATTATCCATATCTTATCATATCCGTGATCTATAAGAACTTTATGAGATATCCATGTATCTTGGTAAAATTATATTTAAAGATGTCAAAAATAATTTTCCATAAAATTCTTTGTAAAATATTTTGATGTGATTTGATCCCTATGATATAAAATCCAACTTAAGTGAAACACATCAAGTATATTACCCAAAAATACTTGATAAGAGGAACTAGGTCTTGAAAAATATTAAAAACCAAGATTTAAGCAATTTTAATTGAAATTGAAAAAATTCGTATCCAACTTGAAAGTTCTGAAACCGCTTCCATCTAGCTTTGTTAAGCTTATTTGTCTGCCACTAAAAGTTCTAAAACTGCTTCTGACAAACTTAGTTTACTATCGCTGAAGGTTCTGAAACTGCTTCTGTTTGCTTTCTTTAGACACCAAAGCTTATTCGAAACTTCTGAAAAAGCTTCTCACTTATAAAAACTTATTTATCCAACTTTTCAAAAGTTCTGAAATAGCTTCTGTTAAATCATACTTATCAAATAAAATCATAAACAATTAAACACTTTAACATCCTTTTGTTATCATCAAAACATTATTAGAAAACTTAACATTCTCCCCCTTTTTACTGACAACAAAACATCTTTCAATGTATATAACAACTTTAAATATATCATCATATAGCAGCAATATTCATACACGAAGCAACATACACAATCAATAACACAACACAGCTTAGTCAGATTTATAATTAAACTTTTAGTTAAATTATTTAATGTTTTTCTTTTAACTTTCTCCCCCCTTTTGTTATCATCAATGAGTAAACTCCCCCTAAAATTATGCATAAGAGAATTGAAAACATATATATATATGTATATATATATAACGAAAACATAAAGTATTGAAAGATAAAGAGTTTGAGAAAACAAAAAGTCATCAAAAATACAAAACATATCAAATTTTTCTTGATTTCCTAGGAGAGGTTGAAGAGGCTGAAGGGTTCCAGGGTAAGGATTCCAAGTCGATGACATGTGCTCCCTTACGAACATAATCTGGAAAATGAGCTTTGAGAAATAGTTGAATTTCTCCTTGAACATTTTTGGCAGCCTTGATGTTTTAATCAAGCTTTGAATCAAGATGGTTAAACCGAGACGTGACAGAATCTCCAATTTTCCTCAATTGATCTACCAAGCAATTAAAATTTGTGACGCTATGATCTAGATCTCTTTTGATATTCTCACTAAATTCATCATAAAGAATTCTATAGTTTTTAAATTCCGTGAGAATTTTCTTGGAGTCGTCTTTGATTTGTTTAACCAACTCATCCATGTTCTTTTGATCCATTCCTCGAAAGGATTTAAGTTCTTCTTTTACAGTATTGTGGATAATGTCTTTCAACTCAAGCTTAATGGATTCTTGAATCATATTTTTGATTTCATCAAGATTGAGTGATTTCATGTGAGATTGTGAAGAAGTTCCTCCTCCATCTAATTTCCTTTTCTTTGATTTTTTAACCTCAACTTCTGGTCCAACTGCTGGATGTTCTTTTGATATTTGAACATGAGGAGTTGAAAATCCAAAAGGAATTTCTCTACTCCTATGTTTCTCATCAATATAGTGTGATCCATCATTAGCATACCACAAACAATCTTTCACATAAATTGACATGTGATGGAACACTTATTTCCAAATCCATTTCGATTTGATGGGTTCATAAGAACTTGATGGGAGCTTAATTTCCTTAAGCTCAAATATCCTTACTAAGCTCGAACATGCAATTTCCCTGATAACTCCCAATCCATTCCGTAAATACCAATGTTAGCGAGCATGGGAAGCTTAGTCTTCAAGTGACTTAACAAGGGGACCATGCAAAAATGAAAAAATTAGGTTGATCTAGTACCATATTATAGGGAAATCAATAGTTGACAACCAAATATTTGATATCATTTTGTACCCAATGCCTATCATTACTGAGCCTCATAAAGAGGGTTATAATCCCTTTAACTTTCACTGCTTAGTTATTAGACCTAAAAATGTCGTTTTTGTTTAGTTTCAACTTTTTTTGTTAATGTTTCCATCGCACAATCCATCAAAGGTGTGGCTAAATAAGATATATGCACTACATCTAGTATTGACTAGGACTTTCATTACATGAGAACCTGCTACTAGGGCTTTGATGACAAATGCGTCTTGATGGGGGACTTCAATATCGCCTAAGTCAGCATTGGTGAATTCGAGGGGAAGTTCTAGCTTTTTTTTTTTTTCTTCTTTTATTTCTAGAAGCATTACTTCTTTGCCCTTATCATTTCTTAAGTAGTTAGAGAGGATAATCAAGTGGGGCCCCCTGACAACGGTATTAACCACTCCTCGAGCATTATCCTCCACTACATGATTGACCTTATTGAGGGCCTCTTAAGATTGATCCAAACACTCGTGCCGGGTCGATCTTTCCACTCAGTTACTTGAAATGACGATATACTTCTTCATAAATTCTTTGTTGATAGCCTCTTGAAGGGCAACCTTAAGCTAAATATAGGCATTTGTATTGTGAACTAGGATTGTGCAAAATACCTAACCGGATTATAAATCGAACTAAACTGAAAATTTAGTTATTTTTCCATTTGGTTTGGTTTACGGTATGTTTCAACTATGGTCGTTTGATTTACAGTTCGATTCACAATTTTGAACCAAACCGTACTATCCCACTCTTAAAAAAAAAAAAGAAGAAATATCATGCTCCTCTCTCTTGTGCACTATTCTTGCTTAGGTACATGCCATATATACTCTAAAACAATGATATGCAAGGCAACAACATAATAATTCGATTGCTTTCCATATCCATCAATGAATGTAGAAACCCTGCATATAACTTTGAGATTCTTGAATTCCTCAACATCCTTAATTCTATTAGTAAACCACAAAGAAGAATCCTTTCTACAAAGTGATTTCACTCTCAAGCATGTTGCTAATGGTAAGTTTATATTCCTTTATAATATGGAAAAAATAAAAAAATAAAAACCACATGCACACTATAAGAGAGAAACTATATTATATTTATATGAACCCTTTTATTCAATTCAATTTAGTTCAATAAATTACAATGAAAATGAAACTAACCAGATACATTACCTAGAGCTTAGGAAGTTATTGATTCAATGCTAAAATGAAGATCATACGAATACAAATATGTATCTATTGTCATTCTTTAGATGTTGACACCCTATTTTTGTTCCCCTTCTTTTTAAAAATATAAAAATGAAAATAAAAAATTTAAAAAATTCATTAAAAGTAGAATGTGTAATAAAAATTTATTAAAATAAATAATATTAATTAGGTTAAAATTAACAAAGAAATATAAAAATTGGAAATTTTTAAAATATTAAATTTTTTTAAAATTTCCCCACCTCTTCCCGCACCCACCCACCCCCCCCCCCAACACACACACACCCCCATACCCACCTTGTTAGTAAATAGGCTATATAGGAATTATGAAAAAAAAAAAATTAAAAAGAGAAAAAATTAAAAATGAAAATATAAAGAAAAACTTTATTTTAGCTTTTGTTTTAAGCTTAATTTTATAACATTATGGGCTGTCTTGACAAGACAAAATGGACTTGAACCCATCTTCTTTTCGACCCATATCATTTTAATTCGGAGTTGGCCTTGTAAAGTATCAAATGACTAAAAGAACCAAAAGCATAAATAGATAAGTTGGATAAGAATCAAGCTTTTTAAAGCTTTGGAGCATGAAACCAGCTCCTTTTGAGCTCATTTAATCACAGAGGAAATAGTAAAGTTGATTCTAGAAGATTAATCATCTAGAATCAAACTCCTCACTTGCCATTTAGAACCAAACAATCTTCAATTTTGTAATCGCGATCTAACTTTTCAGTTCCCCAAAATGGCCATCAATGATTGAATTAATGGGGATCAACCTTCCCTCTTCCTTAACAGCCACCCCTTCATCTTCTTTTCCCTTTCTTTTTCTCTTATCTCTTTTGCTTAATTCCTTGGATTTTTTTTGTTTAATGATAATCTCTCTCTCTCTCTCTCTCTCTCTCTCTCTCTAAAGTACCCTTTCTCTATTCGAACAACTAATAATTGCCCCCTATCCTCCCTCAATAAGGTATACTATTACTCAACCCTCGAACCTTAGCCACAACTACCTTCTCCTACCACAAATCATGTCGTTCTCCAATATCTAACACCCCCTTCACAAACAAAACAGCCAACCCACAATACCATCATCAAACCTAAGATCTACTTACTACCTCAACCACACGTGACCACTATTTTAATCAAACCTAGAAACATACCAAAGCTAAGCTGAGACCACAAGTAACCACTAAACCGACCAACCCAGCTACACCTATTGAATACTGTCACCCGAACCTAAAAACACTACAATATACCATCAAATACCATCGACATGACTCAACGTACCAAATGAACCACCTTTGACTCCCCAAAACTACTAAGTCAACCTCCAACTACCACAACCATGACCAACCTACTCCACAACCACTATCCCACAAACCCACACCAAAATATATCCATAACTGAAACCATCAACATCATGAGCCGCCTACAATAACAACCTCCATAATAACTATTAACCCAAACTATACCTACAATCGCAACTAGCTTCACTAGTAAACCTTTAAAAAATTATTTTTTCGAAAAGGCATAATAGTGCATGTGAAACCACTGCATAATGATCCTATGTAGGTATAAGACCTTACGACCATTAGATAGTAACTTGAAAGTGAACCAATAACTTTAAAAAAAATCTGATAAGATCTAATATCAACTCAAGTAGCCACACTACCACCTTAATATTTGAACAAAGACCCTATAAATGAGATCAAGACTATAATTGTGTAGTTTTGGGACCGAAGACCCCAATTTAGGAACCAAACCTTAATCATGTAAATAAAATCCTAGTATGAGCCAATTGTGTAAACGTAAAATCTAAAATATTAGTTTCAAGAATTGCCAGCAGTAATTTAGGAGTGTAATAGGATATAAATGAATATGTTTTTCATTAATTTATAAACTTGTCCTCCTATACATAAATATCAAACAGATATTAAAACCATTCATCACATACGCATTATAGGGACTAAATATTACCTGAGGATTATTCCTTTGCCCTTCCTTTTACCGTGAACTATAGATAAGGGGACCCCATCACTTTTTAGCTTGCTAAAAGAGGAAAAATCGAATCAAAATCTAAGCCACTAGTGGTCAAATACACCAAGTACAATTTGCATTAAATGGAAATCTTTCTTCATTTTCTGCCCTACCCATATCCCTAGGTACTCTTATAGTGCTTTTTTCCTTAGATAACAATCTTTCATGCAATTCCACATGCCATTTTGAAAATCTAAAATGCAAAGCCACATCACATCACTTTATTTTCTCCCTATTTCTTTTCTTCCTCATGTGAACCTCTCTCTATATCATCATCATCATCATCATCATCATCTCTCTCTCTCAGGCCGAAAGCCTCTTCTCTCCTTTCATTTCTCTGAAAAAACAAATGCAATCACTCACACACACATCAAACTAAACCAAACAAGTTTCGAATAATAGGAAAACAAGAATCATCATACAACCAAGGTAAGGAACTCTATCTCTTTTGAGCTTCTTCCTTTTATGTTGTTCATAGTGGTTTAGTAAGCACCATTCCTCTCTTTTTCCTTGTCGAGGTCGGATCAAAAACATCAAGGAGGAAGTAATATCAAATTGCTCCACAAATCCAAGAGGTACTAATCTCTTAGCTAGTTAGTAGATACAAGTTGAAAAATAACAGAAATGGTAGATGTGTGCATAATAAGGTTGGTACACTAGGGTTAAGATGGAACCATGACTTGTTTTCCTTATTTAACTTAGTTTAAAACTTAAAAAATCATTTAAGAAACTAAATGGAATAACAATTTCACTTGTAATCGCCTTTGGGGTCATGATGTTTTGAGAAATAGGGGATCTACCTTTGTATTTTTGCAATACACCACAAAAAAGATCATTTAAGGAATCTAGTAAACACAAATCCACCATAATAGTACTTGAATGTCACGACTAAGACTAAGATTAAGGATCATGGACATTTTCTTCATATCTTTCATCCCATGTTGCCAAAGGTGAAATATTTGAAAAAATTTCAATGCATAATTAATTTGTATATACATATAGTGCTTGCTTGAGATATAGAAATTATAGCAAATAATTAGTTAATAAAATATAATGTGTTAGCATGATTTATTAATTGTGATGTATTGTATGTTTGATTGTGTTAATATAAATTAGAGTTAATGTAGAGTTGTATGTTGTGTGTGTTATGAGACCCTTAACATGCAACAAAAACTAACCTAAGCTTTAAAAGTTTTTTTTAAGCCATTTTAAAGCCAAATCAAAGCCTTAATTAAGCCCAAGCCCAATCTTTTTGCTTTCCTTTGCAGCTATCCCTAAGTCAACCAAATATAAGATAAGATTGAAGCAAACTTTGCAAACAAAAAACAAATCGAAACATACATCAAAACCGACGTATCTTGCATTCTAACATCTTAACCATTTGCTTCATTTATGTCTTTCTTAAATTCATCAAGAACTCCCTTCCATTCATCATCTACAAGTTTAGGAAGTTCAAGGTAAGCTTTCTATGCTTTTGTGATTAGTTATTTCTTTGTTTTCCATGTAAAAATGATTCTTGTTCTAATAAGATTTTATGGCTTGAATGTGATTTTGATGATTTATGTTAATCAATAGAGTTGAATGAGTTCTTAGAGTGTGTTGAAGTATTAAGAGATAGATGAGTTGTGGTAGACAAGTGATTGCATGTGTAGGAGTTGTTTTGAGTTAGTGCATGAGTTGGTGATGATGGTGAAGTGTTCAAAAGTGGATTAAGAAGTTGTTTGATGTTAGGAATGTGAATTTTATGTATATTTGGAGTTTTTAAGTGCATGTGATAGGTTGTATGATGCTTGTGCAGTACTTTAGATGAGATAGGATATGTAAAAATGTGTAAAAATGGAGTTTGAATAAGAGCAGTTCGAAAAACTTCAAATGGCCTATTTGGAAGGGTATATGGGCCATACACCCCATGAAACAGCCTGTATGCTAGGGTGTTTCACTTTTTGGAGCTTTTTGCACATTCCCTTGGGTTCAAATAGCTTTTGAAACGACCCATATGGCAGGGAATTTCACTTTTTGATTTTTCGTGCAAAAGTGTTCTAGACCTGTATGCCGCTGGCCTTTAGACTTACGTTGCCGGCCTTTATGCCAACATACCCTTTTGAAAAAAATTGTTTGTTATAATTTTATTACTTTATATGTGTTTTCTTATATGTTGCTTAGTTTTGTGTTTAAGTAGAAAGCTTATATGACCCTATTGTACATATGAATACGAAGTTATGCTTTTATGTGAGTTTTATTTGAATTTGATGAATATTAAGCAATTATCATCTAATTGTGGTTAATATTCAAATGAGAGTTAATGATGTTGATATAAAATAAAATTATTGCTGCAACTTCAAATCCTCATTTGAGAATATCCACTCATAACTCTTCAGATTCCTCAGGTGCACAATAACTTGGTTGTTGTTTGCTTAGGAAAGGCATATCTTAACTTGATTTTAATTAAAGATAGTTTAAAAAGTGTTTGTATTAGTTGTACTTTTGCTATTGAATCCAGTATAGGAAGTGACAACTTATCTCAAGTGGGACAAGATAGTGAGGCGTTTAGGTTACCCTTGTCATGATGTAATGACAAGTTATAACTGGCTCGACGAGTAATGAATAAGCAGAATAGTATCGATGTAACGTTTGCTTATTCTTAAGAAGGAATAATATGATTTAGTTCACATTTATGGGACCGGTTGAACTAAGTGGTATTATAGATTAAGTTAAGTAAAGTTGTGTAACAACTATTAACCATAGATTAAATTACTTTTCTTTTTTGGTTATATCATCTAAGAGATATAGGTGTTCTGGATGCTATATAAACCTCCTGGCATCGCATCATTAGCAGGACCCCGGCTTCTAGTGGTAGCTCTAGAGTTTGAATATTCTCTTGATCGAAGCTTAATTATATAATAAATTGATAGTCGATTGCATTGATATAGTTTAAGTGTGCCCTGTCACTTCATATTTATTTGTGTTACTTGTGTACAGGACCTTTGACTTATGATCTTCTATTTCAAGTGATGATGAAGATGAGTTTTACACTCAATTGGGATATGAAACCGATTTTGAAGACTTGTTAGATGAGTGGGAAGATTAGAAACCCAACCTTGATGATCGAAAGCTTTGGAAATAGAATAGGAAGAATATATTTGGAATGATGTAATAGTTGTTAGAGATTTTGCTAAAATTATATGTATTTTGATATGGGTTTGATCTTAAGCCTATGTTTTGTAATCTTAAGTGTGTGTATATATATGTATGTATTAAGTCCTTTATCTTAATGATGAAAGGACAATGAAGTTTTGTAATATAATGTATTATGTTTCTCTTAATGAGATGCTTTTGATATGGTTCTTATAACAGGGTTTGACAAACAATTCACACAAGCTATTTCTTTACAGACAACTTTGCATATAATACTATAGGTTACATGTGGCTGAAGACTGGATTTGGATATTTTAAATATTTAGTGAATTCGGGTCCTTACAAAAGGTAAGGTGATGAATATGTTTAAAAAGGAGAAATAGAAGTAAGGGACATGTATTATGCCCCTACAATGTTTTGGTTACTTCTAGGATTAGGACAAATTTGTGGTTTTCTTTCGTGCCTTTCTTTTTTTAATGGAGACCATTGGATTATAAGATGATGAATGTCTTGAGGGAGAAAAATAAAAATATAAACATGGACTCTTCTTCTCTTCTATGTTTCAGTTATGATTTCTTTATCCATGTTGTTTATCCCATAATACTCAATTGATTATTTAGAAACTTTAAATGATTAACTTGAAATGAGCTCCTAGCAAGTTAGAGGTAACGAGCAAAAATGAAAATGTGTAGATGTAAGCCACAGTGTGGTTAGGGTTAAGGTTGGGTTGAAGTTTAAATTTGCTCAATTCATATTTTCAACTCATAACACTAAATATAAAATGATAAATATGCTCAAAAGGAAGATGAATGTCGAAGAGAAGTAATTATCCCTTGCATGTTTCGGCTATACTTGGGAAATAGGATCAATATGAATTTTAAATACAACATCTTCATATATTGTCAAGTCATGAGCTAATATTTTAATCTCAAAGGCAATAAAAGTAGAAACATGGAGAAATACATGCATATGTTTGGCCTTACAAGTGAATAGGATTCTCGTTGCCATCTACTCTTGTTTTAATTAATTAAATAAAGGTATTTTGTGTTAAATTGGTGAGACTAAGAATATAACTTGAAATCAAGTTCAAAGGGGAAAAGCAGATACATGATATAGGTCAGACTAGCATTTGAACTGATAAGGATAACAAAATCAATAAAACTAAAGATATGAACACTATTGAATTGAAATAATGTAAGAAAATAACAAATGTATATTCCCCATAGTTATATCCGACCAATAGGAAGTTTAAATACAATTATGATCAATGTTCAAGTATCCTTAGGAAATATGAATAATGAGATAAAAGCGAATAAGTAAATGAAATCGAGTGGCTAAGAAATAGAAAAGCCAATAAAAGTGACAAGAATAATGGCTCATCAGCCCATTTAGGTTAGTAGGAGCAAGGAATGCCCAATCGAGTCCAAAAAAGAAGAAATGGTAAAAATCAAAATTAGCAATTCTATAAAGGTAAAGTCCTAAACAAGGAGTACATACATTAAGAATAACTAGACTAACCATACATGCAAATCAAATGAAAGATTGATACAATGGGAATGAATTACATTTACTTGAATGAAAGTTACATAAAAGATCTATTATAACCTAAGATATTACCATAAAGATGGAAAAACCCTAATTAAAAAGACTAAAATACACTAAAATATTATGTGGTTCCATAGCATTGATATGCTTTGTTATTTTATATGCAAGCTACACTATCTCTCTATACACTCGAGGATTGTTACAATGCTTGATAAGCGGATATGGATAGGTAAGCAACTTCGACTCTATTCACATTGTTTGTCTTTGTAGCTTAGTTGCACCTAAGTAAAAGATAACAAATGGTTTGCGTTGGGATTGGGAATGTGATTGCTAGATTGCTATTTGATCGATCAAAACATCTTAATTAAATTGACAGTTCAAAATGTGTGATTGGTTGGTTGGTTAACAATTAGGAAGTGTCTGTAAATTGCTTGATCACTTACAGCGGACTTAATTATATGATGCAATTTAAATTAAAAGGGTCATGCATAGCACATTTGCATAAGCATTACATGTATGTAGTCATTATTGCTACTTATTACATTTTGAGCTTGTGGTATAATTAGGGTATTTAATGAATGAATGTTGGTTAGGCCAACAATATCCATGAGACTTATGGGATCCATGGGAATTACTCGGTAAAAAAAGGCCGCTTGTGGTTTCACTCGAAATAGGCAATGCTTAGGGAGTTTCTTTGAATACAGGTAAATGATTGAATTATTTGAGAACTTGACCTTGTAAAATAAAGTAGGACTCGATATTCTTCGATTATCTTGGGCATTAATGACAAGTGTCAAGTTCCTCAACTCCGGTGAAAGTGTATAAATCTCCATCATGTTTGGACTCTGATCATCTAAACTTGTATACGTATATTCATATGTTTGAGTGTTACATTGCACATGTATGTTAATAAAAACTTGCCATGATATATTGATATGTGTTTATCGTTTGGTCACAACTCACGTCCTTATAGATTTCACAGGTTTCGTGATAGTCTTTAGCTAGTGTCTACGAAAGATCTTACTCTGGTATGCGCTAGAACACTTAGGATAGGAATGGGCAAGTGAAGGAAATCAAGAGTTTAAAGTCTTTAAATTATATCATGTTTAATTTATTTCCTAGTTTGAGTAGCAATGAGACTTATAAGTTAAGTATAGTGAAGACTGATCTATAATAATTAAACATCGAGTAAATTCTATCTCATGATGTTATCATGCATGTATGTATATGCTTTAATTTTTATTCATACCACCTCGATCTTGTATGTACATGTCATAAACCTTTTGGGTAACATGATCATATCATATACTTGTGCCTCTCTGAAACGAAACTCCTAAACATGCTGCTTAAGAAGTTGGGTTACAGTTAGTGACAAGGTAGGATCATATGTTTAAGGTACGATTTGGAGTATAACATCACCCCTATCTACAGCCACCATTTGCATGTCCAACCTGAATCCACTACCCATGCTTTGGCCCTATTGTTCAATGTTCATACTCAAGTTTGTCAATTTTGCCAGTTGTTTAGTTTTATCATCTATTCTTGTAGTCTATTTTTTTATTATTAATCCTTTTTCGTTTTATTTATTTTATCCCATTGTAAATTATGTAAATATCCATGTACATGTACTCAACCAAGAAATAATGAAAAAAAAAAAAGAACAAATATATATTATTATACTATAGATATCATACGGTATGCAATTTTACATAGACCGTACTATATTTGTACCAAAAACTAGCATCGACATATATAACTTATAGTACACGTCACACGTATTATACATGTTACATAGGTTTGTGCAGGAAAAAAATAATTTTGCGTGCTATGCTTCTTTATGATATCATGTTGTATCGGAATAACTGTGATTTAGAATGCTAGATTCATTGGAACATATAAATATAAGTCTTAAAATATAGTTTAGGATATGAACCTGTAAATAAAATTTAGAAATTTAGGATAAAAGTATTGTATTCAATGTGAATATTGTTGCCACCGCAAAATTATAAATATTTAGGCCTTTTTGAAATTACTAATGTATAGATAGGATTTTAATATATAACAACTAGACCCTTAATATAAAAATCGGCTCAAAAATAGACTGAGGATTTCTAGTTGCAATAATTTTGTGAACATTGTCATGTGATTACATGTTTTGCTTGGTTCATATGATTATTGCATTATGATGTGCTTTTGTACCGTTAGGGTTATAATTTATAGCTTTATCTAATGAAACCAAAATATTTGGAAATTGAAAGGATAAAAAAATTATGAGCTATTTAGTATAAAATTAACAAATTGGTAATAGAAGTTAGAAACAACTGTAGGAATTTTCAGACATTGCCCGTATAATCGCTCGGTTTGGCTTTTTAGGTCTTTGTACATAATTATTTATCTTTATAAAAAACCTAAAAGTCAAAAAATTCATAAAAATTACAAAAGAGTTTTTCTTTTTCTTTTTTCCCATATACGGGAATTATATATTTTATTGGCTTATATTCAAAATATCACTCGATTTTCTACATTACCAAAAACATAATAAATGCATTTTTTTCTCTCTCAAAGTTAGGTCTTTTTTAAGTGTTTTCAAAAACCTGGGAATGAAAATTAGACTTTCTTTGGGACCTTTTCAAAACAAAATCAATGTAGGTAAACAACTTAACTTGGGCGGCTTTTTTGAAACAAAAATGAGCCAATGGGCTAAAGTTTTACAAAATAAAAATGAACTACGAAAACCTGGTTCCTACTAATGGATATGTAGACATCTATAGGGTAGTTACAATAATAAAAAACTTACAATTTTTTTCACAAAAAAAACATAAAAAAATCTCTTTTAGATATCCTTTCATAAAAAAGCATAAAAATTAAAAGCCTCTTTTTAGACTTCTTTAAAAGTATAGAAATACTTTCCTTTAGGCTTTTTCATAAAAAATAAATTAAATAACAAACTTATTTAAGAAAAACTTACAAAAAAAAAAAGATGATTAGTGTTAGCTTTTGACCATGTAATTTAAAATTCCTAAGCATATAAAAGCTTAGATAATTGTTTAAGGTTTTAAAATAATAGCTCTTGGACTCACAATTTCTAACTTTTTCATGCGGATCAGTAACTGAATTAGAAATTAAAACACCCTTTAATTTCTAATTCATCCTTTATTTTTCTGACTTTGGCGATGGAGATTTTAAGTAAAATCATTTTAAAAAATGTGCATTTTGAAAATCCTATTGATTCTTTATCGAATGTTTTGTATTAAATGGATCGAGTTTAATATAGTTCAAACCTTTAGGAGGATAATAACTAAATCGAGGCTCGACAGTAGAGATATGTACTTTCATTTGTTATCTAATTTTATCATACGCTTCAAAATATTTGTCCCAAGGAGGTTATGGTGCCATGTCCCTCATGTAGGTCGGAATTGCTTGCCTTATAGGATTGTTCATGTAACAGGTACACATATATGATACTATTACAAGGCAATTTAATCTTAATTCACTGCAACAATTTGCTCCAAGCTGACACAGTACATAAATAATGATGAGGGACGATTCAACAATTTATACGTCATTTGTTGGTGATCTTGAGTATATAAAGTGTAATTATATTTGGGTAAATTGGATTAGAAGGTTAGAACGTCTGAGAGTAAGATCATTTGGGGTTATAATATTTTGAATAGTTAAAAAGAGGGCACAACTTTTAGAGAAGTGAGTCAATTGAAGTCATCATTAACATGTGTCAATAGGAGAAAGATTTAAATTAAAAACTTGGAAGATTCGTATGTTGTGATAGGTGAAATGGTGATCTCAATTGACCCATTTATTTAAACATTGTGATTTCTTTTTAACTATTTGGATCATTGTGACCCCAAATAAATTTACCTCAAAATAGTATAACTTTTTGGTGTGATTTACCTAAATATATTTAGGGCTTATGCTAATATATTTTACGTATACTACATACCATGGATCTCTCATACCTACTATATTTATACTATTAGTCTTTAGGGTGGTTGAGCACAAAGAAACTCAAATCAAAGGACCTTCTCTTTTCTTGCTCCTTTGAATTCTGCCTTGAGGACCCTAGGTTAGTGGATGGTCTTGAACGGTCTTTAAGTGACCCCTTTTTCTTTTTTCGTTTTTTTGCTTATCTTTGTTGAACATTTCAATCTCATTATTACAATGATGAATTCCTCTTGATGAATGTACTTTCCAGCCCATTCTTGGAATATTTTGAAGGTTTTTGGCTTGTTCTTAGCGAAAGAGCTTCATTTTAAGCTTGAGCTTCACTTATTTAATAAACGAGATTGAGCTGAGCCAAACCAAGCTAGGCTTATAACAAACTATCCTTAAGTAGTTCGTGAGTAACTTGATTATTTGTAGTCTTAATTGTAATTATAATACATAGAAAATTGCAACAAATTATCAAAAAAGAAAGGAATGAAAAATTATGGTTCAATAGTTCTATTGACATGTCATCCCTAGTTTAGGTAAGATGGGTTAGCCTAGGCTAATGCCCTTGTCCAATGTTACACATGTAATATAAAATAAAATAGTTTATAAAGAAGGGCAACAAAATGCCATATGTTATTTTATAAGAGGAAAAATAGTATTTCATAATAAAAACATAGTAGTATTTGCCGACTCCTACTCTAAATGCCCTTTCTTCTCAAGGTACACTCACGATCCTCATGCCCTAAAATGCTCTTTTGATGGAACCTCTGTTGAAGGACCATCAAGAAGCTAAAAATCAAGGTAAGTTGCTTTCTTTCTTTTCTTATCCTTTAGTGGTATTAAGAGGTTTCTTTCCCTAACCTGCAGTTTTGGTGTTAAAGTGTTTATGTTTAGGGGAAAAGTCAAGAGAAAACCCTAATCTCCTGTTGTTTGTGGTTATTTTTGAGCGAAAGAAGAGGAGAAAATCATTTGATTGCAAGTAATATGTTTATAAATTGTTTATATGTTGATAAGTTGTATTTTGGAGTGTTGTCTGGTTTAAAATCAAGGAAGGGTTGTTTTAAGTGTTTCTTTTCTTCATGTTTTGGAACGAAGTGGGGGTACGAATAGGGGTTATGGTTGTGACACGAGCCGCGACCTCCTCAGTAGTCATGAATTTTTGGCCTATCACGACTGCTATAAAGGCCGTGAGGCCTATCACCACCCTCATCACAAGCGTGATCTAGGGAGTGACGGTGTGATCTTTTTCTCTCGGGCCTATCACGCCCTTCATCATGGGCATGATCGATAGAGGGATGTTATAACATTGTTTTTATCTCTATTTTGACCTTCCTAAACATTGAATCCCTAGCTTAACATCTAGTATACCTAAACCTAAGTAGGATGGTATATCTATACCCAGAGTAATAACAGTTATTGACAGCTTAGGAAGCTAGACAATCTTACAAGTATGTTTCTTTCTAAAATCAAGTCATGGGTTAGTAATTGCTACATGTGATCAAGTGGTTTCGGTTTTGTCGAGTTAGTTGTTTGAAACATTGTATCAAGTGCGCCCTTATCTTAATTGTTGCTTATGGGTTAAGCTTAGAAACTGCAAATGAACTTAACAATATCTTGCTTTAAATTGCCTATTGCTTGTGTTTGGCTAGATCTAGTGGACTGAGAGTATCAATGTTACTAGGATGACATCTTAATGGTCTATATGTGTCGTTGTCCTAAGTAGAGTTGCACACATAAAGGGTACCTAGGGTATCGGGGAGTACTGAACACCAATATATATTTATAAGTATATATATATATATATGCATATATTTGCTTACCATGGAGTCATAAGTTACTTCAAGTTTAGGACTTGTTACAAATGGTTCTAAACTATGTTGGTTGTGTGGTTAAGTAAAAGACAATAAACAATGATTTTTGCATATATTACTATACTGCATGTGGATATGTATGTTGTTTGTTCATGCACATACGAGTGCGGTGTGGTGTACTAGGCTCTAGCTCTACCCTTTTTATTCCTTTTCAGGAACAGATAAGGAGTCTATATTGTCCAACTTATCTAAGTACGATATTTTTGTGGATTATAGGGATGGCAATGGTGGATCAGACTATCTAGTAGAGTTCTAATCAATTTTATCTATTGAATTTGATGATTTTTGTTAAGACATGAAGTTTAGTATTTCTTGCATGTTGTTTTAGATTAAGTTGATTTATCTTTTAAGATAGGTATGAAATGACTACATTTTATCCTGAAGTTTATTATGAAATAATGAAAAATTTATAAAACTATCTTAAGATGTGAGTTTAAAGTCAATGAATTCTCTTTGATGGTGTTAGTAGGTTTCTGAGCCTTGGCATGTCACCATCTATGATGATACGAGGTGGGCTGATAGCATACTAAGATTAGGGCATCATAACACCATGTTGGCTATATCTTCTCTAGCAGAGTTTTTGTTTGATTAAAAAGAATTATCTTTCTATTAATGTTGCGAACATTTTAAAAGTTTATTGTGAGGTTATTATATATACCTTTGCATATTTCGATTAGATGCATATAGGGTTACAAAACTCTTAAAGTAAGGTTTGATCTTGTGATAGTTCATATGAAACAGTATACATTATTCAAAGGTAAGTTGCGTGAATTTTCCAAAAAATTTTAGAAACTACATAGACCTCACTTTTTTCAAAAGTCAATAATTAAGCCCTCTAGAAAGTTAATGTGGAAAATGATGTGTAAATAATGCTTATTTGTTGATAGTATGTCATTACATATAATATATGATTAAATAATATTTTGAAAAAATTTGTAAGATTTTAAATATTTTTTTTGAAAATCCTAATGACAAAAGAAGAAACGAATCAAATTAAAAAAAAAAAAAATGATGTGATGGACAATGTGCAAATTTCAAATCTCCTATATATTTACATTTCAAAGTGGAATGTAGTTTACTGAAATTATAAATAGTGTTCCTCGAGTATTGGACAATGTATAAGCTTCAAATAATTTATGTATCTATATTTCAAGGTAGAATAAAATCATTTTTTTTCTATATTTGCCTTTTTATTTTGTCATTAGAACTTTTTTCAAATTGAAAATTTTCTAAATATTTTTTATAATTCTTTAATTAAACGTATTTTGTAATATGTAATGGCTTGTTAGCTCAAGATAAACAAAATTTGCATATTATATGCCACGTTAGCTTTTCAGAGGGTGTAAGTGTTGAGTATTGAAAATTGTTTGGGATATCCTCTCTAAATCACGGGAACTTTGGGTTCAAGTGCTTTGTGATAAATATGAGGTGATTAATGGTTGTCCTAATATGTATTTTAAAGGAAAACATGTGTTTATTATGGAAAATTTTACTAAGGGCTTGAATTTTGGTATGAAAGGTTATGTATGGGTGCTTGGTAATGGTAGATCGATTTGTTTTTGGGAAGATTTGTTGGTTGAGTGTGGACTATAAGCTTTGTGATATGGCTCTAGTTGAGAACACGAGGATGACAAAAATGTGAAAGTGTAATTTTGGGACTAGTTTTGGTACATAGAATTGGGAGAAGTTAGTTTATGTCATTCCTGTTATATTGTTGATTGTATCGTTGCTCTCCACTTCCCACGGATGATTTGGGGATGATAGATTAATATGGGGTTTAAATTCTTTGGTTGATTTTCAACATCCTCTACTTATACTTATGAGCTATTGTGTGGTCAAAATTGGTATGCTTCTAATAATAAATGGAAAGTTGTTACGGCGTTAGTTTGGTCTTGAGCGAATACATTCTTTCTATGGTTGGTATTGCATAATGGCTTGCTTACAAATGGTTGAAAATTAAGGAGGTGCCTTTCTAATGATGGGCGTTGCTGTATGTGTTGCTTTGCTCCTAAGACTTTAAATCACCTCCTTTATGAATGCTTAAGGGCTGCTTATATTTAGTATAGGTTAATTCCTAGCTCGAATCTTTCTAATTTTTTTATAGTTGTGAGTTTAAGAAATGGCTCTTGGATAATCTTAAGAATATGAAGTTGGATGGTGAAATTCCTTGAACTACAATCTTTGGTGTGTCTTGTTGGTTTCTTTGGCAATGGAGGAGTAAGGAAGTGATTGGCGGTGAGAAGACCTTTGAGGGCATTATTGCTTAGTAGACTTTTGTCAAAGCTAAAGAGATTCTTTTTTGTGTTCTCCATTGTCCAACAAACAAGAATTAATAGTCCAACTCATGAAGTTCAACTTATTAGTTGGAACCTACTAGTAGGCAATTGCTATAATATTAATACCGATGGTGCTGTTGTCTTAACTGAGAAAAAGGCCATAGCTGCTGGTATTATTCGAGACTAGAATGGAGCTTGAAAGGAGGTTTTTTTTATGAATATTGGTTCATGTTCTTATATTAAAGCTCAGATGTAAGGTACACGTCAACGTTTGTGGCTTGCTTAGGAGTTTGGTTAAAGGAATGTGTTGCAAGAAATGGACAAACAAGGTTGCATTTATATGTAGCAGAATACTGATTAGGTTAAGGAAACGTATACTAACTTGAAATTTTGGTATGAAAGGTTATGTATGGGTGCTTGGTAATGGTAGATCGATTTATTTTTGGGAAGATTGTTGGTTGAGTGTGGGCTATAAGCTTTGTGATATGACTAGTTGAGAACACGATGATGACAAAAATGTGAAAGTGTGTAATTTTGGGTCTAGTTTTGGTATATAGAATTGGGAGAAGTTAGTTTATGTCATTCCTGCTAATATTGTTGATTGTATCGTTGCTCTCTACTCTCTCATGAATGATTTAGGGGATGATAGATTAGTATGGGGTTTAAATTCTATTGGTTGATTTTCAACATCCTCTACTTATAATTATGAGCTGTTGTGTGGTCCAAATTGGCATGCTTCTAATAATAAATGGAAAGTTGTGCGGCGTTAGTTTGGTCTTGAGCGAATGCATTCTTTTCTATGGTTGGTATTGCATAATGGCTTGCTTATAAATGGTTGCAAATTAAGGAGGTGCCTTTCTAATGACGGGTGCTGCTCTATGTGTTACTTTGCTCCTAAGATTTTGAATCACCTCCTTTGTGAATGCTCAAGGGCTGCTTATATTTAGTATAGGTTAATTCCTAGCTCGAATCTTTCTAATTTTTTTATAGTTGTGAGTTTAAGAAATGGCTCTTGGATAATCTTAAGAATATGAAGTTGGATGGTGAAATTCCTTGAACTACAATCTTTGGTGTGTCTTGTTGGTTTCTTTGGCAATGGAGGAGTAAGGAAGTGACTGGTGGTGAGAAGACCTTTGAGGGCGTTATTCCTTAGTAGACTTTTGTTAAAGCTAAAGAGATTCTTTTTTGTGTTCTCTATTGTCCAACAAACAAGAATTAATAGTCTAACTCATGAAGTTCAACTTATTAGTTGGAACCTACTAGTAGGCAATTGCTATTATATTAATACCGATGGTGCTGTTGTCTTAACTGAGAAAAAGGCCATAGCTGCTGGTATTATTCGAGACTAGAATGGAGCTTGAAAAGGAGGTTTTTTTTTTTTTAATGAATATTGGTTCATGTTCTTGTATTGAAGCTGAGATGTAAGGTGCACGTCAACGTTTGTGGCTTGCTTAGGAGTTTGGTTAAAGGAATGTGTTGCAAGAAATGGACAAACAAGGTTGCATTTATATGTTGCAAAATACTGATTAGGTTAAGGAAACGTATACTAACTTGATTAAGCCTATCCACCTGCTTGTCATGGAGTCATAGGTTACTCTAATTTTAGGACTTGTTACAAATGGTTCTAAACTGTGTTGATTGTATGGTTAAGTAAAAGACAATAAACAGTGATTGTTGCATATATTACTATGTTGCATGTGAATATATATGTTTTTTGTCCATGCACATACGAGTGTGGTGTACTGGGCTCCAGCTTTACCCTTTTTATTCTTTTTCAGGAACAGGTAAGGAGTTTATAGTGTACAACTTATCTAAATACGACATTTTTGTAGATTATAGGGATGGTGATGGTGGATCAGACTATCCAGTAGAGTTCTAATCAATTTTATCTATTGAAATTTGATGATTTTTGTTAAGACATGAAGTTTAGTATTTCTTCCATATTGTTTTAGATTAAGTTAATTTATCCTTTAAGATAGGTATGAAATGACTACATTTTATCCTGAAGTTTATTATGAAATAATGAAAAATTTATGAAACCATCTTTATATGTGAGTTTAAAGTTAATGAATTCTATTTGAGGGTGTTGGCAGGTTTCTGAGCCTTGGCATGTCACCATCTTATGATGATATGAGGTAGGCCGATAGCATACTAAGATTAGGGCATCGCAACATACATGTTGGCTATATCTTGCTTTAGTAAAGTTTTTATTTGATTAAAAAGAATTATCTTTCTATTAGTGTTGCGAACATTTTAAAAGTTTATTGTGAGGTTATTATATATACCTTTGCATATTTCGATCAGATGCATATAGGGTTACAAAACTCTTAAAGTAAGGTTTGATCTTGTGATAGTTCATATGAAAAAGTGTGCATTATTCAAGGGTAAGTTGTGTGAATTTTCCAGAAAATTTTAAAAACTACATAGACCTCACTTTTTTCAAATGTCAATAATTACACCCTCTAAAAAGTTAATGTGGAAAATGATGTGTAAATTTTGCTTATTTGTTGATAGTATGTCATTACATATAATATATGGTTAAATAATATTTTGAAAAAATTTGTAAGATTTTAAATATTTTTTTTTTGAAAATCCTAATGACAAAAGAAGAAAAGAATCAAATTTAAAAAAAAAAATGATGTGATGGACAATGTGCAAATTTCAAATCTCCTATATAGTTACATTTCAAAGTGGAATGTAGTTTACTAAAATTATAAATAGTGTTCCTCGAGCATTGGACAATGTATAAGCTTCAAATAATTTATGTATTTATATTTCGAGGTAGAAAAAAATCATTTTTTTTCTATGTTTGCTTTTTTATTTTGTCATTAGATTTTTTCAAATTGAAAATTTTCTAAATATTTTTTATAATTCTTTAATTAAACATATTTTATAATATTTAATAACTTGTTAGCTCTAGATAAACAAAATTTGCATATTATATGCCACGTTAGCTTTTCAGAGGGTGTAAGTGTTGAGTATTGAAAATTGTTTGGGATATCCTCTCTAAATCACAAGAACTTTGGGTTCAAGTGCTTTATGATAAATATGAGGTGATTAATGGTTGTCCTAATATGTATTTTAAAGGAAAACATGTGTTTATTTTATGGAAAATTTTACTAAGGCTTTGAAATTTTGGTATGAAAGGTTATGTATGGGTGCTTGGTAATGGTAGATCGATTTGTTTTTGGGAAGATTGTTGGTTGAGTGTGGACTATAAGCTTTGTGATATGGCTCTAGTTGAGAACACGAGGATGACAAAAATGTGAAAGTGTAATTTTGGGACTAGTTTTGGTACATAGAATTGGGAGAAGTTAGTTTATGTCATTCCTGTTAATATTGTTGATTGTATCGTTGCTCTCCACTCTCCCACGGATGATTTAGGGGATGATAGATTAGTATGGGGTTTAAATTCTATTGGTTGATTTTCAACATCCTCTACTTATAATTATGAGCTGTTGTATGGTCCAAATTGGCATGCCTCTAATAATAAATGGAAAGTCGTACGGCGTTAGTTTGGTCTTGAGCGAATGCATTCTTTTCTATGGTTGGTATTGCATAATGGCTTGCTTACAAATGGTTGCAAATTAAGGAGGTGCCTTTCTAATGACGGGGGTTGCTCTATGTGTTGCTTTGCTCCTAAGATTTTGAATCACCTCCTTTGTGAATGCTCAAGGGCTGCTTATTTTTAGTGTAGGTTAATTCCTAGCTCGAATCTTTCTAATTTTTTATAGTGGTGAGTTCAAGAAATGGCTCTTGGATAATCTTAAGAATATGTAGTTGGATGGTGAAATTCCTTGAACTATAATCTTTGGTGTGTCCTATTGGTTTCTTTGGCAATGGAGGAGTAAGGAAGTGATTGGTGGTGAGAAGACCTTTGAGGGCATTATGCTTTAGTAGACTTTTGTCAAAGCTAAAGAGATTCTTTTTTGTGTTCTCCATTGTCCAACAAACAAGAATTGATAGTCCAACTCATGAAGTTCAACTTATTAGTTGGAACCTGCTAGTAGACAATTGCTATAATATTAATATCGATGGTGCTGTTGTCTTAACTGAGAAAAAGGCAATAGTTGCTAGTATTATTCGAGACTAGAATGGAGCTTGAAAAGGTGGTTTTTTTTTTTTTTAATGAATATTGGTTCGTGTTCTTCTATTGAAGCTGAGATGTAAGGTGCATGTCAACGTTTGTGGCTTGCTTAGGAGTTTGGCTAAAGGAATGTGTTGCAAGAAATGGACAAACAAAATTGCATTTATATGTTGCAGAATACTGATTAGATTGAGGAAATGTATACTAACTTGATTAAGCCTATCCACCTGCTTGCTCGGTGTGATAGGAGAGTTGCTTTCAAGCATATTTATTGCGAAGAAAATTGTTGTGCTGATGTAATGATCAAGTTTGTGTTGATTATCGGCACAGACTGCTTCTAATTAAGTAGTCCTCCTCCTTGTAGTCCCCTTTCTTGGGTTATTTATATCATGACAGAGGATAATGAGGAGAATCTCTTTCCCCATAAATTGCATTGTTTAGTTTCTTTAAACTTGTTGTCCTCGTTTGTAATTGAAAATGAAAAAACTGCTAGGAGTCTGTACATTTTTAAAGTTTTCATGGAAGTCTGCGTAAATTACTCATAATTCTTAAACAGTTACTAAAGTTTTAAAATCACGTCTAAAAGGAGACTATAATTAACAACAATTTAGGATTTTAGCAATGGTTTAATTTGCTGCAAGTTTAATAAAAGTATTAACTTTTTTCCCCCACTTTCTGAGGTTCGATTTGTTTCGCACAAGGGCAATAAAACTGCAATCATATCTGTTAGAAGATTTATATCAGACGCGGTGATATGGAAATCGACCAGACAGCTCACCGTGATCGAACCGCTTGTAACAATACAATATAAAATGCCAGCAAGCGCGCATTTAATTTGTTTATTTATTTTTTCTGGTTCCACAATGAACGCCATCGTTGTCCATTGTATATTTGTCAAATGTCATATATGACAATGACAAAATAAACTAATCTTTTAAATAGATGCTTGCTCTCAATCAGTCTTTTTTCTTGTATTAACCCAAGGTCAAAGAAAAAATGACGGGAGACGACACCAGGTACGGGGAGTCTTTTTATTGGTTTTATTCTAATCGTGTTGATATTTTATTTTTGTTATTTTTTAAATAAATTATTTATTAAAAAATAAATATAAATAAAAAATAATTGTTATTATTTGTAAACAAATTAAATCGACCAGATACAAATACAAATAAAAATAAAATAATTTAAACAAACCTGAGCTATTTGATTCGACAATGTCGTCTTCCTTTATTGCCCACAGAACCCATTTAGACGCACTTCATCTTTCCTGTTTAATCAATTTTTTATCACATTTATCATTGATTAATGTTCAATATAACAGGACTAATAATGTAGTTCATGTGACGTCTACATCTATCAGCATATATGATATTACTATACATAAATAAATTGGATATATACTGTGGGGGTATGAATCTGGATGCAACGATCACGTGCGTGTCGCGTGACTATCGCGCTACGCGTGACCTAGGGAAACAACACGTGATAGGATGATCAAGAGAGTATCGTGTAGGGAGGAGGAGTAGGCAATCTCAATAGGCTCTAACACACGTGTGACAGGTAAGGGAGCTAAATAGCATCAACCTCACTGAGTACTATGTGTGTGGGTGCGTTCTTGAGTAAATTAAGTGTTTGATTCACCAAGACGGAAATCCGTCAGCACGACGGCGTTCGTCCAAGATTTCACCCTCTCCAAATGAGGTAAGGACTAAGGTATTTATAGAGAATCCAGCTGTCGATGTCGTCCGTCGGATCCGACAGACGACCAACGGCCAGGATGAGTCCCTCTCATTATGGATATGAATATGGGCTCCCTTATGGACCCAAGCCCATCAAGGCCTTCATTGTAATGTGTGTGAGCCAATTTGAGAAAGGTTGGAATTGGGCAGGCCAATTCCAACGGGCCCTACTCCAAGCCTACCATGCCAAAAATCCCATGATCATCCCAATTGGATTGGGCCTAACTCTTTAAGCCCTGTCACATTAGCCCAAAGAGTTAAATCCAAATAATAATTAGGTCAAGGCCTTTGTAATCAGATTTGTACATCTACATTTTGCCCCCCGACCAAAGTCCTTCGGGTTTCATCGGAGGGGTTTGGGCATTATTTTCAAGCCCTTTCGAATGACAAAAGTCTCATCCAGCGCATGTGCGCTATAACGTAGCTGCACTGCTGCTTGGTGTGTTAATTTCTTAATGGCTTGCAATGTAGGAATCTGGTGCAACATTGTCAAATAAATCTCCTTCTTTAGGAACAAAGGCTGAGATACTCGACAAGCTGCAGCCTGTAATAAAGGCTCTTTGTCGTTTTCGAACCAACTCTCCAGTAAAGTAATTGTTTGCATTTGAGAACTCTGTTGCACCCTAAATGAGTAGAATCTTGATAGAAGCTTAAGACCATCTGGCCATGGCTCTCACGCCCTTGTTATTCACCGCATTGTTTCCGTTCGTTTGAGTGATCCTATTCCTTTACTCCAAAACAGTATGTTATGCCGGTGACATAATTCTTACTCGCCTACTTTGCATGATTGAGCCCGATTGAGCCTGTATCGATTTTTTGAATCTTCTTGCTCTTCTAATAAAGACTTTGCTTGAGTTGGGTCTTATGAAGCCTCTACCATATCATCATTCATATTGTCTCAATCGAATCAAAGTGAAGAGCAATATATATCATTCCTATAAGGTAGGGTATCGGGGCACTTCGGGCTTCTTCCAGAAAATGATGTTGAACATTGATCTTCCATAAAATATAGTCCCATAATATGTAAATTATAACTTCCACCGTTGATGTTCGTTGGAGAAGATTATAGAACCTTCCCGTAAAACCCTAAAATGTATAATATGCTTTTTTTTACCAAAAAAGGAAATTTTTACCAAAAAAGGAAACCTATCTAAATAATACCTAGAGCGAAAATAGATGAGTGGACGGGATTAATGCCACAGACGGCATATAAAAAGGATTATCCTATGAAAAGATATGACATGAAGAAAAGTTACCAAAAGTAGTAAAAACGCGGTTTTGAAGGCTTAAACGAAGGAATTTGGCCGAAAACCGGCTTGGGTCATGAGCAAAGCTCATGAGTATTGCTCGTTGGGCCGTTTCCCTTCAGAATATGGTCTCGCTCAGTAGAAATTCAAAACTTCCCAAAATTACGAAATTGCCATCTCAAAATTACAAAACTACCACACTAGTCCGACCCTTCTGTAATTTGCAATAAGGCAACACAAATATTTTGCTGTCGTCGTACAATTACTTTTCAGAAATCGTCCCATCTTGTACATGTGTCACCCTACTATAGCTTAGTACGATATGGTACAATGCAACATTCCTAAAATGGTAGCATATGCAGAAAACACATTTTAAAGCCTTTTGCACTATTTTCCTCTCTGTTCTGCTAACGTTTTTTTTTATCTCCATCTTGCATCCATCTTCTTGCAAGGCACCATTGAAGGAGAAACAAAAAACAAAATCAGAGGAATCCCACCTTCTCTGCTAACGTTTTTTTTTTTTATCTCCATCTTCTTGCAAGACACCATTGAAGGAGAAACAACATCAGAGAAATCCCACCTCTGAAATCTCACATTTCTTCGGATTTATGGCTTAGTTCATGGCGATTATACTCGTAGAATGGTTGCTTCCAAGCTCCATCTAGCCGGAGTCAGCCATTGAATAGCTTTGTTCGTTGTGATGTCGGGTTTCTAGCTGGTTGGGATTTCTTACACTAATTTTCTCATTGCTTGCACTGCACTTGTGAAATTAGCAAGTTTCTTGCCGAAGCTTGGAGTGGTCCATCCCATTTGGAGCTCTTCCCTGACGAAAATGAATGTCTACTACAAAGGTATCAACAGCTGTGTTTTCTTACTAAGTTTCACTCTTTACTCTTTTTTTTTTTTTTTTTTTTGATCCTGTTTCTTGTAAATTCCTTGCAGCTCAAAAACCAAAGAGGGTTCCCGTCTCATCTGCGACTGTTTATGTGATGTGATCATATTCAAAGCCTTCTGATTTCATATCTTTCATAAGCTTTGCAGCCTCCTCAAACATACCAGCTCGGCTGAGGCATCCAAGTAAAGTATTGTAAGAAACTGCATCTGGCTTAATTTTTTGACTATTTCATCTTTATAAACATTCCCATCGCTAGAACAACATTGTGTGAATTTAAATCAGGAATGCAACCGTTTTCTTCCATAGTCTGAAGCAAGGAATGAGCCTCATGAATCATTCCAACCCTCACCATCCCTGACATAAGCGCATTATAAGCATGAACATCAGGATTACAACCGACATTCTTCATCTCATTGAAAAGTTCAATAGCCTCATTGAGACGCCCACATTTTCCATAATGTTTAATCATAACTGCATGTATCCGTGAGCTTAGATGCCCACAATTTTCCTTTAATTCTTTAAGCAATTCATTTGCAATGTCATAACGTTTTGCCTTCCAAGGCTGTTAGTCAAGCTGCAGTATGCAGCAGGACAAGGAGGAAAACCTTTCTCATTCATTTCTTCAAGAAGTAACAAAGCCTTCGAGTAAGTGAATGAACTAGGAGCAATACCACTTGCCTTCATTTTCTCAAACCATAAAGCTGCCTCAGAAGCCGGTTTAAATATTCTGATAGCCTCGTCTACACGTCCTGCTCTGCCAAAAATTGATCAGATTGTTTATAAGCACAGCATCAGCCTTACATTTTCTTGAAGTTTGTTAGTGAAGACAGTAAGTGGATATTTTTCATCTCCTGGATTTGATGCGTTTTCATAATCATCTTTCATCCAATATCCTATCTGAGGAAGTTTGTTAGTGCTTCGAAATAATGGTGTGCTTCATTTCTGTGAAAAAATATGGTTAAGTGGTGTGAAAAAATATGTCCATCTATGTGGAGTGGGAAATTAACAATACATCCATCCCTTGCCAAGGCCTTCACTTTCTATCCAGATATGTCCATCTATGAGATTTACAAACCTCTTACAGATAGCAAGTCCAAGACCACTGCTACCAGATTTCTAGCCAACAATGTCTGATTTTAGGCGAATCTTGTAAATAATTTGGGAATATCTTGTGAGTTGATCGCTAATCCTGAATCTTTTATCTGTACGCGTAGATAAAAATGGGTATCACTTGGCAGTGGATAAAAATCCGAAACTCAGCATCATATCCTTCTTTTTCTCGTTCTATGCTTATTTTGTCTTGTCTTGTCTTGCCTTTGTAAAATCATCATAAGTGAGCTTGATACTCGTCAAAGAATATGTGTACTTTTAATGTATATGTTTTCATGATGATAAATATCTCTTGTTTGTGAAACTAACATATCTTATCTTCTTACTATGCAGGCGATATATATATTTGATCTCACCCCTATCACATCTTCTCTCCTCTACTTTTGAAGTGGTGGCACACCAATACTCTTTACATCGCTTGCATTTGTTTTCTTTGGAAATGAAGGCTAGTAAGAGGATGAAGAAGAACAAGCTGAATAATGCGAGGAGAAGTGAAGTATTAATGCAATCAGATGGTAGTGTGCCACAAGTTCCATCACCACAAGATGAATGGGTTGACGCAACAATTTCAAAAGACTTCTTTTGGGTAGACATAAGAAAACGGGACTTATTTCCACGTCAACCTGTGGATGGTGAGTTGCGCTTCATAAGTCAAGAATCTCGTGCAGGAAGTAGAGCGCTCATAGATGCATCTTCCGTATTGCGATTCAGAAATGAAAGGAAAGAGCTGCCTCTCTCGGAATGCCAATTTCATTGTCCTAAACAATTTGTACAAGTATGGGGTCCTTGGGTAGGACATATTATTAAGAGATATGGAAGCATCCTACAACAAGCGGGGGTGTATGACTCAATATGGATTAGCTCAAAGTTAAGCTTTGCTCGCACCGCTGACACAGATATGTGGCGAGCCATCCTTTGTCGATGGAGTATTCAAACACACAGTTTTATCACATCTTGGGGTGAAGTTACTCCTACTTTAGAGGATGTATGCATGCTACTAGGCTTGCACGATGTAGGACTAACGGATATCACTACCGCTGAGATTTCTGAGGAGGACAGTAGCTTGATAGACTTATTAGAGACTCATATGGGAGTAGCTGTAGATAGTCGTAGACAGCTCACATTCTCCTCATGGCTTAAATATTTCTTTGGGCAAGAGAAGGGAGGTGAGTTTACCCACGGGCCTGGCTACAATAGCAAGTAAGTATCCTCGTATCATTTCATTAGCATATACTATTCTTTTTCCAATCATGACTTAACTCATCTATGTTTTTTTTTTTTTTTCCTAGGGAGGAGTTAATAGCCTTTCTATCATTGTGGCTTTCCTTGTTTGTATTCCCTGGTGGTCCTGAAGGCAGTATCAGTCCTCGCTTCTTCCACTTAGCGATTCGTATCTCACGTGGAGAGCGTTTCGCGTTGAGCCTCTTCTACTTGGGGTCTTTGTATCGACGATTAGATCTTTACCATGAGTCGTCGATACGATCCAAGGGACGGTACATGGTGGTATGTTATGTAGACATGACATTCTTGCAATTATTTTTTGCTGAGCGTTACAAGAAATATGATCCACCACTTGAAAAACCTGATATAGTTGAACCACGAGCTTGGGCATGGGTGAACAGAAAGCCTTTGGGATTGCTGATTGACGTGATAGATAATGTTCAGGAATATAATTTCCGCCCTTATACTAAGGAAGTGGCTGGTTACGAATGGTACCCAGAATTTTATCCTCGAGGTTCTGAAGACTTGGTTAACTTGGTAGAGAACAGAGACAATTTATCTGCTGAGGTGGGTTTTATCATTTGGTGCACACCTGGAGGTCTCCCTTCACTTCATGACTGGTGTGACTCTTCTGAAGAATTTCTTGAGTGTAGTGTTGTGGCATATCTACCCCATCGAGTTGCTCGTCAGTTTGGATTTGATCAGGGTGTTCCTCGTAGTATTGAGATTACTGGAGATTTCAATGAATGTTGTAAGGGACTTCATCCAGAAAATTGGAAATGTATTTATCCAAACCTTAGACAGATCTTCTTCCCGTCTAGTGATCGTATTGGCGTCATCTCCAATGGGTGGATGACTTACTGGACACGTTGTCTGGAAGAGTTTAAAAATTATATTAATTCAGAGATTGAAGTAGCACTTCCTGAGCCTTCTATACACAAATTTGAGTTTTACTTTCAGCTTTCGAACAAAAAGGCTTTCAATCAAGTCCAGAATCAAAGAACACGGTCTCCTGTCAAGGTCATCAGGCACGTCAAACGTTCACGTGTTCATGAGGTACTAACACTAACTGACTGACTGTATCATTGATTCCTTACATGCTTTTGATATATCATTGACCCCTTTTTTTTTTAGGATGAGCTGAGGGCAAGCCAATCCAATATCACGAGCCAAAGTGAGGTGAATAGGGATGTTTCTAGTGACAGGAACATCGGCACTTCCGAAATATTTGTTTCATCAAAATCTTCTTCACTGAACATTTGCCCTTATCCCAATCGTTATGGTGTTGGGAAAGTGCTGCAAACAAGGGGTGATGTAGCGACTGATGAAGATGATGAAGACGTGGTTGGCGAAGAGGAAGCTTCTGATGGCTCTGCAAGTGATAGAAGCGATCATGCGGATGAGAGCATACAAGAGGAAGACATTGATGCATATGCAGATGCATTAGCTGCGGAGATTTGTGGTGAGGGAATTGATGATGTCCCTGGTAATAATGCCTCCGAACCCCTAGCACATCAGGATACTACTCTTGCTTTTCCAAATAATGAAATACCAGAGCAAGTTGGAGGGGAGAACACGCACCCGCACATGATAACTTCAGGGAGAGCGTTTCGTTTTATGAATTCCTGGTCCCCCCTATTTACTTGGAGTCATTAAAGAGGTTGCATGCACGTGATGGGGATTTTTGGGCAGGATCAATTTGTCCTGGTTCCGAAGTCACAAATGCTATGGTTGTGATGTTAGGTCGGGCTTGTATGCTGCTAGGTAGACCATGGAATTCATTTTCTTCAGCTGACTTGGAGTTATTGGTACAAGCTTTTAATAGTGCTCGTGCCTTGGGGTTTAAAATTGATAGCTTGGAGAGTGTTGCTAGCAAGGCACAAAAGATATTGCACCATCAACCATTAATCCAACGTTACGAGAGGCTCAAGGCTGAACTTGAGGCGACACAACTCGAATTGGAGAATTCTCTTGAGGGTCTTGATACTGCTTCTATAGCAGAATAGATTATTACATTGGTCATGATACCTTTTTTTTTTTAAGGATTGCGTTAAGTTATGTAACTTCATGAACTTTGTCTTTGTTTTGTTTCATGTTTCATGCACAATATTTCACATGATGCTACTTTCTCTTAGTTTTGTTCCCTTCACTTGGTATCGTAACTCGTGCGCTTTACAGAATGTAAGATTCATGTAGCGGCACATTATATGTTATGACTTTGCGCGTTTTAATTATTACTTCTTTCGCGAGCAAAGACTTCTTGATTTCACAAGAATTGTCAAGGGGGTATTACCCACTACTTGATGGTTAACATAACGTACTTAGGAAAAAGTTCATATGCCACGCGCTTAGTAAATTTTAACAATTACAAGCTGCATGTTCTAACAGAAATAAATGTCGTGCGCATAGGAGACAAGTCTCTTACTACGCAGCAGCAACACACAAATATAATCATATAACCAACCCGACTGATAAAATAATTATGTGTAAGCAAGCTCATATTATTCAAGCTATCATCATCACTGATCATGCTATTACATATGAAACTTCTTTACATATTGAAAATTTATAGGAGCTGTAATAGCATCAGTCTTTGGATTGAGGAGCTTGCAATACCACTATCATGACTTCATGTATAATGAAGGGACCTTCCCATTTTGGCGTGAACTTTGGTGCAGGTATACTTCGGCGCACATGCTCGGCTGCACGAAGTACAACATCACCCACTTGAAAGACCTTTTCTCACCAACCGTCATAGGCCAGACCAAGCTTGTGTTGGTAGTTGATCAAGTTGTTTTTGGCCATATCTCGTCTTTCATCTAAGGCTTCCAAGTCTATTATGCGTAAAGCATCTGGCTCAAGCTCAGCATTGATCGCTAATCGTGCTGAAGGGATCAGAACCTCTATAGGCACGACTGCTTCGGCACCATATACTAACGAAAAAGGTGTTGCTTGTGTTGGTCGCCGCTTTGAAGTCCTGTAAGCCCAAAGTGCTAGGGATAGTTTATCGTGCCATTCTTTATGGTTATCGTGTACCATACGACTCAGAACTTTAAAAGAGTCTTGTTCGTAGCTTCCGCTTGGCCGTTGCCCTTAGGGTAATAAGGGGTTGACTTTACATGATCAATACCATATGATTCCAACAGTTGTCGAACATGTGAATTGATGAAAGGAGTGCCATTATCTGAAAGGATACGCTTTGGAATCCCAATCGGCATATAATGTTCTCCTTAATGAAGCTTGCAACTACCGGTCCTGTCGCCTTCTTTAAAGGAATGGCTTCTACCCACTTAGTAAAACATTCAGTTCCAGCTAGGATCCAAATACAACCTCTAGATGGCGGGTGAATAGGACCGATTAGATCAAACGCCCAAGTGTGGAAAGGCCATGGTGTTGTTAAGCTGTGAAGTGCAACTGCAGGAGCATGAATCACATCTCCATGTTCTTGGCAAGGAACGCACCGCTTAACAAAATTGGAACTATCTGATTCCATGGTTGGCCAATAGTACCCCATGTCTAGTAGTTGATAATACAACTTCCTTGCGCCTTGGTGCTCACCGCATTCTCCAGCATGTACCTCGGTTAATATCTCTTCTGTTTCAGGAGATGTAATGCATCTGAGAGGCTTTCCCATGAATGAGACTCTATACAACTCATCCTCATGCATTAGGTACTTGCGTGCCTTCCTTTTTACTAATTTGGCATCCGTACTATTAGTCGGTAGCACGTTATTCTTCAAATAGTCAATACGGACGACGCCAATCTCCAGCACTTGCGACAAAATTACATTCTTTTGCATCTGGTAACTCAGAGCATTTAGGACAATGCATTTGTACTGAGATGCATCCTTAGCCATTGAGGGCCAGTAATACCCTGCACGTTGAATGCGACGATACAAAGGAGGTCCTTCTTCCCCACACCAGATCTTATGATACTTGTCTAATTTTAATCGAGCCTGTTTCGCGCAAATGCATCGCGATAGAACGCCCTCCGGTCCTTTAAAGTACAAAGCACCATTGATACGAATAAAATTCTTCAAGGTTACGATGGAGGCTGCATTGGGTTGCGCTAATTGATTCTTGATACCAACACGCCAATCATCTCCTGTTTCATCATCTTCCTCCAACAATTGCAAGGTTGTGCAAGGAATAGTTTTCTTGATAACTTTGACATCTAGGCTTTCATCTGAAGCATGCATTGGAATCTTAGATGCCAATGTTGCCAATGCATCTGCGTAACGGTTCGTAGATCGTTTGGTATGTTCATACCTTACGACTTCAAACTTCCCAATTAAGCCTGCACTGCAGCCCTATAAGGCGCAAGTGATGGCTCCTTGAGGGCATATTCACCATTGGTCTGCTTAATGATCAAATTCGAATCGCCACGAATACACAAGTGGTTTGCTCCAGCTTCCAAGGCAAAGACGATCCCGAGTAACAATGCCTCATACTCGGCTTCGTTATTAGTGCAATGAAAGTCAAGTTAATGCCAAAGGTATTTCTTGGCCATTAGGTGATGTTAATACAACTCCTGCTCCCCACCCTTGACTTCCTGATGAGCCATCAAATTGAAGTGACCATTCTCCTTCTGTTTCGATCATGAGTGAGTCCTCGTGAAATTCTGCTGGTATAGTATCTGTGATCACATCTTCACTTTCGTTCGGAAAATGAGCCAAGAGATCAGCTAAGGCCTGTGACTTAACAGCTTTAGGAGTCTGTATTGTAATGTCGAACTCTCCAAGAAGCAACAACCATTTTGCAATACGCCCAGACAACGCGTGACAATAAATACTTGATAGGATCTGACCGTGTGACAAGGTTAACCTTATGTGCCAGAAAGTAGTGACGTAATTTTTGAGTTGCAAACACCAGCGCGAGACAATGCTTCTCGCAAGCTGGGTATTTGACCTCACTTCCTTGAAGTGAGCGACTCAAATAATAGACCGGGCGTTCTTGGCCGTCTATTTCTTGTGCAAGTAAAGCTCCGATTGATCTGCTGGTAGAAGTGAGATATAATATCATCGGTACTTGCTTCACAGGCATAGTCATGGTATGAGAAGAAGTGAGAATTCCCTTAATTCTTTGAATCGCATCTTCATGGACTTGTTTCCATTCAAATGCAATTCCTTTCTTCATAAGTTGATGTAAGGGATGCGAAATCTCTGCAAGTGCAGGCATGAATCTCCTAATATATGAAACTTTCCCCATGAAAGTTTTCAACTCTTTCAAAGTAGTTGGCGAGGGCATAGACAATATAGCTTGTATTTTTGCAGGATCAACATCAATTCCCTTCCTATGGACCACGAATCCAAGGAATTTTCCCGAAGCAACTCCAAAGACACATTTCAAAGGATTCATGCGAAGCTTATACAATCGACATCGTTCAAAAACCTTCCGAAGATGGACCAAGTGGTCTGGTGCATGTTTTGATTTCACGACTATGTCGTCCACGTAATCCTCCATGAAATCATGCATCATATCGTGAAAAATGGCTGTCATTGCCCTTTGATAAGTAGCACCAGCATTCTTGAGTCCAAAGGGCATGACAGTATAATAGAAATTCCCAACAGGCGTTCGAAAGGCAGTACGCTCAGCGTCTCCAATTGCCATCTTGATTTGATTATACCCGCTGAAACCATCCATGAATGAAAATAATTCATGTCCTGCCGTGACATCCACTAAGGTGTCTATATTTGGTAAAGGGAAATCATCTTTAGGACAAGCCTTGTTCAAATCTCGAAAATCTACGCAAACCCTTATTTGACCATTCTTTTTTCTAACAGGTACGACATTTGCGAGCCAAGTAGGGTGCTCGATTGGTTTGATAAAGCCTGCATGAAGCAACTTCTCAATTTCATGTTTGATTTGAACCTCAACCTCAGGACGGAAAACTCGTTGTCCTTGCTTAATAGGAGTCGTGCCTGGGGCGATATTTAGTCTGTGCACTACAAGACTAGGATCTAAACCTGGCATCTCATCATATGCCCAAGCAAACACGTCCCTATATTCTCTCAACAAATCAATGAGAACTTTTAACATCTTGTAACAAACCTTTGCTGACAAAAATTGGCCGCGGCGACTCCCTGGACGCGCTAGATCCAATTCCTCAATTTCTTCATTCTGTGGCTTTATTTGATCTTGCATTTGTTGAGGGGCGGGTTGAATTTCTTGAATTGGTACAGGGTCTGAAGAAGAACAAACTTCCTTAGACCCTGGAAACCGTCATAAGAGATATACTCTTCGCCCATCTCTCTAACATAACTTTCAACAGCGTCAGCTTGCTTGTTCTTCTTTTTACCTCCTCGACAACCACGCATTTTTCTCTTCTTTTGTTGGCCCTCTTGAATTTCTTCCCAAGTGGGTAATGGTACACCTGAAGCTCTAGCAATAGCTGTCTCACCTTCATCAGAGTACTCATTGAAGAAGGTAGATTCAATGAAATTTGCCTCATCGTGCTCGAAAGGATTCTTTGTAGCAGGAATAAATATCCTTCCCTTTCCAATGTCCTTTGATACATTGATGCATCGTTGATGGCACTAAATTGTGATCGTGCAGCCATTTCCTACCTATCAAGAGGTGGTAGGACACAGGCGCATCAATCACGTGAAAAGTAACACTACCACGGATAGGCCAATCTTAAGATCAACATTAACTCTTCCAATGGTCTTTGTTGTAGTATGACTAAAGCCATTAACTGAAATGGGTTGCTTCACCAAACGACGATAGTCAATACCAGCAGCTTCAAATGTAGTCTTAGGCATGATGTTGAGAGAAGAACCAGCGTCAATGAATGTCCTCTTAACTGGATAGCCATTAAGTGTGCCCTCCACATATAATGGTCGATTGTGATTTGGACCGTCTACACACATATCTGCATCAGTGAACAAGATTGCATTTTCATGCGCTCGAGCCATTCTTTTGACTGGCTGCGCTGCACTACACTCGGCATATTGTCCCTCGGAAATTTGCGCGAGCATAGTTGCTGCTGCAAGCCTTGCCTTCTCATCAAAGCCAAGTAGATCAAAGAAATTTCTAAAATTTGAAGTCTTCAAAAGCGCCGCAGCAATGGGTGCACAATCATTTTCCTCAATTACATGTTGTTTTCCTTTTGTGTTACTTGCCTCAGTAAGTGGTGTATCACTGGCCTCGACCATGGCAGGATCATGAATAACGACGTTGACAGCACCACGCTGATTGTTATGGGTTGGAAGTGGATTGTTCCTAACATCGTTATTTTCAATAACAAGCTCTCCACTCTGCACTCTTTCGTTGAAAATTCTCTTCAAAGTAAAACAATCCCTAGTAGGATGGCCTACAATCCTGTGGAACCTACAAAACTTGGGATCATTCCTCTCCTCAGTTGGTAAACGCTCTACCCTCGGGAGCTTAAGATTTCCATCTCTCAACCATTGATCGAGCATAGCATGCACTTTTCCCATCGAACAAGGATATGTTGGCACTTCCTTTGTTCTCTCACGTCCAGACTTTTCAACTCTTCGTTTCTTCTCATCTTTGGGATCCTCACTTTGAGTTGCATTCACAGACGGTCCTCTTTTGTTAAAATTCACGCTTTCCTCTCTGTCGCATGACAGAATTATTAGTCCTTCGCGCATTCTCAACCAAAGTGGAGAATGAGGCTAAAGAGAGATTTTCCAGGTGTACCGCATATTCGGTGAACATGCCTTGGATGCAAATTTTCACCAGCTCTCTTTCGTCACATATGTCTTGGATGTCTAGTGAACGTTCCCTGAAACGCTCAATATAATCCATCAAGTCTTCCTTGGGCTTCTGGCGAATCCGTCCCATATCAGTCAAGGTCACTCGTTCCTGTGTGGAGAAGAACTTCTCTAGGAACATCTTGCACATAGTTGCCCATGAATCTACTGATCCAGGAGGAAGGTTAACGTACCATGTGTACGCTTTCTCTGTAAGGGACTTAGAAAATTCTTTCAACTTGAGATCATCATCAAATCCGTAAACCTCTAGCGTTTCAATGAACTTCAACAAATGTTCCTTGGCACTTCCTTTCTTACCATTAAATAGCATGAATTTGGGACTCACATAGTCTTGAGGATGGCTTAGCAGCAATACGTTGATTGTATGGGAGTTTGAGATCCAATACTCCCACATCAGACTTAGCTTGTATTTCCCTCAAGTACATGTCTAGATCTTCCTTTGTGACGAAAGTAACTTTAGTTGAAGTAGTAACTTCAACTGGTGTAGCAGGAGTGACAGTCTGGAGTGGAGTTGTATTTGGTTGAGCAGCAGGTCCACCAATGACAATCTGTGGCGTAGTCTGTGAGGATGAAGATCCTCCGGGTTGAACATGTACTGTAGGCTGGGAAGTTGAGGGTCCTCCTAGCTGAATTCCAGTGTTCACTACCTGAGGTACAGGCAATTGTGTAACTATAGGCTCCAACGGAGGGGCTTGCTCCCTACTTCCAATAGTGTCATGTTCAGGAGTAGGAAGAGGATCAACAGGTCGAGCAACTTGAGGTGCCTGAGAAGCGCGTTGTTGCGCAACAACAACAGGGTTCGACGAAGTCGCACCTTGTTGCGTAGCAGCAATAGCAGCTATTCCAGGCAGGTACTGAGCAAATATTGTCATGAATTGTTGGAATTGTTTTGCAGACTCTTGCATTGATTGATTGACTTGTTTGGTATTTTCTTGCACAGCACGCAAGATCGTAGCATTGTCTATTTGAGCACCAGTAGGTTGGTTCACATCCTCAAGTGCTGGCATGTCATGTTCAGTAGCCTCGGGATCAACATTAAGTTCTTGAGTTGTACCCTCAGTGGGATCGGTAGGTCTCTTCCTTGGAGGTGCCATCACACAAGTGTTGATTTCCCTGTCCCCAGTGGAGTCGCCAAAAATGTGTGGGTATGAATCCGGATGCAACGATCACGTGCGTGTCGCGTGACTATCGCGCTACGCGTGACCTAGGGAAACAACACGTGATAGGATGATCAAGAGAGATCGTGTAGGGAGGAGGAGTAGGCAATCTCAATAGGCTCTAACACACGTGTGACAGGTAAGGGAGCTAAATAGCATCAACCTCACTGAGTACTATGTGTTCGTGTATGTTCTTGAGTAAATTAAGTGTTTGATTCACCAAGACGGAAATCCGGCAGCACGACGGCGTTTGTCCAAGATTTCACCTTCCAAATGAGGTAAGGACTAAGGTATTTATAGAGAATCCAGCTGTCGATGTCGTCCGTCGGATCCGACAGACGACCAACGGCTAGGATGAGTCCCTCTCATTATGGATATGGTTGGGCTCCCTTATGGACCCAGCCCATTGAGGCCTTCATAGTAATGTGTGTGAGCCAATTTGAGAAAGGTTGGAATTGGGCAGGCCAATTCCAACGGGCCCTACTCCAAGCCTTCCATGCCAAAACTCCCATGATCATCCCAATTGGATTGGGCCTAACTCTTTAAGCCCTGTCACATTAGCCCAAAGAGTTAAATCCAAATAATAATTAGGCTCAAGGCCTTTGTAATCAGATTTGTACATCTACATATACAATCCTATTTATTTTTCCCCTCAACATAAAAATAAAAAACCGAAGAGAATGAGTATGTAGAGAGTTTCATTGTTAGTTAGATGTAAGTGAAAAAAATAATTAAATTGCCATTATAATATGAATAAACTTGAATATATATTTGTATTATAATAAAAATAACATTAATGTTAAAACTTGATTTCAACTTTAGTATTGAGACAAAGTCCAAACGTAATTATACTTGTTACTTGAATAGTTTGAACTATGACAGTAATTGAGCCAATTTGAATAAATCACTGGGGAATATTTAATTTTTTTACACCTGTGGTTATCTTGAGCACTTAGCAGTTAGCACCAACAATCTTTTTGGTGTAGTGTACAGGTATGAAAACCCGAACATTCCAAGCTGGGTGAGACCGCGAGAGATTTTACCAGTCATGTAGAGAGTCGAAGAAATTCCGGTACTAACTGCAATTCCACGGTGTTTCCTACATTGACTTCATAAATAATGTGTTAAAGTGTTATAAAAAAAATAAAATATAATTAAATACTATTTCAAGAAGTTCATTATGACTCTTTCGTTTCCCTGGATTGTAGTTTAATCAGTCTGAGCACTGCCCTATCAAGCGGACATTAATTCATCTCTTTAATTTTTCTTTTAAGTGAAAATGAAAGGTATTTCTTTCCTTTGCGGGTTCAAGTTTGTCTAACTTCAATTACTAGTTTGATTTGAAAGAATCTATCCCATTCAAATTGAAAAGGAATTTCAAGCATTTAGTCAACTCAAGCTACTATCTTTCAATTAAAGTAAATATAATAATTGCAGGATGTTTGGTTCATTATAATAAAATTGGTATTCTATCTTTATTATCACATAATATGTTCCTTCGTTTAATTGCAAAAAATTCTAAAAAAGAAGAATACTTATACCATACAATGCGAAATATAAAGAATTCTCATTCATTCTTTTTGTTGGAGACCAAAATGTACATTTTATTCCAAAAACGTCTCTAAGTATAAAATAAGGAATTGCAATTCTTTTTCAGTAAACCAAACGTAACATTAATATATTAAATATTTTAATGTGTGAATATGATTAGGTATGGATTTGAAACATTAATTATTTGAAAGTACTAATTTTAATGATGATACTATAAAATTTTCCATAAACAAAATACACAGAAAAATTAAAAAGGAATCAAAAGATGACGAAGACAAGATAAGGGAAATAATAAATTACAATGGGAATATTCTCATTTTTGAATTACTCCGATAATTAATTAAAATACTATATCGGTATTTAAAGTAATTCTCGCTCCCAACAAACTCTCTGCTCCTGTTTTGGTTTACTTCCATAATCCATAGAGTTAGTCAAGTTTTTTAAAAACTTTTATGAGTTCCATAATATTGTTACCTTAAAACAATATCTATATTTTTTTCTTATGATTAAATAAGTATGAAGATAGAAAATGCATCATAAATAATAATAATTTATATCTGATATATTATAATGATTTTCAATTAAAAAAAAACACATGACAAAGATTTTAATATTAAAAACATCAACGAATCATTTTTATTGAAGTTGCTTGGCACAAAAACCTAGATCACTTAACTCTATATAACTAATAAAAAGTTTTATCTTTATTGAAGTTGCTTGATACAAAAATCTAGGTCAAGTAACTTTGTATAACCAATAAAGTAAAGTTTTTTAACATAAGAACCAATATGAGAGTTGCTTGCTAAGCAACTCAAAAAATGAGATCCTTAACTCTCTTTCCCCAATTTGGATTGGTAGAATTTGGTATGTGGAGGTAAAAGCAAGTAAAAGAAAATGCTTAGTAGTTCTTTAAGGAATTCATGATGAATTAGAGAATTTTTAATAAGAGGATTCTTAAAATACTTACATGACATGTTAAAAACTCTTGCAATAAAGATAATCTCATTATCACTTTATTCGTAAGATCCTTAGATGTGTTCTTTTATTTTTTTTTAAGTTTTTGTGAATCTCATATACTTTTATATATGAAATATCTTAAAATAAATGAAAAATTAGTAAAGGCAAAAAAGTAAATTAAGAATATTTAGCAAGGGTAATATGGTCTATCGCTTTTAAATTTTAAAAGATTATGTTGGAAAAACCAGCGTGTTTAATTATGGAAGAATAACAGCTTTCTAATATTCTTCTTTAACTTCAGTAGAATTCCCTTCTTCCTCTGTAATTGATAATCATAATTCTCGAAGATTCTAAAATGATTTTCATAGTAAGTTAATTTCTTCTTCCTTTTCTTATCGTTTCCGATTAGATAAACGCTTGGATAATGATTTCTTGGAACTTTAGTGCTTATAGCAATCTTTTACAGTAAACGCCGACCTTAAGAGACATTTGCGAGATAAAGTTCTAGAGGTAATGAGTCAAGGACTTGGAAAGGAGACTGTTTGAAAGAAATTTTAAGGACGTAATGTGAATTCATATAAATTTTGATCTTTTGTGCATTAGTTTTATTATTATTATTTTTTGGTTTTGCGCATTACTTTTATTAAGACCAAGTAAATGGCGTATAACTTAACATGTGTAGAACGCTTAAAGCATGTTTTGGGATGAAAATAAAGGAAAATTCTATGAAAAGGACAATTTTTTAAAGTACAAGGCCATTGTAAGACTGTACATCAAGTCGTATACCTATTGATGATCAAACATGGAAATTCTAGAAATGCACAACCCATACACGAGCCCGTGCTTTTATTTATGTATCTCTTTATGATATGATGAAATATGTACTCTGCAAGTACATGACTTATGAACAAGCTCGTGCACTAGACCATGTACCTTTCTGTGACGTGAAACAATATCTTCTTGGAAGTACACACCACAAACATGGCTATGCACTTTGCCTATGGACGTTGTACTTCTGTCTAAACTACTCTTTTCCTTCACGACAACAATTAAAGCCTATTTAATATCTTCCCTAAGTCTTAATCTATATTTAAAATCTTGAAAACCTAAATCCAATTAGGGTAAGGACGAGAGTATTAAGAGTGTAGAAGATAGATGAGTAGAAGTATAAGTGATTTCGAACAACTTGATCTCTTATGTAATTTAGGTTAGAGAACTCTAGAGTTTGAGATGAATCAATATTTTAGGTACGTGTATATCTTATTTATTATTCATATTTGTTTTGGGTGGAAACATAAACTAATCAACCAAATATTTTGTTATAAGATCTTATGTGTGATACTTGTGTTTGGCTACTAGTTATAGGTTTAGAGTATCTGTGCTATTATCGTAGCAACGTAATAATCCTAATGTTGCCTTGCTTAGAGTGGAGTTACATTAGGATAGGATCTGGGTAAATTTATGAGGCATCGGTGTTGTGGTTATTGAGAAATACCCAATAATTATATCTATGTATTTATATATTTATTGTACGCTAAGTACTATGTTATCCCTTTGTTGGCTGCTAGATTTAAATGTACAGACAATTAGGTGAGTGTTTGTTGTATTTAGAACACGTAATTGCAAGTGAGTTTGGTACTACTTGTTCATGTACATTGTTAGGCTCCAGCTCATTCATTTCTTTTTAAGGTACCGATGATACCCCTTTAGCTCTTGACTTATCCAAATTCAAAAGATAATCCAAACTAATTATTTGACTTGGTTTCCTAATCCTATAGAGACAAGAACTCCTACTATGTATTTGTTATGGTTCATCCTTTGTCATTTAGTGTGTTATAATTAGGCATGGATCTCTAGTAGTCGTGGACCCTCTTAAGTCAATTACTATTGTTACTAAGTTATGCTTACTAATATAGGGGTGGGAGTTGAATATTATGTGTGAATTGAAGTTAATATTATATATTGTGTCAAGAATTATTGACTGTCATTGATTGAGATTTATAGCAAATTTTGAGTCTTTGCATATCCATATTATACATGATCACATGACGGGTTATAAAGACCTTAAGTTTAGGGTGTTATAATACAACGCCTTCCTTTATATAGAAGAATAAATATTTCAAATGAACTCAAATTTTTTTGGTTATTGGCTCATGATCCCAAAAACTTGAAGAATCCCCCACTCCATAAAAAATTCACTCAACCTAGAAACTTGAGTTAATAATCTTGAATGTTAATGCTCTTAAAGGTTATTGGTATCAAATATATTTTATATTATATTATGCTTAATTCATTTGGATGAAATGTTATTTGTTTTTTTATTATTTTGTATTATCTTTAATTTGTTAGAATTAAATGGTCATTTCACCTTCCATGGTGTGAATATCTATTCGCTCATTCATTTTTCGTATAAAAGTATAGTATTAAGAATGTTTATTCCATATAATATGTAATAGCCTATTTGGATACCAGGTCTAGTATCATTTTGATTTTGTTTTCAAACCAAACCAATATTGAATTGATACCAATGAAAAAATGATAATTTATTCATAAACTGATTAAACTGAATCGATACTAAATTGATACTAATTCGATATCAATGAATTATTAATACAGATAAAAATTCGATAATCCAAATAGACCCTAAATAAAGAAATTTTATTCTTTTTTTCAATAGAAGAAAACGTAACATTTATTTTGAAGATACCCTAAATTATATAATAAAATAATGTCAAAATAATTATGTTCCTTTTTACATTGATTTCATTTTAGTAAACCAAAGGTAATGTCAGTTTTATTGAGAATAGCATGTAGGCAAAAATGATAATTAATTGTCATAGAGGTTAATAAGCCAAAATGGAAAATAAATTAGATCCTTGTTTCGAAATGAAACCTTAATGGGTAGAATGGAGAGGAAAGTGGGGTAAAACTGTGTTATAGTTTATCAGTTTATCTACTCGCAAGTTAGGACTGCAAATCAGTCGAACTACTCGCGAGTTACTTGAGTTCGACTTGAGTTTAAAATGAAATTTGTTTAGTTAAAAGAATTAAACCTGAGCTTTTCTTCATTATGAGCAGGCTCGTAGGCAGGATCATTAAGGGCTCACGAATAAGCTCACTAAAAGCTAATGAATAATTTTTTAAATAGCATAATTTTATTATCTATAATTATTTGTATATTATATTAATATAAAGCTACATATAATTATTTATATTAACAAGCCTGAGCTCAGGCTGGTTTTGGTTCGTCAAGTTATACAAGCCTATAAGCCGAGCTTAGGCTCGTGAATACTTAATGAGCTCAAGCTCGAGCTTGTACTTTTCAAGCTTGTTAAAAAGCCCAATTTAGCTTTAACTTGTTAATATGCTAAGTAAACCAAATCCAAACCTTCAAAAACTCTACTTGGGTTGGCTTGGCTTGTATGTAGCCCTATATGCAATTACATAAATATGCACTTATATTTATAATGAAAAGGGCAAATAAGATGTACTAGGGTAGATCTGGCTACAATGTTCACATTCATACTACATGTGATTCGTGCTACACATGGTCTTAGAGGAGTGATGTGAAAATACATGTAAGCAATGACTAAGAGTGAGAATGTAGGAAAAATGAAAAGACAATCTAAGAAAGCTTGATGCATTAGTGATGAGTGGAGAAGCTCCCCATTGTTTTAGAGGAGAAGCAATATGTTCTTCGCAGTAACCTTTGCTTGATTTTTTTGTGAAATTATTTCAGTAGCACGATGATGTTTCTTTTAATTTCTAAATTCCCCAAATGAAGATGAACTTTAGGTATCCATAAAGTTGGTTCTTAATGATAGTCATCGGATTGTACTAATCATCAATAAGCGAGATGAGTTCTCTTATTAATGGATTTTTCTATGGGCTCTCTAACTTACATAAACCTCTTTAAGTGCATGATCTCCTTGAAAAATATTATGAATATACGGATGGATTTGGTTCAAAAGTCCTTACTCCAAATCCACTATGCAAAAATTTCCTTAATCGCCCAAATTTCATGAGTTTAACTCTTTGGACCTTGTAAATCAACTCAAAGAGTTAGGTGCGAGTCCTCTCTCTCTCTCTCTATATATATATATATATATTTTTTTTTTTCTTTTTTGGACCAAGGTGTAAATCATTATTGAGCTTTAAAACATATAGTTAAAATTTAACCCTCTACGCAAGGAATATAATAGATACATTTTTCACCTAGTAGATTGTGACACAACAAGTGGTGCTTGGCTAACGCATTAGTTATTGACCCAAGAATGGAAGCAACAATTGGGGGTTGTGATTCGGGATGAATGTGAATATTGAGTAAGGGTTTCGGTAAAAAATTAGGTGTATAGAAATTATGAGGGTGGACTTTGGGGCTTATGTTTATCCCGGGGTCTTCATTATTGTCAGCTTATGGGATGAGAGAAAATAGAGTTCAATACGATGTGGATTCAATTAGTTGTGGCAATTAGTTTCCTGTTCAACTTACATACAAAATAAGTTCATTATTGCTGTACTCGCTTTGCAGAGAAAAGTTATCATCTCATAATTTACCGGGACCAGATTGGAGTTCATCAATAGAGAAACAAACTCTCTAGCTGATCAGATGTATGAATTTCAACACTCTTTACCTTTTAGACCCTGTTTGGTTCAGTCAGTTTTGTTTCGTTATTGCTTCGTTTTTAAACTGATTTGACACTGAACCGATACGAATATGATACTGATGGTTTTACTCATAAACTAGCCAAAACAAACCGATACTGAACTAATATTAATTCGATATCGATAAGCTACTAGTATAGATCCAATATAGATTCGATATATCTGACAATCCAAACAGGCTATTTAGAGTTTCCAGAAGAATGAATTTCTTGAAATCTTAGTTATTAACGTAAAGCTTGTATTTTTTTTTTTTTAGGTTTGCATATAAAAATAGATATTGCAATAGCATCAAATTTTAAAAGAGATAAAATAGAAACATGAGGAAAAAAAAAGTACACGTTCGTATATACTGTCAATATCATGAATAATATATGAACTTTGATAAAATATATAATTAGATACCTGAACTTTAAAATTGATCGATTAATACCTGAACTTTGAAATTGATTTAATTTAGTATATAAAAGAAAATTTCGTACATACTAATATTACCTTTGTCAAGCTCTTTATGGTACTAAATTGATTAATTTCAAAGTTTTTAAGTACTATATTGATCAAGTTCAAAATTCAAGTACTAAATTGATCAAATTTCAAGTTTATATACCTAATTATATATTCTACTAAAGTTTAATATTATCTCATTCATACATACATACATACACATATATAAATATATATATATATATAAAGATGTCTATTTACTATGCGGATTTGATCGTCGATCAATCTTAGATTTCATTTTCGGATGGGATACCTGGACATATGCAGGTAATTTTGCCGTGCCCAGCACAGATGAGGCTCGATTTTTCTGTCAACACTCCCCACTTGCACTAGTACAGCCTGTTCATTCGCTTGGTTGATTGATCGTGTTTCAACAGAAACATTGACAAGATGTGAGCCTTGATCAAGGGTAAAAATTGCAAAGGAACTACCTAGAGCATCCAGGGTTGTTAGCACTGGTCACTATGCTATACTAAGGATATATATATATATATATTGAGATTTTTAACAATAGATAGAGGTCTTTCAATTTTTTTGTCATTCTCTGATAAGAATCCAAAAAAATAAGATTTTTTTTGTGTTTTATTTAATCTTTTTATATATTTTTATTTTATTAAGTGTATGATGTATAGGACCTAGTATAAAAAGATGTGAATAACCTTGTATGAAAAAAACCTTATAATAAAGTGGTGATATTATTTAAAAATGAGATCTTTAAAATACTTATTTGATACTTTAAGAACCTCATAAAGGTTTTACGGGATATGGATACTCTTATGGTAATCCTGATATTAGATACTTCAATTTTATTAATTTATACAACTAATTACTTAAAATTTAAAAGTGTTAATTTACTACATAAACTTTACTCATTTTTGTAATTAACTATACGAATTTTATCAAATTTTACAATTAGTTACATGAATTTTACTTATTTTTACAATTAAGGTCCATAGGTAGTAAATTTATACTTTTAAATTTCAAGTTGATTGCATAAATTAACAAAATTCGGTGCCAAGTACAATATTTACCCTACAAATTATATAAAAAGAGTTTATATTTTTTAAACATATGTTTAACGACTTATAACTTATTTGCATTGTAAGATTTTCATCTATTACCATTAGTGGAATTTGATACCACTATTGGGTTTCCATTGGGTTTTATGATTTATAAAGATCAAAATTTTTGCAGCAGAATTCAAAATAAAACCCTAACCTAGTATACATGTGTTTTAATTAGATTAAAACAAAACAAATAATTCAAATTTATACCTTTAAACTGAAGCTTGAAATTAATTGGCAGATCGGATTTGAACGTACTGCGAATTCATAATACGGTATCCACACGAATAAATATTCCTTTAAAAAGATCATTCATATATTAGCGTTATCTAGAACACTTCTAGATAAGATCGGAAAAACTTTTCTCACTCTCGTGTTCCTCTTCTTTTAGGGTTTACAGAATTTTTCTGCATGTCTAATATTGACAACACATGTTGTTCCCCTAAGAAAGACCTCTTAGGTCTTATTTATAATAATGTCAATATGAATAATGACATTATTGGCCTTAATCTTATTATGGATAAATTAATAATAAATTAATTTATTAACATAATAATTCATAGTCCAATTAGAAAATTATTATTGTTCTTTACAAATTATATTTATTTATTATTCTTAACAAATTAAGGTTAATAATATATAAATTTATTATTCCCACTGAACTTATTTAAATTTAGTTCATGATCCTTTTTGTTCATTCTTTTGTGTATGACCATGTAGGTTAACTTAATGTTGGCAGTTGACCCAAAACCATTTTAGTTAACAAAATATAAGCGGCCTCTAACAAGATATTATGTTTAACCAAATTAAGTGAAGATCGATGATATGATTTTACTTTATCCATAACTTATATCATTATCCTTTTGTCACATGATATCTAGATTAAACATAAGGCATGGATAATGTCATCCTTATATCGTTTAATCTTATCATTTCTTAATCTCCAAGCAAACTGAAAAAACCAATGAAATTAATCACACTATCAATTCATTTGAGTACGATCATATATTTCTTAGTTTCACTTATCAAGGGGCCCAGAGATTTCTCTCCCATAACGAGAGGGACTGATCCCATCTTAATCACTTAACTTCCTTTACATGATTCACATTACGCTCAATCTTAACCTTTATAATTATCCGATTAAAGACAACATTTGATTGAGTTGAATCATAACGTTTCTCATGTTGGAACCTATCGTGATTTCATGTCCAAGGATAGGTTGACATATTTATTATGAGAATCACTTGTGACACTAATCCATGTAGTGATCTCATAACGGGTCAGTTTAGTACATAGTTTTCTAATATGTGCTTAGGAGTTTGACTTGTATCCCTATACAAATAGACATCTCATGACTATCAATCAAAAACTCATACTAGATTTAATTCATCATCATTCCCACAATAATGAGCATCTAGGGATATTGAGAATAATTAAATTATTCATGGAATTCTATTATAAAGTAAACATGAAAACAGTATAATAGAAATGCCTCTATATCAATATGACAATATCTAGTAATTGACCTAGGGTACAATCATTAACAATCTCTCACTTGCATTAGGCCAAATCATATATGTATCTAATACCCATTGACGTATGACAATCATGCCTTGCTTATGCAGGAGGCTTCGTAAGTTGATTAGCAACATTGTCATCAGTTGCAACTTTGCATATTTTTACATCTCCTCTCTTGATGATCTCTTGAATGAGATGCTATTGTCTAAGTATGTGTTTGGATCGTCGATGTGACTTGGGTTCCTTGACTTGTGCAAAGCACCATTATTGTCACAATAAAGGTCTACTGGATTTGAAATGCTAGGAGCAACATCTAGTTCTATGATGAACTTCTTCACCTAAACTACCTCTTTAGCTGCATCTGATGTTGTTATGTAAGCTTCTGTTGTAGAATATGCTATAGTACTTTGCTTTGAACTTTTTCAGCTTACTACACCTCATCAAGGAAAAAGTATATCCAGATTGCGATCTAAATCATCCTTGTCATATTGGAAACTTGCATCTGTATAACCATTTACAACTAGCTCGTCTTCCAATCCTCCATATATCAAGAATGTATCTTTTATTCTTCTTAAGTACTTAAGAATATTCTTTATTATTGTCCAATGAGGTTCGCAGGGATTTGATTGGTACCTGTTGATTATACTTAATACATATGACACATCTAATCGAGTGTATAATATGGCATATATGATTGATCCAATTACCGTAGCATAAGGAATCTTACTCTAACTTATAAATAAATCCTCTTAAATGCATAAATTAAAAAATCTACACAATTGAAAAATTTACATCTTTTGTCGCAAACTGTATAAAAACGGACCTTTAAACCCATTAATAAAAATGCATGCCCTTTTTTTGCCCCTAAGAACTATATAAGTAAAAAAATCAGTTTTTTTTTTTCCATTTATCAACACATAAAAATATAATTTTTGAAACTTAAAGATAAAGTGTCTAGCTTACAATATGTGATATGATTTAATATGTATATATGTGTGTGTGTTTAGTTATTTATTACTTATCTTATTAATTTTAGATACTTTTATCTCTTTCAGTAATATAGTAACAATTTAAGTGATATGAACTTATAATGAAAGAAGAAAATTTTTATTAATAATCCAAGATCAAATATTTTGAATGCTATTTATTATTTGTTTTTGGCCAAATAATCCATTATTTTCATAGGAAAAAAAACTGTCTATATATACACACATTGTAGAAGGTAATTTCGATAATTGGGCTTTTGGTCTAATTTAATGCCATGGGCCAGTCTTCTGGGCTAGTGATAGGGCTTAAAAGATCGAGTCTAATAAGAGATGTCGTAGGAAATTTGGCTTTGTAGGCTTAGAACGGATTGTCGGATTGATTTATTCCACTCTTAACCTTATTCCAATTTCTCGTGCGTAAAAAGTAGATTCCAAAAATATCTTCATGCATTAATTTGGCTTTATTTGTATAAAATAGAGCTTATTTGAAATAAAATGAGTCTATTTCTATTTTATATTAAAAATGGACTATTTCAATGAGAAAATGGGTTCCTTTTTTATTATAAAATCTCTCATTCCATTCTCGACCTATATCCAAAGCCTATGCCCACATTCATAAAAAGAAGGGATGGATTTTGACCGTTAAATTTAAGGAAAAGATCCAATGGTTGCAAGCAATGCTTCATCTCAACCATCCGTTTGGAAGTCATTTAATGACTACAACTAGCCTCCAATATCTATAAATAAGATATTTATCCTTTCATTCGGGGGCATTTTGCGCATTGCTAAGATAAATAACAATGTAGAAGTTTTGCTGAAATAACTCCAGAAATATTAAAACATCTATTCTACTAAGTGTCATAAATTCAGCACTTCTCTCAGGTTGACCACCATGCCTATTGCATGTGATCAATCAGCTGTAATAACCCCACTATACACACATTATATTGCTAATGTTAACCGAAACATTTTACTATTATGGTGATATAGTGGTATGAAATCTATATAATTTTTCCCTTAATATAAGAAAGTTCCCTTGTTATATGACATTTTCTAGGTAATATTATAAATATGATATATATATATATATATACAATTTTCTTTTTCTTTATAATACCAGATAGCATTTAAAGTATTTTATGTTGATTTAATAATGATTTTTTTTTATAATAAGTTCCTTTATCAAATGATGGCACTTAGTTGTTAGTACATAAGTAAACAGGAAAAAAGTCTAATCGACATTCATTTTAATTAATCATCAAGATACTAGATGAGTAACATATATATATTTATAGATATCAAATCATATAATGAGCAAAAACTTTATTACTAGGTATAAAAAATTATATTTCTAAATAATAATAAATGAAAAAACATTAATTTTTTTATTTGATCAATTATGAAAAATACACTCAATTATTTGATCATGCATTTAAGGATCGGCATTTGTATAATGCTATAACAAAGAGCCTAAGCATTTAAATTTGTGCGTTTAAAGGCTTGTATTTTTTGAGTTACCTGCATTTAGTGTCTCTCATGGTACTTATGTTACTTTTGGTATGCTGAAGTTGTTTGAAATAGAATGGAATAAAATGAATTTAAATCGAAGGAATGGAATGGATTAAATAAGGAAATGAAAAATCCATTCATTAAATGTCGATAATAAATATGTATAGGATAAAAATATAATTAAAACAATAACTATTAATAGATATAGAATGGAAGCGAGATTCTGCCTTTGAGGAGGCAAAATCAAAATTCTCTTAAAATTTAGAATAATTGATTATAAGAAATAATGATTCCAGTTTTTAAAAATACTTCCTAATACAGAAGCTGGAATCTTGATTCCATTTCTTCCCATTCCTGCACACCAACATGCCATTAGATTCTATTAAGGGCAAATCGATGCATGCCTTAAACACATGTTTCAAAAATCTAAAGCCTTTCTTTGCAAAAACTTTACAAATATTGCTCATTCCTTTGCAATTTTTTCCCTAATAAAGTAGACACGAAACCTATGGTTGTGTATATCTTGAAAATTTTCATTTCTTTTATATTTTATATTAGTTTTGTGTGTAGTGTTATTGTTAGTTTTTCTTAATTCTCATCCAAATACTAAATCGGGTTAATATCTATTAAATTCCTGTCAAGAAATGCCATTCAATTAGTAAAATTTAATATTTCGTACCCTAATTTTTTTTAAATTTTTTATTATACATTGATTTGGAAGTTATTGGAAAATTATCTATAATTAGCCAAAACTATCCTTGAATTTATTCCAACTTTGGTTTTTACCAACTTTTCCCTATATAAACTAATCACTAAAAACTTACCGCAATCATTATTCTAGTTGTCACTAACATTGTATTTGGTATAAGAGAACTAAGAAGGAATGCTCATGAGAAAGGGAAATTTTATGCTCCACCATACCCAACAATGATTTAACCTCTAAAATAGTTAATATTTTAATTATTATATTTATTTTAATGATTAAATAGTTGAATGAACGGTTTCATCGATGGGACCATAGAAGCTTCCTATAAGAAAATATGATGGATTAAATTTTATTCCCTTGTAAGCCCTGGCATTTTTTTTTTTATCCCTCCAAAATGGAGAGAATAGAGAGAGAACAAGAATTTTTTTTTTAAATTACTCTCGTACTTTATTTTTCAAAATAGTTATTATATTTTAGGGGCATATAAATAATTTACTTTTATATTTTATTTTTTCTTTTATGATAAGAGTTTATTCATTTTCCTCCCCTTGAGTATCAAATACATAATGAGATTTAAATTCTTTAATAATTCATTTTCTTCACTTTATTTTTATTTCACAATCTTTCTTTTCTAATTCCTTCTCATCAATATCCAAAGGCATTTAAATGCCTATTTGGATTCTTGTTTTGGTATCGTTTTTAAACCAAATCGATATTGAACCGATACAGATATGAAACCAATAAAAAACCAATAATTTTACTTATAAACTAACTACATCGAACCGATATAATTATATTTGCCAATTTTAAACCTTTAGCTTCCCCACCTTTGTGCTTTTTTTTTTTTTGTTTTTTTTTTTCCTTTTTCCTTCCAATTCAATATTGTAAGGTGGGCACTTCCATGGCATTCCGTACATAGGTGATAGTAATGTCACGTTTGGTACGTATAAATGATTTGGAATGGAATGGATTGGAGTCGAATAAGTTTAGGAATGATAAATCCATTCCTATGTTTTGAAGATTATATTGAATGGAATGGCTAAAAGTGTAATTATAGGGAATGCCTTTATGTCACGTTTGGTATGCATGAATGATTTGGAATGGATTGGAACGGAATGAGTTTGGTAATGGCAAATCCATTCATATGTTTGGGAGATTATATAAAATGGAATGACTAAAATTGTAATTGTCGAGAATGCCCTTAATAATAAATGCAAATTATTAATACATGATAGGATAAAAAAGTAATTACACTCATATGATTAATAAGAGTGGACCGGAATCGCAATTTTGCCTTCATAAAGGCAGAATCGAATTCCCCTTCAAAGCCGAAATCGTTGATCCCAAGGAATCGCGATTCTGGCTTCTAAAAACACTTCCAAACACCAGGAAAGGGAATGGTAGCCAGAATCGCGATTCCATTCCGGCCCATTCCTGCGCACTAAACGTGCCATTAGTAATAAATGCAAAATTTTAATACATGATAGGATAAAAAAGTAATTACATTCATATAATTAATAAGAGTGCAATGGAATCGTTATTCTGCATTCTCAAAGGCGGAATCGAATTTCCCTTCAAAGTTGGAATCATCGATTCCAAGAAATCGTGAATCCGACAATTCTGGCTTCTAAAAGGGTTTCTAAACACTAAGAAAGGGAATGAAAATCGAAATCGCAATTCCATTTCAGCTCATTCCTGTGTACCAAACATACCATAATAGTTCATTGCAAGTCCGTAAATAGTGGTATTGAATATTATAATTTAATTTAATAAGAGTCCACAATTATCTAGTGGGATATTGTGGCTCTGGCATTGTGATAGATATGTGTTATTTAATTGTAAAAATTGATGTGTATAGTTTCTAACATCAGATAACATTATTTTAGTAACGATAATGCTACTTGGAATCATGACATCGATGGACTAATCTTAGCTTAAATTTTGGTTTAAGTTTTGTTGTGGTTTTTATGAGAACATTTTAGCTCAGTTGAAAATATAAATATATGTTTTGCTCATTTTGATGTTCCATTTTATGAACTTTCTTTATTATATTAGTGGAATATGTTCATATGACTCATAATATTATGCAATATCTTTATATTTCATTAGGCAAACTCTTACTCATAATTGGTAATTGTTGAACTTTTTGTTTACGAATGATTTTGATGAGAATAATTATTACACAATTAATTATTTAAATATCTTTAATTATTCAAATACTTAAAATATTTTTATATATTTATGCTTTGTATTTGTTCTGTTGTTGTTCAAGTTTTAACAGAACAAAAAGTTGAAGAAAAGTCAAGACAAAACTATCGAGCCCAGTAGAAGAAAGATGGAGGCACTATTCATTGTATAAAGACAAAATACTAAGTTTTAGGAAAAACTATAAAGTCAAGTGCTGAAGTTTTGGGCAAAATCGTGAAGTCAAGGGTTGGAGTTTTGGGCAAAATTTATAAAGTCAAGGGCTGAAGTTTAGGCCTCGACCTCAGACCTCGACTTCATAAATTTGCCTTCGACTTTAGAAAGTTTGCCCTTGAGCAAAATTTATAAAGTCAAGGGCTGAAGTTTAGGCCTTGACTTCAGACCTCGACTTCATAAATTTTCCTTTGACTTCAGAAAGTGTGGCATAAGGCAAAATTTATAAAATTAAGGGCTGAAGCTTAGGCGTCGACCTCATACCTCGACTTCAGAAAGTTTGTCCTCGAATTTAGAAGGAAAAGATCTGTTGGAATGCATTTAATGCATGTGTCAGACACATTTAATGTTCTTTTCTGCTTTCAACTTTTACACGTTATTAAAATGTTAAGTATATTAAATATAAGTATGGGTTGTCAGAAACTTTTTGATAACGGGTAAATTTTTATCAAGAGCTATAAATGGAATTTTCCTCTTTTCTTTGAAAGTGAATAAAGATACTAGAACTTTTGAAGGCACAGTAAAATTAAAAACAACGTTCTCTAAATTTTTTTTTACTTGTGTTTTTTATTTTCGTTCTCTTTAATTTGTAAAATTTTTTAAGAGAATAATTTGTGCTATATTTCGAAATTTACTGATACATTCTAAACGAGAGTTTTTGAGCACTGTTTAAACTTTACAAAAGTTGATTATCTGCTCGTTTAAGGAGCTCATTTTGTAAAAGGAATTTGTAAAATTCTTAAAGTATTTTCTGTTGTAAATATACTTAAGTAGGAGCGTTTCCTTGTAAAGGAAATTTGTATATTTCATTAAGGGCTTTTCAATTTGTAAATCTGTTCATATAGGAGCTGTTTGTAAAAAGTCCTCAAAGGAGGTATTTGTAAAAGAAGTCCTCGTAGATGCAAAGTTAAAAGTCCTTTGTGGAAGGCAAAGAGAAGTCTTCAATGGGAAGCATTTGAAGTATGGTCTGGAGTTACCAGCATCGTCCTAATTGCGATTATGCGGAAAGTCCTTCATCGATGGCAAAGAGAAGTCCTCAGTGGGAAGCATTTAAAGTCTGGTCTAGAGTTCCCAGCATCGCTCTAGTTGCGATTAGGCGGGAAGTCCTCAGTGGGAGGCTTTTGAAGTTTGGTCGTGTGTTGTTATCAACACAACACTTGATTTATCAAGTGGAAGTCATTTGTGAAAGATAATTGTAAAAGTCTTATTGTGATATGTATTGTTGCAATTCCTCGTCTAAGAGGTGTATTTCATCGATGGCAAAGAGAAGTCCTCAGTGGGAAGCATTTAAAGTCTGGTCTAGAGTTCCCAGCATCGCTCTAGTTGCGATTAGGCGGGAAGTCCTCAGTGGGAGGCTTTTGAAGTTTGGTCGTGTGTTGTTATCAACACAACACTTGATTTATCAAGTGGAAGTCATTTGTGAAAGATAATTGTAAAAGTCTTATTTGTATGTATTGTTGCAATTCCTCGTCTAAGAGGTGTATTGATTTTAGAATAATCAATATAGTGGTAAAAGTCTTCTTTGAGGTATTTGCATCGTGGAGAGTAGAAAGTGGGCCGAACTCTACTTTAAGTCCTTGTGTTGCTTCTCTTTCTCTCTCTCTCTGTGCTTCTTTATCTCTGCTTATTTGCTAATTAGTTTTAATTAATTTATTCCGCTACATTTGTTTGTTTAAGTTTTCGCTTGTCTTGTCTTAGTTAATTAATCTGGTCTGATAAAACTGAAAAATTTATAATACTTACTTCACCCCCCTCTTAAATATTCCTTGTGTATTATTTTTAACAGTAATATATGATCATATAATAGATGTGCCACTTTTACATTTTTAAGTGCATTTTTAAAATTAATTACATCATTTATGGAAAAACAAAAACATGAAAAGGGTATTTTTTGGGATAATGTCATAAGTGGTACTAGAACTTTAACAAAATACCCAATTAGATATTTAAACTTTAAAATTGATCAATCTAGTACCTAAACTTTGAATTGATTGATTTAATACTTAAAAAACTTTGAAATTAATCAATTTAATATTTAAAATAACTTGATCGATTATTATTTGCGTGCACGATAAGTTTTTTTAGATATTAAATTGATTGATTTTAAAATTAAATACCTAATTACGTATTTTAACAAAATACAAATACTACTCATAACGTTAATTTTTTGTTAAAATAATAGTAAGCCTTTTGGGTAGGCGGTCATGGATTTCTTCACCAAACGTACATTTGATAAAGTCATAAAGTGGATCGAGAATAATCCAAACATGCAAAAAAGGAAGACAAGACTGAAGGTCAGTAAGAGAGCTCTGGCAAGAGTATGTCATATATCCTTGGCACGACATTTCGTAAGCTCCGGTAGTTTGTTATTAAAAAACAAATAAAGAAAAAGAAGAAGAAGAAAGATCACTGTTAAACCTAATTATTCTCGCTAAATGCTTTAAGGCGTGGATAAGGGTGAATAGACATGCCATCCAATTGGCTGTTATAGACACTTTATTATCGGCTAAAAACTTTAACTTATATATAAAAATGGAAATTCCTTTAATGGAACTTTTACAGCCATTATCCCTTCTTCATATTTTAAAACCAAATAATACATTTCTTAGTATAAATGATGTTTCGCTTGGAACATATGCATGGAGAGGGATGGATGTGGTTCGCTTAACCAGTTCACGATCTTATTTTTTGAATCGAATCAAAATAATTGGTTTTTTAAACCATCAAATTTAAACTAATCCATATTTAATGGTTAATGGTTTTAACAATTAACTATTTTTTTTTAGTTAATATTTTTTGTTTTGATTTTTAACCAAAAATTATAGTTAATCATTTATTCAGTTGGTCCATAAAAGTTAAACTCTTTTGTTTTATAATTACATTTAAAAATTACAAATTAACAAGCTAAATATCACAATTGCATTCAAAATTTGTAAATCGATAAGTTAAATAATTATAAAATTAACAAAAAATTAGGAATATAACTCTAATACAACATTATACAAATCAAAACTTTATAGTCTTCTAATTTTTTCAAATTACAACATAACAACATGATAATTAAACATAAATGTTTGAATTATCAGTTTTTTAACGGTTAATCATTAACCATCGGTTTCTCATGATTACAAATTGAAATCGAAATTAAAAAAATTAAATATCATGATCTTAAACCGAAACCAATGGGTTAGTCAATCATATTTTTCTTATTGGTTTTCGATTTTAGTTTGGTTTTAATCGTTTTTTACCCACCCCTATTCATGAAAATCTATTGGTAGACGCATAAAATTGTAATGTGACTTTTCAAATAAATAAATAATAATATTCAAACATATTTATAATAATGTATAAACATATATTTTGTCTTGATTTACAAGTAAATTTTTAAAAATGCTGAATTTGGAACCCGAATTCTAATGAAAAATTCAATTAGGTATCCAAAAATGCATAATTAAACTTTTCATGGCTATATCTACTACATCACTTAACATTGTCATTTCCATTTGTCTATATGGACCCATCAACCAATTGACGGTTGACACGTGCCCATGCATTAATGAAGCGAAAAAAGAAGAAGAAGAAGATAGTGATTCACTAAGCAACTTCCTTTCTAAAAACCCGACTCACTGAGTCAACTTGACCTCTTTCTCTCAAGCCACCGCCACCATTCCCCAAAGCACAACATAAACCAACCATCAATAAGCCACCCCATTAGAAATCACACACTGCTACAACCTAGTCATTGTATCCCATCCATCTCCAAACTCACCGCTTGACTCACCAAACAAGTCAACACTCAGCACTACCATACTGACGATAGAAACCTACGTCCACAACATCCACACAACTATACAAGTTCAAACCCTAACAAAAATTTAACCACCTCCGTCAACCATTTCACTAACTGCAACACCACAAAACCATGTTAAAATACCCTAATAAGTCAACTCAGCCATTCATCGTCATCTTCACCATGCCTATAGCTTGAACCACCTAAACCAACTCAACTATTCACCTAGAATAGACATCAACTTATGAACTAGATCCACTACTCGAACTCCATGCTCGGCAAGTTCATATACCGAGTCCCTCTCTCTCTTTCCCCTTCCTCCTCCTCCTCTCCACCTCCATCTCCTTATGCTTCTTCTCTCTCCTATAATCCTCATAATCATTGGTGCTAGAGGACCATACAATGGTAGTGGGAGTGACAATGCTAAGGTTTTTGTTGTTGGCGGAAGAAGATAGTGGTGAAAGATACATTTTGGTTGTACTAGTGGTGTAAGAATAGCGAACTAAAGAGTGAAAAATGATTTCGGGTTTCTTTTTCTTTATTTTATTTTCATTAATTCATGGACATGTGTTAGTCGTCATTTGGTCAATGGGTCCACACGGGCAAATAGAAATGATGATGTTAAGTGAGATAGTGAATGTAGTCATGAAAAGTTCAATTGGATGTTAAATTAAATATTTCAAAGTTGTGGTCCTAAATTCAGCATTTTCTCATAAATCTATAGCTTGTTCCTATATATGTAATATAAAGTCTAAACTACATCAACAACTTCATTCAACACATTTGTGTATAGTTATTTTCACATATTTGTAGTTAAATAGCAAAATAATATTTAATCTCTTATTAAATGGTATTAATAAGCAATTCATTGTAAACTTATTCCATTTCTTAATTAGTATTATTAAAACTCAATTATTTCATATTCCAAATTTTCTCAATAAATGCTCATTAGCATAAGAGATAAGGTAGAAATTTTATAGTCCGCATAATTGTTACTACTTATTTTGATTCCAGCTTCCCCTATAAATAAATATGTTCTTAGTAAAGATTCGTTATTTTCATTAGATTAACTAATATCTTGTCTTAGAGTATTTTTGTTATTCCATGGATCTTATCTATTTTGAAGCTAAATGCAAACGAGATCTATATGTGATTCCACTTTTATTGACTGTTTCTCATATCTCATGTGTTATATAAAGTGTACCCAATTTTGATGCACCCAATTATTGCATCTATTCTTGATTCTCAAGAGTCAAAAGCCCGGCAAGCATATTCTTTAGACAAAAGGAAAGAGAAAAAGAAAAAGATAGATTTAACAATGGCCAGTTGGATCATGGGATAATGCTTTCCACATACGCGACGATTTTCATCTAAGTTATATAATATCCATTCAATATTGCGAAGGTTTATTATATCCTAGTGCAAGTCTACTAAATTGAAATCTCTCTGAAAATAAAATAAAACAAAGGAAAAATAGTAAATTGTTCACGAACCCCTTTCTAATGAGTAGCTTCCCTAATTCTTATGCCCTTGCAGGATTTCAAGAAACTCTCTCCATTTCGCCTAATCCATAGAACTAGCGCCACTATCTCTTATACACCGACCCCACCCCCACATCTCAAGTTTATGTCTCGAGTCTTGGTCTCCATTAACTAGATTTAGACAAGGTAAGTCAGTCACTCTCCCTCAAGTTTTTTATTGACTCCTTGTCTATGAATTTTTAAGAATCAAAATTAATATAACTTTCCTTCTTTTTGTATGGATGATTTGTACAGGACAAAGAATTAAGGCAAAAGACAATTCAAGAATAATGCATTTCACAATTTTAATTAACTTCCTCCAAATGGTTATGAATTTGAAGGTGAAAATCGAGGGGAATCTGGACAACTTTTAATTTTGAAGTGAATATATAAGTTTGGTCTATCAAACTCATATATGGATTTGAAGGAGCAAATTGAGGGAAATCCGGATAACTTTTAATTTTAAAGTGAATATGTGAGTTTGATCTATCAAATCCAAGAGAAATTGCTATCTGAGCTCCTCTTCTAATATGTTCACATATGTTTTTTAGTGGAGTTGTGGAACTTCATTGGATTAAGGTTTCTTTATGGGAATGGGATCTTAGTCAAATTAATAGGTATTCAAATAATGCAGAGTTAGATTAAACCATGGAATCAAAAGAAAAATAAGTGAATATCACATTAGGGTCAGTTAACAATGTAAGGAATGATTGTAGATTAAAAGGCATGTTTTAGATGCAAAAGTAGGAGAAAACCTCAAATTAAATCCAGGCAACACAAACAATTTGTGAGGAATCTAGAGGTAGTTCCTAGGCTTTGTCTGATTAACTCTAGATGAATTAGGGAACGTGTTATATACCCCTTTTTTACGTCTAAGTTGGAGTTTTAGCAATAAATTAGCAAAAACCTCAAATTAAATCTAAGAAATATAAATGTTAAGATGCATAAGTGGTTAATTAACAATATTTTATAGGCTCTATTTATTTTATCTTTTTCTGATTATTTTAACATTTTATTTTTGTCATTTTTAAACATATGTTTGTCAAAAAATAGATACAGATGAAAAACATATATTTTTACTCATAAACAAATCCAATAGATAAGATACAGCTAAAAATTAGACAATCCAAATAGATCCATAATGATAGGGATCATGGTTCATTCGGATGACCACCTGAATTAGAGATGGAGATAAGTATTGAAGATTTGGTTCCAAAGTCGATCACACTCACTATGCCGGCCGTGATCCAAGCCGTAAGCACATTATCATTAAAGAATTTGCAGACTAGAGAAGATAACGAGCATCGTCACGCCCATGATAGAGACCGTGAACAGCCTAAAATGCGTGTGATAAGTTGTTTAGCAAACAAGATTTTTGATACGAGGGGATCATGGCCCGTGTTACGACCATGATCGATAGGGTGATACCCACTCCTGTTTTTGCACTGTTTTAAGTAGGTGTTTCTTATTTTATTTGTTTGTCTTTTATTTTTTTTCATGTTTACCCTTACCTGACTTATCTGAGTATAAAAATGTCATTAGTGATGTGTTTAACAACTTTATGTTTGTTTTTTGCCCTCGTGAACATTGTATTGTCCTTTGTGATGAATTGACTTCTTGAGATTGAGATTTCTTTTTAAAATTGTTTTTTATTATTTCTTATTATCGTACATAATATTGATTGGTTAAAATAATGAATTCGACTCTATTTTTGGTGCGTTATACCTAAGGATTCATCATGCGCATTCCTTTTAATTTCAATTTTCATAACTTTAAAAATAAAAAACATATTATAAACCCTAGATCGCAATAAAGCACTGGATCCACAAATTATTCAATCCTCGATCTGTATCATCTTGGTATCAAAGCTTAGGGTTGCGGATTGCGGTTCGACGGTGTAGTATTGGATTCCTTGCATGGTAAGTTTTATTATTTTGATTGCTTGTGCTGCAAGTTTTAAGAATGAAGATGGTAAAGCCCCTAAGGTCGATAACATTGTTAATATGAGTGAGTTCATGGATTCCATGAAGGAGATGATGCAGGGGATGCAAAATATGATGCGTTAACAAAGTAAAAACCCTTAGGAATGTTGAGCAACTTGTTAGGGAAAACATTCAAACCCATGAGGCACAAGAACAAGAACATGTTGAGGAATTAGAGGATAATCCTATAGTCCAATTACCCCATGGTGATTTAGTAGATGGTCGTAGAAGAGGTAAAGGGAATGTACGATACCCAATGGGTGGTTGTAAAGTTGGAGATTATGAAGTGATTTTGATGATCACTGAGATGGGTGTAAGCCTAAAAGATTAAATGGTATAGAAACTATGAAATTAAAAGTATCGTCTTTTGATGGTACTAGAGAAGCGTATAAATATTTTGATTGGAAAGATCAAATTGAAAAGCTCTTCGACTATCATGATTATGATGATGTACAACGAGTTAAGCTAGTTGCGATTAAGTTCAAGTGCTATGCTTCACATTAGTAGAAGAATATATTAGCTAGTAGGAGGAAGAATGGAGAGCGAGATGTTACTACATGGAATAAGATGCATGAATTATTGCAGCAAAGGTTTGTTTTGGATTACTATAGTCAAGATTTGTTGATGAGGTTGCACACTTTGCGATAAGGAAATAAAAGTGTGACTAAGTATAATCAAGAGTTTGAAATCCTTGCCGTACAAAGTCAAATTATGGAGACTCCAAATCAATCAATTGCAAGGTTTGTTGCAAGTTTGAAATATGAAATTTCTGATATTGTTAAGCTTCAAAGGTTTGATACCTTGGAGGAAGTGACATTGATGGTAGAAAAGGTTGAAAGGCAATGCAAATCTCATAAATCTTTAGGTAACTTTTTTAAATATAAAAGTAATAAGAAATTTTATTGGTTTGATGATAAAAAGGAGAGCATTAGTAGTCATAAGAATGATGATAAACATAAGTCTAGTCATGAAAGGGCTAATGATGAAAGGACAAAATCAGTTTTTAAACCAAGTGATTCTAGTAGTGTCGGCAAGAAGACTAGAGATATTAAGTGTTTTGAATGCTTAGGTTTTAGACATATGGCTACTTAATGTCCAAATAGACGAGTTGTTTATATTCGTAGATGTTGTTTGGAGAGTGGTGGTGAAGGGGAAAAAGGCAGTTATACTAGTTCTGACAAGGAAAGTGAAGAGGAGGTGCCACTTAAACAATTAATAGGTCCTACTATACTTTTGAATGGTGTGTGAGGAGGAGTTTGAGTGTGAAACTAGCAATTGAACACGAATAGTGGGAGAATATATTCCATATTAAGTTCTTGGTGAATAGGGCCGTTTGTGTAGCCATCATTAATTCGGGTAGTTGCACCAATATTGCAGTAACAATACTTGTAGAGAAGTTACATCTTCCACCACTTCCTATCCACAACCATATTGGTTACATTGAATCAATGACAAAGGATTTGGTCATCTCACTAAATAGGTTCCTATTTCTTTATCTGAGCATTACATTGATGAGGTTTTTTATGATGTAGTACCTATGAATGCATCTCATATCTTGTTGGAACGTCCGTGGTTGCTTGATCGAGATGTGAACTATAATGGTAGGGACAATACTTAATATGTTTTGTTTAATGTAAGGAGAATTAAATTATTTCCTATGAGTTCCGAAGCTATAAGACAAACACATATGGAGCTGAATCCTCCTATGAAAGAATCATTATTGGTGGCATCCAAACTAGATGAAAGGAAACATGTCAGTGGGAAAATGAAGTACTTGTTACTTGTGGGACAAACTTTAGAGATAGAGGGTGATTTTTCTATTCAAGATGAGTTTGATCAAGATTTGAGGGCAAATCTTCATGAGCCTTGGGGAGATGATAGGGATCATGGTTCACTTGGATAATAAGTTAAATTAGGGAAGGAGACGAGGATTGAAGATCTAGTTCCAAAGTCGATCATGTGCACTATGCTGGCTGTGATCTAGGTGGAGATATAAGTTGTGAGCACGTTATCATCGAAGAACTCAAACACCGGAGAAGATAACCCGCCTCGTCATGCCCGTGATGGAGATCATGACCAGCCTATAACTCCCATGATCAGTTGTTAAACGAAGTAGATTTTTTATCCGAAGGGATCATGGCCTGTGTCATGGCCATGTTGATAGAGTGATACCCCCTCTTATTTCTATGCTGTTTTAAGTAGTTGTTTCCTATTTTATTTGTTTATCTTTTATTTTTCCATGTTTTGTCGTTATCTAACTTGTGGAAGTATAAAATGGTTATTAGTGATGTGTTTAGCAACTTTATGCTTCTTTTTTTTTTTTTGCCCTTGTGAAGATTATATTATCCTTTGTGACGAATTGATTTCTTGAATAAGATTGAGATTTATTTTCAAGATTGTTCTTTGTTATTTCTTGTCATCATGCGTAATATTGATTGATTAGAACAACTAGTTTGATTCAATCTTTGGTGCATCATATCCAAAGGTTGATCACCCATATTCCTTTTCATTTCAGTTTTCATAAATCATAAAAACCAAAAAACATATTATAAAGCCTAGATAGCAATAAAGTACTAGATATGCAAATTATTCGGATTTTTTAAACCAGTATCACATAATTAAAAGTACATTTAGAGTTTCAAAAGCCAAGCAAGAAATTAGGTATGCGATTATTAGTGCCATTTGATATGTATCTTAGGTTTGCTATCAACAAATTTGTTGGTGATGTTCTCCAGACTATATTTCCTAACCCAAAACTGGCTCATAAAGACCATCTTGTTAAAGGACGAAATAGGTCATCATGAAAGGTAACACCAAGTTAGAAACTGCCTTTAGCTATCCTCTTTTCTATGTTACATGCTCCCCACTATCCTATAGAAGTTAGATGATTAAAGAGACGTACTACTATAGCATTAGTCCTCCTCCTATACATAACCTTGTGGCATGTAAGACAAGAAGAATCCCTAGCACCATTTATCTAAAATCATCGCAAACCCACTCTCATCAACTAATTCCTTGACATAGGTGACTAAAACAACTGTATTTTCTCATACCTCCTATCCTCATCAATTGATACATTTCTCATTCTTTGGAGTCATTTATTAACTTGAGTATCAGAGTGTTAATATTAAGGCCACCTTTAATATGTGTTGACTCATGTTTACTATTGATTTCGGCCTACTCCACTTATAGCCATATGGCCAAGCGCAAGAAACTACTGACGAGAATGTAACACTAACAGGATTTATCACTGTTTGGTCTATAATTATATTGTTTAATGATTATGCTTATATAAAATGATAATTTGCAAAAATCTTTAAGGCCCCTGTATACTTGCTATCTCAAAACTCCATTTCCAATGCTTTCATAGTTTGGAGTCTTGAGATTCACACCACATTAAAAAATTAGAATTTTAGAACTAGCATTACACTTTTAAAAGTTGGATTTTTGAACCCATACCACACTTTAAAAAACTGAACTCTTGTGATTTGCGTCACTCCTTTCAGAAATTAGACTCCTATGATCCATAAAAAGGATCGACGCTTTTAAAAATAAGCTTCATAGGCATGTAATATTTTTACACTTTCAAAAACTAATCTCCAAGTGCATTGTATGTCCACACTTTCAAATTGGTCTCTTGGATATATTGTAGATCCATATTTTTGAAGTTCGATCTTTTAGAAAAATTAAAGGGTTTATAATTTCCAAAATCCATTCTTGGTGCTTAGATTCAAACTGTGTGTGTTTTTTGTTATGGTTTAAATTTTATTGATTCAATCTGTGTGGTTAATTGGAATTCTCGCATCTGGTTTGCCTGTAAACTGTGTGTGCATGTAGTAGTTGTAATTATATATTGGGTTTTGGCACTCACCTTGTTTGGTTTTTCAGTTTTAGTAACAAGCAACAACAATGATTTTTGATTCGTATGATTAGTTGGGTTATAATTTCTACACTAGTGGAGGGTATAGTAATAGCTACGGTGGAGATGAGCACGTGGACCATTTATGTTCAAATTTTTGGATTTGAAAACTTGTTCATCATTTAGATTATTAAACTATAGTATGAGGGTTTTCTTTTCTTCTTCTTTTTTTTTTTTCGGCATTATGATGATTCCCCTTTTATACATATTATATGTGTAAGAGTAACCTATCATCGATAATATTATACAATCACCCATATTATTAAAATAAATATAATAATTAATATTTAAATATTTCAATAAAACGATCGGTATTGTGAGTAAATTTACGAAATTTAGCAGTTTAGATATTTATTTATTCTTCGTTATAAATGTGCAAAGGAATGGTTGCGCACTCAGAATTGAGGGCATGAAGTTATTTTCTGTTCCAATCCCCTTAATCATAAGTTTGCATCAATCTCATCTTATGTTGCAAAATGATAATATGTATTTTAAATCTTTTTGCGAAAACCCAATGAGAAAATTAAAAAGCACAATGTATGTTTTAGCACTTTTTTATTTAATAACTTGCGTTTTGTCAGTTCATAACCACGTTATCAGTGTGCTTTAATTATCTCTTAATTAGGAGTGTGCAAGAAAACCAAATGTTTAGGATAATCGAACAAAAACCGGAAAACTAATCTAAAAAAAAAAAAAGGTTAACTGGACCATCGATTTCGGTTTAGGATTGGATTTTTTAATTTTTCCAGTCTTTGATTTCGGTTTATAGAATTAGAAACTGACGATTTTGGTTAACCGTCCATATTTATATAGTTATTTTGTTAAAAAAATTAATAGTCAGATATTGAATGTTTCAAACTTTAAAAGCCAAACTTTGAAGGTTTCAAACCATAATCTATTTTAACTTAATTGTTCTAGTTGTGTGTATACTTGATGGATATCATGGTGCTTAGCATTGCGAAATAAATATGGATGATTATCTTAATGGCACCAATATATATTGACAATTCTTTCACTTGTGTTACATTATTAATTTACAATTTTTAATATAATTATAAAAACCCTAATTTTTTACGAATATAATGAAAAATACGATTAATTGCAAATTTTGCATAACCATTACGTTAAATGGTTAAAAACCGAAAACCAAAAATATTAACAAAAAAAAAAGGATTAATTATTAAGGCGGTTAACCATTTATAATGGATTGGTTTAGGATTGGAATATTAAAAAACAGACCATTTCAATTAGGTTAAAAAAATAGAGTTACGGACCGATTAACTGAACCATGAACACCCCTACCCTTAATGTTAATGGGAGGATACATGGCAATTTCTAAATAATTTCATTTTCCTTTTCTTCTTTTATTTATTGCCTCAATTCCTAAATAGTTTATTTTAATAAATAAAAATGCTGAAAATTTTCAATTCTCAAGTGTCTTATGGAATGGCCAAAAAAAAAAAGTATCTTATGGGAAAAAAAATCCAGTTTTTGACTTTACCCAGAATAATTTAATTATTAAGAAGATTTAACTTTCTAAAATAAAAGCAAGCGTTTGTATTATCTAAAAACCTGAATTTGTTCTTTTTTTTTTTTCCTTTAAATCAAGTTTCAGCATCTTTTTATTTATTTATTTTTATTTTCCATATGTTTTGTAGTTTCTTGTTATATTATTAAATTAAACTAACTTAATAATATTGTTTATTAAATTAATTTTGTAGACTGATAAACACTGACATGTACTTTTTAGTCTTAGTTAATTATAATAAACAGCTTAAATAAATCACGTGCTTATGAATAAGTTCAATTATAAAACAGATGATGTACTTCTAAAAAAACAAAATACACAATTTGCATTGACAAAATGGTTTGGTTCCAATATTGAAAAGGAAACCACATGATAGATTTAAGTAATAAAAGATTGATGCTTCATAAAGGTTCGATCGATGAAAATTATTACATGTCTTCTTCGTCTTCTTCTTTTTTTAATTTTCTAATTCACCAAACAAACATTTCATTCTAAGGAAATGTACATGTAATCTTCTTTATAATGAACTATTGAAAGAAATATTGCAAATGTGTTAGTTGAATCTGACTCTCTGAATGCAATACAATTGATAAACCATGATATCCTTAGTTCCTTAATCCCCTTCTTTAATTGATTTCTTTGTGCGGCGCTAAGTTTACTTCAGTGATGGGAGCGACATTTCTCTACACCCCTAACAAAGCAATTTATTGGCTAATCAAGTAGCAAGGGCAGCTCTAGAAGATGTTCGAAAATAGGCTCAGCTTCAGGCGTTTTTTTGCCTCCTCTATGTGTTATTGTTTAACTTTTTTCTCAAATTTTATCAATGGTTCAAATAATGCCTTAGAAACACTAGACTAGCTTGTTTGGGATGATAAACCTTATTGTTTTGTCTTTTTAACCTTTTATTTATATAACTGCTTTTAATATAAAAAAGAAAGAAAGAAAGAAATGTACATGTAACTCTTACCTAAGAAGAGTGGGGAAAAAAATAATTTTTGGAAAAAAAAAAAGAAAAAAGGAAAGCTAACATGGAATGGAAGAGATAAGTATTGACCAAATGGAGCAGGTACATATCCGACTGGAGTAGGGAGTGGAAGCTCAAAGTGGATCATGTTGATGTATATGTGCGAGTGTAAATTAGGTACACCTTCTCCGCCAGGAAAAAGCCTGAGCCTGACCCAAAAATTGTCCTTTCCAACAAGGACAATCTGTGAGGACCAAAAAACAAGGACAATCTATTCCATTATTTAGACAAATGGAGTGACTGGGTCCAGCCAGAAAAATAAACGAAGGAAGCTTGTTGGCTGTCCTTGTCGATGTCTCATGTGGCCTCTGGGGGGGCCATGAACACGACTGACTGCGTAGGGTTGCATCAACCCTTAAGAAATGGCATCGGATGCCGTTGTAGTAAGGCATTTTGATTTTGTATTTCATAAGAAGCAAGCATTTTTGTTTGCTATAAACCAACGCCCAATTCCTCCAAGATATATTAAAATAAAATTCTAAAAGAATAAAAGCTATTATGCGTTCAATGTGTGTGATTAGCGGTTTAAAAATTCAACCAATGTTTCTTTATCTACATAAACAATTGACAACTCTTTGAATTATTCTAACCTAACCTTTCCAATCTTGGGGAAAATTTCAATTTTGTCTTTGAATATCGTATAAGAATTTAATGGTACATAAATTTTCAAGCTTTCAATTTAATACCAAATTAATTTTTTTAAAAACTATTTTTACCACCTTATTACATTATTTGTTCTATTTTTCGATATGCAGTGGTGTTAGGACCATTAGTATAAATTCAATGATTTGCCAAATCAATGTAACATGTAGGTGATTATGTTTTTTATAAATTTTTCCTGGGAATTTGATTTGCTTACACCATATTTTTATAAAATGCTCTCTAGAACATGCACGATATTGTGCTAATAATACTACTTTCTTGCGTTTTGAAGCGAAATATTGGTATACATTTACAAAATGTTGCTGTGAGAGAGTTATTTATGAGTCATTTTATTTTTTTTCCCTTATAAAGGATCTAAGTCTTATCTTAATAGATACTATTTCTGTTGTTGATATAATTTACTTATTAAAATTTATTGGTAGATGATTGCTTATTATGCATAACAAATAAGTTATGTGGTCTGCATTATGCATGGCTGCATGCAGTATTCTGTATTGCACCGCGTGTTCCTATTTACTTCTTATTTTTCTCAGGTTTTTGATTATGCTAATACGGAAAAATCCAGATCAACAGTGACTATTAATATAGCTAGGAGGCTAATTATAGTTTAGATTTCATTGATTTTAATGTTATGATAGAGATTAAATGTACAATACGATGCACCAATAAAATATAATGAAAGATTTTTATGAGTATTAGCGCTAATGACCCTACTTTAACAATCAAATAAGGGAATTAAATTAATATTTAATGGAAGTGTAATAAAAGTGTAATAGCTATTGCGCAATTTATTACAACGTGTGGTGAGATAAGGGAAACATTGAAATAAGAGTAAAATATCTATTATCCTATTGTCATAAAGATAAAATATATATTGCATCACCACTGAAAAACTATATATATTACATTATAAATATAAGTTTAGCGGTGTGCACTTTGTAAGTTAGGGGTAATTATGTAAAAATAGTAAAATAAACCATTGAATAGTAGTTTGCGAGATGAAGATATAAATTCTTATTCATTATTTTGCATAACGACTTATAAGTAATTACTATTCAATAATTAAAAGCAACTAAACATCCTGATAGCAACTTCATGTTGCTTCCTTTTACTTTGGCATGGGCCATGAGTGGAGGCTTAGAGTAATCGTATTACGGTTGCAAAAGGATCGAGCTACTTGAGGTCAACTCAACTGTTTAACTAAACGAGTTGAGCTCAATCTCAAACTCAGGCTTGTTTAGCTAAACATCCAAGTTTGGGCTTTTCTTTAAGCTTGTGAGCTAACATAATTGTTTGATATATTAATATAATATTATATATAATAATTTATATTAATCTAATTTACAAATATAATTATTTACGTAAACGAGACTAAGCTTAAACTTAGCTTGAGTCTATACATTTTAAGATTGTTAAAAGTTTGGTTTGGTTCGAGATGGTTAATTTGCTAAACAAATCAAGTCCAAGCCTTAAAACTCTAGCTCAACTTGACTCGTTTGTTCCCCTAGTCGTGCTTGATCTTGGAGAACCATATCACCTTTATAAGTTGTACTTTTTTTTCCCCTTCTTTTGAACAAGCATAACATGAATTATCCTTCTTTAAGATATTATGTTCTTATTTGGAGTTACATTCGAACAGAAAGTCATAAAACCTGAAGACAGCTACGTGGTCTTCCTCCCCTAGCTCCAAAATAAAACTTAAATTTCACACAATGCATCATCATTCAAATCACATTTGCACAGTGTAATGAACTAGTTTAAAAATTTTATAAATTAGTTAAAGTATTATGGATTTACAAAAATTAGTTAATTTATTAGTTATTAGGTATGATTAGTTACATGTAGAATAATTAGTCAAGTAATTAATTGTTATAATTTATAGGAAAGAGTATAAATAGTATTTTGTAGAAGAGTTAATGTCGCGATTTGTACTTAAATTTTGACGAAATACATGAATTTTGAAATTGATCAATTTGAGCATTTAAAACAGCTTTTGGCCATGCTAATAGTAAATCCTAAATCCACTAAATTGGTCAACACCATCATACTACATGGTTTTTTTAATCAATATGACAGAGATATCATTGGTGTATACGAAAAATTTTTATATGTACTATATTGGCCAAATTCAAAGTGTATGTATTAAATTGATCAATTTCAAAGTTCAGGTATCTAATTATATATTTTGCCAAATATCAGGGACTTTCCATGAGATTTATCCTTGTAGAAACAAAAAATATACACTCATCAATTCAATGTTTTCTGTAAGAATTCTCTAGGAATTTTTCTTTCACTCAAATTAAAAACAATTATTTTCTTTTTGCTATCAAGACAATTTCTTTCTACGATTCAAGTAGACATCATCATGGATTGGTTTTGACTCGGGAGCTAGATTGGCAATAGGGGGTTGGAATTGGTTTAAGACCCGCTAGTTTTGATGGTTAGTCTAGTTCTAGCTGGAAAAATTGAAAAAATGATTTTCTTTGCTTTGAAATTATTTACATATACGGGATTGTTAATAATAGCTGCTTTTGTGATGAAATTTTCCTTTTGAGCTACCAATCCACTAGTTTCATTTACACACCTACTACTTTATAGAGCTTGTCATGGATAGTGATTTCAATTTCTTTTTTTAGTAGCCATAAAATTTGCTTTAGCATAGCATACTGGAAAAATGATTGACCCATGCTCAAAAAAGGTAATAATGTCTATTAAATTACTTAAAAGACCAACTTGTCTACTAGAAAATATGCTTCCCAACATAGATATGCTTCTTAACATGGATAAAGTGTTGTTCTTACCTCATCTATGCATTTACTCTTCTCAGGTTGGACCATCCAATGAAGAGCCTGCTTCTTATAAGGCTGAATCTCATAGCGAAGGGTACATGGAGGTTCCATTTCCTAAAACACTACATCTTTATTGTGACAAGTGATTTCATGGATAAATGACAGATAACATAAGGCATTTCACAAAACTAGTGTAGGTGTACCTCCAACTCAAAGCTAAGTCCTACACCAACAATTTTATCAACATCATCGTCAAACATAAGAAACTCGTTTTCATCTTCATGTCCCCTTTTAGAATTACTTTTAGATTTGTTGAGTGGCAAAAGGGTAGCTGGAAGACCAGAAATGCTATAGACAAATTTCTCATGAGAACCTAATTTTACTTTCTTTTTTGATGGATAACCAATTGAAAAAGTAAAATAAAATAAAATGGATAGTTTACAGTTTCAATGGAATCGAAACTGAACCATAAGACCTACCGGTTCCATAGAATTGGAAACTGGACTAAACTTGATGGGTCTGGTTCTGGTTCTACGAAAATTGAAACTATTCAAGTCTAGTTTTGAAACTGACATGAATTGTAATGATGTCTAGAATCAAGAATGATTGCCAATAACATATAAAAGATGTTAGTCTAAATGAGACTGTACAAGAAATAATGATGTGCTTATGTCGTTTTTTAAAGAAATCAAAATTAAGATTTGATGTTATTATTTAACAATAAAAACCATGCCCTTAAGTTGGAGTTATTAACATTTTCAGTGATGCAATAAGATGGAATTTCGAACCTAATTTTTTTCACAGGTGCTCATAAAAAAAGATTTAAAATGTCTTCATGGACCATTAAGAGAGAGGCTTTGAGCTACTATCGGCGGATAAATTTAGAATGAATGAATAAATAATTAGCAAGCATTTACAGAGGCTGTAGAGCTTTATTTTGAAACAAAAGAAATATATACAGATGTCAAAATTTTGTGGACGAAATAGTGGAACCTTTACTATTGTTAAAGAAGGTTGAAGTAATGTCTATGAAGATATCTATGATATGATTAAGGATAAAGGTCATATTGGCATTAACGTACCGATTAAAAGTACCATAATAGATGTAATAGCCGAAAAGGATTTTTTTTTTTTTTTTTATAATAATGTGGATGAATTTGGTTTGTTGTGCATGGTAGTAAGGTACGGATATGAAAATGTCAAGGAAAATTTTGACATTCAAGTGCAAAACATGCTTCCGGAAAAGAAAACAAACTTGACATTGCAGTGAATTTTCAAGAAAGTCATTTAGAATATAACAAGTGAAATAAAATAAAATCTCTCCCAAAGCAACACCAATTTTCATATTTGAAATGAAAAATCATATTAATTGTCTTACAAGTAGGACTACAAATGAGCCGAGCTACTCAAGCTCGGCACATTTCAAGCTATTCTCAACTTGTGTAGCTAAACAAACTAAAATTGAGCTTTTTTTTTTTTTTTTATTTTTATTTTCAGGTTTGCGACACTGCTTGCAAATGGACTTGTTAAGGGCCCGGGCTTGTTACTTCCCGAAGATATCCGCCTACATCTATACATATATATATATATATATATATAAATGTTGGTTTATCAATAATATATAAAAAAAAGCACTGCAAATTGTTAATTCATCACAGAGATGGCTTAGAATCAATAGTTTATTATCTAATGGATTTTTCCGTTCTAATATTTCATCCAAGAGTTATCAGTATTTATCAAATAATTCCTATCTAATGGAAGGTTGTTCGATCAAATAACAAAGAAATTATTGAGAAAAAAGATGGCTTTACCTGGGTAAAATGAAAATTGGATTCGTGGAACAATATTGTTTAGTCAAAAAAATGTGTGGCCATGAAAGAGGGATTAAGTGGAATAGAACTAACTAAGTGGTAGGGTCATTTTTTTTTTTTTTTTGGCCATTAGAATGGGGAAGGGAGGGATTTGAACCTGTAATGTCTCACTTGAGAGATCAGGAAAATGCTATTAGGTTACAATTGCATTGATGGGTGGTAGAGTCGTTGAAACACCTTTTTCTACTATATTTTAGACCTTAGCTATAATTATAATAATGCATGTAAATGAGCTAAGTTTAGCTTTGTTTAGCTAAACGAATCAAGCTTAGGGTCGAGATTTGTTAATAAGCTCGGGCTCGAGCACGAGTCTATACATTTCAGACTCGTTAAGAGGTCGGCTTAGGTCGAGTCGGTTAAGTTATTAAATGAGCCAAACAAAACTTAAGTCAGCAAAAGCCTTGCTTGTTTGCACCCTTACTTACAAGTGCACTTATAACCCATGTGAGTCATCGATAGTTTGATGCCCCTTGATTTTTGGGAAAATTCAATGGTCTCATTATTAATTTTGATGAGACTGGTCCCATTACTATCTAACGGCTTATACTATACTCAACCGTAATTGAATAACTAAAATAGTCAATATTCTAATTACTATATTTATTTTAACAGTTAGATGGTTGACTGAATGATTTCGTCAATAGGACCATAAAAGTTCTCTAATTTTGGCATGCTTGTAAACCCCAAAAATTTTCGCACTAGTACACTACTCTATAATAGAAAATGTGAATTAGCTAGTAAATTTAGAACTCAACAAAAACCCTAGAATAGATTTTTGAGTTGAACTTAGCTTGTTTATTATTTAAAAGCCTAAATAAAAACTTCTCTGACCTTAATTGATACCAAAAACGAGATTTCGTATCTTGAGCTAATAACTCAAGATATAATTAAAGGTAATCTAAAATTTCAAACCTCGAAACTTGTCATACTAGTAAAAATAGATAGAAATATATAAATATAGAAAATAGATGGTTACTATTGAACTTAACAAAAATTTTAGAATACCTATAAGTAGTAATGAGCCTATAAATAGTTGTAAACCCTAAAAAAAATTCCTAAATAGTATTAAATACTTCTAATAAGATTTCATAGTGGATATTGAAAACTTAAAATATAAGAATAATTCGGTTAAGATTTAAATACGATAAAAAGTAAATAACCAACTAATCTTATAGTTAGAAAATGATAATTTATGGATGAACCATTAAGATTATAAATACAGAATAGAAACATAAATAGATGTATAACTCTTATTATAGATTCCAAATAAATATCTGGATCACACTTTTATTCTAGTTAGTAAATTCTTAAGCTATTAGAGCCTAAAACAAAAATTGACCTATTAAGTTAAGAAAACCCTAATCGGAGTGAGATAAAACTCTAAAAATAATTTATCGCGTAAACTTTAAACCTAAAGTTGAACTTAATAACAATCTAGAAAATTTGTAGAACTCTATAAATTTTTGGAGATAAAACTCTTGATTAATTGTCATATTTGTACTCGTTTAACTTAATAAACTATCATAAAACTAAGATAATTACATAACTTAATAATATTATAATAATTTCTCTAACTAATGAAGTAATTTTTGATGCAAATTGCATCTCATATGCAGCTGGGATTTCCTAGATGTCATAGCCGAAAACCGTAATAATTTGGCAACAAAAGTCATAAAACAACATGCGAAAACCAGTCACAATTTGCCAAAGAATCAATACATTAAATGCATAGGGATGACAATTGCAAAATGAGAATTCGGTGGAGAAGTTTCCTCACTTTGGCTTAAACTTAAATTGGCTATTGCTTCTTTCTTTATATATATATATATATATATATATATATGACCATTAATGAGCAAACCGACAAAGCTATAGACATACACAAAACAGCAACAACACCAACTCTAAATCCGTCCCTCCTAAACCACCAACGTAATCAACACTCAAACAAAAAGACAAGCTCCATTAAAACATAAAAACAAGCTTGGGAAAGAATAATAAGGTAAGTGGAAATTCGTTTTAGTTGAAATGAGTACTAAACATTGTTATAAACAATGTTTCTATTAACTTTAGGTTCGTTACAAATTGAGGAGAAGGATTCAACACCTTCACACCAGCTCCTATAAGGTAAAATTTAACCCTAGTATTCTCTCTCTCTCTCTCTATATATATATAATGTTATATGTTAAAGCTAAAAACAAGGTTGAATGACGATTACATGGAGTAATATGTATTGATATATCATGTATGGTGCATGTAGAATGTAAAAAACACTTAGGAAAAACTTTAATACAAGAATAATATGGATATTGTAAAGGAAAATTAAGTTTCGAATTAAAGAAAATTGGAGAAGATGATGAACAGTGTCAACACTGCCCCTACAACTGTAGTGTATACGCTCAACATTGGCGGTGTACACGGTTAGGCCAGCGATGTTGAGACGGCTTACATTAGAACAAAAGCTATGTAAAATCTATTTTCATGTAAAATGAACGAACATCGACCAACTTGAATTATACAGTAACAGCGTAGAAGCCAGCATACGATGCAAGTTGGCGGCCTACGGTTGGCGTACATTGATGCGAAATAACATTTAAAACATAAGAGTGCTGACATCTGGGTTTCAACACCGCGGTGTTGTAGCCGGTGTACACGCATAATTTCCTTGCGTGAAGTCTGTTTTATGTAAACAGATTATATAATAATAATAATAATAATAATAATAATAAAAATATATATGTATATTAACAAAAATGGATTTTTGCCAAATAAATAAATAAATACAAAATATTTATAAATATAACAATAATATGTTTAATATTTGAAGATTGTTAAGCCCTAAAAACTATAGAAAAATATTAACGTTATTAACAACTATAATTGTTAAATATTTGTTTTATAGGTAAACATATAAGAATGGAAATCTAAATAATCTAAATTTATGAATAATGTGATATCTAAAAATGACAAAATAATTATATGAAGTAGATTAAGAGAAACACAATGAAACTAAATAATAAGAAATAAATACTAGTTATCCTAATATGTTAACTAAAAGAATGATATAAAAATAGTGATAATAGTAATGATAAAAATATCAATATAATAAATACAATTTCTACAACTATTCAATAAAAATATATAAATATCAAACAAGATCAAGAAAATTAAAATGAAAATAAATTATTAAATAATAATTGTTATCATAAGACCATCAAAGAACGAATATAGTAATAGAAACAAAACCAAATATCAATATAGAACACTTAAATACTCATAGGAGTTTAGTTATATAATTTATGCCTTATTGATGAATAATTTTATTCATCTAGGTAACTTTGATACTATAAAGGACTTTCCAGCTGATTATTACGTCTAGCCACTATGAGCAGGTAAGTAACTCAGTCATATTATACTGTTTGTGCTTGTAATTAGTTGAATATGTAATGCAAAGATAATAATATGATGGTTATAGTGTTATGTTTGAAATGTGTTGTGATATGATTGTATGATTGTTAATCTATGATAACGAAAGTGATAATACTATGGTATGACGATTATCGTGTGTAATGTATGACCACAATGAAACTGAATAAGAATTATTAACTTATTAAATAACATGGTCATACATTGCACGTACTGCATTATTGCATATACAAACGGATGACAGCTTGCTACATATTAATATTTTGGTTATCTGTTAACGCTTGGTTTTTCTAAAGTATTAGTTCTTCTAAGGTTTTTTTTTGTTCCTTCGGTTCTATGAGAACTAAGTGGTAACAAAAAACGCTGCTCGTAGTATCACTTTGAAATGATTAATACTTAGGAAGTTTCTAAGGATTGATACATGAAATGATAAGTTAAAAACATCATTAAGCTAAGAGTGATCACCTTAAGACTAGAAATATTTGATTTTCCTAAAAACTTAGTTTCTCTTGGGTAGGTGGGTCATAAAGTAATTGTTCTTCAACTCTAAAAAGAGGTCGTAATTCTTTTTCCTATTTAAATTCTAGATCATCTAAGCTTGTATTTGAACATATGTTTAAGTGATTGCATTACATATGATTTGTTAATAAACTTATTTAATGTGTAATATGTCTGGTTATTCACCGAGCCCGTGGTTTCGCTCACACTTCTAAAGACATTTCGGGTTTACTCTACGACTGTGACTAGTTACATCCAGGAGTATGGCTCTGGTAAAAGTTTAAGAGCTGGATGCTCATGGTCCAATTGGGATAAGTTTCTTCCTATGATTCCTAGTATAGAATAGTTAGTTTGTGGATTATCTATTATGTAATTGAAGATTTTCGGAAGAATTATATGGTTTGTAATATCTTTATGGTACCTGTTACTTGTGATGGCGGTTATTTACTAATTTATGTCTTACACGTATTTATCATTTCTTATCAAAGCAACTAAAAGATCCTGCTGTTTGGAAAACATGTCACTCTCCAAAGGTAATCTAGTGATAGCATCCATGTGTAGCTTGTTTACTACTACTGAGGTACCATCGGGGCGTGACAATGCTAACTTAATATTTCCTTAAATTTGATTGATTTCATGAGTATAGAACAAAATAGTTATTCTTTTCTATTAATCTATTTATGGGTTTGATAATTTATTAGCAAAATTATTATTTCTAAAAAAAAAAGGGAATCACAACTGCTTTAAAGGACTACTAGGCCCGTTCACTTGACTGAATGGAATAAGGGGAGAATGAAATTTCAATTCAAAAGTAATGTAATAGAGTTTTAATAGCTATCACAATATTCACTTATAAAAAGTAAAACAAGTAACTATTATAGTGAAAATTAAAATATATATAATGCTTCATGCATTTATTACAAAAAGATGATAATTGTATAGGTGTTTTTTTCAAGACAGAGATATTTATGATAAAGTTGAAAAGTAGACTATTGGATGGCAATTTATACGGTAGAGATATGAATCGCTATTAATCATTTTAAGTAATAGCAATTTATTATGAATTGTCATTCCTTTTAAGTGAATACTGTAATATTAGTTTTACATCAAACGAGCAATGAATGAATAGCTATTTATGTCAAGTGTAAGAGATTAGCTATTCATTGATTTGATTTAATACATTTTCATCTATTCTATTTTTTAAGAATTGTATTTATATTCCTACTTCATTCCATCAAAATTGTCATAAATACGCTGTGTAGACTTTGTAATTAGGGTAAAATTGTTTTTTTTTTTCAAAAATGATGGCAAATTATTTTACATTTTAGGCAATTGGTGTGAAAATTTAACTAATTGTTATAGATTATTTGATTTTTATCTATAACTTAATTCTATCATATCTGTATTGTATCTGTTTGATTTGTTTATGAGTAAACTGTTGGTTTTTTATTGGTATTTATTTCTTGATAAATATTTATTTTAAAAATAATAAAAATATAATGCTAAAATAATGAGGACATGATAGAATAAACATAGTCCAGTTTTTGCATTCATTAGCTAAAATGATCGGGGATGAAATCCTAATTTCACCCATCTGTTTGTTGAAAACAGAGCGCGGTCTTACGGTCGTCAAAATTTGAGTCAACACTGCTGATTTCACAAATCTTGGACAAACATATGATTTTTTTCATAAACAAATATAGAAATGGTGTATCTAATTGGAGTTACACCTATTTAACTCTGATGAAAACTGTGAGATAATTTTATAATTGTGCTCTTGTTTATTTATTTTATCTATTTCTCTCATTTTCCCTCCAAGTTTATAAAACAAAAGCGAAGTTCAATTTCCACCCATATTTATTTTTTTAATTTATTTATCAAATGCATTTACTTTACATCTAATAGGGTTACTAGGGGTGAACAGATATTCTTATCAAATAGGATGATCACAAGTATCTAACTTAATTAGCTAGGGTTTAAGTAGGTATTGAAGGCTAAAAAGTATCGTATGATATAGATTCTCTAAAACTTATTTTTATATGATATAGATTTTCTAAAACTTATTTTGACACCGTAGGTTACTTGTATAAGTTGTAACTTGTACTCTAATACATAGAATGCACATGTTCTACTATTCGGTATACTTGTCATATTAAAATTTTCAAAACAATATTAATAAATAAAAATGATTAGGAATACTCATTTTTTTATGCTTGTTTTAGGGGGGAAAGAAAAGAAAAGAAAAGCTCAAGACCACTTATTATGGAAAGTCTTAAATAAAGTACTACCTTATCTAAAAGGTTTCTTTTCTTTTATCTCTCCTCTTTATGTAGAAGTATTTCAATTTTTACACTTAAAACAAATTTCGCATATCTTAAAATTTGTGATATTAAGGAATTATTTTTTGAATTTTTTTCCATTGATTGTTTACAATGAATATATGAAAATAAAGTAATTTTCCTTGTCCTATGAAATTATATTCATATATTACTATAAACATGAAATTCAATAAAAAAATTACAAGTTTAATGAAAATATTTATAGGTTTTACAAATTGCTCTATTCATTATAGGTTTTAGTACTTAATCTAAATTGGGTACAAGTTGCTAGAAGTTCCAAAGATTAAATTTTGTACTTTATATCTAGTAGTGAAGAATATGGAAGATTTCATACTTAATCATTTTATATCCACTCATCCTCGATAGTTAAGATGTTAAGTTATCAATGTAATTCATCTAGTTAATAATAAGCATAAATCTCAGTTTCAAATATATATATATATATATAGATAGATAGATTGATAGATATAATCGAAACTAAATTTATAAGTTAAAACATTAAAATTATTTAATTATGATGCTAATTTAAATGTAGTTTATTTCATATCCAATCTAAATCAAGTAAACTTTTCGGCGGAAATTACACATCTTCGAAGGTGTTGATTTTCATAGATCAATATAATACAATGTCAGAAAAATTGACATATCAGAACAACGACAGTAACTTTCCAAAGGATAAGGATTAGCAGCAGCAATTTATAGGATTTGGATATTTAATTTGAAATTACAAAGTGTAGGGAAAAAAGAGAAAAAGATGATAAACCTAATCGTTAGGTAATCGTTCGAACAACGACATGGGGGCTAGTAATCGTGGTTTAAATATCACGACAAAACAGCGATCCTTAACAATAATTTAAAGTAAGTTTCCCGGTCTCGTCTAGTTTAAGATTAATTAACAGTGAAAAGTTAGAAATAGAACATGCTTCCAAAGGAAGATTCGACCGTTTCTTCTGTGAGCTGTAGCTAAATATTGACAAACAAGCTGCAGTACGGGTCATTAAAAATGGAACATGGATTGGATGTTCGTGTTCCAACTTGTTGTACCCGTCCTGCATGAATTGAATAAATGTGGAAGTAGCTGGATGGGTAAAAAGTAGGACAATGTCTCCTTTCCATGACTGATCACTTCCCGACAAAGCCAACATCGAATCCTGCAGTAGATCTAGATCTAAAGATCAACATGAACGGGCATGGGAGGATGTTATTAGGTCAAGATCTAATACAAAATTCACTAGATGTATCACTTTTTTGACTTATCATAAATAACAATCTAATATAAATATATTGTATTTATCGTTTTAGATATCAGATCGAACGATGGATCTTATAACTTTCATCCAAGATGTAAGCACGTGACTAAACATAATAATTTTTGCTGGAATGCCCAATTTATTTATATGCGTCTGTGTAGTTATTATAATATATGATTACAGAAGTCATTATGCTGCACTTGCATACCTTGGAGGTGTCGGTGTCACGCTAAAGTCAGATAAGGCCGTCCTTAACGGGCACGTCCGAGGCTGAATATGGGCTAATCCATTTATTTGTGGTGTTTTGCAAAGTTAAATTTTTAATCCGATCTATTGAGTAAACCTATAAATAAATCCAAAAGGAAAAATTATAGATAAGACCATTAAAAAGAAATTAATTTTGTATAGAGTGATAAAAATAAAATATTTATTATTATGCTGTTATGGAATTGTTCGAAATACTACATGTTTGGATGAAACATATTTGCATCCACACCAATATAGTGACATGTCGGGATTGTTTAATTTTTATCTATATTATATCTATATCATATTTGTATCTGTAATATATCTATATCGTATTTGTTTGGTTTGTTTATAATTAAAATTGTTAGTTTTTCATCGATAGTTGTTTATAACAAATATCTGTTTGAAAACGATAAAAATGTGATATTAAAATAAACAGAATATAATAAAACAAACAGGCATTTCAAACATTGTTATGACAACATGGTAATAAATGATTAAATCCCATATTTGTTGGTCAATTTTTTAACTATATATAATGTTAATTCTCCATTTAGAAATAATCCCAAACATTAATCTCCTATGCTGTGATTTTCCCAAATTTAAAGTAGATCCTATTGTACTTATTGTTTATTAAAATAACTAGAATGAAAGTCTTGATAAAATTAAAGTCTAAAAGAATACTTATACTTTTAACTCCAACAAATTATAATATTTAAACAAAAATCATCGCTAGTTCTAATTAAATATAGCAAAATAAATCATACATTTATAGGCTATATCACATCAATTTGTCAAGTCGAGAGAGTGTTTAATCTGATATAAGTGTTAAAATTCAAATCAACCACAGCCCTTTGATGAGATTAGCTCATCATCCTCTTCATCTTCTTTTAATATTTACATTCACATTTGCTTGAATAGCTCAAGCACTAAAATATTTTGAACGTGTAAGGAAACAAAACATTATAGTATAAATTACCCCAAAAAAATTATAGTACAAGTATGTTAAAAAAATATGTTTAGCATTTTGAATAACACTACCTTCTAACGTGGATATTAGAGATATAAGACATCATGAAATAGAATTGGTCTATTTTATAACAACTTATAAAGTAGATTGTTATACAAGCCATGACCTGGAAGTTTAAAAGTAAAGTGAAGTGGACTCTACTTTCAAAAAATGAAGTCATCTCATTACAAGAAAAACTGTTGAAATCCTTAAACTTCTGCTTTGAAATATTATTCGTAGAAGTATTAAACTAGAAATGGCATATAAAGTGTTATTAATTACGCAAGATCTGTCGTTAAGTAAGGTTTACAAAATTAGCACTAAGGTTAAGCCCTTTAAAAATTATTGGCAATGCTAGTCTTAAACAATTGACAGGTTTATAATGAGTCTGAGTACTGGAATTAAAAACAGACACATTTATAGATGAGAGGAAATACTTTTCACCTGTTTATTAGTCGTGTTAAGTTTTTTTTTTCTATACGAACTTATACATAATTAGGTAACATTGTATCCAAATAAACAACTCGTGTGTTAGATTGTTAGTGCTATATTGGAGTGCTAAATTGTATAGAATAAATATAAAAATAGATTTCGATTGTCAAGTTTTCTTCTTCTTATTTTATTTTATTTTTTTATTCAAGAGCCCAACATGTGTCTCACAAGCGAATACCAACTACACATGAGCATGGTTCTAAAACCAAACTGGAATCGGAACTGCCGATTTTAGGTCTTGAAATTAAAGAATTGAAATAGTCCCCATAGTTTCGTCTGATTCTATGGAACGTTGGTTTTCTGTTCCGATTTTGGAATCATAGAACTATCTTTTTTTAATAAATATAAATAAATGAATTTTAGTTTTTAATAAAATAAATTTTAAACTCAAAACAATTATTTCATCTAAAAGTGTTAAATTTTTAACCAAAATTTAAAAATTTGTTTAAAATGCATATTTATTTATATACAAATATATCCAATATCAATTGTAGTTAGTCATATGAGATTACAAAATATTCTAGAGAGTGAAAGAAAGTTATAATGTAAAAAAATGTCTCATATTATTCATGAAATGAATTTTGCTTTTAGGAATAAATTTATTTAAACTAATTATATATAATTTTAAGTTATATTTATTTGTATTATTGATAATAACATATTAAATATTGTTAATAAGTAATAAATTTTACTATTTATATGAAATAATCTAAATATTAATAATTATATATTTAATATATTTTTTATTTTTTTCAATGAAATTGGACGGTTCCACCAGTTCTAGACTAAAGAACCGTCCAAGAATCGTGAAACTAGTTATTCCATAGTTGATTCTGAAATTGACAAATCGGTTTGGTTTGGGTTCTGTTTTTGATTCAAAATCATACTATGCCTATACCTAATACCAACCCAATTCCAGCAATGACACAAAATGTGATTTTAATTACGACAACACCGTCACATAAGCATAAGCTTTCTAATATACAGATGCATCTCTTATAATAATTTTTTTCCTCCCTTGCAATCCTTATTATTATAGTTTGTGGAGTGGTTGATGCCGTATAAAATTTTCTTAACAGTAGACATGAATTAAAACAAGATATATGAGAGTTTCATAACCATATTACTACTAGGTAATATTTGTTTTCTAATATAAGTATTTGACAAGAGAACCAACGTAGCACCGCATAAAGAAATATGATATATGTTATGCTTGACACACTGATTTGGTATTAATTTTTCAAATACTTATTACTTATCACACACAAATACTATACTAAAATGACAATTTTGATGGTTGTAATTTCTGTATTTTTAAGGTATTTATTATCACAAGAATTTCTTATCCTACGTCATCTTAGAAATACTACAATTATGGCCATCACTGAGATTGCACAACCATCATGAACTCTCTACCACTTGTACAACACCATTGTGTTAGTAGTAGTGAAAGTGGGCATTAGTAATAGTAGTGGCGATGACTGGAAAGATGGCTATATGTGAGAGGTAATAGCTATAATGGGTTAGCATAATGGAAGAACCATTAATACAATGACTATAGTGGTAGTTGCTGTTGTACTAGCATCAATGTTAGAGTGACAAAAGAGGGGATAATACTAGTATATAGGGTTTTTAGGGTAGTGATGGAATCGAGTGTGTGTACAATGAAGTTGTGGTGACAACGTGACAATAGAAATAGGGTTTGGGAAAATGTCAAATTTGGTATTTGAACTTTTTATTAGTTGTTTTGATACATAATCACATATTTCATAACTATATTTACAACCTCATTAATACCATTTGCTCTATATCTTGATATGGAAGATGGGACCTATCAGTATGAGACAATGTTATGATAAGAGATAACAATTTAATGCTAAGTTGTATCTTTCATGTTGGTAAACAAAGTAAACGATTGTTGGTAGTTCTAGTCCACTAAAGGCTAGAAAAAGAATTATTAGTCTGGACTTGTGTGAATGGCAGGCCTACAAAATAGAACACAATTTGGTACGTTGAGATGGGCCCAACATGGCCATTCTGATGTTTAAGTTAGCAATCATGTTGACGTGGGGGTAATTAGAGGATATGACAGAGTCCAAGTAGCATTGCCATCTTTGAGATCAAGCCTAATAATCCACGTTTACCTATGCTTAGTCCAAGTGAAGAGATTATGCCGATCGATGTCGGATCGGGTGTCATCGAGGTTTAGCAGTAGTTAGTTGGTACTTTAAGCCAAAGTAGAGGGCGGTTGACGCTATTAGCCTTGTCGTCATGAGTAAGGTATTAGCCTGATGAGTTGGCCCATGTAGCTAATGGGTTGGATTGGACTTGAGAAGCCCTGATTTATATTAGATTGTTAATAATGATATTAAGCAGGTAGTAAAAATAACTAAAATATAGTTTATATATTAAATTGACCTTTCAATATTTAGATACCAAATTAAACTTTTGTGTGAAATTCAGATACCAAATGTAACATTTATTCATAAGGTTATGATGATGGTGACTTGATACTACTATAATTGGTGATGGCTACAATGATGAGGTTTCATGATAACCGTCGTTATTGACGGTAGCGATTATGGTAATATTAAGGTGAAGATGGAGACATAATAGGATGATCCATAAGGTTATGATGATGGTGACTTGATACAACTATAATTGGTGATGGCCACAATGATAGGGTTTCATGATAATCGTCGTTATGACGATAGCCATTATGGTAATATTAAGGTGAGGTGGAGATAAAAGACATAATGGGATGATGCTACTATAATTTTAAAAAAGAAAGTTGAAGATTTTAGTTCAAAAGTTGCATTGACATAAGATTTTTACACCAACAATGAAAGAAATAAAGATTTTAACTATTCCAATATTATCATGCCGCTTTTGTTTTGTCGTAGTGTTTATTTGCAATAGAGACTAGCACACTAAGTTTTATCCTATAAGATACATTAATAGTTACATACCGATTACTATCTTATTAAATCATTCCTCCTGTTGTAATCTTGTATCTTTATTGGCCAATCCGTTAAGCTGTATTTACATTTGTCACAAAAGAAATAATAGAATTGTGAACTTTTGCTTGATTATTAAGGATTGATATATGTAAATATGTTCAATTTGTATATATATTTTATCTATATTTGATTTATTTGATCTTTTGATGAGAACTGTCAACTTTTTTTTATCTATATCTATTTCTTGATAAATAATTTGTTAGAAAAAATTTTGAAAAAAGTATTTGTATCTATCAAAAAAAAGTCAAACAAACAGACCCTAATACTTAAATTTAAATTCATAACGTTTATATGTTTTCTATTATCGTTTACGGCCCTAGGTTAAGCGCCCAAGAACCGTGGACCAAGTCCACAAACAATCTCAAAATCGTGGACATAGCCCATTTCAGTTCCAGATCCGGCTACCCAATTACTAGTCAGCTTTAGATTGATAAGACATCTGAACTTTTGATGCCGGAATAGCACTGCTCGTGCCTAAATACCAACGAACCATGGAAAGGTACACACCAAGTGCTACTCCCCGGCTGTCAAGAACGTGATAAATCGGGTTAAAAATCCACATCACCAGGTGAATCCCCTGTAGTACCAAGAAAAGGCTCAGTGGATATTACACGCCATGTATAATATACGTGGTGTATAACTATTAATAATTTTTTAACACACAAGTATATGACTAATAGTTATTTAAAAAATTACCTATTATGTTATCCATGTATTAGCATATACTTAATAATTATATACCATATATACATCACCCATTCAATATTTTTCCTAAAGTCCCTGAAGTACCTGGACTTTGGTTACTGGTTCGCTTTTGTCAGCTATGTTTTGACTTCACAGTGATTGATCTTTTACCATTCGGACCAGTGTTTTTAAAATTCTATTAGTTACTTCACTCACTCCTCAAGGGACAAAACATGGCACACCAGAAATTTCCTGTTGCACACACCATACAGAGTACTGAATATCTGGCCATACACAACCCATGGCATGGAACCAGCATCCATAAAAATAATTAACCAACAAAATCATGTATCGCCAAATTGAGAATCTGGTCGATAAAAAAATATAATGAGATATGCAAATGTAAATGAGGCATCTAAGATGAAAGCAAATATCCACTAATAGATCAATAAAAATATAATTATCCAATGATACGATTATTTCTAGTCTTATCTGCCTCCGCAGCCTTCCTCATCTTGCCACCGACATGGGATTCATTCATCAGCTCCACCCCATACAAAGCTTTGCATAAACAGAGAACCCTGTTTCATTTAGAATAGGATCCATGTACCTTGCATAGCCAACCTGAACCCTTAAAAAATTATATAAATAAACAATTTATTCAATTCGATTTGGTTTAACTTGCAGTTTAATCAAGTCCGGACAATTTTTCCCCACCTATTAGGTTCCCAAATTGCAACACTCAAGCCAAATCCAAAAGATCTCGAAGAACATTCCAATTTAACATCCAAAACCCATTTACAAATTATACAGATATCCAAATCATAAGCCCTAGTGTTTGACAGAAACATCCCAAAGCAAGGTAAACAGTCCAACAAACCCTATTTTCGTCAACAAAAATGCCAATCAGCAACCAAGCTGTCAATATACAACGCAAGAGGCTAACTTCATCCTTGTGGAAGCCTCCCTTCTAACTTTATCTAATGTCCAAATGAGAAAATTGGTCCAAGGGAGCAAGTGCAAGAACTAAAATATCTTAATCACACTAAAAGAGGGACGTTATTGAACTCCCAATAACTTAAACTAAACTTTGCCATATGGCTAAATGATCGCATCCTTTAACAAACCATTCCACCTAAAAGATACTCTGTAGCCTTTCCTCAAATAAGATCAAAGAATCAAGAATTTATTTTCTGTTGCGCACTAATCTCTGGATATCAGGATTGCACTTTATTTAAACATTTGCTAGTGTAACTATCATTACAGAGAGAGAGAGAGAGAGAGAGAGAGAGAGAGAGAGAGAGCATGCGCATACATGTGCTGATATAAAGGCATAATACAACCTAACAGCTCCCGTAAGAAATCAAGTCAGCAAAGTCCAAGGGACACGAGAGACATGAGCAAGGGAGAACTTAAGTAGCAAGACCATAGAGGTACACCATTCAAATTGCCACTTATATATATATATATATATAAGAGACTCAAATACATGTATTTATGTGACCCACATCGATATGGCTACCTCATGTGCACAGCACATAAAATTGCTCAAGTCACCCCATTGTGTTATACCTGTTCATTATCCTGAAAAACTTATACATCTCAGGAACTGCTGTAAACCTAACCCTAGGAAAATATCTTGATCAACAGCAATTGCCAATAGTCTTAACAAAGATTGTTGGAATCAAGTACCAAAGCAAGCAAGAAAATCAAGAGTAGGCATATTATAATCAAACACCTACAGATAAGGCTACAGCATTCTGCTATCGTTAGGTGATATAACATTTAGACGGGTATAGCAAGATTTCTTTGAAGTAAATGATTGGATATAAAGCTATTGTAGGCAACATAATCATAGTTTAATGGAAGATATTTCTTCCACATAAATGTTTAAAGCACAATCAGCAACTAAGCAGAAGGACTCTATTTTCTATTGTCTAAAACTGCTCAAAATGTAAAGTTTGGATGACAAATGTTTTGACAACTTGATTTGCAAGGATTTGTAACCAAGTATGTGAATTTACATAAGCCACCCATGGTCCCAATTTAGTACAATCCCTTCCCTATGCATAATAGTATTGACATGCATATTTTGACCGAGAAAACCAATCATTCTTGTTCAGACATTAGCACACTGAATCCTACTCAATAGCCCATTGCAAATGTGTGAATAAAGAATGATGAAATACTATGCACATCATCTTCATGTAGATTTTTCAAATAACCAAGTTTCCAAGTAAGCTTTTGCGAAATACAACTCATTTTCTCACTATTTTCTTAGTAACTATATTGAATAGTGTGTTATCAGAAGGTATAATTTGTAATTAATGATAGAATTCCCGTAGATTTCATTTTACCTCTATTTCAGAAGGGGCCCCCAAAAAAATTTAAAATAAAATAAACTCTAGAATAACACCCACACCCAACTTAATTATGATTTATGCATAGATGTCTATCTCGACTCTCTTTGCCCACTTCACGCATGAGACATTTGCAAATCTCTAGGTTTTGTTTTACTTAATTTATGCAAACCACCTGCCAAACTAGCAGCATGACTGGAAAATACTGCATATGCATAAGGGACCTATACTATAATATTTTCAGCATGAGTAGCATCTAGTTTTAGCTAATACACTTTCAAACAAGCATTACAAGCTATGTCAACAGCTGTCTCTAAGGTCTTTCTCTTTCATGATACATGAGAGAATTAATTTCCTAGGATGAAGCAGAGAAGAACACTACACATTAGGAGGTCTCAACAGAAGCAGCTATAAACATCTTTGCAAGTACACCTTTACGGAACTAGAACTTCTGTAGAAGTTCATCCTATTGTCAAAAGACAAATGGAAGTATACAACACAGCTCTGATATGCACGCTGTTTTTGAAACCCATGATGCAAGCACTTTCAAATTAATATATAAAATTATGTGGAGGGGTTTTGAAACTATGCTATATTTTAATGAAACAATCTCCTTGAACAATAGATGGCCTAGGAACTACCTGCTTTGAGTTCGCCTAAAATAGGCACATAGAGACACTGGCAGTAATAATTGACTCTAATGAACATTTCAAGAGCCCCTGCATGGAACGATATAATAGCTGCAATGGTGTAACTACAACCCAATGTCGATTTCCCAAACTTAAGGAATTGAGAGGACAAAAGCCTGACAGCACTCTGCCCACAGGACTAAATTCAGTAGCAACTTTGGCATTGCAGGAAATAAAACTGGAGTTTTCAACAAACCGTAAACCCTCGGGTGGGAATTTGCTGTGCCTAATTGTCTCAAATAATACTGCCTCAATGGCGTCTCGATTTTGCCATTTATGTGTTTTATCGTCATCGATGGAGACACCATTGAACATTATATGAGGAATAGCAAATATTTCTTGATAAATTCTCCATCCATCATGCCATTCTCTCTATGAGGTCATGTAATCAAAGAAAAGTAGTACCACACCTAACAGAATCCCTACTAAAACAACTTTAAACCGGTAAATCACGATCCACAAAACGTGTTAAACCAGCAGGTGAACAACCAGAAAGAAAACCCTAAAGATCCATTCCAAGTATCATCATTTTTTATTCGAATTACATCAAGTCAATGTGAAATCCAGCCACAATATCCATCCCATCAAAACAACGTCAAAATTAACAAAGTTGACAAAAAGTCATTTAGGATACCATGTACCACAACCTCGAAACCCTAATGATGAGTATCACCGGAACGAGGAGCCCTAATTCCTTCCGCTTCGAGGCGTTCTAGGGCTTTTCGGTGGGCCCATGTTTCCATAGACATATCGGGTTTGGCATTAAGACCGACACCAAGGATGACAATGGCGAGGAAACTGGTGACGTAGCAAGGGAGTTCCCAGTCCTCCCACTTCCGGGACTGCCCTGGTGGTGGCGGAGTCCTGTTGAAGAGGTAGCCTTTGGGTCGTTCCTCGTGGCCTTGAGTGGTCCATCGGCTTGCACCGTGTGAGGAGGAGAAGAGCCGGCGCCGGATCGCTGATGTGGCGGCGGTCAGCGGCTTCATTGGAGCCATCTGTCAGGGTGTGCGTGTGTCCTGTCTCGTGAGTGAGCGAGCGAGTTAGTGAGCTGGGTGGAGAGAGGAAGAGGAAAGAGAGAGAAGGGAGAGACTTGGTTCAGCTTGTCAAAAGAGTGTCGAAACGACGACGCAACGTTGATGAAGATAACCATGAACTATTTCTTCAAAGATGGGCCCAATTTTTTGGGTTACAACAAGCCCATGAATTTTATCCACGTAGGCTAGATCAAGTTTGTAACAGTGCTGGCCCAGTATTACACGTCCAAAATTTCAAATTACTAGAATAATAATTCATCTTCACATTTATTGGGAATATCTGGTCACTAATATTATTCACCATTCCAATTTGTACCTTATTTTTAACTATGGTATTTGTTTTCTATTTTTTCATTAAGCAAAACAAAAAAAATCCTATAAATTATTATTACAATTTACACAAAATGGTAAATAACAATTTATGCCCCATTCTCATAAATTGTTATATTTGGTGATTTATTAGCTAATTTTTCATTAATATCCAACCTTACAAATACCACCACAAGACCATGTATTCCTATAACACTAGACATATAATAAATATTTTTTTTTATTAATAACATTTTTAAAAATTAACTAAACAATATGATAGGTACATAATTATTATATCTTTATTATATTACTATTAAATTACAATTTAATTTTATTTTATTCCATATGATGAAATGAATAAGTTATAATAATTATAATTATTTCTGGTCTGTTGCTTAGCTCTTGAACATGGTGTATTTTTCCTTATAATTGAAGAATTATGCCTTTATTTTCAAAGTTTCTTAGTCATTGCATTTCTGATGTAAAAAGATATTTTATGTTTCGAAATTATAGTAAGGGCTATTCCTTTAATTTCATTGTTGCTATATTTTATCTCGTTTTTCTATAAATTTATATGCGCAATTTTTTTTCAGTAAATATTGTGCATAAAATATTTTCAAATGCTTTATCCTTTTTTCCTGTTGCAGCTTTTTGTGCCTATATGTTTCGCTCAATTTCTATTTTGGCCTTGAAATGGAAATTTTCACTATAGCGTTATGAGGGCTTTTTATCAGTACGAGAATATAGAAATCCATTTATAATCGTAAACAATAACATAAATTTGCTTTCAGGAAAATATGTGAAAAATCTAAAAGAAAATACAACTTAGTTGTAAAATTTTAGTAAATAATAATTATACATATCAATAATGGAGTTTTTCCTTTTTGAAAGTACAGATAGCCTGTTTGAATTGAAATAACCCTTTGCCGAATTCGATTGGGTTAAAAATTTTAAAATTTCGGTCTGTTTATGCTTAGGGACTGGGAAAATTTGGAAATTGATGCGAGCTTTAATTGAAGAGAAAATTTGTCATTTTTCGTGATCGAAAGAATATACCGCTTTAGCATGTTCCTACTGTTAGGATTGTCGTAAACTAGTATTAAGACCGCCGCGTAAACATTGTTTTTATATAGAATTGAGGAATGAAAAATGCTTTTTAAGTTTTTAAAACCCTTCGTTTTTATTCATTTTTCGAATCTCAGCCAATTTACCCTCATCTATTGATTATATATATTTATGATCTATTATAATTAAGCGAAACTAGTTTTATGGTGTCAAAAAATTTCTTATTTCATGGTTATACGGTTATGTATTTTATATGTGATTTAATTTTGTTAGGCTTGATAGTAAAGTCCACCATCAACTTAAATCTAAATTTAACATATCTCTTCCTTTTCGCTGTCTGTCACTCAGATAACTCTCTCTTCACTCGTTCTGTATTTCCATCTCTACTCTCTAATGTAATTTTTCTAGGTTTCTTTTTTATTAATTATCTTGTGTTCTTTGCAGATATGCTCCAATCTTGGCTAATTTCGAGTCTAGCCATAAGACTCCTCAAGAAATATCTTGTTTAAGGAAATACTCAATATCCCTCTTTGTATTCATTTTCCTCTTTTATAGATGTTACAAAATGACAGCTCTTGTTATTATTTGTTGACTTATGTTAAGATCTATTAGTTATAGACTGTAATTGTTTTGACAAAATCAACTATTGTTACTATCTTTAAATATATTGTTATAGTGTAATCTTCCAACCTCTTAGGTTGTATTCTACATCTACCTTGTCTGTTTGTAACAATTTGCTCCTTCTCTTGAAAAAGAACCCTGTCCTTAAGGTTGAAATGCATGTAAATAGCTCGAAAAGTATCAAAATCCTCTCGAGAGGCATTCTCTGGCTGTAAACCCTGCCATTGAATGAGAACTTGAGACACCTTCACTCCATTCCTTAATAGTTGGTGAGACTCTACTATAGCTAGTAGTTGTATGATAAGGTGATTGTTGTAAGATTCTTGAGGTAAATCTAATGATGGATTATTGTAACCCAAATCTTGATTAAGAATTGAACAATGAAAAACATTGTGAAACTTAGAGCCACTAGGCAAATCCAATTCATAAGCTATGGAGCCAACTTGTTTAATAACTCAAAATGGTCCATAGTATCTCTTTGCTAGCTTAGAATAAGTACCCTGGACCATAAAAACCTGTTTGTATGGCTGCAATCGTACAAATACCAGGTCACCAAGGCAGAAAGAAACATCGGATCATTTTAGATTCGCACATTTCTTCATCTTCTCTTGTGCAAGTTGTAAATTAGCTTTCAAAACTTGCAAAATCTCATCTCTTGTACATAATTCAATATCCAATGCCTCTAAAGAAGTATTGCCTCTCATATTAGTAGCAATTGTGGGAGGATTTCTTCCATAAACTACTTCAAAAGGAGATAATCTAGCTCTCTGATGTATAGAAGTATTATAAGCAAACTTTGCCCATGGTAGATACTTGGCCCAATCTTTTAGACAATCCATGACATAACATTGTGGGTACCACTGAATAACTCTATTAAGGACCTGTGTTTGTCCATCTGATTGAGGGTGATAGGCACTAGAAAGTGCTAATTTAGTGCCACTCAATATAAAAAGTTCCTGCCAAATCTTACTGATAAAAATAAGATCCCTATCTGAAACAATTGATCTTAGAAATCCATGTAAACGTACTACCATTGAAATGAATAATTAAGCTACTTTTTAGGCATTAAAAAGCGAATCCAAAGTACCCAAATGACAATATTTGGATAATCTATCAAGTACAACAAAAATCACAATGTATCCTTATGATTTGGGTAAAGCATGTAATAAAATCCATGATAATATTGTCCCAAATAACTTCTAGAATAAGTAAATGATTCAATAATCCTTGAGGTGATTTGGTCATATATTTGACCTATTGGTAGATTATACAGTTATTAACAAATTGTCTTATTGATTTCTTCATACCGGTCCATATAAACTGAGATGATACCCTTTAATATGTCTTGAAATGTCTAAAATGTCCAGCAGTAGGAGATCCATGAAGCTCCTACAATATAGCAGGAATTAATTTGGAAGTAGGAACAAAAAATAACCGACTTGCACAATATAAAAAGGCCATTATGCCATTTGTACTCCCATTTCAATGGTTTGCTCTGTTGTATATCATCAATAATCTTTTAAAAATCATCATTAGTAGCATATTCTTCTCTTAATTGATTTGCTATATCAAAAGAAGGAATTGAGAATGCCAATAATTTTGCCACATGTTGTCTAGAAAGTGAATTTGCCACTTGATTATCCTTTCCTGCCTTATACACTATAGTATACTCATATCCGTGTAATTTTACCAAATATTTCCGTTGTTATAGCATCTGAATTACTTGAGTAAGTAATTCCTTAAGACTTCCGTGATCCGTTCGAATTATGAAATGTTTTCCTAATAAGTATTGACATCATTTACGTACTGCCTCTACCAATCCATGTAATTCTCTCACATAAGTTGATTGTTTTATCATGTGAGATAGAAACATGTTGTTAAAATCGGCAATTAATTTCTCATCTTGCAAAACTACTGCTCCTATTCTTGAACCAGAAGCATTTGTCTCTATTACAAATTAGTAAAATCTGGTAATGAAAGTATTGGAGCTAAAATCAAAGCATCTTTGAGTCAATCAAAAGCTTGGGTAGCTTCTGAAGACCATTAAAACTAATATTTTTTGAGTTAATCAGTGAATGGTGCAGCTATAGATGCATAGCCTCTAGTAAATTTTTTAATATCTACTCAACCCCAAAAATGCTTGCAACTGTTTAATTGAAACAAGTACTTCCTAAGCTTTAATAGCTTCAATTTTCGATGGATCTGGACTTACACCCCCTTGAGACACCACATGGCCCCAATACTCAATTTTAGATACCCCAAAAGCAATCTTGATTTCTTAACAAAGAAAGTATTTTCAGACAAGATTTGAAATACTTATGTCAAATGTGCCATATGTAAGTCCATGGAATTACTATATACCAATATGTCGTAAAAAAATAAAAAATAAAAACTATGACAAACTTACCTATCCATGGCTTAAAGATATTATTCATGATGGGTTGAATGTAACAGGTGTATTGCTTAACCTAAAAGGCATTACAAGAAACTCGTAATGACCTTCATGTGTTCTAAATGCTATTTTGTGTATGTCATCTTCATACATGCGAATTTGATGACAGCTAGATCTTAAATCTAGTTTAGAAAATATAGCAGCATGCCTCAATTTATTTGACAATTCATCAATATGGGGTATTAGATATTCATCTTTAATAATCACATTGTTTAATGCCCTATAGTCTATATAAAATCTCCATGTTCCATCTTTTTTTTTTTTAACTAACAATACAGGCAAAGAAAAAGGACTATTACTATTCTAAATAGTACCTTGTTGTAACATTTCTTTGACCTGATTCTCAATGTCATTCTTTGAAATTGGGGGTACCGATAGCGCTTGACATTAACTGGTGTGAACCTGTTTAATTTGGATTCTATGTTGCAGTTCTTGTAGGCAGCAATGATGTAGGTATCTCATATAGATGAGAGAATCTGTCCAATACGTGTACTTGAGGGTTGTTGATGGTGCTCTCTGAATCTAGTCCACTAAACTGAGCCACCAATTAAAACATGATACTATTGCATCAACCTGAAATATGCGACGCAATTGATGATGAGATGGTTGACCCAAATTTGTAAACTACTTACCCATTAAAGCAGTATAATGTCCCTTTGTAATAGAATGACATAGTAAGGGCATTATAATCTATAGTAACAGCTAATTTCTTCATCTATTGTACTCTTAACACAAAATACTCCTGCAATTGGTAGTACATAGAAATTGGCAGAAAATTCCAATTCCTGTATGCTTATCTTAAGATCAATACATTGGCCTTCACATTTCAATTTTTGACCATTTACTACCATCACATTAAAGTTAGGTGATGGTCTAATGTCAAGGGTTAAATATTTTGCCACTCTACTTTGTATAAAGTTATATGTACTACCAGTATCTACTATTATTGAAAAAGAATGTCTAGAAATGACAACTTGAAAATGCAATGTGCGTGGCATAGATTCTCCAGTCATTGCATGATAACTGATGGCTATTGCATCTACTTGATCTTGCATCTCTGGTATGCATTTTGAAAGTTCTTGATCATCTTCATCATCTGGCTCATATAAAAAGAAGTAAAAATCATGCTTTACACTTATGGTTCCAACTAAATTTCTCGTCACAATTATAGCATTAACTCTTGTCTCTTCTTGCCTGCACTTCTTCTATTGTAAGTTTTTTTATTGGTAATGTGTATTTAGTTTGTGTGTTAGAGTTTGAGGACAGCGTACGGGTTTGTGTTTGTGGTTGAAGTGTATAGGTCAGTGTTTGGGATGAATTGGTATATGATTTTGAATAGTATGGCTTTGAAAATTAAAAGGGTTTTGAAGAAAAAGATGATGATGAACATGGTTGTACACTATCATATTGATCAGTGAGTTTGTCTTCAAGCATTCTTGCTAACCAAATAGCTTTCATTAATGATTTTGGCCTGGAAATTTCAACTTCTCTTCTTATTGCAGGCAACATTCTAGATATGAAACAACTCATTAGAAATGATTATGATAATCCAAGAGTTCTATTCAAGAAGGACTCAAACTTAGATTGATAACCTAAGACAGATGATGTTTGCATCAATTTCGACAAGGTGCCTTGCACATCTTCAAAAGCAGAAGGTCCAAACTTATCTGACAATTCCTCTACAAATCTTGACCAAGAACTTAATTGTCAATTTCGATACATCCACTGGTACCACTATAACGCATCACCATCAAGTGCAAAGCTTGCTATGATAATTCTTTTCTCTTCTTCTATTATGTGAAATGTGAAGAGCTGTTCTACTTTAAAGAGCTACCCCAAAACATCTTTCTCGAAAATTTTGGTGTCTTCAGCTTGATACCGTTTAACAAAGTTTTCGTATTGGTAGTATCCTATGAAAATGATGAATTAACCTGATTTTGACTACAATTATGATATTTTTGTTGATTATGATTCAACTCAATTTGTTTATTCTAGTAGACAATTGAGTTCAAATTCTTGGATGGCTAGTAGAGAGTTCCTTAACATTTCCATATCGCTTGAATTTCTTGTTTCCGGCATGGTTCGGATCAAACAAACGAGAGCACCAAAATTGTTAAGGCCTTAACGGTAAAGCCCACTCACGACTTAAACCTAAATTTAACACTTCTCTTCCTTTTCCTTTGTACACTCAGGTAACTCTCTTTTCACTCATCTTTTTATTTTTCCTCTCTACTCTGTTATGTAATTTTCTGGGCTTTCTTCTTTTACCAACTGTCTTGTGTTCTTTGCAGATCTATGCTTCGACCTTAGCTATTTCGAGTCTAACCATAGGACTCCTCAAGAATTATCTTGTTTAAGGGAAATATTCGATATCCCTCTCTATATTCATTTTCCTCTTTATATACATGTGTAGAAAATGACAAGTCTTGTTTTTGTTTGTTGATTTCTGTTAAGATCTGTTAGTTATAAACTGTAACTATTTTAACTAAATCAACTACTGTTACTATATTTAACTATATTGTTACAATGTAATCTTCCAACCTCTTAGGTTGTCTTCTACATCTACCTTGTCTGCTTGTAACGGTTACTTCGTTTCCTATTCTCCCATTACCATACCATGCACTCTCTCTTTTCTACTTTAACAAAAAATGTTTCTCTTTCTTTCTTTTTTTTTTTTTTTTTCTTTTTCCTTTTTTGACACATACAACTTTATGGTCATGTGGCTGGGATTATTCAGTTAACCATCTAAGCATTAAAATAAATATAGTAATTAGAATGTTAAGTATTTTAATAGTTTGATCACAATTGGATATGGTGTAAACTATTAAATAGTGATGGGACCGGTCCCATCAAAATTAATGACAGGACCATAAAACTTTTCTTTTTTCTTTTTTTCCAAACCCTTTGTATAGTTTTTTCTCTCTTGGATAATTATAGGCATATTTATGTCTCTCCAATAATAACTACCTACATACTTCACATTCCTATTTAATTGTCTCATAATTATTTTATATTTAGTTAATTTTTCTCTTTAATAATTTTTTATATTTAATTTAACCACCTTACTATTAATTTTTTTTTTTTCACACACATGTGCGCATCAGCTGGTATCAATTAATTGAATTCAAAAACCCCACTTAGTAATAATATAAGCCATCATATTATATTATAATTAAATATAGTTCACATAGTCTATTGATGTGATCATATCTTTTGATTAATCTGTCCATATCTTTTATTTTTCTTCTTTCTTTGATATATAAAAGCGAAAAATTATTTTAATTTTCACTTCCACCTTCACTTTCTCACTTTAAAATCAAATATCAACTTTCAGATATAAACTTTACCTGTATCAGACGCCATAAGAATATTATCTAATTCTGGAGCATAAATATTAATTTGTCATGAAAAGCCAAACATCATGTAAGAAATATAAAACATCTCTACTTCCATCTAATATACGCCAAAAGCGCTCGTTCACTTATTCCAAAGGGGCACTAATGGATTTTTCCCTTCTTGCTTTTCTTTTTTTTTTTTTTTTTTTTTTAATAAAATGCAAAGACTGTAATGCTGACACAACACAACAATATCAAGAACAATTATCTCAACAATTTTTTTTTTTTTACCCTACCCGGTGACTACCTAGCTATAAGAGCTTGTACTGAATGAGTGGCTGTTGGAATCATCAACTGTTCCATTAGCAGTTATGTAAGACCTTTTTTTAATCTATAAAATGATTCAGTTTGCTAACAATAAGCAAGTATTTCAATATTACCATGTTGTCCATCAGTTTGTCCATCCACTTAGCCCGCCCTTTTCATGTCTCCTTTTATTGTCAAATTCACTTCTCTACTAGATTGATTGAACATTGGACCTCTGAGATTGCAATAAACTGATAGGAAAAGCAGTTTCTTTCTCTTTGTATGATTGAATCCGTCGCCTTCTTTTTGCATTAAAACGAGAAAGCATCCAGTTGAAAAGTTTTGAGCTGTCCAAAGGTTGCCAGCCCAATTACAGCCGTGCCCTTCCCTTGTGAAAAAATTGACCTTTGAGAAGGGGCTAATCTCAGTCTTGCTCACCCAATTCATCCTGAACAGAAGTCTGGTGATTTTGCTCCATCTCACCATCCACTAACTTTTCTTCCCCTTCAACAGCTTTTATCAATCCAAGGGCCTGGCCAGAATTTAAAATCCTATTATGGGCCAGAACAATCACCTCCATTTGTTGAGCTTTTCTGTCCAATGGCTCAAGTGTACACCATGGGAAGAATAATAAGAATTCCTGGAATTAGAGCACTTAATATCACCATTTGAATCTAAATTGCTTTGGATGCATTGAATCATTAGTGTTTGCCATAGTTTTTCATGATTCAATTCATCTTGATCTTGCTTCCTTGCATGGGCAAGTGAACAAGAAGATCGGATTGGTTGATGCTGATGGTATCCATTGTAGAAAAATCAATCCACACCAACAATGATCATAAACTACCAATAGTCCTTGCATGAACAGCTTCCTCCAACAATATGGTGGTATCGGTTTTTGTCTCTTAGAATTATTTCTCTTGCATACATTTTTGACAAAATTTTGGCAAAATTGTGGCAGTCGACACATATACGGAGATTTTTCATCACACGGATTGGAACTCCTTCAGGAGAAGCCATCAGCCCAAATGCCAAGGCCAGCTTTTCACTGTGACCCAGAAGTATCTTCTCCTTCTGTTCCTCATCAACATCATATAATACACAGCTTAAGTTGGGCATATAGCCAGTTTCTTTCATCCTAATTGATAAATCCTTCACCTTTGCAGATATCTCCTCCCTTCTTGGGTGGAAACGATCACTAGCATGAAATGTATGGAGAATTTGGTCAATCTCAACCCAGCTTCTTCCTGGATCCTTAATAACAGACTTCTCCTTCATCAAATCCCTTAAATTGCGAACATCTTCCCATCTTCCTGCTGAAGCATATAAATTGGAGAGTATAACATAATTTCCAGCATTCTCAGGCTCTATCTCAAGAAGCTTTTGACCAACAAGTTCACCAATGTCGACATTTGAGTGAACTCTACAAGAACCCAACAGTGAACCCCAAATAGCAGCAGTAGGTTCAAATGGCATATCTTTGACAAATTTTAAAGACTCTTTCAGCCTGCCAGCACGGCCAAGCAAATCAACGACACATGCATAATGTTCTTTCTCAGGTTCAACCCCATATTTACCACCTATCATCTCGTGAAATATCTCTATCCCTCTTTCCTCCATTCCTCCATGGCTACAGCCAGATAAAACTGCCAATAAAGTAACATTATTAGGTTTAACTTTGTTTTCACTTATCATTAATTGGAAAAGCTCCATCGCATCTCTTCCCAAGCCATATTTACTATAGCCCACAAGCATAGCATTCCATGAGATAACGGTTCTCTCAGACATTTTGTCAAATATGGTCCTTGAATAAGTAAGGCTTCCACATTTGGAGTACATATCAATCAGAGAATTCTGAAGAACTACATAGAAGGGCAGTTCAGACCTGAAAACCTGGCCATGGACCTGCTTACCATGATCTAAAGCAGCGAGTCCAGACAGGGCTGTCAAGATACTGGCATATGTGACATAGTTAGTATCCATTCCATCTTTTTGCAATCTTCGGAATAGATTTAATGCTTCTTCATCATAACCTAACTGGGCATAACCAGATATAATAGCAGTACATGAGACAACATCCCTTTCTGGTAGGCATTCAAAAACCTCGTGTGCTTCATGGATTCTACCAGCCTTGGCATACATGTCAAGAAGTGAACTCCCAACAATTATGTGAGTAGCATAATTTCTTTTCATAATTAGAGAGTGTACTTGCCTTCCAATATGAAAACCACACGTCCCCGTGCACGAAGAAAGAATGGTTGCAAAAGTGAACTCATTTGGCTCAATATCTGCAATTATTTTCGCAATATTACCAAAATGATAATACAAAGAGAGCTTGCTGCTAGCTTTCCAGGGTAATGACAGGCCTCTGAAAAAAGGTTGTTGAAAATGAAATTCAAATTTTCTTCAGTTAGTTAATAAAACACAATATCGCTCTTGTCATTCCACTAAACAGTGGCGCCATAATCGCAGCAATTAATTTAAAGTCTAGTCCAATTAGACCGGTGGAATGCACATATCTCCAAATTTTCTAATACTAGCTTGATCAACTAAATTAGTAGCAAGCCTCAGGGAAAACATTTAATCACAATGAACAATTAGCCAAAGAAAGATTGACGTTATCTATACCTTTCTGCTTACATGTTAAGCTAATAAGATCTTCCCTAAACTCGAATGAACAAAAACACACGATAAAAAATAAATTGCGGAACACTTATTCAAGTAGCTTAAAAGATATGATGCTGTCATGTTTAGAAACCTGGAATGAAGAAAAAAAGTACCTGATCTTAACATCTTACAAAAGGTGTAGGGGCATCAGAACAAACCCCTTTTGGAATAACCCGAAATCATGCTGTCCACGAGACAACATTCCTCTCAGGCATTCATTGAACACCTCCGTGCCTGTTCCAAAACCTCACACTTGACGTAAAAAATAATGAGCCTTGTCCTGAGGAACACAGGAGGGAAATAGCAGGTTTTGATCATATGGGCATGTACCCTTTGCCTTCTCTAAAAGCCCTTTTGTCTATACACTCATTGAGCAAGCGTTATAGTCTTTGAACTTCATTCAGGCCTTGTATGGCCATGTCTAGTAAGGCTTCTTTTAGGTGAGCGTTGGGGCATTGAGCTTTGAAATTTGTGAATTTGGCGGGACGAGGTGGTACTGAATGGACGAGAAATAAAGAGAGATGAAGCCTAATAAGTGTTTTGGAATAATGGAAGCTTAGGAATTTTTGGAGTTGATCAGCATTGTAAAGTTCATATTAGCATTCAGTTCAATAGTTATTGGAACATTTGAGCCAAGTGTACCAAAGGTGCATCCAGTCGTTCAATTAACCGGGTGCCCAAGGGGGTACCGACGGATCAATACATGTCTAAGACCTTCTATAAAATAATTATTAATATATCATTTGGATGAAATTAATTATTAATTTTTAATTGTAAAATCACGTTTAAAAAATATGATATGTAATTTTATACAAAAATTACGTGAAAGAATCGCTATTTAAGATTTGACTATGGTCACAATATTGCGATTATTAATTGCGATATAAGTATTTTACGGATATCGTGATTAATAATCACAATATTGCTCCGTACATCAAATATATATCGCGTTTTATAGTTACGATATGCACATGTATATTGCATTTTAAAGACGTGATATAAGTGTATTTACTGTTCACTTGTATATCCTGTGATAAAAACACGATTTTAGTGTGATAAATTATAATTATTTTTCATTTTAACCTTATTTAAAGAATTAATTTTAATTAGTGTCCTAAACAAAAAATTAAATCGGGCACGATGGAGACAACTTTTTAGTAGTTATCATCTCATATAAATTTGATTATAAAAATTAGGGAATTCCTAACATTTCGACCACCGTTCCGCCTATAATATTATTACTAATTTAATTATAAAAAATTATAAAAATTTCATCATGGTTAAACAACCATCTAAATATATACCATTAGCCCCATTACAACAGCACGAGCCAAAAAATTCCTAAAAGTTGATATAAAAAATGCTTTAACAGTTGATTAGCTAAGGATTTTCATGCGCTCCAGGATTTGGTTTGTTTTTTTATAATATTAATAAAGTTTTACTAAGTGACAAAATAATGATGAAACATAAATTAACCTAAATATATTTAATATTTAAAATTAATATCATCTCATGTGTAATTATCCAGTAAATCTTTTTCCACTGCAGATATTTTGTACTTGTGATTGATTGGCCGACTTCCGCTTCATTTACATGCTCTTGTCCTGAAGTTGAGATTTTATGAAAATTGAATTTATTTGTGGTCTATAATTAGTTTTTAAACCTTATATATATTTGTACTTCGTTACAAGTATGCAGCAGAATTTCACGCCTTCAGCTTAGTGCATGATATTTTGTTTAATAAATGGTATTTTTGGTTATATAAATATTGTAATGTTTAATATTTTGTATGTTGGGCCTGCCAACTAATGTCAATATGATGTATAGCTGGATATTGTAATGTTTTGCTTGCTGTTTTCAGTTAATAAAAGTATGTAATTAATAGTAAAAAAATGTCATTATAATATTGTCTCTCTTTTGTTTTTTCCCTTTCATTTTGTTTATTTGTTCATGATATACTTTACTTTATAGTTTATACATACCAATTATTATAAACATTATAATTAAATGTTGAATAATTTCACAAATTTATATAATCAAATATCATATAATTTATATATAATAATGGTCATAGGATATTTAGGGCATAAACGTAGAATATTTGGAGAATCAACTCCCAAAATCCAAACATACCTTTTTGGGATATGAGTCGAATTCTTTTGGATCTCCTTTGAACTATCATAAACAAGGATCAACCGCACAAAGTTATGGTTGCACACTACTTTTGAACTATGATGATGATCCATGACTTCAATGATGTCACCATTTGTAAAGCCTTTCTAAGCACCTAGCATACAGCTACTTAAACCTGGTATAACCTGTTGCTAGAAAACTTCATTTCCTTCTTCGATGAGTTTATTGAGCTATTTAAGGCTCACTTATGGTTGTAAGCCACTAGAGAAGCTAACATTGTCCCTGTATCTCATTATGTAGAGGCTAAATGAACCTTTGTGCAAATACGTATAGAAGTTTGCACAGGGCGTTGACTCTCATGGACTTCTTCAAGTCATCAGTAAAAAATAAACCAAAAGGTTAGGCTAGTTTCAAGAAAGGACCAAAATAAATCATACAAGAAGATAACACACGTGAGGTAAAAAGTAATCAACAAAGTTAGCAACGTAGAAAGACCCTCAGTAATAAAGAGACCAAGAGTGGACAACTCTTTATCCTCTCAAAGGAAGACTTGAAGGGATCTAGATCTCTCAACAATATGCCCCAATCATTTGACTCGAATCACCAAATTCAATGTCCAAATCGATGGTTGACACAAGTAGCAATGTAAATATATATTTAACCATGCCTAAATGTAGATGACCCCTAAGATTAAAAAATAATTAAAGCCTTACAACCATGATTATACAGCTTCAACTAGCAACTAATGCGGCTAAAGGCATCATTACCCTTCTCATGGAACTTGGCCATGACGATAAATTGCTACATACTATATTGAATTCTTAGCAATAAAGTATTAGTAGCTTTACAACACCATTTAAGTAGGCTTAACTAGTCTACCTTCAGATGATCTCCTTGACGGTGCATTTGGAGGCCAAATTCCCCACTTTTACAAGGTTAGCTTATGACACGAAGACCAAAATTATTAGGAATCGGAGGAAAAGTTGGCCAGTGGGGAAGAATTAGTTGAAGTGACTGAGGTGATCTAATTTAGCAGTAGCATTAAGTAACAACCGAGGTAGGATGCTGATGCTACTAACCTTAAAGAACAACTCATCATCTTCCTTTGGTCTAGCTGCAATCACTTTGTTTGGTCATTGATAGACATACTATGCATCTTCCCAGATGTCATAATGCATTGCCTTAGCATTGATAATATAGTAAAGCCTATCAAGTAAAAGAGAAGACATTTGAGAATATGCTTGGCATGTCAACATGACATCAAGGCACTAATGTCACTTTAGTGTAAAGACATTTAGTCACCTAACATACATTGAGGCAAATCTTGAAAAGATTTAAGTCGTAATGACATGTAACCCCCCTCCGCCCCCCCCCCAAGTCCATTAAAGAGATTCAAAGACTCATAAGGAGAATGGTAGGACTAAGCAAGCTCTGTCCAAAAATGTTGACAAATTTGTGAAGTTCTTTAAGGTGTTAAGAACCCAACAGATTTCCAATGGATTGAATAGTGTCAAGCAACCTTCAATTAGTTGAAGTCTTGCTAGCAAATCTACCTGTCTTATCAAAGCTTATCATTCAAGAAGTACTATTCATATGCTTATAGTGAATGGTCCAGCCCTCCCCTTGATCTTGGTCAAGCTGAAGAAGGAGATACTAACTTACCTACTGAGTCAATTACACTCTTTAGGGCCAAAATTTGATAATCAAAGGTAGAGAAGTTTGGCTTAGTATTGGTGATTTAAGTAAGATATCTACATCCTTATTTTAAATATCAAGTCACTATCTTGACAAATCAATGATTACAAAACATCTAAACAAAAGTTGGATGATGAAGTATGATAAAGCTCATCATACAAGGATACAATACGGCCTCAAGAAACCATTCAAGCACAAGTCTTGGTAGAATTTAATATTTGAATAGACATAGATAAAACAATCGACTACAATGACAATCTAAAATGTATTGGAGGAAGCATGGCTTATGCTAGACAAACCACATGGTGCAAAGCATGGTATGCTCTCAAGTTTAGATACATTGCTATAATAATAGGTTGAAAATGAAGCCTTGATAGCTAGTCTCAATTCACAAGAAATGGTACTAATTTCGAAAATCGAAGCGGTAATGGAAGGTAGATCCTGAATAATGATAAGTCTTAATAATGAATGGATTAAAACACAAATATTTATCCTTCACGTGGACTAACAGATATAAGCAGAATGATAGTGGAAAAAGAAAAGAAGGTGTTGATAGTAAAATATAGCCCTAGGTTTACTTGGTCTTTTGGGTCCGGAAAGCCTAACAACCCTCGAAAGCCTAAGGAGATAGCAGCTTAGCACATCTTGACTTCAAGGCCTCAAAGAGCATAACACCTCAGCTATTCGTTACAGCATTGGATTCACCCTTAAGCCCTTACCTTGGGACATCTCCATGAGCTCATAGCTCAGCTTTGGCCCAACCTGACCTTAAGTCTTCATCCTCAGGTCCTCATCCTCCTCTGTTGTAAACACATGTCCTAGTCACATCTCGTGACCGAGGGGACATCAATAGCTTGACCATGCTCTATGAAGTCAGGTTCCCTAGCTCGAGTATCAGCCCCATACCTATTACTAAGCCTTTGTACTAGCTGCCCCGGTATGATCCTAAAACCCTATAAATACCAGGCAAAGGACAAGAAAAAAATCAAAAATAAAGAGAATAGAAAAACATAGAGTACAAACAAAAAGCAAGTTATCTGATATTTTGTTTACATAAACCCTACTCTTACCCACGGACCGACTTAAGCATTAGAGTGGTCATGTCGGGTAACCCTCGGCATCCCTTTGATCTGTCTTTGAGTGTCTGCAGGAGCAATCTTTACTGGCCCAGATTCAGCTAGTGTAACATTTTGGTGTCCTGTGCCAGAGCCCTTAAATACCTTTATGTTGTCCCTTTCCGAAAAACCCTTCAAAAACCCTAATTAATAGGACCACATTCCCATAATGCCCAAGCCACAACGAAGCAACAGTTAAGGTGATTCTGCTCCCTTGCCACCTATATCTAACCCTGTTGGTGACGAAGCTTTCGAAATGCCATGTCATGGCTCAACTGTCGCTGCTGACACCGGTCATATTGATGAGAGTCGAATTTTGGAACTTGAGCTTCTATGCAGACACGAAGTACAATAGAATGTAGAAAATGAACAATCAAATGCCCTCTTGCAAGTTAGGATAACAGAATTAGAGGGGTTGAATGACCTGTAGTTGGAAGAACGAACCTCTAGTGCGAGGAGGAGCACTTCCCCAATCCTATCGTCACTTAGACGTGACGATGAATGAACCGAAAGGAATCGTGAGTGCTAGAGGCTCTCTGCAGCCTAGAGCCATCGCCAGAGAGCGGTTCTATAACTCTGGACCAACCCAAAGCACTCATCACAGGGCTCACACCTTATGGAGCCCAGTGAGAGCCACCAATAACGCCTCATAAGCGCATACAGCCTCACAACAGTCGGCTTGAGCTGCTACTAGGCACCAACTTGACAATCATCAACCTCATGAAGGAATGATGATAGATCCCCACTTAGTGGGGGACCCTGGGAGGGATATCCCCACTCCAATCCCAAAAGACACGCAGCTTGACTTCAAAAGGGAACGCACCTTGAAAAAGATACGTAGCAATAAAAGGAATTAAAAAGAAGAGGAAATTATGTTTAACAATTAAGAGGTTGATCTTCACATGATTTGGTTTTATTTTTACATTAATTCAAGTTGTTTTTATCTTTTTAGGTAAAAAATCTCAACTAACATTATCAGAGTCAATATGGCAAAAGGTATCTTGCCCTTAATATATCATCCAAAGATACATGTTTATTTACTATGTTTATCTTTCACATTGGCATGTAAAAGATTTGTGTTATAGCATATGGCAAATGTTGCTTACATTATTATTCTCCATTATCTTTTCTTTTATATTTGCTTAATCATCACAATGTTTTCTTTTATTAGTTGAAGGAATAAAACCTTGAATTTTACATATGTAAGCATATTAAATTTCAACTACTCCTTCACAACTATATTGTCCCACTTAGTATGGGTTATCATGTTCGCATAACTTGCTTACTTAGCTACTTTATTCCAAGAAAGACTTTCAAAGACTAGAGTACAATTAAAACCTTGACCATGTACCTAAAGCTTGCTGCATAAAGATCTACTTGATTCTTGGTCCTTAGCCATGTACCTGAAGCTCGCTACTTAAAGATTTGCTTGTTTCTTAGTCCAAAGTAACTTGGCAATGATCTTAATGAGCTTATCCATATGCTTACTTTCTTTATTTACTGTCACTTAAGGAAAGAGGAGACCAAGGAAGGGTAGGCGTTTTGAGTATGGTCACTCAAGGCTTAAACTAACCCTACTTAGGTCATGGAAGGGGTAAGCATTTTGAGTATGGTCACTCAAGGCTTAAAGCAGCCCTACTTAGGTCATGGACAAACTCTTTTAAGCCTTATCCAACCTGTTATAGACCTTGAGTCAACCACATAGAGTTCAACGAAGTTGCCCCAATTAGAATTAGCTTGATCACTCATCCCCATTGCCAACCAAGACTTTGGGACACCTTTTAAAGAGCTTTGACTTGTTAGGTTAATCTTGTACAAGGTAAGTAATCAATAAATGTATCTAACTGTCTCTCACTTTCGGAGATTTTGAAAATTACCATAGTAGAAAGATATAATTTCTAATATGAAATACACTTTTTATACATTAGAATACAATTTCCTCTATATTACTACTTGCCAAATCTATCACAACTTGCTGTCCCTCAATGCTCAACCAACAAAATTGTAAGACAAACAAATACTATAACCCATAATATTTTACAAGATTCAATCATAAAGTAAACTATATCATAAACTAAAACCAAAGTTACGATATATGTGTGATATATAATACATCCATAACATGACATGTGTATGTTATTATTTATATACATAATTAAAAAGACAATTAGTAAATGAATGTCGCGTATTAAATATCTAATTTTACTTGATACTTGATTTTTGCTTATAATTCTTTATTTATTATAAGAGAAAATCGATAATCGTCTGGAAATGCACAGTACAAAACTACAAAAACAAAATAGGGAATGGCGGCCCACTTACATCATAGTTTAGATTATCATTATACAGAATGAATCAGCCAATCGTCTCGTAAAGAAGATTCAATTGGACGATCCTCACAAGTCAAAAACATAAAACCTATATAAATATACTGGAATTTCCTTCTCCAATTCTGGGGAACATGGGTCTAAGCCTCCACTTAATATATATTCTTGAGACCAAATTAGCTAAAAAAATAATTAATTAGAAGCCCTAAACCCAAGTTACTTGAATGCCTTCATCTACTTCTGCTAATTTCTAATATCAGGACTGCAAATATATATACATTACATGCTTGCAGTAGTTCTTCACTCTGCCTTCATAGCTCCATTTTCAGCTCCTCTTGAATGCAAAGACACTGTCACCGACCAAAAAGTTCCAGTTCATAACATAAACAGCAGAAACAGTTCCATCCGAGAAGAAACTAAAAAACGTATCAAACCTCAAATAACATGAAACAAAATGATGGGACAAATCTTCAAAAATTAGGACTCCAAAGGGTTTTAATAAAATGGATTCATAATAATGCAATGTAACACGAACCTTACACAAAGGCTTATGCTTTTAAATAGTACATGAACATTGTCCTGTCAGAAAAAGATTAGAATAATGCTCTCCTTCATTACTCTGTCAAACATGGACAGAGTTTACTGCCTATGCAGGAAGCCTAATGTTGCATTCTTCAAGGAAAAAGTAGATCCGTATAGAAAATGCACTCTCCTTTACTGCCCTAATTATGACATGCATTATTTGGGGTAATTTGAAGCTTCAAGGACTCGTATCAGTGTAAATAAGTCCCAATCAGGCCATACTCCACGTTTATTTCATTTTGTCCATCTTATATTATTTAAAATTTAGATGCAAATCAAACCAACCAACCATTCCACCAAGAAAAGCACGTGTCATGTATGGTATCTGATAATCTTCTAAAAGCCTAACAAAGAGATCCAAAAAGCAATTTACCTGAATTTGTGCATGAGTCATAACTTAAGAGTGAATTATCCGAGGTGATAAAGTGGTGATCGTCTTCTAGTCTTCCCCAAATAGGTTGTTGTAATGTACTAATATGCCACTGCTGTTGGTAATGTTGTCTGTTTCCATTGATCTGGAGCTCTGGAGGTACAAGAGGCATGGCCATGTTAGGGAAAGTATTGTCTGCCACAGTCGCATTCTGCCAGTTATCCTATTAAGGCAAAAGAAGGAAGATACTAATAAATGATGGTTTGAACAACCAAAAACTGAAAGGTTCAAATATGAAGTTATAAGCTTCACAACCAAATCTAATTGTTATCACAAATATTAAGAAGGTGAGGCTTCTCAATAAACCCTATCCCCCATAAAGATTTAAGTGGGATGCATCACAAAAGAAACCATTTGAGGAAATCTCTGTCCAAAAACTTAAGAAGGTGCTATGAAAATGGACTTGCAAGTGCAGAAGCCCCAGAAAGAGGACGGCGGTTAATTCATCTCCAACATATAGTACATAACAACAGGAAGAAAAATTCACAGGAAGGATTAATTGTTCAACACCATTTCTTAATTCTGTGAAATGTAAGGTCTAAACAAGTTTATAACAGTCATCAGAAAGTTGAAAATATTGAAAGATTTATAGATGATATGTGATAAATATAATGCCCACAACAAATAATTATGATGCTAACCTTAACATAATATCAGAGCAAAAAATTATGAGTTTGAATTTCTGCGTACTTGTGACAAACCCCATTAATTATGAGTCTTAGTTAAAGTCTTGGATCACAAATGAAGGGAGTAGTATGTGATAAATACAATGCCCACACCGTATCTACAAGCTTCAACTTTTAAATTAGATGCTCATGGAGCTAGCCATAACAATAAAGAATCCTAAATTTATCAAAGCAATCAAAAGTAAGAAATGAAGAGGAGTGTTAGGTGATAAATATAATGCCCACACCATATTTACAAACTTAAACTTTTAAATCAAAAGGCTGTGGAGTTAACTATAACAATAAAGACTCCTAAATTTATTGAAGCAATAAAAAATAAATGCTTACTTCAGCACCAAATAGGCTATCCAGGTTAAATTCGATTCTTGGGTTAACTGCAGCAAGTCTCATTGATAAGAGCTGAAAAACCAAGGGGATATGCCAAAATAAGTTTGCAATTAACTCAAAACACAAGTGTGTAAATAAATGAATACAACAAACCCAGCCTGTATGATTACATGTATAATTATATGAAAAATCTAAACGATCAAACATGCCACCAAAAGTAAGGAAGTCACTAAGGCCCAAGTACATGGAGTCTCTCCTCAGATTTCAAATCGAGTACTACGCTATAGGAAAAAACTAGCCAGCGATCATTCAACTACTTTCCTCTGTGCATGTTGACTCGGGATGTACTGCCAATCAAGGGTAAGACATGAGCACAAATGATTTCGCATTGGTTTGCTAAAGACTGCTTCCACAAGATTGCACACCTTATACAGTCGAGCTAAATTTTGATTGGCACAAAATTTGTATTATACGACATAATTCTTTTCTACATGAAAATAACATACCAAAAACATTACCATACTTAAGAAAAGAGAAAAACCTTTATCATATAGGAAAAAAGATGGATTTGATAAATAAAAATGTGCTGGAAAAATAAACAAAACACTAAGACCACCCCCTATCCTCTGATTCTGATGGATATAGCATAGGCTTTAGTTTTATAGCCACATTATGAATTGTACTATGGATGAAGTTTGTCTTACTTAATAGTGTTGTGTAGAAACATTTTGCTGCTTTATCTACTTATTTTTTTCCCATCCATCTGGTAACCTAGTAAGGTACCATGTAGATTTTTTAAGGATGAAAATTGAACGAAAAATTGTATGGTGAATTGGTAAAAAGTATTACCTCAACTTGGCGTTGCAAGAATTGCACATGATTTATTATTTCATCCAACACTAATGCTGTGCCAGAAATCTGCAGAAGCATATATCTTTCACATCAATAGGGTCTATTTGTTTCATCATATATTGATCATTTTTGCATCATATTTTTGTCATTTTCAAATAAATGTTTGTCAAGAAATATATATTGATAAAAATGACACTTTTACTATAAACAGATAAACAAATATGATACAAATGCAAATCTATAGATACGATGCAGATAAAAATCAGACAATCCAACAACCCAATTTCAAGTGTAGAAGCTTCATGTTAAGTCCATACTATTATAATCTTTTTCCTCATCAGTTAAGAATGACTTTTAAAATGCCAAATTCACTGTCTCTAGATATAATCATATATTGTTGTCGCATATTGAAAAGAAAGCTCAGTGTCCATAGAAACAATGTGAAAAATGCAATCAGGTTTACATGTGCAGCAAGCAGATAGGACTGCAGGGAAATGTCCATTCATTGGCACCATAGCAGTCAGAAAATATGTCAATGTACCTCCAGAGAATTGCAATTAACAGCTACTTGACACGATTATCCGTTAATCAAACTTTGTTGTCCTAGGAACGATTGAATGGGGCTTCCCCAAACCCCACCCCCACCCACAACCCCCCAAAAAAAAAAATTAAAAAAAAATAAAAATCGAATACATGAAATGACGGTGATATATCCCATAGAAACATTCAATTATCCAAGGATTAAAAAGAGTTTACCAAAAGAGAGAGACAAAAATTAAGTCTGTATTTTGTTAGTTTTGAATTCCGACAAAAGCCATTTCTTAGGGATTGTTCTTTCTCTATCTCTCTCTGAACAAAGATGTATACCCAACATGCCGTGGAGGAAATGAAAAAGGCAACCACCATGCACCTCAAAAAAGATCAATCCTTTTTCTAGGTTACGTGGACCCAAGCATCTCTAAACCCACCAAGATAGTGTTAGAATTTTCAAAAAAATAGAATTTTCCCAACTCTACCTAACTGGTGAAGGGCATGATGGTAATTTCAGAAATAGGAGATCTAAATCGAAAAGCCAATTGATCCAAATCCCACATTAAATATCGTATTGTAAAAACCCATAAAAGGATAAAACATGAAAATCTCGGACTTCTCCCATACAAAATTGCATAAAACTGGAAACTCCACTGCCAGGCAAATGCAAGTACATTAAACCCAATGCATGGACGAAAATGCCCCTAAAAGGGACGTATAACCAACCCACCAACAGAGTAACAAGAAAAGATACCTAAGAGAAAAAAAAATTAAATAAAAAGGAAAAAGAAAGGGGGGCAGAATTACCGAACTGCCACTTCATAGCCCTGGGCCTCTAAGACCTTTTTCTTCTTGGTAAATGGTACAAAAACAACCACTTGGGTGAAAAAAGGTTAAAAAGTTTGACAGCGACTAATCCGTTATTAAACCCAATGATTAAGACACATAATTGCACTTTTCAGCTAAAAAGCTAAAAAGACAATCATTACACCCCCCGCCCAACCCCAAGATTTAGATATTTAGACCCCAAATCTTCTTGATTGTGATGCCTAATCTCTCCGCAATGCATCATCATTTACGTGAAACTCAACGGTTCCTATGACACCTCTCCAGGTCCACTCTGAATATTAACGCAACTCCATTTTTATATAAATAACAAATAAATAAGTCAATTTATTCAAGTGTTTCAAAAAAAATATATAAACATTTTTCCATCTGAATCTAAGAGAAGATTAAAGTATTATTAATATTTTTAAATAGCAAAAAATAAAAATAATAATTATGATGATAATGATAACCTTATTGCATCCGGGGACCAGCTCCTGCAGCAACTTCATCCGAGCATTAATTTTCTCTCTCCTGGCCTACAATAAAAATAATAAATAATTAAGTAAATTAAAGCAATATCATTGCAATATGATTATATAGTGATTAACAAGTGATTAATAAATTATGCGTACCCTTTCTGCTAAGCTATGGCTATCCGTGGCCTGTCCTCTACGAGCTCGAACATGGACGTAGGAAGCTTCTCTCCACTTTCGGTGCTCCATTTTGCTCTTCTTCGTCGTCGAACCTTTTCCCTGGATTTTTCATTTTTTTTTTTCCAAATTCCACCCCAGAATTCATCAGGATTTTGCAATTGACCAGAGACACGTACAATTTTTAATCTATCAAATTACCAAAACAACCACAACCTAGCCCTAAAAAATGGATTCTTATCTCATCGAATTACAATTTACAAGCCCTAGAGATATGAATTTCACAATTTTGTCCTACCTTCTTCTCTCTTTCTTTCCTCTTGGCCGACTTCTGAGACTTACTCTCCTCCGTCGGATCAGAAGCCAACGGATGGTCCGAGGAATTAAGGTTGGAGTTATCGCTCTCTGTTACAGGCTCATCCTTGACCTTCTCCGGGGCGGCGTTGCTCTCACCGGCGGCGAAGACGGAGTACTTAGCGGCACGTTCGACAAGGTCGGAATTCGCGGGAAAAGCGAAGCCATTACTGCAAAGAGAGTGAAGGTAGAGTTTTTCAGGAGGAGAAGAAGAGGTTTCTGGGGAGTGGAGGAGCTCGAGAGCTTGAGTAGGAGGAAGTTCGAGCAAGGCGGTGAAAGAGCTAGCGGTTTCGTGGGGTTGAGCGATAAGTTGGTGGAGTTCTTCGTTGAAATGAAGGGAATCGAAGTTGGTGGGAGTGGATCTAGCCAAGGTAATTGCAATGGGTTCCATAATTAGAGCTTGTAAAAGGGTTTTTTGTAGTCGGTGGTTTTGGTTTTCGGGAGGGAAGTAATGGTGGATGTGGAGCCGTCAAGGTGACGATGTTTTACGAAAGCAGTGAGAGGCGGAGGAGGAGGAGAACAAGAAGAAGAAGGATGTAATAATGAGTTTCACTGCCATATGGAGGGGAGAGAAAGCAACGTAGCAATGGGCTTATGTAGTGATGAAAAAAAAATGAGGGAAAAGGAAAGAGAAAGAGAAAGAGAAAGAGAAAGGGAAAGGGAAAGAAAAAAAAAAAAAAAGCGTACGGGGTTCCGTTTGTACAGAGTTGGGTTGGGGGGGAGTGGTGGGGGAAGGGTGGTTTGGCTTGGCTCGTCCGGTGTGATTGGGAGAGCTTTTCAGCCGTCCATTTTGAGTTTTGATCGGTTACGGGTTTACGAATTTGGACAAGGCCCAAACTGGACGACGGAAAGGATGTGTGCTACTGTGTTTATTATCCAATGCCCCCGAACCCCACAAACCCCAACACGCTACAGATTGACCTTTCATATCTGCTGACACAGCTTGGTAAGTCGGTAGGTCCCATTGCATTTTCATGTCTTCCGTTTTACTTATTAAATCCAAATCCAATATTTGGCCAAAAAAGAAAATCCAAATCCAATAACTATTTTTAATTTGATTTATAAAAGAAATTTATCACGAAAAATATTTATTATATATAATATGAAACAGATAATGAATCATTATCCTTTTTCTATTCAGAAAAATGAATAATTTTAACAAAAGTATTTTTTTGAAAAAAAAAAACCCTTAATAAAAAACAAATAAATTGCTATTTCTTTTCAATTCCATTACATTCCCATAAACTAAGCATAACATTAGTACCTCTTTATTTATCTCACACTTGTAACATGATGTAATTATACCATTTTAACACAAATTAAATTTTAGTACAAATTAAAATCACGAATTATTACATATTACTAATAACATAGCAAAAGCATTCACCGGGTTTAGGGCATCAAACACACAAATCTTCATATAATTGCATGCCAAACACTAAAGTAAAATCCATAAAATTGTATGTCAATCTTTACCATAAATAATACTTTATTTACACATTATATTATGTCATATATCAAATTAGGTTCAAAGATCAAAAGGTGTTTTCACATATTTTTATGAAATCACGGTAAAATAGATGAAAATATGTTACTTTCAAGAATATATTCTAAAAAAAAAAAAACTTGATAAAAGATTTTTTTTAAAACAAATGTGGCCTAACTCAAAGATCAACAAATCATGAAGCTTTATAAATCACAAGGGTAAATTAACCACAACTTATAAGTACAATGAGTATATCCACACAAACACTAGTCAAAACCAACCAAGCACACAAATTAAAGCACTTAAAGACTTATATACACATTATCATTTATCAAGCAAATATAGTATAAAAAAAATACAAGATTCAATTAGTGATTCAGAGTAGCCTATTCCTTTGTTACCGTTAAGGGTGGGCAAAGAAATCAACTGAATCGAACCAATCCATAACCAAACCAATTCAAACCAAAAATATGATTTTTTTAATGGTTTAGTTCAAAAAATTTCCAATCCAAACTAATCCGTAAAACCGAATCAAACTGTTTTAGAAAAATATAATGATATTTTACTATATGTTCATATGATTTCATTTGATATTTATTACTTGGTGAATATTGATTATAATCAACTTGTTCATTTTTAAATTTTTTTTAGGTTCATAATATGTATTTTTTTTGTTGATGATGAACTATTGTTTTTTTAATAGTTTTTAACTTTATAAAGTATGAAATTTATTTATTCAGTTATAAATTCTTATTATGTATTAATTGTTTAATATGAAATTTATTTATTTAGTTATAAACTCTTATTATTTATTATAGTTTGATTTAGTTTTAGGAAAAACAGATGCAAACCGATCCGTGCCCATCCCTAGTTACCACTATACGTGCAAAAAGTGAAGCAAAACTCACCTAGTTTTTTGCAAAATCCTAAATATGTTCACTGAGTTCACCAAAGCACATATAACCTAAAGTTATTCTACGTTAAAAAAAAAAAAAAAACTGTTAAATGAAACTTTAATTTTCTCATTTTTCCGTTCAATTATCTCCATATAGATTATGAGGGGAGGATGTAATAATGGGAAAAACATCAATTTCCCCTATAGCCAACCAAGAAGAAAGCTTACTAGTAATTTCCAAATCCCTATCTTCATTATGGCTGTCTCCTCCATTCCTCCTTTTGACGCTACCACCAATGTTGTAGGGGTGATAACCCTTCAACACACCAATGACTATAAATCATCTAATTGAGTTACATATGAGCTAAAACTTTCACCTGCCTTGAATAGGAAATTTGATTGCCACAAATGAGATAAAGATTATGAGAAATTGTTAAAACAATAAGAACTTGAGAGTAAAAATACCAAAAAGAATCAGGCTTAGAAAATGAGGATAGATTTATAAAGTTTTGAGTGATGATATGACGGTCTAAAGAATGAAGATTGACACATTATTCCTTAATTCTTAGATCTTCGTGCAACGAATCCAATGGCTTTGAACTTCTAAAATGATGTAACCATAATAGATGTGCATGGACATGACATCTGTATATCTAATTCATGCTTGACACGTGTCAAGTCATGATTTTATGTGCTATAATTTAAAAAGATAAGCTTCCTCCAAATGACAACTTCTACCAAAAAATACTCATCCCATCAGAATGATCAAAACAATGAATAAATCACCAAGAACCAATATGAATAATCACCTACATTGGACTTGATGTCACATGTAGAAAAACTCATATCTACCTGACTTAACTTTGTCTCAGTCTAGCTTGGCTTAATATAACTCTAATTACCTTTATAATGGCCTTTATCGAATTTGGCTCAAGAAGGAAAAAGTAAACATCTATCAAATTCTCTTCAAGGTCTTGGGTGATCATCTACCACTCATAAGGTCCAATCATCCCTCTGAATGCAACATTTAATCTCATTATTCCTTTTATAAGTTTAGACATGAGCTCATTAAGTCTATATGACTTGGCTTGCTTATAGCATGGGTCGATCCATTATCCTATAAGCTAACATTCAAACTGCAACTAAACTATGATATTGTGATGAATAGACCTATCAAGTCCTTCGATTTGCTAAGATATAGTAAACCTGATGGGTGTCTCAATCACTCAGCTAAGCATGGATCTAGACCTGTTAGCCACTCCCAAGAATCTTGGAACGTGGTTTGGTGGCTTGCCATCTACTCTTTTAATAACTATCATACACTTTCATGATATCCATGATGCATACCCACTTGCTCCAATTACCCATGATTATTCTTGTATAAATACAACATAAAGCATCACCAATGAAGCATCTATTAACACTTAGACCATACCCTTGCTACTTTGATTACTAACCTCCTATATATTATTAACTTAACTGTTAAAGTGGTTGCATTAGATAATCCCCCAATACCCACTAACCCTTATTTGTTTTTATAGGCCCAATTATCAATGCCCACATCTAATCGACTTTGCCAGTAGATTTATGCCAGCAACAACAACTTGAAGTTCAAAGTCCCAATTCACCACCTACATATTTTTCAAATTCATTTATGACACCTAAATAAGGTAGTCAATTGTAAAAATGAGTAAAGTTAAATAGCTAATTGTAAGACTTAACAAAGCTTAGAAACCAAATTGACACTTTTAAATTTCAAGTAGTTAATTATAAAGACAGGTTAAAGTTTAGGTACCAAATGTAAAAATTACCCTTTTCACAAATTTATACTTTAAACACTTATATTAGCTTATCTTACATAAATAGCATAGCTTAATAATAATAATAATAATAATAATAATAATAATAATAATAATAATAATAATAATAATAATATCTTAAATTGTTATAAGGCTTTAGTAATCATAACATGTTAGATTCGATAATTAATTTTATTAGAACTTTTATTTTAATTATTTGTAAAAAATGGTGATTTTATATAAACAAGGTTAATATTTATCTAACCTATAGGTTTTTAAGATCTAATATGGTAGAAATTATTGCACGCAAGCAGTATGTGCATACAAATTTTGAAGAAAAACTATGTTATTTACATTTCTAAAAATTATTTCTAATTTCTACCCAAATTATTACTATAATGAAGGAGACTATATAACAGCTTATTAAATTAAAATTCAAAATTTACTGTATGAAAGTATATCTAAAAAAATGCTAACATACACAACTTTAGAGTTTTCTACATTGCTTTGATATAAAAATTAATAGTATCTTCAAGTTAGACGAAGTGGTATCTGATTGAAAGCTCCTATTACTAAGGAATTTAAGGGTTTTATCTGTAAAGTTTAAGGACGATAGTTTCCTTTCGAGTTTCAAGACTCATAATAGTAGCTCAGGGTTTGAGGCTTAAACTCTAAGTCTTAGTAGCTATTTCAAATTTTCGTTAAATTTTTAATTTCTATGTGATTTTTCTGTGTTTAAATTTACTATTTTGATTTTCAAAGATGTTTCCAGACTTCCTTAACTTTTTTATTTCTCTCATTTACAAGTGTCTAGATCTTAACCCTATCAAATTGCATATTGGCTACTGTGATAGGGTGGATTTGTTCACAAAGGTAATATGCATGCAACATGTGTCTTGTGCTACATGCGGCCTTAGAGGAGTAACGTGAAAGCATATGCAAAAAATAACTAAGAGTGAGATGGTAAGGAGGAGGAACAGGCAATTTCAAGAAATTCGAATGTGCAAGTGAAAAGTGGATGAGTTATATAACATTAACTCTACTATTTTAGAGGAAAAATTATGTGTTTTTCATTTCAAGCTCTATTTGATCACTTGTGTGAGTGTTTCGGTAGCACAAAGACATTTTCATCAATTTTTGAATTTGTCAAATGATGAGGAGGTGTGGGTATTTATAGAGCTTTGACTATTGATGATGTCCGTCAAATTGTATTGACCATCAATGGGCGAGATGGGTTCTCCTAATGATGGATCTCTCCATGGGCCCTCTAACCCAAGGAAGGCCTTTTTAGGTACATGAGCTTTTTGAGAAAGGTTGAGAGTGGATGAGCTTAATCTAATGGTCCCTACATTGAGCTTACCATGCTAAATCTTCCTTAGTCATCCAAATTCCATGGACTTAACTCTCTAGGCTCTGTTACTTAGCCTAGAGAGTTAGAGCCTAAAGAGTCAAATCTAAGTCGTTGTCGAGCTATAAGACCCATAGCCCTCTATAGCTACTTAAAGATATGAAACCACGTTCTAATCTCTTGGATTTTTTCCCTCTAGTGTGTTACAAATCCATTCCCTTATTGGTTTTGATGTGGATAGGTTTAAGTTTGACTCATTTATATTGTTTAATTGACTAAAAGTCAAGCTCTAGGTCTATGGTATTGTTACTTGTTTTTCAAATTAAAATATTATACTTGTATTTGGGATTCCAACATGGAATCTTGGTCTAACTTTGAGTTCATCCAACCTTTTTTGGCTCCAATTTATAAGGTACACAATTCTTATAGCCACCTCTATCATCTCTTTAAGTTTAAGAGGTCAAAGTTTAAGTCTTTGACTATATCGATTAATCTTCAATCGATAAAATCGATTTTATCATTAATAAAATTGCTAGAACCCTAAACACTATTAAGACCAAAATAGATACTTTAATGAGGTAAGTCAACATTGGTGGTAGGTTGGTGGTAGGTTTGCTGCTAGCTACTTAAAGGATGAAGATCACTTTGACTATTTAAGGCGGATGTTGGAAAAACTTATTTAGTTTATGTTTATATTATAGCTATTATTGTTTTAGGAATTAAGATCATTTCATGTTTCCTATATTTCAATACTAACTCATTTTATCAATTCAATTTATTGACTTATTTTGAAAGTTATTAAATATTATATATGAATTGGATGTTTAAGTAGGTTAGAACCTTATATGCTCATACATTGATCCAAGTTTGCAATAGAGTTGTCATGTACTCGTCTTAAGGTATGGGAATAGGTTTTTAGAGTCATTTTTCTAGTCAAGCAGGCTAAGATAAATGCGCTTCATTTAAAAAATTAATGGATGCTATCTCAATTTACCACTACCCTCTTCAATAAAAGGTCATGCCAAACAATTGGCTTGGTGCCATCCTATAATAGGAGCTTAATATACTAACAATAAAACATGATTTTCCACATGCAAATGATATGATGATCTTAGCACTAAAAATTAAATAAATAATTTCATGCAAAGGCGGACATGGCTTCATATGATTAGGAGGTTATTTATTATTAAAAGATAAAAAATAACACATTCTTTTTCCAATTGAAATATATTATAACGATTAGCTTTTTTTTTTTTTTTTTTTAGTTTAGAAGGGGTAGGCCCTTATCAACTTTCCCTCTGTTTGCCCCCCAATGTCATGAAAGGAAGACTAATGGTGCTTAATGCTATAGTCCTTAAATAAATGACTTGTACTTAATTGCACATTAACATGAGCTCTCCTTAGTTAATGAATGACTTACAAATAACAAACCTGCTAATCTTGAATACGTTCTTTCATAGTACTCACTTGATCTGAGCTAGGAACATTCAAGTTCTGTAACTCAAATTTCTTTTGGGATAATGACAAAATTGTATTTGAACTTTTGCAAAAAAAACAATCAAGTATCTGAAGTTTGATTTTGAATAATTTGATACCTGAATAAAGTTTTTATTAGCATTTTTCATACCTGAAGTTTAGTTTTGAACAATTTGGTACTTGAACGAACTTTTCGTTGACTTTTTTCATACCTGAAACAAATGAACTGATGTATGAAAAAAGTCTAAGAAAAGTTAGTTCATGTACTAAATTATTCAAATTCAAACTTTAGGTATGAAAAATATCAACGAAAAACTTTGTTTAGGTACCAAATTGTTCAAAACCTAATTTTAGGTACTTGATTGTTCTTTTTGTGAAAATTGAAGTACCATTTTTATCATTTACCCTTTATTTTTTTATTGGGTTAATTTTATGAATGATATCTATACTTTAGTAAAATATGTAATTAAGTACTTAAACTTTAAAACTAATCAATTTAGTACTTAAAAAACTTTTCGTATAGACCAACACTATTTCTCTTAAGTTCTTTTAGGTACTAGATCGATCAATTTTAAAGTTTCGATACCTAATTGCAGATTTTACCAAAGTTCACATTCCATTCGTGACATTATTCCTTTTTTTCTTTTAATGAAATCGATAATTCCTTTATTTTTAAATAAAAAAATTTGTATCGAAAGTAGAAAACCATTTCTTTGAAACTATCAAATATCTACTCTTACTTCAAAATAATCTAGAAAAAATAATTTGATCCTAATTTTGTCAATTTGCACTTTTGTCGTACTGAAATTTGCTTTCAAAGGGGTAGCTTAACCATGGCATAATCAATCCTATTAAGATGATTTATTTTAGGGTTAATGCCCCATTTGGTGCTGGAACTTTGATCAAAAGATCAATTAGGTACCTGAATTTTGATCAAAAGATCAATTAGGTACTTGAACTTTTAATTTGTTCAATTTCATACCCCAAATAAACTTTTCATACCCTAAACACTACCTCACCCAATCATTGTTTGACACGTGTCATTTTTTAAAAAGAGACAATAAATGAGTGAGGTAGTATTATGACACAAAAAGTTCATATGGGGTATGAAATTGAATAAATTAAAAGTTTAGGTACCTAATTGATCTTTTGATCAAAGTTTAGGTACCAAATATGACATTTACCCTTTATTTTATTACTAATGGGTAATTTTGTAATTTTAGACATATATTATTTAATGTGATATCGTATTAGGGATTTATGAGATGTTAACACTTCAGACTTTATCATGGTACCAGAGTAGGTTGACAGCTTTCACCTACCATTAAACCACCACCTAAGATAGCATTGCCACCACCATCAACTAGTCACCCCATGAATGCTGATCACCTAGCAAAATCCACAAACCAAACTAACATTCAATGAAACCACCAATGTAACGAAACCCAAAACATAACATAACCAAGACCTAAACAACAACTGTAGTGACCACCAACCCATTCGTAAACATGCACCAACCATGCTCTAATGTTGCTTTTGATCACCACTTGACTTGACCAACCACTATCGTCAGTCACCAACCAATAGACCCCACGGAACCCTACAACTAGCCAGTGACCAACAAAACCCAGGAGCACCAAAGCAAACCAATGACAAACCAACCACTAACAAAACCTACAAACACCAGCCATCATTACCACATCAACATCAGCCTCTACCAAACCCATTGTTTGCCATTCTAGCCATGTACATAACCTTAGCCATGCACACCATACATCACAATAATCAATCTCTTGTTCAAGTTTATTCTCTTTAGTATGAGATAACAATTTATGGTGTTTAATTCTTTTGTAAATGATTAATTATTAGTCTAAACTTTCCTATGGCCTGAAAAGTGAATTAGTGATTTGTTATGGATTCTAAGTCTATTGTTACGTTGCCCACATCTTCTACTCCAGCAATTACCTTTATCAAGTTGAATGACAAAAATTATTTTAAATGGGCACAAATGGTTCAAGGATTTTTTTGTGGCCAAGGTTGCCTTAAAATATTGACTGATGCACCTCCTAAGGAGATAGATAGTAAATATGCTTAATGGAATCAAATTGATTAGCAGTACTGATAGGAATCAACAAGCCTAAAGTCTACAGATGAGGACAATTGCCAAAAGATGGGAATCAAAGAGCTTTATAAGAGGATATTAACACATTTCAAAAAGTGTAGAAGCTTCAAAGACAACAATGAAAATCAATTAACAAACGATCATATTCAAAGCCGGTGCGAAGGATTGAAATATGGAAATTATGCAGACCTATGCACTGTTAGATGGCTGCTAGCTTTCACTAAGTATATCACCGACATAGAGATTTCGTCCGCCGGCTTATAATGGGCTGTTAAAGTGATCAAAAGCGAATTTTTAAGAGCTGCTTTGAATGTTGCCAACTTACATTATATAGGCCACCAGCTTTCCAATGTAGGTCGCCAGCCTTCTTTGAGCATCAGACCTATTATATTTTATGTCTTTTTGTTTTTCTTTGTTTTAGCATATATGGACTTTTGTTTTTGTTTGAGATCAGTTGAGGTTATCTTTTGAGTCTTTGAGAGCACTTTTGTGTGTGAAACCCTTTGTGGTAATTATGATTATTGAGATTTGATTCTCTTTAATTGTTGAGTTCTTATCAATTTTTGTGTTATATACAATTGTGGCGAACCTTGTTAATTAAATCTTGTGATTCTTTTAACATTGTGATTAGTTTATAGATCATGGTCCCTATCGTTCTATAATTTAATCACAAACAAGTTTAATTTTATTGTTCATGGATCTTATAGAACAATTATTTTATCCATTCATTTCTATTGAAAACCTCTGAATTTTAGATCAAGATTTAACCCCTTCAAGCTTATGTCAGATTTGGTATCAGAGTAAATGTTTTGGAGGGTTTGTTGTTTGATACGATTCATTCTAGGTTTGTTGGGATGATTTTCATTTGTGAATTGTGTTGTTGAATTTTGTTGTGTTGTTGCTGTTGACTGGCTGAAAAGATATCGTTTGATTGTAGTAATAGCATGAATAGCAATAACTTTAGGGCTAAAAGAAATAATAACAGCAACAATGGTGGTGAAGGAGATGTTGTGACTAGGCAAGAATTTACACAATTACAACTGGGTTTAATCGGATTCAAGAGGATATGAGAAGAATTCTAGAGAGATTAGAAGTCGGAGATAGAAGGAGTTACAGTGGATCTAGTCATAGGAGACATTCCAGTGGTGAATCTAATGGGAATAATGAAAGGATTAAGAGGCAAGGAAATGGAGATAATCAATGTAAGGGAATTGAAAATATTAAGCTGAAAATTCCTCCTTTCATTGGTAGCAATAAACCAGAGGAATTTCTAGATTGGGTGGCACGAGTGGAGAAAGTATTTGACTCTATGAGTGGGAAGAGTGCATGAAAGTGAAAGTGGCTTCTTCTGGCATTTTATGACTATGCTAGTTTGTGGTAAGAGAAGTTATAGGTTGAGAGATGAAGGGTTGATGAAGAAAAGGTACGCTCATGGACTTTGATGAAAATATTGATGACATGTAGATTTGTGCCAGATTATTATAAATAAGAGATGCTGATGGAGTTACAGTACTTGAGGTAGGGAAAGCAGAGTGTAGAAGTATATGTGAAGGAGTTTGAAACTTTGATGGCCAGGTATGATATTAGAGAATCTTCATATGAATCTATAGCTCAGTTCATTAATGGGTTAAAGATGAATATTACCAGTGTAGTAGAACTTCAGCATTATCATACCTTAAAGGATGTAATTAAGTTAGCTAGCATAGTAGAGAGGCATCAACATGGATGGTTTTAGAAATCACATCACTATAGTAAATTAGATGAGGAGGAGAAGAAAGAGGGTGGGAAAGAGAAGAACAAGGGAAAAGTGGTGGATAACAAAGAGCTTGATTAGACACAACAGTGAAGGAGCTGGGATATTAAATGTTTCAAATGTTTGGAACATTGCCACATCGCTTCTCAGTATCCTAACAAGAAAGTTATAATCATGAAGGGAAATCAGATTGAAAGCGATGAAGAAGAACAAAAGAGTAGTGAGGAAGAAGAGGTTGACATGGCAAATGTTCCTTTGGGTTTCCAGGATGCAGTAGTTGAGTAGGAGATTTGATTCCAGATCAGTTAATTAATCTATTTTATGTTTAGAGTTTAGTGTAGGAAAAATCTTGTTTGACTATAATTGATAGTGGCAACTACGCTAATATTATTTTTGCTAGATTGGTTTCTAAATTGGGGTTGCAGGTAAAGAAGCATCCAAAGCCATATGTTCTTCATTCACTTAGTCATCAGGAAGCTATTCATGTGCATAAACAAGTTTGTGTACCTCTTTCTATCAATGATTATACTGATGAATTCTTGTGTGATGTAGTACCTATGGATGTTATGCACTTGATGGGTACAAGAATGAATATACTATTTAGAAACATGACAAAACATATAAGCTACTACCTATGAGTTTTGTAGAGGTACAACAAACAAATTTGATGCATATTAAGAAGATTAAAGTATTGAGGAGTTTGTTTGCATGGACTGGCCGCATGATAACTTTGAACCCAACTCCGGAAGTTCAGATATTGAAAGGACAAGAATCGAAGTCGAATCTTCTTAAACCCAGGGGCAATGATAAGAATCAGCAAGCCTGAAGTCAACAAATGAGGATCAATTGCCAAAAGATGGGAATTAGAGAGCTTCATTATAGGAGATTAACACATTTCAAAAAGTGTAGAAGCTTCAAAGACAACAATGAAAATCAAGTAACAAATGATTGGGTTCAAAGTCGATGCGAAGGATTGAAATATAGAAATTGTGCATACCTGTGCACTGGTGGAAGGCCGCCAGCTTTTACTCAGTATGCTGCTAGTGTAAATATTTCAACCGCCGATGATAGCCAGCTTTGAAGTGATCAGAAGCAAATTTTTAAGAGTTGCAATGAAGGCCGCTAGCTTTCTTTGAGCGTCAGACCTATTTTATTTTGTGTCTTTTTGTTTTCCTTTGTTTTAGCATATATGGACTTTTGTTTTTGTTTGAGATTAGTTGATGTTATCTTTTGAGTCTTTGAGAGCACTTTTTGTGTGTGAAACCCTTTGTGGTGATTATGATTATTGAGATTTGATTCTCTTTAATTGTTAAGTTTTTACCAATTCTTGTGTTATATAGAATTGAAGTGAACCCTGTTAATTGAATCTTGTGATTCTTTTAACATCATGATTAGTTTATAGATTGTGATCCCTATCGTTCTATAATTTAATCACAAACTAATTTAATTTTATTATTCATGGATCCTATCGAACAATAATTATATATATATATATATCATTTCTATTGAAAACCCTTAAAATTTCAATTCAGGCCCCTCAAGCTCTCATTAGGTACCTTCACTTGTTGTGGAACTTAATGGAACCTCAAATATTCAAGGGACAATGATAAAAATACCTAAACTTTTGCAAAAAGAACAATTAGGTAACTTTTGAACAATTTGTTAACTTTGGTTTTGAACAATTTGGCACCTAAATAAAGTTTTTGTTAACTTTTTTCATATATGAATGTTGGTTTTAACAGCTTTAGTACCTAAACAAATTTTTCATGGAATTTTTCATACCTTATTTTACTTGTTTCAGGTATAAAAAATAGTTGATAAAAACTTTATTCAAATACTAAAATTGTTAAAACCAAACCTCAGTTATGAAAAAAATCAACGAAAACTTTGTTCAAGTACCAAATTGTTTAAAATCAAACTTTAAGTACCTTATTATTCTTTTTGTGAAAGTTTAGGTACCATTTTTTGTCACTAACACAATATTCAATTATGTGACAGTTTTGGTACTTGTAAAGAAGTTTGGGATTATCTTATAGTTCTATGTGCCTTGGATGATACATGCATGTAAGATGTTCTAGTTAATTTTTTTCAATTGCAGCAGGGCGATAAGAACTTTATTGAATATTATGGAGAGGCAAAGAGATATCTTGAGGAAATTAATGACGTAATACCTCTTAGTACTGATATGAGAGAGATGCGGAAACAATGTGATCGTCTTATAGTTGTCAAACTTCTTCATGGTTTAAAATTGAAACTAGAATAAATGAAATAACAGCTTCTTTGATCATTAGAGCTTCTATCCTTAGCTGATGTTTATTCTCGCATTAGTCATGTATCTGCACAATCAGCGCCATCGCTTATTTCTCCCATTGATCGTTCAACCCTTCCCAGTTAGACACCTATTAGTGGGCGTGAATGATCTTTTGGTTAAAGGGGAGGTCATGCAAGTCATGAGGGTGATGCTGTGGGTAGGGTTGCAAACGAGTCGAGCTGAGTCGAGTAGAGTCGAGCTGAGCCGAGTAGAGTCGAGCCGAGTTTTAAGTTTGAGCTTAAGTTTGAGCTTAAGCTCAGCTCATTTATGATGTGAGCTTGAGCCGAGCCGAGCGAAGTTTTTTATGGAGCCTAAAATATAAGTTTGAGCTCAACTCATTTAGATAGACTATTTTCATTTTTTTAAACCTTGTTATAATAGATATACATAATTATTATATAGAAATTAGTTTATTATTTTTATTATATAGTTATAGATAATATATTATGTATAAAAAAATTCACAAATCTGCTAATGAGCTTATTAACGAGCCTATTAACAAGTGTAGTTGCGAGCTTATTCACGTGTCTAAACAAGCTTGTTCATAAGCCGGTTTGTGAGCCTAAATCAAAGATCGAGTTTGATTCGTTTAGATAAATAAGCTTTACTTTGAGTTCTGACTCCGCTCGTTTAGTAATTGAGCTCAAGTCGAGTTGAGCTTGAAGCGAGTTAAACTCGAATAGCTCACAAATAATTCTGCTCATTTGCAGCCTTAGTTGTGGGTCATATCCTTATTGTGATTATTATCATCACCTAGGTCACACTAAAGAAACCCAAGGGCTTTACGTGGACATCCCAAAAGCTCATGTTGTTCAGTTTTATACTCTACATCTGCCCATATTACTTTAGATTCAGTGCCTACTATGTCTAGTCTAGATGTGCACCTTGAGGAACCAAAGCCATCTACTATTACTTTATCACAAAAATTAAAACTAGACTTCTAAAGCTTTAGAATGCCTTACAGCCATCTACATCTTCTTCAGCCACAGTCTAGTTGGTTAATCTTATTATCTGCCTTACTCAGGCTTCTGCACAACTTTCGGTTGTTGATTTTGGCTCTACTGATCATATGCCAGGTACACTAAATTGCTTTTCAGACATTACTTACTATTATACCTTACTAAATGTTACCTTTGCTCATGGGTCTACTTCACCTATTAGTGGGATTGGTTCTACATTGCCTCTTCCATCACTTCCATTGAACTCTGTTTTGTATACACCTCGATTACTTTTTAATTTATTATTTGTTAGCAAAATGACTACTTCTTTTAATTGTTCCATCACATTCTTTCCCTTCATCCTTTATGATAAATGATTTGAGAATGAGGAAGATTCTTGGGGGAGGACATGAGTCTCATGAGCTATACTATATGGATTCAACACCTAGTGCCACTACATGCTCAGCTACAACACCAGATCCTATGGAGATGCATTACCGATTTAGCCATCCATCCTTGAAGATTCTTTGTCTTATGTGCCCCAAGTTAGAGTGTTATGCTAGCCTTCAATGCCAGTCATGTTAGTTAGATAAACAAAGTTGAGTTTCATTTAGTCAAAGAGTCAATAAACAAGCTACTACTCCCTTTCATTTGGTTCATTCTGATGTACGAGGACTTGCATGTGTCAGTTTTCTTTGTGGTTTTAGATACTCTGTTACATTTATTGATGATTATTGAAGAATGACATGGTTATATTTAATGAAAAATTGTATGGAGTTATTTTATGTCTTTTGTACATTTCTTTTTAAATACAAATCAATTTGATTCTTCCATTCATGTTTTTCGCATAGATAATGCCAAAAGAATACATGCATATTGTCTTTGAGTCATAATTGTAAAAGTACGGTATTATTCATCAAAGTTCACATACTTATACAACACAACAAAATGGAGTGGCTAAACATAAGAACTAAAATCTCATTGAAATTGCTAGAACGTTATTGATTCAGACTTTAGGAAGACTAATATTGGACCTAAGACCTTTGATTGTGCGTTTATTGGTTATGCTCAAAATAATGTCACATATAGATTTATATCTTTGAATGATTATACTATTTATGAATCAAAAAATGTTGAATTCTTTGAATCAATCTTTCCATTGAAGAACAATGATATTAATGACGTTGTTGGTCCATCCATTACTGTTTGATGCCTACATCTATTTTGGGTGATTCTACTTCAATTGAGTTTATGAATGAACCTAGAAGCAGCAAAAGACAAAATAACATAAAATAGTTTTGGACTGGATTTTGTCACTGCTTTAACAATAATTCTTAATCCATAAATCGAGACACAATATTTGCATATTTAATTGAGAAAGATCCTAAAATATATGAGGAAGCAATAACCTTTATAGATGCTACTTTTTGGAAAGAAGCCATTAAAAGTAAGATTGATTCTATAATGACGCAACGTACATGGGACTTGATTGATTTACATTATAGGAAGTAAACCTATTAAGTGCAAATGGATTTTGAAAAATAAGATCATGCTAGATGATTTAATAGAAAAGTCTAAAGTAAGATTAGTAGTCATACATTATACTCAAAAGAAAGGGATTGACTGTTTTGAAATCTACTCTCCAGTGACTAAAATAGTTACCTTTATAACTCTAATCATTCTTATTGCTATTTATAACCTAATAATAAATCAAATGGATGTGAAAACAACATTTTTAAATGATGATTTAGCGGAAAAAATATATATGGAGCAACTTGAGGGTTTTGTGATTCCTGATCAAGAGAATAAGGTGTGTAAACTTAGGAAATTCTATTATGATCTTAAGCAAGCTCCTAAATAGCAACATGAAAAGTTTGACCAAAGTTAAGTAACTAATGGATATATTATGATACATCTCCTTTTTTTTTTATTCTAAATCTTTTGGATTAGATCGCACAATTATATGCTTATATATTGATGATATGCATGTTTTTAGTACTAATATAGTTGTGGTAAATAAGACCAAATTATTCATGCAAGTCAAATTTGAAAATTTTATAGGTAGTAAATTGATATTATTAAATTTTATATAATTAATTATATGTATTAGAAAGGTTTACATACCAAATGTGATATTTATTCTTTTAAAATTTTTGATAACATAATCCATCATGAGAGAGGAGCACCCATAATGTATGTACAAAAGAAGCAGATTAACCAAGGGGCTTGTACTCACCCCCAATCTTACAACTGATGCACCATATTTCTATTTAGATTGTTTGTTTCTCATCTATATCTTTATCTGTATTAAAATAATATATGTAAATATATCTGATTTGTATTTATTTTTCTTATTTTATTTTATCTTTTCATGAGAATTGTTAACTATTTTTTATCTATATCTATTTTTTGATAAACAATTTATTAGAAAAAATTATCTATACCTACTAAAAAAAAAACTATCCAAACATACTCGTCTTTTCTTTTTATAATGGTAAAAAATAATTAAAAAGAAAGGGCCTGTGAACTTAAATGGTACGGTAAAATGATAATCGTAATAAAAGAGAATGATGAGCGGCTGCAACTTCATGTTTCGGTCCCAGGCAGCGGGGACCGGACACAAACCAAAGCTCGACGTTGTTTAAATAGACAGGATGTACCGTCACTTTCTCGCATTTATATGAACCCGATGGATATATTCTCCTTGCCTGAACGATACATTATATCACTGAATTATTCATCAAAGGCAGCTGCTCTATTTCCTATGGGATAAATGATATTAGAAGTATTTATATTTTGCAATTTAAATAAATTAGTATTTGAATTTTTATCCTTTATATTTATAGTGTCTTTACTTTTATTTTTTTAGTCATATCATTATCAATATCTTTGAAGACACAAAAATATAAAAAATGAAAGTTTAGAGACTGTTTTGCTCAAAATATAAAGTAAAAACATTTTGAATGCCTTTTTTTCATTTCCACCGTAGACATTTAAAAGTGTTCAAACATTCTAAAGGATAAGAAAAAGGAACTAGAAAAAATTAAAAAAGAAAAAAAAATTGAAGAAAGGCATAGTCATATATCCTTTAATTTAATTTGAGATGTAGAAGAGCATTCATCCCTATAAACTATACATAGTCGGATCTCTTCATATTTGGATACAACACCTATTTGATAATTATAAAACCTAAGACATAGTGGATTTTGCTGTTTTTTAATGTGTTAAATCACTCGAGGATAAGCCAAGTTTAAAGATGGATTGATTAACGTTCTGTAGAAGTAAAGTTGGAATATGTATTCTAATATTCGAAGTGAGCTTATAGTCATGGGCTTTTTTATTTAATTTATCTCTAATTGTTACGACATCCCAGAAAAAGACACTCTCCGTTAATCTTAATCTTATGAAATTGTGATTAAGGATTTGCGAGTGGTTTGAGAATCTTTGTTATCCTCTTTCAGTATTGACTTTTCGTATAGTCAATTTCTACGTTTCTTATCTTGTTAGATTTTAGTCCTTTACTAAAATTTTTCACCTGAATCCTTAGATGAATCTCTCATTCTTTATTTTCATTTATCTTAATGTTAATTCGATTTTCTTAAAATAAAATAATAAATAGATTTTTATTTAAAATTTAATGGCACGTTTTAGAAAATTCTGAAGTGGGTAGTCCTTTGGTCCAGCGACCGCCACCATCGCAATGATTTAGTGTAATTTGTATTCTTTTGAAAACTACTATAAGGGTATTATACTATAATTCCTGATTGAACTTGCATTATAAAATGCTTATTGGTTCTGTTTCACCGCTTAAATGAGCGTTCAAGTTATAAGTGAGCAACCAAATAACTCTATATTGGGGGTATGTAAGATGCGGTTCAATTGGTTAGGTTTTTCTTTTGAATTCGAACCTAATTATACAATTCAGTTTATAATATTTTCGAATAAAAAAATGGTTCGGTACTATTTGGTTTATAGTTCGAACCATTTTTTATTTTTAAAATAAAAATATATTTTATCAAAGAACTTTAATTACATATTTTTTATTGCCAATGCAAATATAAATAATAGTATTTGAAAGTAATTATTTATCCAAATAAATATGTAAAATTTATAGCAGGAAGAGATTTTACTCATAACAAATTTATGATAGTATGTCAGTCTTTTTTTTTTTTTAAATTATCATAAACTATAATGGTATACTGGAATCGATATAATAAGAATATGTTATGTGATACCCCGATTTTTATAGAATACAAGAATTAAACCTAAAATAATATAAGAATGTTTATATGAACTAAGTAAATAATAGTTAAAATTGAATAACTAAGCGGAAGGGAAAAACGATATTAAGAATATGATTCTTCTAAAATCAAAAGAAATTATCAAAATTAGAAAAGTAATATAAGAATTTAAAGTCCAAATAAAAATAAATGAACAAGATTCCTTGACTAAATAAATAATAACAAAGGTAAATAGTAAACAATCAAGGTTAATAGTAAATGGTAAAATAAATAGTAAATAGTAAATTATGAAATAGTAAATTATAATTAAGTAATAGTAAGAATGAAAAGTAAATTAAGGTAAATTAGATATAGTCAAATCAATGAATAGTATAAAATTTGGCTGAATTTATTAAATAAAGCCAAAATTAAAGTAGTAAAAAGACTAAAATACCCTTAAATTAACCTAAGTATCTCTAAATTCTCCTATAAAACACCAAAAATGGGAGACAAGGATTGTCAAGCTCCTAGGAATGTCATAATCATTCTGAAAGCATAAGAACTCTAAATTTTGGAAAAAAAATTGAAGGAAAATTCCCAAAAAAACAACAATTTACTTAAAAAGTAGCAAATTAACCAAACAATTATCAAATGGAGACATAAACATCAATCAAAATTCTGAAAAAATCAGGAAACTTTGTGAAAACAGATGGAAAATTTTTTTACATTAAAACAAAATTAAAATAATTATACATGCATGCAAATTAGGTGTCCAAATTTAGGAAAATTATCAAACATTTGTCAAAAATCACTGTAGACAGCAAAATGGACATGTAAAATGTAAGGATTATGTGGTAATTTTTGCATAAAAAAAATTTGACACCTGGTAATTTTTATCGAATTTACAAACCCCGGAAATTCGCTACAAATACCGCCCATAACTTGTAAAATTCACCAAACCTACATCCGAAATCAGAAAATCACTAAAATTGATAGTTAGGAGTCTAAAATTAATAGAAGGCCGTCCAACAACCTTAGAAGGGGCAACTCTGCTGTCTTGAGGTGGCGCCGGTGAACCCTAACCGATCTTCGACGAGAAATGTTTGCAACATCAAAACTTGTTCGTTCGGCTTCAAAATTTTACAGTAAGTAAAATATAATATTACTTACAACATATAAAATTTTCAGAATTTTTCATGAAATTTTGATATTTTTAAAAATTACATGATTATCACTGCGAATATACTAGGAATAGTGAAATCCGAACTTCTAATATAAAATACCTAAACGATTCCTAAAAATAAAAAAATATTATATTATTACTCCAAGATATTCATACTGACATTATTGACACTTACAATTTTTTTTCACATTTATTTGAATATATACACTAATTTATCAATTATACCTAGTAAATATCAATTATAGCTTGTAAAATAAAGAAATTATGAAAATTCTATTAAATGTTCATAACCATCTTAACACTTTACTTAACTAAATATATTAGTATCAATAATGACATGCATACCCCAAATAAAAGGATTACCAAATATTAATGTAATAATTAGCTATAAAGTTTAAAGCTTAACAACTCTTAGAAACAATAACCTTGAAATTATAAACTATAATCATATGTCATATACATTAAAAATAACTTATCCAAGCAATTCAAGCTATACCAACTTATCGAACTATTTAGAATTCTTTCAAACAAAATCATAACTTTTCAAAAATTAATTAAGTACCTAAAAGTGCTTAATTTCACAATGTCTTTTAATAAAAACAAAATAAGCTCGTTAATTTCTTATATGTGAACCTATAATCTTTTAATAAAGCCATTTTATTCCTTAAATAAACCTTATAATCATACTACAACTAAAACAAGATTTGGCATCATACTAATTCATCTTATCAAAATCATTCTTTTAGGTAAAACTCCACAACAATCTATTCCACACACGAAACCTATTTTGATAAGTGGTTGATTTATATGGTAATTGTAAAAAGGGATATTATTTACATTATAATTGTTTGTGCTTGTAACTTAGCTATAAAACGTGTGTGGTTTATTGATTTTGTTTGATATTGGATGTTTACTTATCCTATTGTATTGATGTGAGATACCTGTTTGATCGCCTAAGTAAAAATGTATTATTAAGAAAATAGTGAAACTAATAACCGATCATGCATAGCATAACGCATTTTGCATCATTGCATCCACAAAATCGACCGTTCAGGTGAGAATGGATTTCTTTTTCTAACCTTTATTGAACTAAGTGACAAGAGAGGAGGTCACAATAAAGGTTACAAGCTATCCGAGGGATAGTCCTAAACGGTTTTTGGGAGGACAGCGGTCCATTGCACATTCCCGATTTTATGGAAAATGAATATGTGTTAAACTCCTCGAAACCGAGATTAGAGTGGGGTTAATTTCTCTAATCTTGTGATGAACCGGTCAACATCACGCGGATGGCATCCCGATTGACTGCACAATTCACTTTAATAATAACAAATGGTTGTGATTTGTCCTATAATGTTTATAATTACCCTTTTTATATCCACTTACTGAGAACGTGGAATTATACTCACCACCCTACAGCTTCTTTTGCAGAAAATCCATAAGAAATAACAGAAAATGCTTGGAATAATACCCGTAAGTACCAAAAACTTAATCCAAGTCTCCATTTATGTAAATATTTTTTAAGTGCGACATTATTTAGTGAGCTTAGTAATTATCAGATGTTTATGGACCATGAGTTGATCGAACTCCATAAACCTTTGATAATTACGGCGGGACTGTACGAATTAATTTTTCGGGATGTGACATGTTATCATAATGCATGATGCAAATTTTATTTGGTTACATATAAATAATTAATACATTATTAATTATATAAACTAATAAGTAACTATATAATAGAAGTGTATTAATTAGTATGACCAAGCAAAATAAAAAAAAAAAAAAAAAGGATGGTTCAAAACTCTAAAGGCTGAAATCTAAAAATTATTTTATTTGTAGTCATACCCCAACAATCAAAACATGATATGACCAATCTAATTTCATTATCATGAATTATTAATAAAAAAATTTAAAAATAATTAATTTTTTAAATAAAACAATTAAAAGAAAACATAATATGTTTGGATTTTTTTAAAATATGTAAAATGGTTGAGTTTGGTTTGAACCATACGTTTTCGTTCAAGATTCAAAACCAAACCATAAGCTATTTACTTTTTATCAAACCAAACCACAAACTGAATCATTTTGGAAAGGAATTGAAATTTCAATGCAGTTCAATTTGATCAGTTTTTTTGCATGCCCCTATACAATGTGTAAAGTTTATTTATTTATTCATTTATCTTTTGGTTCTCCCAAAATGTAAGTTGAACATTGGCTATGGTCCGAAAAGTTAAATAATTTGGTCTGTTTGGATTGTCTGTTTTTTATCTGTATCTGTATCTTTTTTAAAATGATATGTGTAAATATATCCGATTTGCATCTAAATTTTATGTATATTTGTTCTATTTGATCTTTTGATGAGAACTGTCAACTTTTTTTTATCTATATCTATTTCTTGATAAATAATTTGTTAGAAAAAAGTTTGAAAAAGTGTCTGTATTTGCCCGAAAAAAACCAAAACAAACAGACCCATTATTTAAAATATGGGATAATGTTTTGGCATTAAATTTTGTGGAACAACCAATTAATTTAAAAGTGCAGATTTATAATTGGACATTGATCTTTACTTTACGCTGCATTTGGATGGGTGAAAATTAATGGAAGTCAATTGAAACATATAAAAATGGAAGGAAAACTAGTGTTTGGCTAATTTTATAGAGGGCAGAATTGGGATGAAACAGATGAAAAGGGGATGAAAAATTTCAACTCAACATCCATTTTTTTTATCCCAACTTTTAGGCAAACAAACAATGGAATTGGTTGAAAATATCAGTAAATTACCAAAACAACCATGAAAAGACAGGAAATATAAAAATTGCAAATACCAGATCTAAAGTTGCAGGAGCTTACATTCTTTTTAGTTCTCGATAAAAAATATCTGACCATAAAGTTATGGTCGGAGTTGGCAAATCATTTGTAATTGTTATACAGGTTCGGAAGTTGTTTTACAGGGGAAAAAAATGAGAAAACGCGTAAATGAAAATATTAAACTGCGTTGCAAAGTTATGGACTAAAAACCATTTAATGTCTCCACTTAAGTGTTTCAGAAGATGGTATCGTTAGCGAGTGAGATCGACTGAGCATGAGAAAAATCCTATATATTGCATATATGAGTAGCTGCACTAGATTGGAAGTTAGTTAGTTGAAACGGGGAATGTCTAATTTGATATCTCAACTCTGATGAAAAGGTCGATTAAGTATCTGGATTTTTAAAAAGTTCAACTTCATACTTAATTGAACTTTTTATGTTCTTAAACAATATCTAACTTAATACCGTTAAATCGTTGTCTGACATGTATTCATTATTTAAATAGACAATGAAAAGCGGGTTTTAGTGTGGTAGTATTTAGGAGAACAAAAAGTTCAATTGTGTTTGAAATTGAACTTTTTAAAATTTGAATACCTAACTAACTTTTTAATCAAAGTTCAAGTACTAAATTAAGTATTTCCCCTAATTTAAATAAGATAAAGGGTAATGCGAGCCTTAATGATTTTGCAATCTTAGGTCCATTTCCTCTCTTCTTTTTTTTTTTTTTTTCATCCCTACCCTTTCCTCATCCCAACCCACTAAAAATCCATAGTACATGAGGCTCTTTCTAAACATTTTAGTACCTTTCATTATCCTAAATCCATAATGTCACGTGTAGTACGTAGGAATCATTCGAAACGAAATGGATTAAAATAAAAGGAATACAATGGAATGAAATCAATTCCATTCGTTTATTTGGATACGGACACGAAATGAAACATAAAAGAATTATTTTATATTAGAATTTACTAAAAATACCATTTATAAAAAATAAAATAATAAATTTATATTGGATAAAAAAAGCCATTTAATTGAAAATCTTTAATAAAAGATGAAAAGGAATCGCGATTCTGCCTTCTTAAAAGTGGAATCAAATTCCACCTTAAAACTAGAATCATCGATTCCAAGGAATCAAAAATTCCAATCGACGATTCTAGATTCTTATAATGCTTTTAAGTGTAGAAAAAAGATAGAAACCGGAATACACGATTATACCAAACAAGCCAATCTATTACTATTGATATTGATAATTTCTTATCTACTACTTTTGATTTTAAATATTTTTTCTTTATCCATTATTCCCACCATCATTAACTATCCATGCAGCACCCACTCCACAATTAACCATCAGTATATTGAATTCATCAATGCATGTCCACTTTGGTTTCATTAAAAATTGTGGCAGCTAGTTAACATTATTTATCAATGGATTCTAGTAAAGATTGGAGGTAATCTATAACAAGTTATGAATCTCCAACATTATTTCTGTTACGATCAAGTAAGGCAAGTGGACCTATGATTAATTGACTGATTAATTAATAATACACTGTTCTAATCCTTCTTTTCAATCAATTTGTAAGCAAGTATACTTATTGTAGACACCCCATTTTTGTCCATTTAAGACTTCAATTTATAATAAAAATTAATATTATATTAAGCCCACAAATAAAAATAAAAAATAAAAAATAAAAAAGGGAAATCATCACAATAAATATATAAGGAAAAAAAAAGAAAGTTTTTTTTTGGCTTGATATAGTACTAATTTTAATTATAAGTTTTTGGACTCAATTAAATAGCCTATATAAATTGGCCTATTTAATTGGGCCCATTTTTAAAGTCTTAAATATAATTTTTATGCAAACCAGAACAAAAGCATATACTAGCAACCTGTATGGATAAGTCATTGATGTGTGTAAATGAGACCTGGGTTTGATTTTGCGAGGAGGCAAATTATTCTTTTTTCTCCTTATTTTTTTCCACACTCTTCCATTGGCCAGATGAGGTAAACGCATATGTCAACAAGCTACAAGATAAGGTAAGCGTATATGTCAGCGAGCGTATGTGAGTGGTATGTAAGCAGGTAGGTGAGCGAATTGAGCCTATAAATACCTAGCGCATATCAATAACAAAACAACAATACAGAAGAAAAACACAAAACAGAGAGAAAAAAAATAACATAGGACATCATAATCACAAAGAAATCTCTACGAAAAAAATTCCGAATCTAAGTTAGAGGCAGCTTGAAGACGTCATCAACCACTCTAACCAAACTCCGCAGTCGACCACCGCTACGTCTTGTTAAATTGCCACCTTAGATGCTTCTAGAATTGTTGCTTGAATAGCCATTGGACGCCGCTCTCTTAGCAGATCCAAAGTATTGATTCAACTCACCAGCAACCCGTGTGCCTTGATCCAACCCTCATTTAGACTTTGCTCCACGATCTGCGTGTCATCTGCTTCAGGTAAGTTTACTTTCCCCTTTCTTTATTTTATTTGTTATTCAATTAATAAAAAATAAATAAAATAATATGTAAAGAAACAAATGCTGAAAGCATGCATAAAAAAAGGATATGTTGTACTAAAAAAAATCAAAATAGAAACATAAATGGGAATTATTAGTAGATATTAAAGGAATAAAGTTTATCACCTAGACAAATCTTGTTTTCTTTAAAAAAAAGAATAAATTGGTAGTATTTAGGAAATATAAAAAAAATATCTTTTCAAAGCTAAAAGTTAATAAACTTATATTGAAAAGAGTTCACAAAATTAAAATAAACCAAACACATAAAAGTTTTCAGGAAAAGAACTATGTTTTGTCTAATCCCGATTAGCGAGTACGTAGGCATCTCTGGGGCGACATAAAAAATGAAAAAAAATTTTCTTTATTTTTGTAAATATTGAATTGATTCATTGCTTATTGTAAATACCGTTTAGACTTGTGAACTTTAGTGATAAATTGTAAATATCATAATCAGTACATTAGTAAAAAATTTTTTGAGCATTAAAATGATAAAATTTTAATTTATGAATTTTAGATGGTAACCGTTTAGTTTTAACAGGATAGTCTTCGAACTTAAAAATCTCTGGTTTAACAACGTTGGTTTTAAATCAATTTTTTTGCAAACTAATGGCTAAGTTAGGATCAATCAACCCGTTGATCCTACCTTACATTTTTTTTTCTATTTTAACTGGGTGGTGACTCCTAAAATTATTGAAAATCAAGTTTCTTTTAATTCCTAGTCGATAGTTCGTTTTAAATGGGTTTGAGTTTAATATGGATCGGATCAAAAGAAATAAAACCAAAAATTGAAAAATCCAATCTCGACAACTTAGCGACGCCTATTTTTAAGAGGGTTAGCCAATTGAGATTCTCAAATTTAAAGTTTATTCCTTTTTATGCTTAGGGGTGTGCAAAAAAACCGATGAAACCAAAAAACCGAATCGAAATTGTAAAACTATCTGAAAAATATGGTTAACCGGTCCGTTGGATTCAGTTTAGGATTACGGTTTTTATTTTTTTCGGTTTTCGATTTCTATTTCGGTTTGTAACTACAAAAAACTAATGGTTAACGGTTTACTGTTTTAATATTTATAAATATATTATATATATAATTTACATATACAAATAATTATTTTTTAATATATATACACACATATGATTTACATATACATATCATTTACCTATGTTAATATGCCTTAGATTTCAATTAAAATACTATTGTTCTATGTTTGATGGAGTTAATGTGGTAATTGATTTAATTTGATTTTATCGATAATGATACATCCAAATGTTTGTTTTTCCCCTTTTCCTTAATTTCATTTTCTTTTTATTTTTTAACTCTAGTAATATATATAATAATTTAAAGAAAAACTCTATGATAAAGGCTAAAAAATAAGGTCTTTTAAAATTATCAATTTGATTTGTTGAAACCATTACATTAAATGATAAAAAACCGAATAAAATGATTAACCGTTAAGGCGGTTAACCGTTTATAATGGATCGGTTAAGGATCGAGATATTTAAAAACCGATCATTACGGTTAGGTTCAAAAAATAGGGCCATGGACCGTTAATCAATCGGTAAACACTCCTATTTATGCTCATTCTTGTATATTAACTGTATATTTATTGATTTGTAAGTAGTTGTACTAATCTTTTTCTTTAAGTGGTGCAAATAAAAAAGAAAATTCTGTAAATGGTCCTAACTTGGGCAAATGTTACCTTTAAGGGGGAATTTATGAAAAATCTGTGCTAGATACGGCCAGACCAAACCGTCTTAAGACCTGAGGGCTGTGGTTTTTCTACCCTTTGGTTCATGAAATGACCTCCTGCTTTGGTTTGGTGTTGATCTGTAATCCATCATACTGGGGAACCTTTAGAACCTACCCAATTACATTCATAAACGTGGGTTGGTGATTAAATAATAACAAAGCATATCTTAATAAGTTATAGTTTCAAATCCTTCCCTTGAAAACTATTTATCTCATTTTTTTTTAAATAAGGTTGTAACTGAAATGAAAATCTCAAAATTGACCCATGATTAATTAGTCGTCAACCCCTGAGTTTGCATCCGTGTGAATTGCATGTGTAATATGTAATGTGAATAATTTATTATACTTCGTAAACAATAGCTTGTTGGTATTATTATAGTCATTTGTATATAGTTAAAAAAATAAAAATAAAATAAAATACTTGTAAATTGTCTTGAATAAAAAAAATGATAAAAACATTTTTTTTACTCATGTAAAATGGAGTGCATCAATGTCATATAAAAAAAAAACTGTAATTATCCTTAATCTTTTTTTTCCTTTTTTTTGTAGATAAATAAATTTTTAAAAAAGCTAAACTTGTAAATAATCTTTCGATTATATAGATCATAATAAAGTAAATACAAAACTTGTATATAAAAATTGTTAAAAAATGCATAGTAGGCTTGTAAATATTTGTAGATTATACGTAATTCGATTACTTGTTAGATTAATTTCTCTTTTATATAGTTTTAAGTTCTTTTCAATTGCAATAACTCTTTGTCTTAGGTTTCCCACTCCTTTAAACTCAAGTCTATTATTTTGTAGATGCCAGTCTCCATTTGTGAATTTAAGAAAAAGAAAAAAAAGTCATCATAACTCTTCACAAATTATTTTGAAAAAATAAAAAAAAATGTGAATTCACAAGATAGGTTTTGGTTTGAAATTTTCAAAAAAAAAAAAAAAAAAAAACACCTCTGTAAATAAATTTTCACTTTAGGTTGTAAACACTCACTGTAAAATGTGGTTTCCAAATACTTCTTTGTAAATATCCATTATTTTTTTAGTAATTAATATTAGTTATTTCTATAATATAGTTTTCTAATAAATTAAAAGAAGGTTTTTCAAAAAAAGAGAGAAAAAGAGAAATTTGCTAACAATAAAGGATCTTTTAAAGTTTGAGACCAATGATCACTCTCTTTAGGCTAAAAGCAAACTACAAAATAAAAGATATCAAAAATAAGGGGAAACCAAAATGACTTGATAAGTCACTAATTCGGGGCATTTGTCGAACTTAATTTCTAAAATATAAACCTAATACAAAAGGGGAATTTAGTAAATTATCTTGATTGAAAAGTAGATGATTGATAACCAAGAAAAATATCTCATAAAAAAAAAAAAAAGAAGTCTAGAATGATAAGAGCCAAAACGAATCTTAAACACTAACCCTAAGCAGTCGACAACAGAGCGATATTAAAGGAAGGAAATTGACTCATTCCTTAAAGGAGGTTTGCCTTGAATTTGATACTTGGGTCAAAATGACATTAGGCATTCATTTCAATATCCTAAACACTTTTATTTCTTGCCAACCTAGTTGAGCCTATTAAGGAAGTATTTTAAGAGTAAGCCCTGTCAAGAACCACCCCACATTAGGGTACCCCACAATTGGGCAATTTGGAGGTTAGGGTCGTTAATAAGGAGAAAAGATTAACTATTGTGTGCTTACTCTAGTTATATCAATTTTAAAAGCAATCAATTGTTATAGATAATTCATTTCCTTTGAAAGGAAGAAGAGACTTTATTTCAAAACGATACACAACCCATATACTTTGAGTTTTAAACCAGTCAATGAAAGTTGAAGAAACACAAATCACCTTGAATTCAAAAAGAAGAAGAAGAAGAAGGAAAAGAAGAACAAAAAAGGAGAAAGAAAATCAGATTAAAGAAGAAAACCAAAAAGGAGAAAAAGAGAGAGAAGGAAAAAGAAAAATCGAGAGTATTCAAACAAGGTGATCATGCCTAAGGATTGGAGGCACATGCTTAAAGCTCAAAACATATCAAAACTCAATATCTAAGGTCTATAACATATTTATATCATGGACCCACCCATAATACCGTACTTTTATAGACTCTTCATATCATAGGATCTGATTTATTAATGCTCTTGAAACTAGGAACAAGCACATTATTAGTTTTCCTTAAGGGTTCTTGACTTATAAACCCAAGGAGTTTTGAAATATTTCAAAAAAAGCCATTATAACATATCCATTTCAATTTAAGCCAATAACTTAAAAGCTTACATTATGATCCAAAAAAGACCTAATAGATTGATGAATATGTATCACTTACAAGTCGGACTATAATTTTTGGAATATGAGTCAAATGTGTGAAAATAAGCCTAAGAGAGTGTAAGGAAGTCCTCTTGGACTAGACAATTCAAAGCGAGGTAGTTATCCCTTGGTATGAAATCCTTTATAAGGGCATGGAAAATCATTTGCCCTAATTTGGAAGGTATTTGCCTTGAGTTTAAGAACTGTTTGCCCCGAAGTTGAAAGACAATGCCCTAATGAAGCAAATTAAGGTCCTAAAAAGAAAAGTTTTGCTCCCAATATTTAAAAGTTTTTTAGTAGTCAAGCTTAAGGCTGAACTAAAATGAGTGATTAATGGGGCAAGCCTAATACGTAATTGATCTTAAAGGATTCTCACTTGTTGGAAAATTTTCCAAATATAAAAAAAAAAAGAAAAAACTTTTCAAAGGTTTTTAAAAAAGAGAATTTTCGAAAAAAAAAGAGAAAGAAAGTAAGAAGAATTTTTCAAAAGATTTTTCCCTCAAACTTTTCCATAAAAAAATTTAAAAAAAAAGAGAGAGAAAGTTTTAGTTCAAAAAGTTTTCAAAAATATAAAATAAAAAACTCGAAGCCCACCTGGGTCTCCTTAAAAAGAAAAGACCTAAAGCTAATCCGAGTCTCCTTAAAAAGAAAAGACCCGAAGCCTATCCGTGTCTCTTAAAAAGAAAAGACTAGAAGCCTATTTGAGTTTCCTCAAAAAGAAAAGGCCAAAGCCCATTCGAGTCTTCTCAAAAAGAAAGGACCCGAAGCCCATCCGAGTCTCTTTAAAAAATAAAAGACCTAAGGCCCATCTAAACCAAATGCCAGCTTAAGGAGCACGTTTGAAACAAAACATAGGCTAGCTCAAAGAGTGCACTTGTTCCACATCCAAGCCAAATACCAGCTCAAGGAGTGCCAATCCAAGCTAAATGCTAGCTCAAGGAGCACCGATACAAGTTAAATGCCAACTTAAGGAGCGCCAATCCAAGACAAATGCCAGCTCAAGGAGCACCAATCCAAGCTAAATGCCAGCTAAAGGAACACCAATCTAAGCTAAATGCCAACTTAATTAGCGCCAATCCAGGCCAAATGCCAGCTTAAGGAGCGCCTATCCAAGCTAAATCCTATCTCAAGGAGCGCCAATCCAAGCTAAATGCCAGCTCAAGAAGCGCCAATCCAATCCAAATGCTAGCTTAAGGAGCACCCATCCAAACTCTAAGCCAAATGCCAGCTCAAGGAGTGCCAATCCAAGCTAAATGCTAGCTTAAGGAGCGCCTATCCAAACTAAGTGCTAGCTCAAGAGCGCACTTGTAACAAGTCTAAGCCAAATGCCAGCCCAAGGAGAGCCCATTTGTATCAAACCATAGGCCAGCCCAAGGAGCGTACTAATACCATATCTAAAGCTAAATGCCAGCTCAATGAGTGTTTGTATCAAGATCATAGGCCAGCTTAAGAAGCGCCTCTCTAAATTAAATGCCATTTCAAGAGGCACACTTGTGCCATCCAAGCCAAACGCTAGCTTAAAGAGTGCCTACCCAAGGTAAATGCTAGCTCAAGGAGTGCCTACCCAAGGTAAATGCTAGCTCAAGGAGTGCCTACTTGTTCCAAATGCCAGCCTAAGGAGCACCTACCCAAACTAAGTGTTAGCTTAAGGAGTGCACTTATACCATCTAAGCTAAATGCCAGCTCAAGGAGCGTATCTGCACCAAATTATAGGCCAGCTCAAGGAATGCCTACCCAAACTAAGAGCTAGCTCAAAGAGCGCACTTGTAGCAAGCCTAAGCTAAATGTCAGCTCAAGGTGTACCCACCCAAACCAAGTGCCAGCTCAAAAAGCCCACATCTAGGCCAAATGCCAACTCAAGGAGCGCATCTGTATTAGATCATAGGCCAGCTCAAGGAGCTAACATCTAAGTCAAATGCCAGCTTAAGGAGCGAACTTATACCATATCTAAGCTAAATGTCAGCTCAAGAAGCGCATCCACACTAGATCATAAGCTAGCTCAAGGAGCACTTATCCAAACTAAGTGCCAGCTAAGGAGCGCACTTGCACCAAATGACATACTAACTTAGACATCGTCACGGTTTGGTTCCAAACCCGAACCGCCGGTTCCCAATTCTAAAAATGGTGGAACCGAAACTGGACCTATGGGAGCCGGTCTGGTTCTAGGTTCTTAAAAACCATCGGTTCCCACGATTCGGTTCCGCTTCTAGAGGAATCGGGAACCATGAAATGGAAAAAATAAGAAACCCATTAAATAATTTACTTAATTTAACTAAGAAAAAATAAAAAATAAATAAATTTTTAACTTGAAATAACATCGAGTCTAATAATAATTATTCATAGCTTAATTAAATGAATTCTACAATTATGTATTTATTTATATATAATCGCTTGCACCTTTTTAGTTGTTATATTAGCGATGTGACACTATAAAATATTCAACATACAAATAAGTCCTAACAACACAAAAACAAGTAATATATTATTAAGAAAGAAAGTCTACTTTGGTTAGAAGTCTACATAAATTTAATAATATACGATTTCAAATATATTTATTATTTGTATTGTTAATAATAACACATTAAATATTGTGAATAGAAGATAATTTTTTTATTATTCATGCGAAAGTAGTTTTAAATATTTGTTTTATAATTACAATTTTTTTTATAATTTTCTTTCCTTTTTTTATAATTTTTTTAGCGTAGAACCGCGAGAACTGCCTGTTCTGTTAGTTCTGAACCGGTTTTTGAACCATCGGTTCCAAAACCGCAGGATCATATGGTTTTCAAGGATGGAACCGTGAGGACCCGCCAGTTTACCGGTTCAGACCCTCTATTCTTAGGGCAATTCTCGATTTAGGAATCGTCGGTGATGGGTCTGGTCAGTTCCCGATTCGAAACCAACCTGTGATGATGTCTAGGCTAACTCATAGAGCACTCATCCCAAGTCATTGAGAAGGCATGGTCAAAGGACTTTCGTCATCTGGTCATAATCTCCAGTGGATAAAATGCAAGAGCCCATTTCAACAGCTAAAAATGGTGACTCTTTTTTTTATCTTTATGATGAAGTTTTGTCAAACGTCACCACAAAGACGGGAGTTACAGACACCCAATTTTTGTCTATTTAAGGCTTTAATTTATAATAAAAATTAATATTATATTAAGCCTACAAATAAAAAAAAACAAAAAGGGAAATCATCACAATAAATATATAAGAAAAAAAAGAAGTATTTTTTTGGGCTTGATATAGTACTAATTTTATTTATAAGTTTTTGGACACAATTAAATAGCCTATAAATTAGCCTATTTAATTGGGCCCATTTTTAAAGCCATAAATACAATTTTTATGCAAACTAGAATAAGGCACAAACTAATATGGATAAGTCATTGACATGTGTAATTGAGACTCTAGTTTGATTTTGTAAGGAGGTAAATTATCCATTTTCTCCTTATTTTTTTTCTATACTCTCCCATTGGCCAGATGGGGTAAGCGCATATGTCAACGAGCTGCCCAATGAGGTAAGCGCATATGTCAATGAGCTACCAGATGAGGTAAGTGCATATATCAGCGAGCGGTAGGTGAGTGGTAAGTAAGTAGGTAGGTAGGTGAGCATATTGAACCTATAAATATTTGACACATATTAATAGCAGAATAACAACACAGAAGAAAAACACAAAACAGAGAGAAAAAAATAACACAAGACATCAGAATCACAAAGAAATCTCTATGAAAAAAAGCCTGAATCTAAGTTAGACGCAGCTTGAAGACGTCAACAACCACTCTGACCAAACTCCGCAGTCGACCATCTTTGCGTCTTGTTAAACCACCGCCTTAGACGCTTCTAGAATTGCTGCTTGAATAGCCATTAGATGCCGCTCTCTTCGCCGATCCAAAGTATTGATTCAACTCACCAGCAACCCATGTGCCTTGATCCAACCCTCGTCTAAACTTTGCTCCACGATCTGCGTATCATCTGCTTCAGGTGAGTTTACTTTCCCCTTTTTTTTATTTGTTATTCAATCAATAAAAAATAAATAAAAAAATATGTAAAGAAACAAATGCTGAAAGCATGCATAAAAAAAAGGATATGTTGTACTAAAAAAATTAAAATAGAAATATAAATGGAAATTATTAGTAGATGTTAAAGGAATAAACTTTGTCACCTAGACAAATCCTGTTTTCTTTTAAAAAAAGAATAAATTGGTAGTATTTAGGAAATATAAAAAAAAAATCTTTTCAAAGCTAAAAATTAATAAACTCATATTGAAAAGAGTTAAAAAAATTAAAATAAACTAACACACTAAATTTTTCAGGAATAGAACTACGTTTTGTCTTATCCTAATTAGCGGGTACGTAAGCACCTTTAAGGCGACATAAAAAATGAAAAAAAAAACCTTTTTCTTTTTTTGTAAATATTGAATTGATTCATTATCTATTGTAAACACTATTTAGACTTGTGAACTTTAGTGATAAAATTTTAATTTATGAATTTTAAGTGGTAATCATTTGGTTTTAATAGGACAACCCTCGAACCAAAAAATCTCTTATTTAACAACGTTGGTTTTAAATTAATTTTTTTGCAAACTAGTGGCTAATTAGGATCAATCAACCCGTTGATCCTACCTTACTTTTTTTTTTCTCGATTTTAATCGGGTGGCGACTCCTAAAATTTTTGAAAATCAAGTTTCTTTTAATTCCTAGTCGAGAGTTCGTATTAAATGGGTTCGGGTTTGATATGGATCCAATTAAAAGAAATAAAACCAGAAATTGAAAAATGTATGCTTGTCACCTATCTTTCATAGCATACATATAAGAATAGGATTATCCCACAAGGATCAATTAATTACTAGTAATGACTTCTTCTTCTATTATCCACCTTCAAATATATTTAAAATTTATCTATTATTAATATAACTATGATTACTCTTTATTTTTATAGCCTCAAGACAACACAACAACAAGATCTGAAAATTCAATATTATTCAAACTCATCTAAAAAGAGCTTCCCCATAAGATCATCACTATAATCTATTTCAAAAGATAATTTTAATGATTATTCATATCCAATTAATTCGTAAGATTCCTAAGGTAGGTTAGTATCCCTTTCAAGACTGCTAATCCCTAATCTCTTAAATCTACCTATTATAATGTCTTCTAAATAGTAATAATTCAAGGATTGCATAAATGAACTATGAATTTTTTTTAAAAATTGATTAAACACGGAAGACTCTTGTATCACTATGTCCAGCAATTCAAACAAGCCTTTTTGATTGTGATAGATCTATTTAAATATGCAATTTCTCAATCAACATATATGAAATAAATTATAAAATCGATATTTTGGACATATTAATCTATGAAACAACACAAAACTCATAATTAGACTTAAAAGAACATGAAATTTCATTAAACTGCAATTAAGTATATAACATATAGTGATATCTTGGGTTCTTATTATTTAAATGGTAGATTCCTACTCCTCCATTACAATACTATCAAGCACACTATACATCTATCACAAATCAACACAACAATGGAAGGATTACACCTAAGCGAATAATCTTATTGAATTGTTGCTATGTTTCTTCGTGAGAGCTCTATTTTTTTCTTCTCTTCATGAATCTAATCTACGTTTTTAACGTAGGGAAATCAATGATCTACTTATGTTCTATTTTTCACCTCTAAAAACATATATATACTAGGTAAAAATCGAAGATATATTTAAGTTTTAGATAAGCTTCAATTCCTTGGAATTTATTTTATAAATGACCTAGTCTTCGAAATGTACATGTGGTGAATATAGGAAAATCTATTCAGTTTTGCAGCTCTTGGGTAGTTATAACTTTCAAATTCATCACACTCGAGAAGGAACATAACATATACATGGCTTGAAATATCTAATCGTGCTTCTCACTGATCGTTCCGTACGCTTAACTTTAGCACATTACGATTGGAACACGACAGCTTCTAATGCCCCGTGCTTCTCTCTAACCCTTCAATGCACAAAAACCCAGAATTACATGGTAGAAGCACAATCATTCCCATCTCATTGTGCTTCTTTCTGACTTCAATCTTCATACACACATATGAAGTACAATGGAAGCATGACTTCATTCTTCATCCTTTAAGGAATATGGTGGAAACTAAGGTTAATGCATTCAATTGTGTTTCTCATTGACTTTTGCTCTTCAAGCATAATTTAAAATCCAATGGAAACACGGTTGATTACATTCTCTTGTGTTCTTCTTAATTCTTTGACATTTCTTCATTTTTAACTCCAAATTTGATCAAACGTGATCAAACTCATCCGAAAGATCTTTTCCTTTCAAAAACAAAAAATTTGACCAAGTTAAGTTTCAAATCTAAACAATAATATACATTATTTACTACAACCTAGTGTATTAAATTTATCATAAAACACATGTATCAACCTACAATAATATAGTATGAGAATTATGTATGAGTATAGTTCACATAAGGATCATAAAGTACTAGTAATCACTATTTTCCTTTTATTTAACCTGCCAAATTGGGTGAATCAATATATAATTATCTAATTAACAAGTATAATCACAAGTCAAGTTTTAAAGATTAACCAAATTATAAACACATTTAGATTTCGAATCCCCATTCAACATTTATGTGATTTTACTAAAGATAATTCCAATTTTATTATTGGTGTTCTTGAATGGTAGAAATTTCTAAATTAATTTAATATATCTTTCAATATTATTCAATTCTAATTCTAGATTGATTAACCAAAATTTCTCTCTAGCTAAAACCCATAAGATAGCATTAACGATCTCTAATTCCTATATTAGGATTGCATGTAACTCTTTCTAATTGTGCAATTCTATTAACAAAAGCAATCTTTCAATTAAATTTAGTGAAATCAAATCAAGAATCAATATTCGAGATTACTAATTCAAGATGAAAAATTGAAGTTGAAAACAGTAAGTACAAATCACATAAACAACTTAGAGTTCATCAAAATCTAAAGTATGAGTTCACTCCTCTATGGGAGTAACAAGAAAAATACAAGGACTAAAAGTAAATATAAAATCAAGCATTAATCCCTTGTTTTACAACTTAGTTGAAGCATAGCATGACTTGTTATAAAAAAGAATGTAAGTAATGTAAAAAATTCAGAACTTTCTATATGTTAGCTAATTAAGGATCTTCTCCTTATATAGATGCCCTTTAAGCTTAGAATAGAAAATCTCCAACTCCCAAAATAGGAAGGTTGAAGTATGGAAAATAGGATAATCTTCTCTTCTTGATTGGTAAGCAAAGGCTCTGATCAGAGTTCAAGTTATAGTGATTCATCATCATCTATCATTACTCAAGAAAAACTTGGAGAGATACTAGAAAAAATGCAACAACATATGCAAGAATGAATGGAAAACAGAGAGAAGGAGTTGCAGGAAAAAAATGGAGAAAAGAGAGCAAGAACAAATGGAAAAGAGAGAGCGAGAATTCCAAGCAAAATTAGACAAAAGAGAAGAAGAATTCAAGGCAGAATTGAGAAGTCAAATGGAAAGGTTATGAGCTGAACTTAGCAACCTTTGGGAAAAATGATTATGACACACTTTTGGTGACATTTTAGCTGCAAACTTTGCAATTTTTCTTAGACTTCTATTTTATTTTAACACTTTATTACTACTACTTGTTGGATTTTATATTGATTGGTTTTGATTTTGTGGTATATGTTTGGATTCAAAACAATTGAATGTATAGCGAGAAAGAAGAGAGGAAAGCTTTCAAGTTATTCTTTCAAGGGCCACTTTTGAGATTGAGACATTGTATTGTGTTTATGCAGCAATTGGCCATCTTTCCTTGGCTAGAATAGCAAATTCTAAGTATGTTTTCAATATATCTTTTGATTATATTGATAGAAGTATTTGGTTAGACACTTAGTATTGTCCAGTTCATGTTATGTATAAATAAACAGGTTTAAGCTAACTAATGGAAATATGTCTCAAATGTACATAATGTGCATTAAAACAGGTTCAAAATGTAAATTATGAATAAATAGAAATTTTTATTATAATATGTTATCAAACAGAGACAAAATTTGCGACAAAATTAATAAATAAAAAAAATTCATTTGATATGATGGTTATTACAAAGACGGATTTGCGACGGATTTACTAAATTAATAAATTAAATTGTAATTACATAATAAAAACTAAAACAGATTTGCGACAGATTTTTTTTTTAAATTATTGGTAATTGAAACAGATCTGCGACGGCAAAAAAGGTCTCTGAATTTTTTGGTCGTAAATTTTGATGACTAATTTGCAACAGAATTTGTAGGTATTAGAGACAAAATTTCTATCGTAAAATTTGTAGCGGATTATAATTTTGTTGCAAAAAAAATTTGTGACAACGTTTTTTGCCACAGAATTTTGGGACGAAAATTCTGTCTCTAATGGCCATTTTTCTTGTAGTGAAATAGACAGGTAATTCTTCAAAATAGCAAAGTTGTCAATCTTCATAGATGTGGAATTCAGATTCCTTAAGTCTTTCCTAAAACATCTCAAGTTGCCTTTTTCTTTAGAGACAAGCGTAGGATTTCCAATTTCGAATCGTTTCTAGAAATTGTAGAGCATCGAGAAGGACATGGAAGAGACACAACCGTGTCTTGAAACCATGTAACTAGGGCAATGCAAGCGAAGCGGGTTATGGGTGCAGTATAATTCATGTAATTTTTACCCTTAGTGAATAAAAATCATCTTTCTTGGCAAAACTAGATAGATAGATAAAGGATAACTTAGTCATGTTTTTATGTTGTTTCTCTTTTTTTGGTTCCCTTCATAAGATATTTCCACTAATTTTTTTTTCCATTCTTCACATAGAAACAAGGTTAATCTTTATTTTTTTTTCAATTTCCTTTTGATCCTTTTTTCATATTGTCACAACTCATGAGATTGATGTAAAAGGAATATTAAGGTTCCAATCATGGTTAGAATAGATCCGGATGCTAATTGAGCAAACGAGACCAATTCTCTTAATAAAAGCAAAGGATAGTAGAATTTTCCTAACGTAATGAACATATTTGGCCTAGATAAAATCTTGAAACCTTAAAGATAAAATTCTATTCTAAGGCAACAAAAAAAAAAAATAAATAAAATTATGCTGATAATTAACTTATCTATTTTGCATCTTGTGGAAAATTACCCTTTCTATATTTTTAAATTTGTACTACCGAGGTGAGACTATATGTGGCAATTTTTCTTGCATCATTAACATGTACAATGGTTAGAACCCATCTATTTTTCATAGGTATCAAAGATTCTTACCATGTTATAATCCTCCTTCTCGGTTGTAGTGACAATATATATACATATATACAAAAGATCTATCGTTTTAGGATTCTTAAGTGTCTTTCAATATCTTAAATATTATTATTTTTTATTTTTCTATTGGTTAATTCCAATATTTATTAAAAATTGAAAAAAATGAAACAACTTTATAAGCTAGTTCATATAATAATCTCATCACAATAGTGAAGAAGCCAAAAAAATAAAGTCCTTTTATAGAGGGAATTGTGCCAATGACCTCTATTATACATCTCTTATTGTAAAGTGATCTACAGGATTACAAAGTTAAAGCTCTCTATATGATTACGGATTTAAAGAACAAAAAGATAGATTACATTAATTCATAATCTCCATTGTCGCATCGCCATTAGGAAAAATGTGTTATGTGTTGCATATGAGACACAATCATTCTATCGCATAATTATACCATAGTATAAATACAAAGAGGCCAACTACTACCATCAATATTTAACAAGAAGTCAAGAACTGTAACTGGTTAATTATCTAAATGATATAAATTTATTGGACATCACAATTTCATCTACTAGAATTTGAAATTAAAATACCTTCACATGAATATTAAACTGTAGCTCAATATAATAACTAAATAGATCCTCACTTGTGATGCTTGTGCAATTAAAATGTAACAATATAATCAATTTATAGGATCAAAGCATTACTGAATTAAATTAGATATATGATTGATTGTTTTAAAAAGAACTTATACATAAACAATATAAAATATATATAAATTCAAAAATTTACTTACTCACTTGGAGACAAAGATAATTCAAGGAAAAGAAATGTAGAGAGAAGGAGCTAGTGTCTTAGTAGGTGGAATAAATGGTTCCTATTGTGAATAGGCTATTATGATGATTGAGGTAATTTAATGGTCAATTTAAATAATGTCTTACAATTATTACTTTCTATAAATAATTATCTATAAATACTATGTTTTTCTATCAATCCCAAAAAAACAATTCTATCATAAAGTTCTTTATTCAAATTAATATAGATATAGTATTGTACTGCATATAAATACTTTAAAGGGATTAAAAAAAGGTGGATTTCGAAACACCTAAATATTAGCTTGGTAGTATAGATTTATAATAATGTGTATTTGCTATAGGTTGATGATAGCAAATTATAGTCAAACTACAAGAATCGAAAGAACTGAGTGTATCGACGGTGATGTTGCAATGGAGGTGTGAAGAATGTGTTGGATAGGTTTGATTATGAGGTTGGATTTGTACTGTTTCCTAGGCCATGTCAAAAATGACTTAGTAGGGTTTGGTAGAGATTGTAGTTTTCTAGGAGCTAATAATTGCTGGGTTCATGGGTCTTAGTTACTAGTTGGGTTTCGTATGGTTGGTGGCCATGCGTGGTAGAGGTTAGTGGTTGCCATTGGGTTAGAAGTGGTGATGGAATTTGATGGTGTTTTCGATTGTAATCTAGGTTTGGTGTAAGGCTAATTAAAGGTTGGGATATAGCTTGTTTAGTGTGGCTAGTGGTCGTGCGCAATGGAGATTGGTGGTTGGGTTTAAGATGGTGATGAAATTCGATGGTGGTTTTTGTCACAATTTGGCTTTGGTGCAAGGCTTGTGAAAATGTAGGTTTTGGTGGTGTTCTGGTCTCTATGTGTTCGATTTAGAGCTATGGATGGTGTCTTAGTTGGTGTTTAAGGTATTAATGACCGATAGTTATGAGTTAATGGGAGATAGAAGAGATGAGTTAATGATCCAAAAGTTCTAGCAATTGGTGAAGGTTAATGGAAATGGTGTAGTTGAAGGTTAAAGATGATAGATAATTGGCTAGATTTTTTCTTCGAATTTCTTTTTTTTTTTTAATTTTTCTAGTTCTTTTATATCTTTATCTAATTTTCTTTATTTCTTTATTTTTTAAGTTAGCAATCAACTAATAACAATAGTTGATGATACCTTATTTGACTCCCTTTCCATAATATTGCTACTTCTTTTTAACTATTCTATATATTGCTATCTCAAATAAACCTATCCTAATTTGGTAAAAAAAAAAAAAAAGGAAAACCTATCCCAAACATTCATACATTTTGACATAATTTAGCCATTGATATTAAGATACAACTAATTGATGCACAGTGTCCTGCAATTAGCCAATGATATAACAACATAATTCAATAATTCCAATAGGGATTTATATTGGCCATGATATAAAGAATCGATAACAATGAGAGTGTAGAGAGATTTACTTGAAAAGGAGTTCTCAATATGCAACGGTCAAAATTGAAAACTATTTTGTTACATAAGCTCATATAAAACCCTATCATTTCAAGGGTTAAACCATCATAACAAAAATAGGGCTTATAAATGATCATTTACCAATCAAGGGCAGAACAATTAATATATTTCTCCTTTCTTTTAATATCTTCTATGTATCGGAATAGTATTTTTTTATATTTAATAATAAATCTAAAATAATCTATAGCTGTACTGGAAGATTAATTGTAGCATGACATAAAATAATTCGTTATTCCATAAACTTTAATATAGCTCACCTCCATTGAAAGTTGCATCACCTTTCAATCATCCCATTCATAGTTGTTAAAATCGCGATTTTACTTATACAATTTTATAAGTTTACGATTTTAGGAGGTTATTTGAGTTGACTCGTGCGTAGAATTATTATTCTTTTTTTTTTGTAGAATCTTATGATTTCCATCGAGTTTACCAATTTTACCTATTTGACTCAAATGAGCTCAAATATAAGGAAAAAACAAACCATGCTTTTACAAATTCATCAACAATTAAGATGATATATCTTTCTTATAGCATTTCAATTTTGTTTTCACACCCTCTTTTTAAATTTTCCATTCCTCCTCCCAACTTTCATATTTTATAATTATGGAATTCATTCAAGTTGAGTTATAACTGTAAACTTATTTATTTTATTTATATAATTAATAATTTAAAATAAGTTGAAAAGTTTTATTGTCTTTCAATTCATAACTTCTTTCAAATAAAATAATAGAAAAGAATTAAATTTGATTGTATTCTTTTTTTTTATGTATGTTATATTATGAATTAAGAGTTATTCTTTCTTTATTCTTTTACATTATTCATTATTTATTTGAAGTTTATTATGATTTTTGTAAACAAATCTACTGGTTTCCAAAACTATTTTGTGTAGGCTGTAGAAACTTATGTTTTACGTTTCGATTCTACATACCCTCAGATGATTCTATGTAGAATCGCGAGTTTAACAACCTTACTCCCATGCAATCCCATACACAATTGATATCATAACACTAGCTTCATGTAAATTGATAATATAATATGTCACGTCGCTTTTTGTCTTGAGAAAGCAGAGACACCTTGCATTCATGCACTTGTGACAAGAATTCATGCAAGCTTACCTCAATTTCTTGAACTACAAATAAATCTCATAGTTGCAAACTTGAGGAATATGATTAGAATCATTACAGGGTGATTCTCATATTTGATATTTAAACTTTATTTATTTGTATAATTAATAAGTTAAAGTTTAAATGTGTTAATCTGACACTTAAATTTTGCTTATTTTTGCAATTAATTATCTGAAATTTACTAAATTTTATGATAAACTACTTGAACTTGTTAATTTTTGTAGTCAATTGCTTATTTTGTTTATAAGTGATCTCAATGTCTATAAGTGATAAATTGATATTTTTAAACTTCAGGTAGGTTTTTTTTTTTTTTTTTTTGTTATTACAATAAGGAAGGGGAATTGAAACTAGTACCTCTCACTTGAGAGACTAGGGAATATGTCATTGGTTACAAAGGTTATTGTCAAACTTTAGGCAATATATTGCAAAAAAAGACAAAGTTTATAAATAAAAATTAACATTTACTTATCATTACATTTTGGGTCTTGATCTCGCCTTAAATCTTCTTAATAACAACACTCCCTAAAAGAGGGATTGATAATTTTTGTCTTGTGTGCTCAAATTTCTCTAAAGATTAAGATTTGATTAGTTTCTATGGAAAAAAAGAGATCTTTAACAAGATTTTGGCAACAACTTAGCTTTTCGCTGATTATTTCTATCATAAATCCCCCTTCAGGTCTCTAGTGAATTATATGATTTGAGTTAAGGATTAGTGGAATCGAAAACAAAGTTATTGATCGAAATGAAAAGATGGAAGAGATTATCATAAATGTCATGATATCTTTTTCTTCATCATAAAAAAAAAAAAATCAAATTACTCAATAGCATTTCAAAAGGTAAAATACAATTTTTCAATTATTGTTTAAATGTTTTGTCATTTAAGTTCTCAATTTCTTTACTTTATTTATTTATTTTTTCTACTAAAGTAGTTAAAAATCTTTATAAGATTTTGAGGTGGATCACCTTGTGATTGGCACACAATATAATTAATTTTAAAAAAATCATATTATTGAATAATAATAATAATAAAGAAACCATAGTTATAAGTGTACGTAGATAGATAAACTAGATACACGATGCGATCATAAGATTAAGCCATGTTGTCACAATTCGAGAGTTAAGGGCTTTATGAGAGTGTTTAACTTGGGATGGCACTCCTTATGAGAATGTGGCTGGCCATCTAGATTAGCAACAAATGATGATATGAGGGATGGTCAAGCACCATACAGGAACTGTTTGAGGGGTGAAACTCCTGTCCCATGACAAATGGTATCAGAACGGAAGTTCCCAGCTCCATCAGACCGCTTAGATGCTACCTAGAGTGCTTAATGAGTGGGTAATTCTTGTTGTGGATGCAGTTCGTATAGGTAAAGCTCAAGAGGAGTAACCACCAGAGAGAGGACACTGTTGCCAGAGAGCAGTTGTGTCGCGAGTTGTGGAGACAAGATTTAATCCTAATCTTTTGTCAATTCAGCTCGTGTGGATGAAGTTTAAGCGGAGTGGCCACCAGAGTAAGGACATCGTTGCTTCAGGGCAGCTATGTCGCAAGTTGAGGTTGAAGCTAAATCTTTATAGACCCTATCTTTGAGCAACTCAACAAGAGACAATCTTGGAGATGGAGGAATGGGTGAGGTCGAGAGAAAGCCTGTGGAAGCCGAAGTCCTGATGAGATGTTCTTAGGTTGTTGACATGGGTGTAGAGAAGGGATGAGAGCTTGAGGGTGGGTAGTGGCAGCAACAAATTTGCCTCTCATGAGGAAGTCATGAATTTAGGGGGGGGGGGGGGGGGGGGGGGGGGGGGGGGGGTGTGTGTGGGTATGTCACGGTCCGAGAATTGAGTACTTTATGGGGTGTTTAAGTTGGTCGTATAGAGTTGTAAGTGGGATCAACATAGGGTTTGTTCAGAGTGTGGGTTGCATTTGAAGTGGGTCTAGCCTCCGGTAGACAAACTGGTTGGGAGTTGATGCCACTTTCCTGATGAAATCAAGGTAGGCCGAAACTAGTTGATATAGTTGAACTTCCAAACATAAAGAGGATTGTGGCAAAACCAATAGGGTACTCCTTATAAGAATGTGGGGCTCGGAACAAACTTGGGAAGTCACAAAAGATAAGGCTGGCTCGCCATCCATATTAACAACAAATGATGATATGAGGGAGGGTCGAGCGCCGTATGGGAACTCTTTAAGAGGTGAAACTCCCATCCTGTGACACATGTCCTCTAGACACAAATCAAATGAGGAATTGATGGGTGTTTTGACAATCAGATGCAAAATAGTTTTAAAAATGACAGGGAAGCACATGCGCATGTCTTCTATGGTTCATAATAGTTACTATATACACTTAGAATTTAAATATTAGATATAATAATTAAACAATATGCATTTTGATGTATATTTGTTAGTCTTATCGAGCAACCTATAGTAGATATCACATTGAGAAGAATCAAATTAATGTACAAAGATTGCAGAAATATTTTAAAGTAGTAGAGTATCAATATAGCTAAAAAGTCTACTATTTATAGTAACATTTTCCATCCATTGTATCACATAAGATTATAGGACCGCTGTAATACCATATTCCTATTTAGCACATTATATTGCTAAAGATAGGTGGTTTTTTTACCTATATTTGGATTAAATAATATTGATAATAATAAAAACAACAACCCTTTAAACTTTGAGTTTGACGTGAATTCTCTAAATTTTGAACTTGATGGAGAAGTATAACCTCTCTAATTCATTAACTTATACTTTGACACTCTTAATTTTGATATATATTAGTGTTTTTCCCCCAATATATTAAAAAAAGTCATCTAAATTATCAATTTATCAAAATTTATGAAATTATTTATATAATCTTTGAAAGTTCAAAGACTTGTTTGTATCACTACTGAAAATCTAGGGATCATTTGTAATTCAGAGGGGGTTGGGGGAGGGGAGGAGAACCCATAAATTATGTTAAATGAATATTTCGTGCGGAGTCTATATTATTTTTTAGATAGCATGGCGTGCATTGGGCTGGGAGATAAACAATATTCAAAAGAAAATGGATTGGTGGAACCGAATTTCCCGAAACTATGAAGGAGATCACATATGGATAACGCTAGCTATGTCTTTGCGGATATGACGAAACAGTAGATCGCATGCGATGAGAGGCCAAAAGAAAGCAGATATGGAGGGCCATGAAAGTTTGGAATGCTTCGATCAACATGCAACTGCACTCTTCTCGAACTTATACATCTTGACGAGCTAAAGGCGTGCACCGTATCTTACGCCTTTGCAAAAGTTGGGAAATTCGCTTTTATCATTGAGCTTATATGGGGCTTCAGGCTAAAAATGAATAGATAAATAGATAAAGATCGATAGGAAAATAGTCAAAATTTGGCGGCAGTTATTCATAGCACCACAAAAGGGCTCTGTACATAAAAAAGGTAGTAGGATATGTGGTCCACTGCTCATTTAACGAAGAACATAGACTTCTAACAATTTTTTAGCAGTCTTGCTGTTATTTATTTATTTTTTTTAAAGTAGATATACATAAGAAATCATTGCACCTGTTGCAGAAGTGTTTAAAAAGCATTAATTAATTGAATAAAATTATTTAACTTGTAATTTTATAGATACAATCATTTAAAACTAGAAATAAATAATACAGTTGTTTGGATATCTTCTCTGCATTTGTATTCGATATGCTGGAATTTTTTTTCCATGTACGCGAAATGTTAGAACTTTAAATAAGAAACTTTCATGTTCACAAGCCTTAACTCTACTGTCATATCCTGAAAATTTAATTAGTAACAGTCCCGCTGTGATTGCCAAGTGTTTGTTGAAACAAAGAAAGGAATATTGAGAAATAATGGCTTATCTATTTCATTGATAAAAAATGGATATATATACACAAATTGAGTATTGCCAAGAGTTACAAAAGTAAGCTACCATCCTAGAATTAGAAAACTAGGAAACTATTGACTCTCTATTAAATTTAGAATATATATATAGAAAGTCTATTATAATTAATTCTCTAATATGCTCTCTCAAGATGGAGTTGTGGAGGAGATGCCAATCTTGATCCTTAATTCTTGAAAGAGACTTTGTGGAAGTGTTTTAGTAAGAGCATCAACAAGTTGATCTGTTGAGGATACATGAGCAACATGAAGAGCACCTAATTAGACTTGATTCTAAATAAAGTGATAGTTAATTGCCGCATGTTTCATGTGTGAATGAAAGACTGGATTATAACAAAGACAGGTGGCACCAACATTGTCACAATAGATGACAAACGGTGTGGAAAGAGTGAGGCCACGCTCTGTGAGAGGGGAACAAATCCAATTGATTTCTGAAGTAGTAATGGCAACCGATCGATGCTCAACTTTTGTTGATGACTGAGAAACAGTAAGCTGCTTCTTGGATGACCAAGAAATAGGATGATGACCAATATAGACAATATAGGCACTCGTAGAGGTATAGTCATCTTTGTTGACAGGCCAATTTGCATCGAAAAAGGCATGAAGAGAAAGTGGATTGTCCTTACAAAGAAATAATCCATGAGTCAACGTGCCACACAAATATCAAAGCAGTCATCTTGTAGTGTTCCAATGTTCAGACATTGGGTGATGCATAAACTAGGAATAGTTTATTAACAACATATGTTATGTATAGGCGAGTGAGGCAAAGATATTATAAACTGCCAACAACTACTCTATGCTTTGTGTAGTCATTCAAAATGGTACCTGAATGAAGTGTGAAATTGCTATTTGTAGCAAGTGGTGTAGCAACAGGTTTTGCCCTAGATATTTTTGTTAGGGCAAGAAGATTTGTGATGTAGCGCCTTTGATTCAGCATCAGACCAGATAGAGTGGTGAGAAACTCAATGCTGAGAAAATAAGACAAGGTACCAAGATCCTTAATTAAGAATCTTTATGCCAGGAGGTCAATGAAGTGCTGAATAATAGAGAATGAATAGAGAAGTGTATGGCTTTAAAGAGAATGAATAGAGAAGTGTCTGCATGAGAGTTTGTGAACCCATACTAATGAGGAATTGGTGAAGTTCAAGGTACCAAGCTTATGGTGACTGCTTGAGTCCATATATAGCCTTTAATTTACATACATGTATTGAATGGTCTCTATCAAAAATCTTGGAGGCTAGGCCATGTGGACATCTTCGCAAACATAGCCTTAAAGAAAGGCATTATTAACATCTAACTGGTGCAATTGCCAACCTCTACTGACTGCTAAGCTGAGAATAAAGCGTATTGTTGTTGGCTTGCTAATCGAGCTAAAGGTGTCATGATAATCCACTAGGTCGTTCATGAAAATCTTTGGCAACTTATCTGGCTTTGTACCTGTCAACAGAACCATCAGGAAGCTGTTTAGTATGAAAAACCCACTTACATCCAACAAGATTCTACTAAGAGGTAGATGGAACAACTCCCAGGTTCCATTCCGAACAAGACCATCGAATTCATCATTCATAGCTTGTCTTCATTTAATATCTTTTAGGGTTTGGTTAACAGTATGAGGCTCAATGTCGGATGGTTAAGAAAGAACAGTAGTGAGATTCAACTTGATTAGGGGTTTATGGATGTTTTTCGCTCTGGTGGTCATAGAGTGGGTATTTTGATGGGTGGTTTGGGTTGTGGTTGAAGCAGAAGAGGTCTTAGAATTGGATGGTTATGTTGGTAAACGATCGATGGTTAGGGCATTTTGTGATAGATGTTGACGTAAGGAATCCCTTGGGGAAGGTATATTGAGTGAGCAACTTGAAGTAGTAGAATTTGGACGAGGGAAGCCATTTTGAAATGATCTCTAGGGTAAGTCAAGCTAGATGAGAGTGATGATTGGTAAAAGGAAAAGAGTTTTCAAGAAATTTGACATGACAAGAAACATATGTTTTAGAAGTGGACAAATCAAGGCAGATATAGGCACTTTGTATTGAAGAGTAACCAAGAAATATACAAGGAGTAGAACATCAGTCAAGTTTGTGTTGAGAATAAGGACAAAGCCACGAATAACATAAGTAACCGAACATACGAAGTTTATTGTAGTTAGGTTGAGACTTAAAGAGTTTTTCAAAAGGAGATAAAAGATGTAGTGTGAGTGTGGGCATATGGTTGATGAGATAGATAGCAATGACAAAGGCATAAGTCTAATAAGTTAAAGGCATCAAAGCATGAAAGAGAAGAGATAGACCTGTTTCGATAATGTAGCAATGACATTGCTTGGAAAGACCATTGTGTTCTAATGTATGGGGTGGTGTAATAAGATGGGATCTAAAATTGGTGGAGAGAAAACCATCAAAAGCTTGATATTCACCACCATTATCTGAATAAAGTCTTACAATTTGTTGTTAAAATTGGTTTTCAACTAATTCCTTGAAGCAAACAAAGATATCATACCCATGGGATTTTCGTTTAAGTAGATAGTACCAAATATATCGCCTATAATGATCAATAAAGATAACATAATACTAAAAACCATCAATAGAATAAATAGGAGAGGTCCATATATAAGAAAAGAGAAGTTCAAGCGAATGAGAAGAAGTTAATGTAGAAAAGGAAAATGGAATTTTATGGCTTTTATTACATGAATAGGCATTACAATGTGTTGAGGAGGATAACGAGCTAGACAATGGTAAAGAAAACTTGGAAACAATATTTTTCATAATAGTAAATGATGGATGACCTACTATAGAGTGCCACTTGGACGAAATGGTCTTGACACTGGAAAAAGCAAGCACAATAAAGAGGCAGACTAGAGGGGAAGTAGTTGCCACTCATATACGTCATCCTTATGTTCACCCATCAAAAGGATTGCCCCCATGTTTAGATCCTTCAATTGAAAAGTAGAGAGTGAGAATTCAACAGAAACATTATTATTAGTGCAAAATTGATAAATTGAAATTAAGTTCTTTATCATTGAAGGGGCACAAAAAACATTATGTAAATTAAAGGAGCGAAAGAAAGTAGGTATGGTGGTAAAATTAGTATGGGCAATGTGAAGGGCCAATCCATACGGATTATGAATAAAGAGATTACTCAAGTCAGACGTAACATGGTGAGATGCTTCACTATTCGGTAGCTAAGAAGGAGTAGTGTTGTTGTCGAGAGCAGCATGATTAACTCATGATAACCAGGGACGAGGTGTTAGGGAGTATTGATTAGTGGCAAGTCGAAACATTGGGCAACGTTTAGCAGTATGTCCTTGAATCACGCATTCTTAACAACAACCTAAATAAGGTTTGGGTCGACATTGAGTATGAGGAGAAGGCACAGTGGTAGGACCTGGTTATCGTGAATTGGTAGCTAGAGAGTGCCAATTTAGAAGATTCTAGAAGGCTATAGGATTTAGTGATATTGGAGAGACTGATTGCAAGGAGGGGATGTTAAGGATCTTAGGTGTTTTGGATGAAGATAGAATCATTAGTGGAAGAGTAGGTGGCCTTGAAAGCCATTAGAGGGACTCGTGATGTAGTTTTTTGGTTTGTATAAAAATATGCCCATGAAGATTACCACTCTGATACCATGTTGAAATAAAAAGAGAAATATTGAGAAACAATGGCTTATCTATTTCATTGATTAAGAATGAATATATACAAAAATTGAGCATTATCGGGAGTTACAAAAATAGAAAACTATCATAGAATTAGAAAACTAAGAAAGTATTGACTCTTTATTAATTACAAGATTATTACAATTGACTTGCTATTAAATTTAGAACACACACACACACACACAGAAAGACTATTATAATTAATTCTCTAAAAGTGTTTATGGTAATCAATAAGATTAATCCATAATAGATTGGTAACTATTGCGCTAAAAAATCGAAACCAACACTTAAGATATACATATTGTCTTTGTTGCTAGGTCTAGGTACTTACGAGAATAATTCCAAGTATTCTTATCAATTTCTTAGAATGGTGATGGTAACTATGTTTCTTACACAAAATTATATGGTGGTAGGCAAAATCCACGTGCTCAGTAAGTGGCCAGAATCCTACGGTATATATAAATTATAATGAGCATTGCAGTATAACTATTAACGTGAATGATTATCATAAAAATTGCCATGTGAATGATGTTGATCAGTACATCATAAGATTAGAGACATTAACCCCACTCTAATATGGGCTTAGAGGAGTTTGGTGTAAATATGTCTTCCACTAAAATAAAAAATTTGCAATGAACCATTGTCCTCTTAAAAACCATCTCGAACTATCCACTCATAGCTTTTAACCTTTATTATGACTTCCTCTTCTATTACTTAGTTCAGTAAAGGCAAAAGAAGATATTTCTTACTATAAGGACCCGACATATCCTATATCAAAATTCAAACATGCCAAATCCCCCTGCTACGTATAATACCATAAAGTATTACACGCTCAAGCTTTCTTAAAGGATTTGCTTATGTCAAACATTGCTGGTTGGTTTTAAATTCTTAAATCTTTTAGTTAAATTATGAAGACAACTGGATTTGCAACAAGAAAACAAACTTTATAAAAACATTTCTAGCTTCCACTCATACAAGAGTAGACTAACTATTTCTTAAAACAAAACAATACAATTGGATATCTCATATACCTTTTCATGATGATAAACAAAGTTTTCAAAATCATTATAAAACATGGGCTTATAACTAGTCCCATTTAGGAAATGCAATTTCAAAAGATAAATCCAACTCTTTCTACAAAAATAAAATCCATGATCCTAACTCACTTCAATCTTCCACAAATTCTACCCGAGTCGTCCCATACACCTGATTCAAATATCATCATCAAGACCATCATCATCCACATCATCAAATCATCAACATCATCATCATCAAACCATCATCAACATCTAATCAACACCTGGAAAAAAAAGAATAATGAGTTGAAGCCTAGTATAATAGCAACATAAGGACACGAGATATGCCACATATGCTTAAGCTAATGCAATGCAATGACAACAATTTATTATCTTTAATTTAAAGTCAAGCAATTCAACATTAGAGCACTCACACTACTTGGGGGTCCTGAGTAACAGCAGCTGCTTATAAGATTGATATAAGGGTCCGGATACTTATATCTCCTAAATCTTGTTGAAAAAGGGAAAATAGCTTTATCTAAGGTTCATAGTCATTACACAGCTTTACTTATCTTAGTCCATAACATTGTTTAGTTCAACAAGTCCCATAAACGTGGACTAAACCATGTTACTTCACTCGAAGCCGAAGTAAACGTTATGCCGATACTATTTTCCCTATTAGCTACCCGCTGAGCCACTTATAAATTGCCATTGCATCTGACATATCGTTATTGCATCATGGTAGGAGGTGGTCTAAGCACCTAATTACCATACTCGACTTTGGATAGGGTTGTCACTCCCTGGACTGGATTAAACGACACTGTTGGTCCCGAAAAGATAACCAAGAGGGGGGGTGAATTGGTTATAAAAGTTTCTTTTTCAAAGATTCAAACAAGAAATCCACACCTCTTGATTATATTATAAAATGGCTTTTAATCTTTCTTAAAAGATGAAATTAACGAGTTAAAACTTTTTAACAGCACAGTAGATCAAAACAAAGTAATCAAGTTCACGAAAAATTTGATGTTAAGTTTAAAAATTTTCTCTTTGGAACCTTCTGAAACACCCTCTGACTAACCCTCTGACTCAAGAACAATAACTACACTACTCTCTGCTTCACCCTTTGACTCAAGAACATGCAGCAAATGAAATTAAATTTGCACGAAAATAAAAAGAGATGAGAGAAGAGATTGCAAATTCGATATATAGAGGTTCCGCCTTGAGCGTCAATCCTATCTTCCAGCTCCAAGCCAGGGTCACCAGTAATCCACACCGGTTTTGTTCCACTAATCCAATCAATGAAAATCGTTACAAGAAGTTCACAATTCACTCAGCTTGATTCTCTCAAACAATCAAACTATGAGCCTACTTGCAACTCACAATCACTCAAACAATAAGTAATTCAAAATCTGAGGAAAACAATAACAATCCTCGACAGTGTTGCAATGAAGAAGATGAACAGTAACGAATACACAATTTCGCTCTTTTGAACTCTTTTTCTTTTTCGAGATGTTATCCTCTATGTATGTTGTTGTATGTTCTGACTTGAAGCTCCTGGATTTTATTTGTTCCCTTCAACGTTCGAATTTGAATTTTCCAGATAAGCCTCAATTTCAAATTTCCGAGAAAGACGATATGATAAGCTCTGTTTCCATGTTTTTCGTTTGACAAAGTCCCTTCAAGTTTATCTTCATAATCTGCCTTGCTTTTGAAATTAGAACATCTAATAAACTTCCATAAGATTGGGATAACCTCAAATCACTATAATCATGCATAAAATTCTCAAACAAAATTCGAATCAATTTTCCGTTGAACTTGTCTGCCACTGTTCATGCTTCATCTTCTTTTATTACTGCTCATCAGATTTATTGATTCTAATCTGATCTTGGACAAGCTCTATAATTCCTCGCTTGTGTCTTATACTTCATTTATGTAATATATTTCCTTCATTTTCTCTTATGCAATTCGTCCATAATATTCAAAAAAAAAAAAACTTGAATTGTCATGATTATATTTAAATCCGTAAAATGAAAACCCTATGGATATTAAACCAACTTATGTGGAACAGATTGAATATATTTCCCAAATACATCCAATCATTGGAGCTAGGTCTTCAATGGATCGATTAAAATTTGTTTTTCTTCATAAAAGGTTATATCGCACCTTCTGACTTTGCTTCTGATATACCTTCTGCCAGGTTATATCGCACCTTCTGACTTTGCTGCTGATATATCTTCTGCCTTGGTTTAAGAACTTGTTTATAAGCAATGTACCTTCTGCCTAACTTTCTAAGTATCCTTCTGAGTTTTCTAAAGAATTAATTTATAATCTTCTTGATAAATTTTCTGACAACACAACTCACAAAATGTTATTTCACTCTTTTTGTTATCATCAAAATCCATAAATGAGAGAAAACCAACAGACACACACATAAGCCATCTTTGAGTTTCAATTTATTAAATACCTATCCTAACAAATAGCTATGTAACTGTGTACCTTTTACATTCGAGATCCAGACATAAAAACAGAGGGTAGGTAGAGCTATCTCAAAAGATAAATTAGGTATCCATATCTGTTCAAAAATTAACCCATAAAAGCATTTAAATTATTTATCCATTTATATCAAACTCATTTTATAATCCTATTTGATCAGACACTAAGGAGGAACCTTGCTATGGCTGCAAAAGTTACTATGCCAAGATATAGATAGTTCTCCATTGTCTGTCAAATTATTTCTTTTCTTGTTGTTTATAATCATTTTTTTTATAAAAATATTACCACATCATTCATTTTCAAAACACTCATATTTCTTAACAAATAAATAATTGAAACAACATATTCCCTATGCTATTTATGGTTTAAGCCTACACATTAATCTAAGCTAATTATAAATTATTAAGCTTATATTAACTTAATCATAACCAAGTTGATTAGACTTAACCAATCTAATCCATTTTAACCCATTAAGTCATGTTGATCATAGGTTTACTAATTAAGTTCATCTTATATCTAAGATTCATATTTAAACTTAAGTTTGTTAGCTAGAGCACTTCATGTTTAAAATCTATATATTAAACCTAGATTAGTTATCAAACTCATTTATACTTTAACTTCTTTGTCTAATCCAATTATTTGTTAATCTATAAATTCTTTTAACTCACTCTTAATTATATAAATTAACTATCATAACATTTTAACTATCATTCATCTATTTCATTTTATCTTTCTCTCCTTTCTTTTTTTAATAAATAGTACCAGAGATAGATCACCCGCGTGATCTAGATCACTGGCCTCATCACGCCAATGATCAAAGATCACGCCCTAAATTACGGCCGTGATCTAGGCCTTGATATGGATCACAGGTGATATCACACTCATTATCACCCTTTATATTTTGATTAGAGGAGATCATGGTTCTTATCACGCCCATGATCACCTTTGATTTTTCTTTCCACTTATATCATGGGCCGTATCATACTCACGATGCACAGGGTGATAAAGTTACGTTTTTCCTCTATCTTTTACTCTAATTTTAACTACTTGTTTTCAACAAACATCAACAAAAGCATCTTATTATTAGTATACCCATGCATAATCTTAACCTATAAATGCTTCTATATATTTCTCTATCATATTTTTTTTATCAAATACTTAACTACACGTGCATATACATATCCATGTTTTAGCGTATATGTTCATATATTACTAATTTATCAATTCTATCACAAGATCTATATCTATCTAGCTCTAATTCAATATTTTCATACATAAACAACAATCAAAACAAGAAAATAAACTAACTTAGAGGTTTGGCCAACTAAATCTTCACTCCTACTACTACTTGGATTGATGTGGCTTCTTCTAGTTCAATTCTCTACTTCAATCTTTTTTACATCTTCCATTCTTCCTGTAATCTTGTTCAATTCGATATTTAAGGTTGGTATTGAGAAAAAAAAGAAGAAGGGAAGAAGAAGGGGAAGAAACGTATGAGAAGGAGGGGAAAAAAAAAAAGGAAGGGAGAAAAGAAAGGAAAAGGTAGGGGAAAAAGTAAGAAAGAGAAGGGAAAGAATAAATATAAATAGGGTAAATAAAAGATATTTAGGAGTAAAGTTTTTAAAATTAAATCTTTCTGATAATTACTTTTAGTTACAAAATTAATTAAAAAATAATTTGAGAATCTATTTAATAGGATTTAATAGTTTGAATCAAATATCTAACTTATGAGCTTAATTTACAAAAAATTAATATTTAATTTGTGTTTAGGCTTAATAACTAATATTTTTAAATAGGTAATTGAACTCAAAATTTGTGGGAATTAAGGATATGGAATTTGGACTAAGATTAAAAGGTTTAGAAATTAAATAAAAGTTTAAATAGTTTGTTCAAGGGTTTAAGGGATTGAAATTTAAGAAAAAGGGGTTTAATTGAATGATTAGGAAGAATTGAATAATTTGATTTATCGAAAAAAGTCATTTGAGGCAAATAGATTATTTAAAAGAATAATTAAAATATCAAGTTTCAATTTGAATCTATTTACTAATTTACATCAATTTATCTAATCATATTCTATAAATTTCTTTACTTAAATAAACTATCTAAATCAAATTTCTAACTAAATTCAAATTCAAGTTCAAAATCAACTACCTATTATACTATTCAATTAAACCATTTCTAATTTAACTAGGTGATTGGTTTAGAATATTTCACGTGCCTTAACAGTTGGTTTTCGGTGGAAGCAAGATTGGGGATGTGATATGCAATGCATGATGCATTAAATTTAGCTGAATATATTCTTAGGGTTTTCGTTATTTAGGCGATCAGTTCAATTCATCATGCCAAATAGAGTCATTTGATCACAAATAGTCAATCAAGTGAGCATACATGATTATTTTGATAATTACAATCATAATCAATATACCATCTTATGGATCCTTTAGATAATAAGAAATATGCTATCAAGCTAGACCACTTAGTGGGGAAATGTTTGATATCAAGTTGATTATCATAGAATGGGTACTTGAAGGAAAAAGTTAGATAAGTAAGTTGGTATCACAATGTTCCTTTATTAAGAATTTAATATGTAATTTTTAATCATATAGAACTTATTATATTAATATTTATAAGGGTTGGGTTATAGTTTTGTACGATAATCCTTATAATGAATTCCTAACTTTCATTTTTTCTTATTTCTCTGTGTGTGTGTGTGTGTAAGTTTATTTAGGAAATTAATAGGGTATATTGAGTAGAGCTGTGCATGCGAGGCGGGTTACGCGGGCCAACCCATATAAATAGCAAAAAAAATACAGGTTGGGCTAAAAATTTTAGCCCATTTAGTGTGAGGGCAAAAAAATGGCCCATTCCACATAACCGCGGGTCAAAGCGGGTCAACCTGCTGTGGGTTGGGTTAGCCTGGAAAGCCGCACTTAAAAAACATAAAAAAAAAAGAAAAAAACATAAATCTTATAAAAAAAAAAACCTAATACATTACCATCTTTATTTCCTTTTCACTTCACTTTCTAATATTTAGTTGTTGAATGTTGATTATATAATTTTTATAGGAGTGACGTTTTAAACTTTCAATTTTTATGTTTATTATATCCTTAGTTCTTTTATCAATACTTTTTATTTTATATTTATTAGATATCCAGATACTTCTATTTAAAATAAGTAACATAATATCAATTGATAATTTTCATTCGTATTTTTCATTACCACGCCAAAGAAAAAAATTGGAATGAATTCTAATTTCTATTGCTTAAAATAAATCCCTTTTATGTTGAAATAAAAAAATTTCAAAATAGAAGTCTATAATTTTTCCATACACGACTATCATCTAGGATTAATATGTAGGTAATTGGTGAGTAAAAAAGAAATATATTCTATATTAAATTATTAAAATTTTTAATTTAAATTTAAATTCTTATAGTTTTTAATAAAAAATATATATTAGCAGGTTCATAAGCTAGTCTGCATAACCTACTAACCCACGTAGGATGGGTTGGGCTAAAGATTTTAGCCTACAAAGCAATGCAGGCCAAAGCGAGCTAGCTTGCGTAACCTGCAAGCTGACGCGGGTCGGGACGAGTTGGTTCACATAACCTGTTTGCACAGCTCTAATATTGAGCATGCATGGTTTATATAGTGTTAACTTAGATATAATGTCATAAATGATACCTAAACTTTGTCAAAATATGCAATTAGATACCTAAATTTTGAAAATAATCAATTTAGTATCTAAATTTTGAAATTGATATTAGTATGCATGAAAAGTTTTTAAGGTACTAAGTTGATCAGTTTTAAAGTTCGGATATTAAATTGATCAATTTTAAAGTTCAGGTACCTAATTGCATATTGTGTCAAGGTTAGATGCCATTCGTGATATTAATCCTGTTAATTTATAGTTTATAATTTAGGGCTTAATGATTCATTCCTTAACTTGAGTTGGTCACTTGGCTTTTTATCAATTTTACTTTAAGATGGAGGGTTTGGCATCTATCTACTATTTTAATTATGACTTTTTTTGGAGTTGGTATTGGTTTGGTACTTTATTACCCTATTGGTTATTCCTTATGAGTCTAGAGGTGATATTGATTCGGTTTATTATCAATGGACTAAATATCCTTATATTAGACTTAATGTTAGTTTGGTACCCAATCACAGTTCAGGGCATCATATCCACTTTGTTATCTCTCATGTTTATGTCATCTAATTAGTACTATACATTCCTAATGTAATTCACCATTAGAACTTTCTATTGTAACTCCCTAATATAACTTGTTCTTTTTTTTTTCAAAATGTATTTTATTTTATAAACATTAAAGATACCAAATAGGTACTTTTGACTTTAATGATATAAATGTTAACTAAGTTGCACAAAGAAATTGGACCACGCTTCAACTCCATTTACTATAGTAAAAATAGAGAGGTCTGAAAGTAAGTGGATGATTAATTTATTTATATGGTTAGTTTTGTATAGAGTAGGAATTTGGTGGTAGGTGCCTAAGTGCTTATTTGATGGAAAATAAATTTATTTTATACAAATATCTTTTACACCTAAAACACCAATTGACTCTCTCACTTTAATATTTATATAAACAGGAAACTCATGGAAAAGAAAATGAATATATATAATGTAGATAGGGTTATGAACCAGTGACATAGATACTTAAAATAATATACCAGAATTTTCTAAAATAACATATAAACTCATTTATAAAATTAATATGATTAGAGAGAATGGTGACATTAGGATACATCCATAAAGGGCGAGAAATGAGGAGATTGGAAATCTATGGGCTTAGGGTGTTCATTTCTTATTTTAGTTTTAGATAAATTCTCAACTCCTATTTTACATAATTAATAAAATTAAAAGCACATCTAATTATATAAAGGCCTGAAAGACACCAGATGGTGTCTTGTTATTTTATAAGGAGATTATGAAATTATTTTCATAACCTTCCGCGTCATAATGTACAAGATCTATGTATGTCAATGATATTTATATCTATGTTAAATCAAAATTAGCTATTCAACTCTACAGATTTTATAATAAAATTTGAATGGGAATCAATGTCATTGTGGATTTCTTTTTAGCCTCCTTTTAAAAGAAATCAAGCACTGAATAAATTCAAATAGGCAAATAAATGAATAATTAAAATTATTTTAGTGAATTTTACTGTAAAATAATCAATTGACAAAAGTTACATTTTAAAACATATATTAGCATTTTCAAGTATATTAAAGAATTTTTTATGCGAATCACACAAATCCAAGTAGAAAAATAAAATAAAGCAATATTCCGAAAATTTAAGCAGAACTATAATTTTCAGTTATATTATCCAAAGGAATGTTAGCGAAGTCATACAAAAATAAGGAGAAAGACTATAAGCATTATTATATATTTTCAAGGGAGATTATGAAAATTTGCATGCGAGGATAATTGAAAAATAAAAAAGTTTATCTAATTTAAAGAGATTACACAAATAATGTGGAGCTATAAATTACATTGAACTTACTACTTTTGTGTCCAATTCCAATATATATACACATATACATGTACATATGTAGAGAAGATTATATAATGAGTTGATGAGACTTAAGAGTAAATTTTGAGAAAAAATGGTTAAAAATTATATATTTTAAGCAAGAACTACAAGAGCTTGTACAGTCCTGTGGGATCATTCAATCAACCATCGAATCGTTAAAATAAATATAATAATTAGAATATTAACTATTTTAGTGTTTCGATAATAATTAATTATGATATGAGCCATTGGATTGTAAATAGACTGATCTCATCAAAATTAATGATGTGACTATATAATACAAGTAGATAACATATAATTTTCTAGACAGCATATATCTTGAAATTAAAAAGAGAAGTTAGTAATTGTAGAAGAATGTTTGAAGAATGTCGGAAACGATTTTTTCAAAGGAATGTTGTGGAAATTAAAGTTACTTAAAGAATACATTCTAAGATAATGTTGGATATGAATTATCATCCTTAAATTAAAAATAAGAATCAATGTAACAACTTGAGGAAAAGAACATATGCGTGTTTTCTCCCTGCATAGGGTATCATTCCATGGATGTCCATACTCGTGGATAATGTCTTAGGTTGAAAATCCCATAACATTAATTCCCATCTCTAATTTGATTCAATGGAATGGAATGGAATGAAACTTTAAAAAAATTACAACTTCTTATTTTATTATTAAAAGTATTTTTGAAGCAAATTATATTTTATGGCCAAGAATAACCATTCCTCTTATAAAGAAATGAACGGGGATTCTTTATTTATTCCGCATTACATGAAATAAATATTGTTTTAATAAAATATTTTATATCAAATGAACATATAGAAATTTCGAGATAATAAAGATGGAATACCAATTTAATTCTGGTGAACCCATTCTAGTGGATCAAACGTTATTTTTCTCATATTACCATATTAACAATCTATAAAAGAACAAAAAAGAGTTAATTCCACGCAAATATTCAAAGTGAGTATGAATAGATATATATATATATATATATATTTATAAATGATCTCCCATTTTAGAATGATCAATGAAAGCACCTTGAAAATCTTTCTTGCCGTATTTCACCTGTTAGCATATTGCAATTCCATATATTTATCGATGAAATATTTTTGTGAAATTTGCAGTATTCACTATATAGCTTACACAAAAGACCTACAACTATTCTTGTTAACAAGTAGTCGGAGCTTGTGCAAAGTTTATTGAATATTATTTTAATAACTAAAATAAATTGGGAAAAATTAAATGAAATTTCCAAATATAGTAGGGTGAGTTATTATTATTTTTTTTTTAAAGGAAAACTGAAAATCGTTGGTTCAAAACACATAAGTGATTCTTTAAAAGATTATCATAGAAAGCATTTTATCTTTTTTTTTTCATACTGTGTAAATTGGTTCAGCAAGCAATCCTCAAATGAAAAACAAATTGTATTTGAAAAGAAAAAAAATGTATATAATATTTTTTTCAAGGATCTCTTTAGGAAGGAAAGTGATGTGGAGAGCATAAGGGGGTACAAGCACAAGAAGAAAATTATTATTATTCTAGGAAGATTATAATTTCTTTTTCTACATTTAATAGAATTAATGTTATTTTAATAGCAACAGTATATTCTTTTTTAATAGGATTAATATCATTCTTTTTATATCAAATCATTCAATTAGATTCCATTTCAATTTTATAAATAGACTATACTTATAAATATTGAGACAGGAATTTGTTATGGAATGAAATTGTTGTTTGTCTCCATTATCTCTCCTGGTATTCAATGGAATCAACAGGTTGATGGAAGATTGCTTTATGGTATTTTTGCACGAATCAACAGATTGCATTGTTTATCCTTTTTTTAAAAATTTGCACTCTTATTAATTTTTTGAATTTTGATACCTATTTGTCTGAGAATTCTTAGAATCAACAAACATATATAATATCTTCTTTTGACAATAGTGTGCAATTCAATGGGTTTCAATTTTATCACTTATTACCTTTCGAGTATTCTGAAAATCAATGAATCATAATGTTTATCTCTCCTTTGCTTTGCTGAGTCAGAAAGCACAATAATAAAAACAAGATGTGAAAAGAAATAACGCTTTACACCATAGACTCTATACATATTTTCCAAATAGGACTTTTGGGTCCTTGCCTTCTAACGAAGCCGCTAAGAAAAATGCTTACGTAAGAAAATGCTCGATAGAAAATAGAAACACATACAGGTTGAGTTTGGCCCTTGAGCATTTTGACAGTTGAGATTCATATTAAAGCTTAACAATCAAGAATATGTACCAAATGTCGAAGAAAAGTGTGGTATAATTGTTGAAAATCAAAACATACTATTTATGAAGTATGACACCAAAGTGGATGTAGAATTATGCGATTGAAGGAGCCGGATTTTAGTTAAGTTAATCCTAAAATTATTTATTAATATTCACTCACTATTATAATTATATTACATCTTATTTATCTATGAGAATTTTATAATAATTTCAATGCGATATTTTTTAATATGAAAAATCATTCAAATAATAATTAAGAGTATTTAGTGAATTTCATAAAAGATGGTATATATGTCACTTAAAAATTATTTATTAATAAAAATATATAGAGCTATTATCTGTATTTCGCTTTTACTAAAAAAAAATTATAAAATATATCTTAATACTATATTTATTTAATAATTCGTGTTCATTTTTCTTAGTATTACATATATAAAATAATATTACTAAATCAATTATACAATTAATGTGTAATATGATTGCATTTTAGGCACAAATAAAGCATAAAAGATATGTAGATAGGATAACAATTCATAAAAATATAATTAGTATGCAATAAGTTTTAATTGTAATATATATAATAATTATATTACTTTTGAATATAAAATAGGTTTTAAGAAGAATTTATTTAGTTAGATAATTTCTTTCTTTTTGTGGGGGGGGGGGGGGGGGGGGGGGGGGGGGGGGGGAGGGGGGGGGAGAGAGAGAGAGTAAATATGTAATAAATGCATGATGAAAAAGTAAAAAAGTAAATGAATAGGATTCGAACCCATGATCTCTTGGATATAGACAAAAAGGTAAATCACTGGACTATACTAATTTTATGTCATAGTTCATTTTTTATAAATACATATAATATATGATGTTTTTCCTTTTTTAAAAAACTTTAAAAAATTAATTTTTCCTAAGTCTAGGAGGTCGGGGCTTCTATTGGCCCCTTTAGATCCACCCCCGTATGGCACTTTAGGGAACGAAATTGTCCAATTAACCATTTAATTATTAAAATAAATATAGTAATTGAAATATTAACTATTTTAATAGTTCAATCACAATTAACTATGAGACCAGTCTTATCAAAATTAATAACTGGATCATAAGATTTTCAAACACTTTAACCAACAATAAGCTTTATTTCCTTTCTAGATATGATTAGTGAGATGCTATGTACATAAATCTCTCGAGATCAATCTTTTTAACATGTTGGACAGCATCTAGTTCCACGCTTGTGGGTTTTTTTTTTTTTTTAATTTTGGGTTAATATTGTGAACAATACTTGAACTTTGGTAAAATATACAATTATGTATTTGAATTTTAAAATTGATCAATTTATTACTTGAAAGAATCTTTTGTATACTTTAATAATGGTTCCATCAAATTGGCCAACGCCGTCATTCTACATAGTGTTTTTAACTAATATGCCAAAAGTACTGTTGATATATAGAAAAAGTAAAATTTAGATACTAAATTGATTAATTTTAAAATTTATATTTAAATTAATCAATTTTAAAGTTAAGATATCTAATTACACATTTACTCGTTTAATTTTTCATCATTATTAAATCCACGAATTGGGGGTCTGTTGAAGGAGATTTTTTATTCGACAGTAAGGGATGAGAGACTGACTTGAATTTGACCATTATAAGTAAAGAGAAATTAATTCTTGTTTGAGCCGAGTTGCCTTATGTACTTTTTTTTTTCAAAAGCATCATTTGTAAAAGCATGTCCAGTGTTAAACTTGTTATCCACAATAATCTTTTGGAACAAGGGTCCAGTTGAGAGGGGAGAAACATTAAGAGTTTGTTGCCATCCATATCTAATATATATCAGATTTATTTGATCTTTCAATGAGTAAAACTAATTGTTTATTATCTATTTATTATTTATTTATCATTTATATTTGATTTGTGTCTAATCTATTTCTTACCAAACACACCTTAGAATTTCTCTTTAGTCATGTCATTTATAGACACTTGCAACGTCACATTGTGTCTCATATGAGACAAAGTTGAAAGTACGTTAAAAGCTAATCATGGAAAATTGCAACTAATTTGCTATGATTCTATCTGTATAAGATTCCTAGTTAATGGGATGTACTGGTATAGAAGAGATACAGATGATAGCAATATTACATAGTGTAAGTTAGTAATCTACCATGCTTTAGACAAAATTTATGCGTAGAATCTCTTGATGTTGCACATCCATTTTAAATTTCCTAAGAAATCTTAGTCCATCATCTTAGAAAATTTTTAACATACCTTTTTGGTAAAAGAATAGTCAAATTACTGATCAATAACCATTGCAATATGTGACCTTCTAAAATTCAATGCCGACATCCCATCATTAATATATACATGAATTCAATATAAGACAAATTCAATGATGTGAAATAGAAATCCCATCAGCATGGGGAATCAAAGGGCAAGTGGATTCAAAATGGACAGAGATTGCTAGTCGTTGGATTGTCAAAACCAATTGAAAAATCTTTTTATTAGTACATACTCATAAAAAATACTGCCCATAATTCAAAGATATTTTGTTCAACATAATGTTTACTAAAATTCCAAAGTACAAGTTTTTTTTTTTCCCTTTTAATTTAAAAGTCACTTCTTGCCTATCTAATGATAAAATATATATAATGACTTTTTTTCCACCTCCTCAGGACATCGTACAGAGAAAAACATGCATATGTAGTTTTTAAAGCTTAATTGCCTGATGGTAAAGTTGAATATTGGTCATACCAAGGTTCTCCTAAAATACAATGGTGAGCTAAAATTCAAAGCTTGGAATCATTTTATATAAACCAACTTTTCGTCTTTCCTTGGAATGTTGAAGTAATTTAAGGATTAGATTAATTGGATCTAGAAATTTGCGTCTAACTCTGTCGACTCTAAACTTAGTAGGGTTCTTGAGTCATATCATTAGATGGAGTTCGTTCACTTTATTGGCCTTGTTGGCTTGTTGCTCCTCTTGCAGTTTTAGTGGAAAATGCTCCTCTTTTTTTATACCTTGGAATGGACAATGGAGGACCTTTGAGTTCGACTAGGTGCTCGAAAACGGTGCAGCAAGCTCAAATCATGATAGTGAATGGTAGTCCACCACCCAACACATTCTCGTATCCAAAATCGTGAAAATCGTGCTATTTAGATGGGATGAGGCTGGCTTACCAAAGCTTTTTGCTTACCTTATTCGTCTGGGTTTCCCTAGCGCTCGGCCGAAACTTGATGAACCACCAAAATCTTTTGTTATCGTATATTTAAAATATTAGGTGCTTGAATATATAAAGTGCAAATTTACTGAATGCATAGTGGTATATGGCATTTTTCTGCATTTTGACATTGGTAGGTATGAACGTTGGACTGCGAACTGGATTGTTGGATTTTTATCTGTACCATATCTATATCGATAACTTATTAGTATCGATTCAATTTAATTAATTTATGAGTAAAACTGTCAGTTTTTCATCAATGTCATATCGGTATGATTCAATATCTATTGGGTTTCAAAATGAAAGCAAACCGACTACACAAACAGGCCTAAACGTTAATGTTCGATTTTGATTATTACTAAGACTGGAAAATGTAGCATGGTATTACTAAGACATTATCTCCTTTACAAAATCAAAGTGTGTTTCACTTTTTTCTTTTTTTAGTGTGTGTTTGTATAAACATTGGATGCTTCTTGGAGCCTTAATTGACATGACTGAATGACTGCTAATTGGAAAGACTAGAAAGCTAAGCCACAATAATGATATAGGGTATAGACCATAACAATGAGGGTGAATCTTGTTTGTGCATTCTGGGGATAAGTCCCACTTAAATGAGTTTTGGCCCTACAACAATTTTCTCCCGTGCATTAATTTAAAAATATAAAAAGCTTCCTATTAGGATCCTATATATTCACTTTTTCGACATATCTTTCAAATTATTCTTCTATGATGATAATTTGTGTAAATAATTGTTTTTTTTTTTTGTGGTGAGTGTAAGTAATTGTTAAAATTATTTAAAGAACGATATTATTAGTTATTTTAAGATCTAAACAATCTTAACTATTCATTTGCAAGTCAAGAATAGATCTAAAATATAAGTTTAAATTTAGATTATGCATTTCCAAAAGTCCTTAGGTAGACATCATCACAGATCGGTTCGGGTCTAGAACCGAATCCAAACCCAAATCGCTGGTTTCCGATTCCAAAAATGATGAAACCAAAACTAGACCCATGGAGCCGGTTCGGTTTTAGGTTCTTAGGAACCACTAGTTCTCATGGTTCGATTCCGATTCCGGTTCCAGTTGTAGAAAATCGAGAATTGTGAAATAAAAAATCAATTAAATAATTTACTTAATTTAAATAAAAAATTAAAAAAATAATTTTTAACTTGAAATAATATTAAGTTTAATAATAGTGGTTCATAGCATTAGTTAAAAGAAATTATACAATTATGTATTTATTTATACACAATCACATGTACTTTTTTAGTTATTTTCGTTATGTGACACTATAAAATATTCAATATTCAATATACAAATAAATCCTAACAAAACAAAAACAAGTCACACATTGTTAAAAAAGAAAGTCTATTTGATTAGAAGTCTACATAAACTTAACTATATATGATTTCAAATATATTTATTACCTGTGTTTTAATAATAACACATTAAATATAGTGAATAGAAATAAATTTTTTATTATTCATGTGAAATAATTTTAAATATTTGTTTTTAATTACAATTTTTTATAATTTTCTTTTTCTTTGTTTTTTTATACTTTTTATGGTGTAGAATCGCGAGAATTGCCGGTTCTATCGGTTCTCAATTGGCTCTTGAACTGACTGTTTCAAAACTGCCGGGTCATGTAGTTTTTAGGGATGGAACCATAAGGATCCACTGAAATCGGTGGGTCCTTCGCTGGTTTAGACTCGCCATCTCGGAGTCGGTTCAGGAACCATCGGTGCTGGGTCAGGTCAGTTCTCGATTCGAAACCAACCCGATAATGTCTATCCTCATGTAAAACAAGGCAATTAAGGTTCTTTTGAATTGTTAAATTTTTATCTATAGTGTATCTGATCTGTATATGTAACTTATATGTATCATGTCCATTTAATTAGTTTATGAGTAAAACAATCAATTTTTTTATTTTTATCTATTTCTTGATAAATATCTATTTAAAAATGATAAAAATATTATGCTAAAATGACTATAATCTTAAGTTTTGTTTAGATAATTAGTTTTTTATCAGTATTTGTATCATATCTGTTTTATAAAGTATCTAATCCATTTAGTTAATTTATGAGTAAAAATATCTATTTTTCATCGATATTTACTTTTAATAAAACCTGTTTAAAGTTTAGGCACGATAAAAAGAGAAAGTGAAAATGACGTAAAGATGACAAAACGAACAAATTAACAAATAGATCCTAAATGTCTATTATTTTTCATACGTGGATTGATGTAACTATTGTCGCGTGTCCATGTCTATGATGTGTCTTTGCACTTTAAGACCTACTGATCTAGGTTTTTGACCTACAACTAGTTAGATTAGATGGCGGAGTTGAATTCAGTAGCCATATACTAACCAAGTATTCATATATCATGTAAATTGGACCATACTTTTAAATTATAATAATGAAAACAATGGAGACCAGATCATCCTCTTGGTGGAATAGTTCGCTAGACACTTAAACAGTTGCAGTGGAGATCTGGAAACCTACGACCGGCCATTTGTTATTTAGCCTAGGACATGTACGTTAACATTAACTCCTTAATGAGCAGGCGCCGTAGCGCTCTGTCGTCTGATCTGGGAATCACAAGTCATGCTTAAATTCGCCCATAAATTTTGGGAGGACATCTCCGCCAGGAAAGAGTATAAATTTAAGTAATCTCTCCCCCTCCGTTGCAAATGTTCTTGAAATACTATTACGCCCACTTTATTTGGAGATAAGGAACATAATAATTATCTATCTATTATAAATAGTTACTAAGAATATAATAGGATTTTTATATTTCAATGCTTACTTCATCTAAAATTTTATTATAAAAAAATGCATATTTCAACATTTACTTAATATTACAGCATTAAACTATGAATATAACTTAAAATTCCCTTCAACCTCTATTTAGTGACTTTATAATAATGGGTAAATATCATATTGGTAACTAAACTTAACAGATTTATACAAGTAATTGTAAAGGTAGACAAAGATTAGATTATAAATTGAGTTTAAACTTTAGGTTGTAAGTGGCAAAGTTCAAGTATCAAATATGATATTCACCCTATAAAATCTATATATTGTATATTTGCCAAAAGAAAATCTATATGTTGTGTGTGTGTGTGTGTGTGTGTATATGATATACATATGACAAATAAATTGTGTATATTTTATTATACGGTATACATAGTTTATTTGCTAAGTATAGTATATTTTATATATGTTATATGTACTTTTATGTAATATTTATAATGTTATACATATATAAATACATGACATATATATGATAGACAAGTATAAATAAAAGGTTATTTTATGTAGATAATTTTTTCAATTTATGATTTAGTTAAAATAAGATGGTCATGTTACTTCAATTATTTAATCCCTTTGGAGAGGAAACAAAGGAGGAGGGGAAAAAAAAAACACCTCACAAGTCACTTTAATTATTTCATTTACAAAGGAAATTAACAAAAACTGGAAATAAAAATCTAAATTGTGATCCATTTTCCAAGTAGGTAAGTAAATGAAGTGCAATCACCAAATAGTCATTCCACTCTTTCTTTATTGCCTCTAAGTAACTGGATTGTAAGTATAGTTATCAAACTCACAATTCTACTACTTACTAAATTTATGGAAGCAGTAGAATTATATAAAACCAATAAAATAGTAAATTTATAAAACCATACATCCAAATTTATAGTTATATTTAAATAATTTTACTTTCATTTTAATTAAGAAAAAACTTATAATATCACAAATTCAAATAATCATATAATTAATTAACGATTTTAATACTCATGATCGTAAGAATCTATATAGTTTTTTGTTGGAATTTTAAACATGTTGAAAGTATAAGAATTTAATGGTCTTTTTCCTTATTTTAAGAGCCTTAATTTAATCCTGTGATCGTTTGAGGAAGTCCAATCTGCTGATGATGATGATGACCCAATGACACTTTCACAATAATCAAAACTAAATGGAAACGATATACAATGGTTTATAAACTCCGTATATTCGTTTGTTTCTCTTGTTCAAATTTCACTTAATGCGGCTATGATCTAGGATGGTTGTTGACCTTCGGTGTTCAAACCTTAGAGGGTTTATTAGAAGTTATACTGATCCTTTTTTCTTATCATTCAAACCATATAGCATAGAGAATGGACCATTTACATTAAACTTAAGGGGTAATTTAATTGCAATTGAAATAATAGAGACCCACAAATCGTCCTCTTAGAGTACACTAACTCTATAACCTACTACCTTTTCATTTGGCATCTTCAGCCTAGGGCAATGGAGCTTGACTTTATTCAAGAACAGGGGTGACCCATCTGCTTAACCTTGCAATAAGAATCATACGGAGTCCGGTATAGTGCAATGATGAGAAGGTCATTAATTAATTGATTGATTTTAGAAAATTTGATTCCTTGAAAAGGAAAAACAGAAAAATCAATCAAACTAATTGATATATTAAGAATATTCACAAATAAAGAATTAAGAGTACGAAATCTGTCGTACCACGAAATCCCAAGGGTATTGCCCTATCTCCCACAAATTCCTACCTGGATTAAAAAATACAAGCTCTAAATCTCCAAGTATAATTATGATTACCTAAGATATAATTTCTCGAAGCTGGGAGAACAAAGCCCAACAAATATTGTATAATATATCTAGATACAAATGCAAAACCAAATCACACACATGCTATAGTAATATGTTCAATAAGCAAAAATTATTGTAATAAAAGTTTCGGTCAGTTAAAAGAACAAAATATAGATAGACCAAACTTCTAAATGACTTAAATTCCACTTTTAAACTTGACAATATCAAGAAATTTATTACTTGTGATAAACAATTTGGTAATGCACAACTTTATATTTCATTGCTAACATGTGATGGTCACATATTAAATTCACCACCCGGATTGTACCATAAGGAGTATACATCTATAATGCTTAAATAAGTGTTTTATATATTGGTTTTTCTTTTTATCGACTCAACTAACCCATATGAGATATAGTTTTTCTCATATAAACAACTTGCTAAGTCACTACAGTGACCTTAGTATCTCATTCAACCAAATCTTTTAAGTGATCTAGTGCTATAATATGCTCATTAGCATCTACAACTTGAAAGTTTGAATGACCAAGAACGAACTACACTCACATGATTAATGTTTAATATTCATTAGTCTAATAATAGCTATCATAATCACAAATAGCAAACAAGCAAAATTAGCACTCGCCTTTGATTTTCTTGAAAAATCAAAATATTTAATAACAATAAACTAAATAATTAACTTATTCCTAAATTCATTTTTCTTATGCCACCACCACACATGATCAATCACTAAAGATATGCCACCATTTGGACGAGGGCCATCCTCTAAGGCTATCTAGTCCACTTTCCTTATTTAACAACCACCACAAGCTACCTGAACAAGCAACCTCCTTGAAGCTAATGCATCTTGTTTGTGTGACTCCATTCAAAATTTAATTCTTTCATTTTTGGAGAAATTGTAGATTCACCTCTAAACTTTCACTGATGTACGAATTCTTCTTCTAAACTTTTAAAGTAAGCTTTTTACCCCTTAATCTTTCAATAGTCAGGCAGTTAAGGACACATTACATTTTCTATTAAAAAAAATAGAAGAGTTGCAAAATATCCCATCGAACTTTCACATATGTGCGGATTTACCTACTAATTCACAAAAAATATATTTCCTTAATTCTACTAATTTTTTAAAGTTTAAGGAGTCAAAAAGCTAATTTTGAAAGTTCATAAGGTGAATTTACATAGATGAAAGTTTAGGAGGTAAATTTATAAATTCTCCATTAATTTTTTATCTATTATCTAATTATATAATTTACAAAAGTACATTTTTAAAGAACAAAAAGAAACATCTTATAAAGTAAGGGCATTTGGAATTGTGTTTTACAATATCCAGTCCATTTTATCCTTTCTTTTGGTATTTTTAAGTTCATATTTTAGTCAAAAATAACAATAAAATAATATATAATATTTCCCTTTTAGGAACCTCGGGTGTAATTACCAATCTTAGAGCTTTTAGTTAAATTAGATCTTTAAATGGGATTAGGTTTTTTGAAAAAATTAGATCATTTGAACGAAATTAGGACTTTTTGGATAAATTAGGGCTTTAAAAATAGATATTTAAATGGAATAGTGATTTTTTGAATTAAAGACTAGAGTTTTCATAACACTAGGCTTTTTTGTTCAAAATCAAGTTTTGATAAATATTGGAACCTTTCAATTAAGGTTTCTAATAAAAAATGTGGTTTTTGATAAAAAAAAAAAATTGGGGCTATGAAAAATTAGGGTTTTGAGCAAAATATATATATATATTTCATTGATTTTCTTTTATTTTGAAATAATCTTTTAATAAAAACCTATAATTTATAAAAAATATATATATATATATATATTTTATAAATTATAGGTTTTATTATTAAAGATTATTTCAAAATAAAAGAAAATCAATGAAGAATGGGAAAAAAAAAGGAAAGAAAGTAATATCAGAAAATTTTCAAAAATAGAAAAATCACAACCACCAGAAATTTGTTGGTCTTGAAATGTAAGTTACTAGGAGGGGGTGAGATTGGTTACTTTAAATAATTTTTTAGAACTTTTTGCATAAGTGTCCAAAAAGATTTAGTGTTACTCATAATTGCTTATTAATATCATGGCCCAGGAGTTTATCTCTTAACTTATTTTAATATAAGATGATAACATTATGATAGTAAAATCGAATATTGATTTTAGAGTATAAATTTGCAAAATCAGAAAGACATAAAGTGAAAGAAGTTTGCTCCAGTATGTATAATTGGTTCCATACTGTACATTAGTCGACTTATCCTACTCCATATTGGGGTATTAGTTGCACTATAATCCAATGAAAACCTACCGAGGGTACAAAATGCCTTGCACATCACGTAATTTTAACTATCCATACCTTCTTCCTAGTTCCTATCTTCTTACTGAGCTACACGACTCTAGGTAGCTTTTATCACCCTCAAACGAACAACACTATAGTATACGTGTTTACAAGTCGAGTAATAGGGAGCTACAAAATAAATATGCTTCAACTTTTAGTACAATTAAAACAAAACGACTTCGAAAATTGTCTTTTAAGACAGATTTTGATTAGTTACAGACATATCAAAATTTTCTTTGTATTTATTGTCTTGTTTGATTGAGTATGTATTGCATCAAGTAGACATCAGCACGGGGCGGTTTGAACTATCTCCGATGGTTTCGTACCTGGGAACCGTCTTATCATGGAAGGTTATGAATCGCCGAAAGACTCGCTGGTGGTTCGTCCACGTAGAACTGGTGGTTCAACCGGGTCGGGAACTGCTATTCCAGGCCCGGAAGCGGCGGTTCTGACCTGGCTCATGTTGAAATTAAAAAAAAAAAAAAAACAACACAGAAGAATTCTGGGAGGGGTCTTTGGTGGGGGGGGGGGGGGGAAGGGGGTGGCCGCGGGGTTACCTATGCATTCTAATAGCAAATGCTATTAAAAAAAAAAAAACAAAAGTCAAGATTGTTAAACCTTGAATTTGTAAATTGAGAAGTGGAGCCTTGTACCATGCAGGATTTTGTTCGGAAAAAAAGACGAAAAACAAAAATCCACCCAAATTTGGGAGGTTGAAAAATCATGAATGGCTGGGGAATGTCTGTGCACTGTTTTGCAAATTAGAAAAGTAATCGAATCAGATAACTTCATTACACTGTTTTTGCAAATTGTTGCACTGTGAGGAATCAGGCAACTTGTTTTGCGATTTTTTACACACGTAACGAGCTCTATAAATATACGAGTTTGATTCAAAAAACTATCAAACTTTCAAAAGCTTGTAACCACCTTCACAGATTGAGTTTTGCTAAAATATCAACCATTCATGTGTTTAATATTGCTTGTTATTTTGTAGACTATCTTGTACAAGAGGGTTACCCAATAACACTTATTTATCGTGTTTGATCTTAAAATTTCAATTCTTCTGATACCACCCCTCACATTAGTACCTACTCGTTTGTTGAAAAATTCAATAGCTTCCTTTTTCTTTGGTGGTTTATCAAAAAAATCTGCAAAGAAAGATAAATTAAAGACGAAGCTACCCGAGTCCCTACAAAAGCCTACTATCAATATAGACGAGAATGCTGACTGCTATGACTTTAATGAGCCTCGGGTGTCCAACTTTGATTTCACACCTGACCAATTCCTTCTGGTTCCACCAAGTTTCGAGACAGTCAATCCGGTTTACCATCAACAAGGGGATGATGATAATGACTCCCAAGATCCGGAAATGGAACAACTATCAAACATGAAGCCAAGGATTATGGCGGTTTGGGTGAAGAAATACACCCCTCCATCGAGGAAAATCCATCCACAAAGCCACTTCGACCATATAAGTCTAATATGTTCACTAAACATTTTAGGAAGGTCAAAGGACCAGATGGGAAGATTAGGGCGCATTACAATTATTGCAACACAAACTATGCCTTTTCCAAGGGAGATGGATATGGTAGTCTTTCCAAATATCTCAGGTCAAAGCATCCTAGTGAGTATGCTTTGGATCCATCATAACAGCAAATATCACGATCGAGTTCTAAAAAAGAAGCAAGGCTATGGTATTTCAATGAAGAACAATATCGTGATGCTATGGTGCAAATGATAAGCGGGTTGCATTTGGGTTATAATGCAAGGGAAAATGCAAATCTTGTCTATTGCCACCAAGAAACTCTGCAGCCACAAGCACCTAAACGGAGTGCTATAACAATGAAACGTCATTGTCCAAAAATATACCGCAAGGGTAAGGGACAGCTCCAAGCAATTTTTGCTGATCTCGATACATGTGTGTCCATCTGTTTCGACATTTAGACTGATAGATGGGGTGAAAGTTCATATATGGGAATTACATCTCATTTGATTGATAGACATTGGGTAATGCAAAAGAGATTGATTGCATTATGAAAAATGGATGGATCCCATGCAACACAAAACATATATGTGAAAATACGGATAATTCTTGATGAATACGGGTCGACACAAAAAAATTTTTCAGTGGGATTTGACAATGCTGCAGCAAATACAGCAAGTATTTCTGACCTTGAGTCGTTATGCCAACCAACGCTTGAGGGAACCTTTTTTCACATAAGATGTGCATGTCACATCTTAAATTTATGTGTGAAGGATGGAATGGATTCTTTATAAATCCATACATCTCCCATAAAAGTTGTGGTTGACTACATTACCGACCATCCATCTATTAACAGAGAATGGAGAAAATGGTATGGTGTGCATGGCCAAAAGCAGAGAAAATTAAAAAAGGATGTGCAACATCGATGGAATTTGACGTACGAGCTTCTAGCTAGCACGGTACCATATAAGGAATTGATATGTAGCTTCACCATTGCACATGTACCAAACATACCATTGCATCCCAATGAATGGAACATCTATAGCAATTTGTTGCGGCTGTTGAAGGTCTTCTACGACTGCACAAATGTTTTCTCCCGTGTGTACAATCCCAGTGTCCATCTCTTTTTACTAGAGGCCTGCAACATAATTGGGACACTCCAACAAGTAAGATATGATCCAATTTTCCAAATTTGTGTTAACGATATGACCCGCAAGGGGTTAAAATATTATAGGAAAATACCTATGATATATACGTGGCATGGTTGTTGGACCCGCAACAAAGTTGACGGACTTCGCAAAGTCCTGGATTACTATTACGAACATGTGGACAAGTTGTCAGACACTCAAGGCATTTATGCAATTTCTACTAATAATGTCGTGAAAGAGACAAGTAATGTGCTGTTGAACATATATTCTCAATTTAGTAGTACATATGGTGGACAAATACCCACCAGTCCAGCAACCCTAAGTAATGCCCCCATATCAACCACCGTAGAGAAGCCCGAAGTGGTGCTCCAGCATCGACGGTTCAAAAAGCACCGTGGCATAGGTGGCAGTAGATTAGACTCAGAGATTGACAAGTACTTGAACATGGCATTCGAGTTTGGTGACATGGTGGATGCATATAACTTTTACATCCTAGACTGGTGGAAACATCACTAGGAGATGTTTCCAATACTATCTCAAATCGCTAGACAAGTATTGGCTGTACCTGCTTCAACTGTGGCAGTTGAGCAAGCATTCAGCATTGCTAGGCAGCAGCTGGATGAGCATAGGTCTCGGTATGGTCCCGCAACGGTTGATGCACTAGCTTGCAACCATGATTGGACTCGTGTAGAACGACGGCAACAAAACTTGAAGGACTACTCAAGTGAGGAAGACGAGTATTTCAGTGACTTCAACTCATTTGCGTGAAGCACAGCTGCGACCTCTCTAGGACTACTTCAGGCCAATGAGCATTGAGTTTACAATTAATTGATTGATATTATTCTACCATGGGTTTTGGTGTTGTAGTCACGATCAATGAACTGTGTGATTCTAGTTAGTTATTTGTTGTTGTAGTAGTAGTTAGTATGTTCGTGTTGTTGTGGAGGTAATATGTAATGTCTGGCACAATAAAATTTACTCTTCATTGTTTGCCTATATGTTAATCAACTACTATGTGTTCCGTAATTGTGTTTATTATTTGTTAACCATTATATTTTATTTGGAAAAATTTTAAATGTTTATTTTGGGTATAAATAAGTTATAATTGCTTTTATCGATTTTAGGGTCTTTTTTTATTTTTCGATTAATTTAAAAAAAAAAACTAGTTCATGATTCGTGTGGAACCGGAACCGTGCAGAACCGGCAGTTTCATGGAACTGTGAACTGCCCCGGCTTTGGAGGTTCTGGTTTCACGTACCGATGGTTTTCGGTTCAGGTCCGGAATCATGCTAACATCTAGCATCAAGCCTTGGAACTGACCATCAATTTATGATGCATTGCTCAACGATTGGAAATTATCAAATATGGATGAAATCTTTACTAGCTCTTGAGTCTTCAAGTAATTTTATCAGCCAACTCTTTGATTTTGAAACCTCCTTCAAATAGAATTTTAGCCGTTAAAGATCGTATAATAGTCTTTGGTTGCCTCGTGGAAAGAATATATGCATGATATTGTATATAACCATGTACGAATATAGAAGATACACTTCCTTAAATAGAAGATATGCAGCTTGTTGTGTGTTGTTTTTTCCTTTGAAGTCACGTCTAGCCTGGAAAATTTCTTTAAAGAGTTTCTAGCGATATTTTGAATTTTTCCTTCCAACATATATATATTTCTTCAACAATTTAATCAAATATGATTTCATTAAAATATAATTCTAATATGATATTTTAATTTCCTAGATATTTGTCCAAATATAATGCAACAATTAGATATATTTCCCAAATATTTTAGTCTGTGGAGTTAATTCTTCAATACAATATAACATAAATATATATGAAAAGTTCATTTGTCTGGACTAGTAGACATCGTCACGGTTTGGTTCGGGTCTAGAACCGAGCCCGAACCACCGTTTCTCCATTCCAAAAATGATGGAGCTGGAATTGGACCCATGGGAGCCAGTCCGATTCCTGGTTCTTAAGAACTGTCGGATCCCACGGTTTGGCGGTTCCAGTTCTAGAGGAACCGGAAACCGCAAAATGGAAAAAAAAAATAAAAAACTAATTAAATAATTTACTTAATTTAACTAATAAAAAATACAAAATAAATTTTTAACTTGAAATAACATTGAGTCTAGCAATAATTGTTTATAGTATAGTTAAAAGAAATTCTACAATTATGTATTTATTTATATATAATCACTTGCACATTTTTAATTGTTATATTAGTAATGTGACACTATAAAATATTCAACATACAAATAAGTCCCAACAACACAAAAACAAGTCACACATTGTTAAGAAAGAAAGTCTACTTTGGCTAGAAGTCTACATAAATTTAACTATATATGATTTTAAATGCATTTATTATTTGTTTGTTAATAATAACACTTTAAATATTGTGAATAGGAGATAAATTTTTTATTATTAATGCCAAAGTAGTTTAAAATATTTGTTTTATAATTACAATTTTTTTTTATAATTTTCTTTTCTTTTTTCTTTCTTTTTTTTATAATTTTTAAGGCATAGAACCGCGAGAACCACTGGTTCTGATGGTTCTCAACCGGTTTTTGAATCGGCGGTTCTGAAACCATCGGGTCATATGGTTTTAAAGGATGGAACCGTGAAGACCTGTAAGAACCATCGGATCCTTTATCGGTTCAGACTCACTATTCTCGGGCCGGTTCCTAGTTCAGGAACCGCCGTTGATGGGTCTGGTCGGTTTCCGATTTGGAACTGATCCATGATGATGTCTACGAACTAGCTTGTAATGTAGCAATTTAATTTCTTATTCTACTTTGACATTCTGAAACTATTAAAGCTGTGTAAATTCTAGATAGTCGTAAGTTAACTTAGTATATATATTTTCATTCATACTTTTATTTTTTGTACACTTGATAATATATATTAAAAATCATTGGATGCTTTTTATTTTATCAATACATTATGAGAGATATTAAAAAAAATATTTTTTAATAGGAACTATGATGGTCGATTCCCTTAAAAGGGGTGCGTTAGTATAGAAATATAGAGCAACCTTAATAAATAAAAATAAAAATAAAAAAACCGAGAGAGAGAGATTTTTCCCCTTTCTTTTCCTTGGTTAATAAAAAAGCAATTTTTTCCTCTTATTTTCCTCTTCTATATTTAATAGTGGAAGTTAATTCATATTAGTGGAATTTTTCTTATAACTTTGTTCGTTTTCTTTTGAACCAGCGTTATATTTAGAACCAATCCATACCAAACCATTTAAGTTTTCTAATTTTAGCTTATCATTTAAGTTTTTCAATTGTCTAAACTGAATCAGTACTGAACTAATACCAAATTGATACTGAACCAATACTGAATTGATAACGAAAAAAAACTGACAATCCAAAAAGACCCTAAAAAAAACTTTTAGAAAGAAGCTTTTCTAATCAATTTTGATTTATTTAGATCAAGTGGGTCAAGCTTAAAATAAAATAAACTTAAGGGGGGAAAAAAAGAACTTTTTAGACGTGGTATTTGTAATTTATAAGTTAGATCATTAAGAACTAAAATTAAGAAAGCACTTCAGAAGTTCTCTTGTAGAGGCATTTTGTAGCATTTTAATTGTTGGCTGCTTGTTGTTACTAAATACATGTCAAGTTGTTAAGTAAACCTAACCCCCCTTTTCGAATTCTCCATAGGTCATATGGTTTTTTCAATTTTAGATGATATCTATGATAAGGTGATCCACTATTACCAACAAATTTTAATAAAATTATAAAAAAGCTGCCAAGTTCCTTTTTGTAGTTGTTGTATGTTGTTGTTTGGGCTTTTAGAGTATTCAATCCAAGTGCTTGACACGAGTACCTAAGCAAAAAAACCTCATTTTTTTAGGTTTTTACGAATATTGAGAGTTTTTTTTTTAACTTTTTGGGATTCATCCTTTTGAATATTATTATTATTTTTATTATTATAATTATTTAAACCAAGACTTTTACCCAAGGGCAAACCAAATGAAGCACTGCAATTGCAACGTGCAGCCACTGTGTTTTATTTGTTAAAACTTTTTGGTTTCAATATTAAATTTAATTATTTTAATATATTAAATATTATATATGTATATTATATACTATATACATTTTTGTATTTTATAGAATAAAAAATAAAAGTTATATAAAAGTAAACATGACCCTTAAAAGCATAAAAAAATAAATAAATGAAACTTTTATGAAATAACTCATAGATAAAGTAGTGAGGTCCTTCAAAAGAAGAGTTCCTTCAGATATTGTTATGGCACCTAAAAGACCTTGTGAAGGACCTCATGGATATGGATGCTCTAAAAACTCATTGTCTATGTTTTTTTCGTTGACAAACCCATGACCTAATTTTATCATTCTTCATTAACATTGGTCACAACACAAGACACATTTTATTAAATATATGATTAAAAATTTAATAAAAAGTAATTAAACATTATAGGAAAAAGAAAAGTTGCAAAAAAGATTAAGGTTAAGTAGCATCATCTGCACACAAAATTTAGGGGCGAGGGAATAATCTTATTATATATATGTGTGTGTAGGTTACTCACCTGTATCCTACTTAACCCAATAGATTCCATACGTACATTGAGGTTTACAAAGACAGTTCAAGTACAAATTTTATACTTCAATGTATACCAAGTACAAGTTTTAAGATACCAAGTATTTACCCCATAAAAAATTATTAATTTATATTCATGTTTAAAACATATAAAATATTTTTCAATGAATAAAATTTTTGGGAAGAAAAAGGGAAAGAACTCAAGCCCAATAGGTTAAAACCCTAAATAACTAAATTTAGGATGGCCTCTCATAGTTTCTTTTTCTTTCTCTTTATTCTTCTACTAGTTTACAAGTTACATACGTAATATATATATATATATATATAATAAAACATAAACCCTGTGGATCATTAAATTTGATTACGAAGAGTTTATATGTATTTTTATATTTAGATTTAACTTTCTAAGCTGAGGTGACAGGACTTAAAGAGTTCGGCTCAGTATATTGAGATGATTAAGAAAGAATTGACAAGATAGGGCTGAAGTAATTCCAATTTCATTATAAAGGCTCACACTCACAAATAATGTCTTTACAGGCCTCGATCCACAAAGAAGTCCATTTTAAAATCCACCATTAGAGAAACTCATCCTAGCCATTGGTCGACTACCTAATCTGACGAACAACATCTATAGATAGGTTCTCTATAAATACCATTAATCCTATCTCATTTAAACAATTGAAATCTTTAAAAAAACTCATAGTGTTGCCAGATTATCTCTTAGTGAATTGATCACTTATCTTAATCAAGAACGAACAATGATTCATCATACTTAGTGGGTTTGATACTTTTTAGCTCCATCACTTATCACATGCATGTTTGACCTACTAAGATTGTCTGCTTCACTAACCTACACAATTCTCTTTCCATTATTAGATATGCAGATAATATAAATTCTATAAGAAATTCCCATTATAACAAAACATTGTAATAATTTGTTACTCAAACTTATAAATGACACTATACTTCAAGATTTTGAATAAAAAGAGTTCTTAAAGTGAAAAATTAATCATCTTTTCCACAAAAAGTTTCCTTAATTTGGGTTTTTGTGTCTTTTTTTTTATTCTTTTTAGTATTCTATCCTTATGTGGGTATTTTCTTTGTTAAAATACCAAATCTTTGTTCTCATGATATAACATTTTGTGTTTAAGGATTTTTAGTACCCTCTTTTGGTGTAAGAAATGTGACCTTATTGGTTAGAATTTGTTATCCACGTCTCTTATTTTTCATGTTTTGGATTGAATTGTACTTATTTTGTTCCATCAATGAATGAAGTTTCTTGTTCTCTAGTGAAAAAAAAAAAAGACTTATAAACAGCAATCCAATATCAAAATTAATTTTGTCTCCCCAATTATTATCATCATTAAAAAAAAATCAACAAATAAAAATTTGATTACAATTTTATTCCATTCTCGACAGATAACAAGCCAAAATGAATCACCAGTTTTAAGTATAGAATTTATACCGATGTTCATCTCTTTATTTATTCATAAGACGACTTAAAATTCGTAATTTTTGCTGCTTGTGATATGTGCGGTGCCCCAAAAGCTTCCATTTAGGAGTGGTATTGAACTCGGACAAGGATTGGGTTATGACAATGCTCTCTAATGGGTAAGGCACTCTTCTAAATCCAACTTTAACCGTTTCAAGCTGTTCTTCCCAGTAAATAAAAGAGGTCTGAAGGAGGCCATATCAGCTTATTTTCAACAGTATCTTTGAAATATTTATACTTCATTTGATAAATGGCAGGAAGATGAAATTAGCCTTAGCTCTCATGAACAATTTAAATTATCCACTCTGCCAATAACATTATAGTATAGTCATATCAGTATTAATCTCTCAATGAATGAACCATCTTCAAATCCCTTTCCAATTTATTAAAAAAAAAAAAACAAGTTCTCCATTCTAGAAACATCTGGTCCGAGGATAATTTTGGATAAGGATACTGTTGGCAATGGGAATAAAGGCTACAAAATATTTTTATATGCCTTTTGATTAATTAGATCATTAAGCTTTGCATAGATTATGTTTTCCACCTTTCTGATCTAAATTTCGCAATCACCTCTTTCCTTATCCCTCATCTTTCACCAGAATTTTTGGGTTTTTCTTAAGTTATAAGGTGTTGGGGGGGTGAAGTGTGGAGGAATCAAAGAGGCAGTGGCCATTATTATGTCCATACCGGCTGCACTGTGCAATATTTATGGTAAGGTGGTGGTCCTTTCCATCATAATTTGATGAGTAGAAATAGCCTAATAGGCATTTATGGAGCTTCAGGAATCAATTTTATACTCAATAGCTCATAACTTGGTCCACCAAAAAGTATTCAATTATGATATGAAACAATGTTCCGTTTGTAACCAAACCATGGATGTCATATCATATCATATCATGTATTATTCCAGGCACCACATACCATCATTTCAGCTTCTCCTGCATGTAATAATAATGAGATAATTTTTACATGAAATTTACAAATATACAAAAGCATATAAACAAACTAACAAGTAACAACGTTAACGCAAAAGCCATCATGGCTCGTGTATCATCCCTATGACATGATTATTATAGTCACAGCTCTGCCTATAATTCGGAAGACTGGTGCGAGATAATTGATGCTTTGAACAACTTGCGTCGACAAGATAAGGGTAATTGGAGAGTTTATTACTTGTTTAGAGATACATAAAGAATTTATTTACATAAATACTAATCATATGAAAATAATTGTCATTATATTATAGTTATTTGATTGTGGTTTTACTAATGTCGCATGTTTTAAATGTGATATTCATTTTTCTTGATGCGCCGTTTTACCTTGTGTGTCCATTGCATGTAATGTCAGTATGTAAATTTGTAAATTGCCTTAATACATGTGATTTCTTTATGAAAATACAAATCTCATGTTATACTAGATAATTTTTTAAATGATTTTATTCGTAGAGCCGGTAGACATGTGTTATACCAGATAATTGATATATGCAGATAAAATTGGTAATTGGAAATGAAAGAAAACTTACACTGATGAAGCTTAACATCGATTTTATGAATTCCAATGTAATAATGAAAAGCATTCGCTTATTCGGGGAACTATTATCCATCATCATGGCTAAGGGTTCTTTGAACTGAATTTCATAACTGTAAAGTAATTTTCTATAGGAAAAGGATAGTAAATTGAATTCACAATTAATTGTAATAATTCTGCGTTTTACTTCTCAGGGAGAAAAAAAAATAAAATAAAAAAAAGCTTTGGAGTTGTTGTTTACGCTGTGAACTTCTTATTTGGCTTTTTCAAAATTAACTAAATCATTTAGGATTGTATATCGCCTTCCTTTTGGTGGATAATCCATCCTGGCGGTCGGAGATGATGGAGTCAAGTGATGTAGCAATAATACCAACCTTGAAAATTTTAGTTAGGAATTAAAATTAGAAATTTTTAAACGCACATAAATAACTGAAAAAATATTGTTCCTTTTAAGTGATAAGTTTGTGATGAATGAATTCATAATATCGTTGATTATTATAATTGGTCATTATAAAAAATATATGGGTAAAAGAGAATGCCGTTCAAATAATAAATACATCTTGAAAATGTAAAACGGTGATTATAAGATTTGATCCAAGATTTCATGTTTGTAAAGGAGAAAAAAATAACACTTAACTACTTAATTATGCTTAATGTTATATCATATGTTGCTTTAATATATATATTTATATTATATATTCTTGTATTTATATTTTTCTATTAAAAAAATTAAGCTTAACTTTTTTACCGGGCACCCCACCCCCTTGAGCCCTGCACAATCTTTTGTGTTGTCTAGTTATAATGAATGCAATGTCATTGTTTTGTTGAGCTGGCTTGGTGTGACATCAGAGAGAGAGAGAGAGAGAGAAGTCATGTACGCACAAGCAGAAATGATTCATGAATAGTACATTTTATGTATAATGTATATGTGATGTATAAGTATTTTAATTTATATGTTAATTTATGATTAATAATTATATACTACTTACACTTACACATGATATATAATACCCATTAAATATTTTTGCTACGCACAAAAGAGGATGAGAGGATAAGGTTTGGAGAAAGGCTACATAGCTCTTAACCTAGTTTCATTTACTTTGGTGTCCGTCTATTATTAATTTCGATTTCCTTTTTTTTCCATTGTAATTAAAATTATTATGAAAATCTTTCATTTTTGTGGACCTATATATTCACTTTTATCATTTTGCACGTTGTTGCATTTTATTTTTATTTTTATTTTTCACACTTTACAAACTCATATTCCATCTCTATTTATCTCTCCAGGCTAATGAGCATGTATCATATTCAGCTTGTTTACAATAATGGATTTGATAAAATAATTTTATTAAATATATTGGCTTAAATATATAATAAAATAGAAAAAAAAAAAAAAAAAAAAAGGAAAACTGGGCTTAAACTTCAAGGGCATTCGACCACGTACAAGGGTGAGCTACAAGCGATTGCTACACTATATCCCAAACCCCACCAATATATATATATATATATATATATTATTTAACACGTTCTATTTTAAAACTATATTTTTATAATTAATTTAATCTGATCTCATTTAAGTAATTATTTCTCATTTATTCACAAGTTATATATAAAAGATTTTAAGAAATCAAAAAGGGAAAGTAAGACTCTATTTATGTACAATGAATATCTAGAGAATATTCTATACTAATTATATATATATTTATAGCTCTAGGAGTAGATGAAAATAATTTTAATTAATATACATTCCTATTCTATTAGGCTCCCCCAAGTTGGAGCATAGATGCCAATCATGCCAAACTTGTTACAAAGATAATTAACCTGAGTCCCATTTAGAGTTTTAGTAAAGAGATCTCTTAATGGTTCTTCAGTTTTCACATATCCTGTGAAAATCAAGTTTTGCTGCATCTTCTCATGAACAAAATGGTAATCAATCTCAATATATTTAGTTCGCTTGTGAAATAATGGATTTAATAGGATGTGAAGAGTGGCTTAGTTATCACACATAACCTAGCTGGTATTGAAACCTGAAGCCTAGCCTTATATAATATATGGTATATCCACATTATTTCACACGTAGATGGAGCCATGGCGCGATATTTTGATTATACAATAGATCTAGATACAATATTCTGCTTCTTACTTTTCCATGAAACCGAATTCACTCCAAAGAAAATGCAATAACCAGTAATGGACTTTCGGTCCTTCTTGGATCCAGCCCAATCTGTATCTAAAAAACATTCTATATGAGAATGACCTTGTATAGTATACCTTGTTAATGAGCACCCTTTAAATAACACAAGATTTGTTCCCAAGCAGCCCAATGATGAATTGTAGGAAAGGACATGTATTGGCTCACCATATTAACATAATACACAATGTTAGGACATATCACTATAAGATAATTCAACTTTCCAACTAGTCTTTGATATCTATCAAGATTCTCAAATAACTCCCCATTCTTGGTGAATTGCAGATTAGGTATCACTGGAGTACTGTATGGTTTTGCACCTAACTTTCCTATCTTAGCTAACAATCAAGTATATATTTTCATTGAGACAAGATAATACCTTTCTTGATCCTCATTACCTCAACTCACAAGAAATACTTCAAAGATCCTAAGTCTTTTTGTATGAAACTGATTGTAGAGAAAATCATCCACATAAACAACAAAAGTACAATACCAAACGAAGAGTGCTTGTAAAAAACTGAATGGTCTGATTTACTCTTGGTCATTCCAAATTCTTAATTGCCTGACTAAATTTGTCAAACCAAGCACGAAGACTTTACTTTAAACCATACAAAGATTTGTGAAGACAACAAACTTTCTTATTCTCTCTCTAAGCAACAAACCCTAGTGGTTGCTCCATATAGACTTCCTCTTGAGGATCACTATGTAGAAAGGCATTCATAATATCTAGTTGATGTAATGGCCAATCATGAGTACCTACCATAGACATAAATAAACAAACAAATGTTCATTTAGCCACAGTGGAGAAAGTATTAGAATAGTCCACTCCATAAGTTTAGGCATAGCCCTTAGTAGCAAGACGGGCTTTCAATCAAGCAACTGAACCATCAGGATTGACCTTCACTGCAAACACCCATTTACATCCAATTGCCAAGTACCATTAGTATCTAAAGCATTCATCTTGCCTATCATTGTTGCATGCCCACTAGGATGAGATAAAGCCCCATGAAGAGTACGAAGAATGGATATATGGTCAAGAGAGGCAACAAAAGAGCAGGATGGAGATGATAAATGATCACATGAAACAAATGATGAAATAGGGTAAGTGCATTGTCATTTACCTTTGCGAATAGCAATAGGAAGATCAAGGTGAGTGTTTGGTGGATCTAATGCTGAAGGAGAAACTGGTGCTGGACTTGTAATAGTAGGAGAAGGAGGAGGAGGAGGAGTGGTGGGGGAGGCGGTGGTGTTGTTGAAGGTCCATTTGGTGTTTGATATGTTAGGTGATAAACCAATAAATCATCATTCTCCTTCTTACTATCATCAGGCCTACAAGAAGGAAGGAAAGGATAATGTTCCATAAAGGTAACATCATTAGATACAAGAAATTTGTTAAGACTAGGATAATAACAGTGGTAGCCTTTTTGCACATGGGAGTAACCTAAGAAAACACATTTCACAAACTTGGGATCTAATTAGTAACACAAAAACAACATCCCAAGCAAAACATGTGCTCCCAAATGTAGAGGTTCAATAAAACAAAGGTTTTGTAAGAAAAAGAATGCTATAAGGAACCTTACCTTAAAGAACTAAGGATGGCAAACAATTAATTAGAAAATGTGCCATTGAGATAGCTTCTACCTAAAATGTTTAGGAAAATAAGTTTGAAATAGAAGTGCCCTTTTGTTTCCAATAGGTGTCTTTGTTTCCTCTCAACCATACCATTTTGAGATGATGTGTCTACACACAAAGTCTAATGAATAATACCCTGCTTTCCATATAAGTCTTGAATGAATCAGATAAACATTCATTGGCATTATCAATTCTCAAAATGCATACATCACTATTAAATTGAGTTTTAACTTCAGCATAGAAAGCAGTGAAATGGGAAAACAACTCCGAACAATGTTTCATTAAATAAAGTTAAGTCATTCGAGAAAACATCAAAAAAAGCAAAGTAGTGAAACCCAATTTTGGATATGACTGGGCAAGGACCCCAAATATCTTAATGAACTAATTCAAAACGAGAGCTAGCTATCTTATTGATATAGGGATTAAGATTAACCATGGTGTTTTGCAAACTGACAAGACTCACACTCCCAAGATGAAACACTTTGGAATTGAGGACACGACTTCTTTAAGACAGAGAAGGAAGAATGGCCAAGTCGACAATGTGCTTCAAAAGGAGTTAAGGCACTTGAGCATGCAATGGGTTCTAGAACATCCAACTGAGTATCAGAACATACATACCTCCTAAAATACGTTCTTTGCCAGTAATCCTTTTCGTCATAAGATCATGAAACAAACAATAATCAGGCAAGAATAAGACACAACAGTTTAGGCTACGAGTAATTTGACTTACCGATATCATATCAAAAGAAAAATTTGGTAGATTTAAAACAGAAGTTAAGGAAAGTAAAGCAGTAGGGTGAACGGAGCCAGAACCAACGAGAGATGATGAAGAGCTATTTGCCAAAGTGATAGCGAAAGATGAGGTGTGTGGCTTAAAGGCGGTGAAGAGACCAAACTTACCTGTCATATGATCAGTGGAGGAAAGAAGGCACTTATCTTGATTACTTGATTCAACAAGCGTAGTAATAGATTGAGATGAATTTTTTATTGTTTCTTGATACTGGCGATACTTAGCAAACGCACCTGCAGATAGTGTAACAGTCTTTTTAAATGAACTTATAGAAGTCGTAATATGAGCTAAATGAGACTTTAGAGATTTATTCAGCCATTTTGGACATGTGCGCTTAGTGTGACCATGCTCATGATAGTAAAAACATTCAGCTCCTCTTGAATCTTGACTCTTATTATTTCCTATATTACAATTCTACTCATCAGCCATAGGTACCAATAACAACTTTAATCAAACCAATGCAAAAAAAAAATAAATAAATAAATAAATAATCTAACCGACACCACACTTCAACTTCTCACACACCCAACGCTAAAAGAACACACACCAGAAACTTAACGAAAGCTCCAACTAGGGACCTAGCAATAAAGGAGCTCAAGCTAGAAATTCTAACCAACTAGCAGTACCACTAACACTAATGAGCGAGCAACAACCAGACATACCCAGTAGCAAAATCGAAAATTCCAACTTCGATGAGAACAACACAAAGACACCTGCACACAACACCAACCAACAACCCAATCTACACGAATACCAACAATGCCTCAATCAATCTCTCATCTGGCTCCACACAACGATGACAACTAGATTCCTACAAACCCAATCCATGGATTGATAGAAGAAGACCAGAAACCCTAAGACTGAGTAAATTAGGTAATTGGCACATGGAAGGAATGAAAAGTAGAGAGAGCAGAAGAAGACCAAAAAACCTAGGAATAGGTAAATCAGAGGAAGCAAGAAAACCATAAAATTGATCGCTACACACCATGTAATCTAGAGTGATGAGAAAATGGTATGTTATGTCTCATTGATTGATAGGGTTATATACACAAGATTTTAAGAAACCAAAAAATAAAAGTAAGACCCTATTTATGTATAATGAATATCTAGTGAATATTTTATACTAATTACATAAATTTATATAAATGAAAATAATTCTAATTAATATACATTCTTGTTCTATAACAATTTGTAATAAATATTTTAAATAAGAAATAATTTTTCTATGTATTTATATATGTAGAATAACATAGAACTTTAAATATAATATTAGTAATATGAGACAAAAATCAATAATTAGAAAAAAAAAAAAAATAGAAGCTATAAGTTATCGCATACTACTAAGCAGCCGATCTCCTTTGGGTGAAAGTTTTTCTATATCTTTCAAAACATACTTAAGAATTACATTTCTTCACTTTTGACATTAGTTATTGTACAGGGAAAAGATTCTAGGACCCACGGAACCGGAAAGCCCCCCCGCTTCGGAGCCGGCTCCAAAGCCGTTCCAGACAAAACCAACCCTGGCAGTGTTGGAAGTAGGAACTTTTAAAATATTAACAATTGAAATAATAATTTATCGAAAAAAAAACACAATTGAAATAATTAATAGTGTTCACTTGAAGTGATAATTATTACAAGTGCAATGGTTATTTTATTCCCTATTATTCCATATGAATTTGATATAATAGTATTTAATTGCATTTTAATTATACTCACTTATTTTTATTTATCATTATTATAATAATGTAATAAAATATTTTGCAATGACATTAGGAAATAATAAATAGGATTAATGTTTGTGAATGGTACCAAAGCTTTAACAAATTATACAATTAGATATTTAAATTTTAAAATTCATCAATTTAATACCTAACTTTTAAAATTGATTAATATAGTATTTAAAAGAATTTTCCGTACACAATAAAGTACCTCTGTTATATTAGTTAGCATATTAGAAAAGTAATTTCAAATACTAAATTGATTTATTTCAAAATTCAGTTATCAAATTGATCAATTTTAAATTTTAGATAACTAATTACATGTATTATCAAAATTTAGGTATCATTTGTGACATATAACCTAATAAATATTTACTTTCTTTTCAATATTTATCCTTGCCTTTTTGTATGTTAACTAAACAATTCAATTAGCATGCAATATTTATAACTATTATAACTTTATTACATATATATCAAATCACAATTTAATCTTTTATTTATGGGAAAGTTTGGTATGCAAAGACAAACCTAGTAAGAAATCACACCATTTTCCATATTTTAAAAGTTTAAATTTTTAAGAAATGGGTATTAGGGAAACTATCAGAATAAATATAATACGAATGCAGTTGATACGGGACTAGTCTTAATAAAAGAATTCAAAGAACCATAGAATATTCTTAGGAATTCTGGCAAATTTAGTATTTTAAAAAAGGCATTCCATATGATTTTATTCCGTCCCCATTGGTGATACGTACATCAATTATATCTTTAACCTTTCATCTATTAACTATCTAAAATGATTGCTAAGGCATTTTTAACACATTATACGTATACATACTCTAGTAATTGGTGAATGTTACATTTACTACTTAAAATTTGTGTAACTAATACCTAAACTTTAAAAAGCGTCATTTACCATCTAAATTTTGGTAAACTTTGCAATCAACTATTTAAATTTTACCAATATTTAATTAACTATTGAGTTTTGTCAAATTTTACAATCAACTATTTGGATTTTTTTTTTACAAATAATACCTCATCTAGGTAGAATCAACGAATTAAAAAAAATTCCATATACAGGTGTGTACAAACATAAAATTTTGCATTACCTATTTTATTCCATTTCGATCTAATATGATTTTATGCATTTCAAACCTGATATTAATAAATCTATGAATACCCAATAACTTTGATACATAATTTAAAAAAAATAATATATAAAAACATACTAAAGGAGTAATAAGAGAAAAAAAAGAGATAAATGACTATCATCTTTTTTACCTTCAATGATGTTTTTTTCTTTTATGTATTAGTTACGGATTTCAGAACTTTTTATTAAATTTTATTCAAATCATATTTGCTATGGCAATTGATATATTTGTTGTCTGTTATAATTTTAGTTCTAGCAAGAGATAATTTTTAACAAATTTTTTTAAAAATATTATATGGTGAAAAAAAATATATTTGTGTTTAGATGTTCTATAATGAATGTGGTCTATATATTTTCTATTATTTTCATATGTATCATTTCATTTTTGAATATATAGGAAACTAGTATCAAAGTACTAATGTTTCTTAAATTTATTGTTAAAATTTGAAAATAAATTAAAAAAAGGAATTATAAGATCGAATTTTGGGTTTTAAAATTAAATCAATAAATATTTTTGATATAATATAAAATCGTATAAAATTATTGGATTGAGTTGATAGATCTTATAAGCAATAGATCAAATTTTTATATTCACATAATTGCCCGAAATACAACTGTTTACATCTTATCCAGGGATTAGGACCCCAATGTCCGGCTGATAATTGACAGGAAACACCGCGGAAATAGCCTCCATTCTGAAAAGCAGCCAACCTCGTT